>CM040126.1:150281367-151481367 GCA_022559845.1 Amorphophallus konjac
GTGTTTTTTTTTTTGCTTCTAGTACATTTCTTGTCAATTGTTGTGTGCGCTGAATCTGTTTGTCATCTGTCCAAATGGCTCGTCCTCTGGTTTATGATGGTTCTAACCTCAATAGTTGGCTAGGAGGCCTATGTGTGTATGTAGACTCCATTGATCCCAAACTATAGAGCCTACTATCTAAAGGCCCACATCAATTACCTCATGATGAGACCAAGTGGTCTAGAGAGGACAGAATGAAGAACTGTGACAATGTCATAATTCTTAATATCTTGAGAGCTGCGATTAATACTGATATATATCCTTTTGCTCTTAGGTGCACTTCTGGAAAGGAGATATATGACAGAGTCATTTCTACTCATAATGAACATGATGATAGCTGCATGATGGCAAACCGGGGAAATGATGATGAGGAAGCCTCATCCAAGGTAAATTCTGAATCTGAATCCGAAGAGATCTTGATTGATGATTTATGGAATATAAATGAGGAACTTTTTGATAGATGTGAAAAATTAAAATCTGAGAACAAAAGGCTAAAGAAAAGGATTGAACAATGCAAATCTGAAGTCACTTGTGATATTTGTCCTACACTGAAACAGTCTTATGAGACATGCTTAATAGATGTTCAGAACCTTAAGGAACAAAATGGTTCTCTAAAATCTGAAATTGTTAAAGTTCAAAAGGATAATGAAGATCTCAAGGCTAGTCTAAATAAAATCAACAAGGAAGCAATGCATATTTCTTCTGTAGAGTCAAGCTGTAACATGTGCTCAGCTCTGTGTGAATGCAATGAGGAACTCTATAGTGAAAATGAACGGCTCAATAAACAAATTGCTTCGTTCAAAGAGGATCACAAAAATCTGCTTGCTGGGAAAATTAAAGGGGAAGAAAGAAAAAAGGAACTGATTGAGGAATTGAAATTGATGTCTAGAAATGAAGAATGTGATGAAGAAATAAAGAATTTGCATGAGAAAATTAAAGAGCTAAATGAACAAAATAAGAAACTCATGGGCTTGAACACTGTTGCATCTGAAAAATGGCTAACCCTTGAGAAAGAGAATGCTGCTAAGAAAGAAATCCAACCTGAGAAGGAAGAAAAATTAAGACAGGAACTAGAAACGGTCAAAAACCTGAATGATGCTATGCAGAGATAGATTCTCATATGTGAAGAAGATTTGATAAATTCTGAACTCAAAATCTCCTCTTTGCAATCTGAAGTAAATGAACTTGTTCTCTCCATGCCTAAATCTGTCAAGGGAAAAGAGAAAATGAATGCTCTTTCATGTGATAAAGTCACTAAATTAAATGGAAAGGAAGGATGCAATTCTCAAGTTGAAAATTTTGTTAAGAAAAACCTGTACACCACCTTTGTTCGCAGCTCTGACATTGCAAGCTGCTCTAAGCCTCCTAAAACATCTACATCTTCAATTTTTCAATTCAAGACTCAGAAAAATGAAAAACAAACAAAAGCTGTGAACAATGGTACACAATTGAACAAGAAAGGTAAGAAAAATAAGGTCAAAAATGTCCCTTCTTGTGCCCTAAAATCTGACAGCTCTGTCGTATCTGATGGATCAATGCATACTGCTCATAACTCATTCACTAATTCGTATGTATCTGATAAGAGTGTCTCATGCCATTACTGTGGCAAGGCAGGCCATGTAATGAATGATTGCAGAATATTGGCAAATGATGAGCATGCAAGTACAGCAATGCACTCTAAGAATTCATCTATTAGAAACCATGCCCCTAGGAAATCTGATGCTTCATGCTATTACTCTGGTAGGTATGGTCATTTAATGAACGAGTGCTATGCTATGAAATCTGATGACAGGATGCATGCTCGATACACTGCAAATCATCATGGGCACAAAAGAAACAAACTCAAGTTTAACCAGCACATCACTTGTTTCAACTGCAACAAGCCTGGTCATAAGGCTGTTGAGTGTTGGTCAAGGAATTATAGGAATAATTCTGGATCTAGAAGCAAGCATGTCAAGTGTTTTGAATGTGGGAAGTATGGCCATACAGTTAAGAACTGTTGGCATGTTCAAAAGAATTCTGTTAACCCCTATGCTGTCAAATTCCCTGCAAACAGAAATGATTTTGGTAGGAATAAATCTATTTTTAAAGAAAAGATTCTTGCATGTTTTGAATGTGGTAAGCTAGGCCACAAAGCTGCTAATTGTTGGCTGGCTGATTATGGAAAAGAAAATTTTCATGCAAATAAAAGAAACAATCATGCTCATGCACAAAATCTTCATACTCATGCACATGCACATGGGCATCATGATTCTGCTAATATGAATAATAAAAATAAAAATTCTGTGATTTCGTGTTATTATTGTGGAAAATTTGGACATTCTATGTTTGATTATTTTCTGATGGAATTTGATGACCATGTTGCTAAGAAACTGTTTAGAACAGTTGATAGGGGTAATACAGGACCCAAAGCTGTTTGGGTCCCTGCAGGATCAAATTGATTAACATGCTACAGGTGTGCCTTGGTGGGAGAAATAAAAAGGGGTTGAATTAACCAAGGCTCTCAAGAATGAAAACCCCATGATTGCACCATTCAGGTCAGTTCCAAAACTCTCATTTTAAATCTCATCATCTGAAATTGTTGATTTGGTTGTTTGATCTCTGATGTCTTCTTCTTGTCTAGCTGATCAGTCTGCATTCCAGACTCAGCTACTGAATTTAATTCTGCACATATCTGATGCTCTTCTCTTGCCATTTATTGCACTGTGTACATAAGATGCTAGATGCACTTTGCACCGAGTTTGAATGATTCATTTAGTGCATACAGTCGATGCATGTGTCTAATGTCTGCATATATCATTTGCATGACTATTAAGGAAGTTGTTCAATGCATATAGGATTGCTTTGCACTGCATATATCACTTGCATAACCCTGGTACATTAAATGGTAAGCTACTAAAAGGCAGGGAAATCTGCCTGGAGGTTCTTACTATGTGTGAGATGGTCCTTGAGACCAGGTTCTCTGCCAAGTACCAAGGGTCAAGTCTTCATATAGAGCAGTGTATTGCATATCATTAAATTTGAAAAATCTGAAAAAGGATAAAATGTTCATGACTTGGGTGCATAAACTTCAAATGATTGCATACTTGCTTTATGTATCATTGTTGCATAGTCTGCATTTAATTAGTTGAAAGCATTGCATAGCATAATTGTTGCATCTTGGTGTCAGGGGGAGCTGAGAGTTAAGTTCAGTACATTGAATCTTTTTCACTCCTCTTAGTCCCCACTCAATTCATTCATATTCTTTGACATCAGGTGCTCTTGGACCTTAATGCATATTGCTATCATTTCCCTATCACTTTCACTGAACAACAGTATTGCTTCTGGTTTAGTACAATTGAGCTGTGGTTATTGCAATTGTTCACTTATAAGAATCACACTTGCAAATTGAAAGGAACCAAAGGTTTAACTTTTATAAATTGAAGAGTTAAGTGTCTGCACTTCAGAACTTGAGATAAAAGAAAACCTTTATAGCTCTTAATCTCTGTCTCATGGTTAGAATAGAAAAAGTTTTTTTAATGCCTGAATGTGTTAAACTGGAAATGTCTAGAAAAGGTGAATAAGAGTGTGTACTGTTTTTAAACAGTCACTCTAAAAGAAATCAGGGCAGCAGTAAATAAGATCATCAATGTAAATAGCTGAACACAGTGACAGAGCAATGGCTGAATTGCACTGAGAAACTATGATCTCCTCCAAAGAAGCAGGAGAATTCATAAGTCATGAAGTGCTTCAGGCTACCTCTGTTCATATGGTCAAATCTATAGGGGGAGTCTTCACCAAGTAACTGGGGGTACTGGCCTTTGATCAAGGTGTACCCTTAATGTCAAAGGTGAAAATTGTTCCTTGTAGGTCTTGATCTGAAATAGATCTAGTAGTTTATGCCTAGTAACTGGGGGTACCTGCCTCTGATCAAGGTGTACACCTAATGTCAACAGCATAAATGCCACTGGTCTATTCACTTAGCTCAGTTTCTGAAAAATTAAAAAGTGAAAAATAAACTGTTGTAACCCTTTGAAATCAAAAGTCATTGAGTGAAAATTATTTTTTTTTCAATACATATTCAAGTTGCCTTTCTTTAACTTCCATGTTTAATCACAAAGGGTATTGTTTGTGACTTATCTATTAAAACCATGTGCCCTAGATTCATTGCTATAAATGGAGTCTATAACTCTTTTTCAGTGGTCAGTTGCTTTACTCTATCTTTATCACTGTTAAACCTAAATTTTTTCAAGACTGTATATTGTTGATTCTTATGCTTTAACAGTTGTTTATAATCATGCTCACCTTCTGAACCAATGCTTCAACTGTTGTGTAGTGACCCCTTCCTTATTCATGTTCCTTCCCTCCTACCTTTTGATTATCTATTTCAACCATCCATATTCCTTCTCAAAGGGGGAGAAATAATTCAGGGGGAGTTATACTTTCAGGGGGAGAATGGGTTGTTCTAAGGGAAATCTACAATGTATACTGCATTTTACACTCATGTTTTTCTTTCTTTTTGATTATGTCAGAGGGGGAGAAAATTTGGTTGGTGACTCACTGTCACTTTGTTGCCATCATCAAAAAGGGGGAGAATGTTGTGCCCCTTAGGCACAAGCATATGCTATTCTGTTTTGATGATAGCAACACAGTGAGAGTATCACAGTGAGCCAGTCATTGTGTTTAGTAGACATTGCATTTGTTCACTGCTATATGTATACACTGCATCGGTGCATTCATCAGTTGCACGCCATATAGTCTATACATCGTTGCATTTACTAAGTCTACACATCGCAGAGATATGTTTGTGCATCAAGTCTATAAATTGTTGCATACATGGTGCATTCATACATATAAAGTCTATACATTCTGTTGCATACAGATGTAAGGCAATATTGAACATAAAGTCTGTACAGGGTCTAGCTGCATCGTGTGCTTCATGCATATCAAGTCTATACATTCCTATCTTTACCTACGTTCACTATTTTAGCATAAACACATTCAAAGTCCATACATTGCCCTGTAGCATGCACGAACTCAAGTCTGTACATCGTCCAGTTGCTCACGATGTCTTGGCTAAGTCTATACATTACACCGTCTCACTTAGCGTCTCATGCTAAGTCTATACATCGTTTGCCAGCAAGTGCATCATCCTGAGTCTCATTTAGCGTCTCATGCTAAGTCTGCACATCGCATCGCATGCACCGTCTCACTTAGCGTCTCTACGCATCGGTCAAGTCTATACATTGGGTGATGCATGCTCACCAAGTCTATACACTAGCAAGTCTACACATCGTCGTGTTCACATGCTTTGAGTCTATACATCGGACCAAGTCTATACAGCATGTGTGCTTCATAACGCCAAGTCTATACATCGGCTGGCTGCTGCATTGCACGCGCTCAAAGTCTATACACTGCTTGCACGCGTTCAAGTCTATATATTGTGCATCATTCAAAGTAGAGTCTACACATTACCTGCTGTTGTGTTCGTGCATCATTTGAGTGAGTCTGCACATTGCTGCATGCGAATTCTACACATTTGTTTGGCATGTCAGGGCACTCATCTTCAATGTACATACTTTGAAATATGCATACTGCATTACACACCAGCAAGTCTGTACATGCTTTAGCTTTGCATTCACAAAGTCTGTACATGCCCAGTTTGCATCATTCAAAGTCTATACATTCTTGCATTGTTTCTCATTGTACACACTTTCTCTTATATGCACACTGCATCTAGTGCATCAAGTCTGTACAGGCCATGACTCAGACTCGATGCATTCAGTTCTTCATGTCAGCTAAGTCTATACTGATAACAGTCTGTTATTACAGAGCTGCTGCTCGAGGAGGTTAATGGTGCATGTGATCCAAGAATAGAAGATGGTCCTGATCGTGACACGTGGAACCACTGTGCTGAAATGCTGCCACGTGGTGAAGGCGTTTGGGCGGGAATCATGGAGAGCACACGCCCTATCTGTTTGCTGCTGCTATATATATGAAGCTTCTTCCTCAGAAGAAGACTGATCGTGATAGAAGAGATCAAAGCAGATGGAGAAAACAGAGAGAGTAACTGTATGATCCAGAAGAAGAAGAAGAGAAGAAAAGCAGAGAGAAGAAAAAGAGAGAGAAGAGAAGAGCAAAGAAGAGGAAGAAGAGAAAGAGATTAGCAGAAGAAGAAGAGAAAGAAGTTGAGGAGAGATAGTGAGATCGAGAGAAGAAGAGAGCAGTCTGAATATCAGTCTCTATTGGACCGTGGATCAAATCGAGGCCAGTCAGCTCTCTTTGAGAGCCATATTGTGCTTCATAGTTTACAGCTATCCTGTTGCTGTTGTCTCTTATTTTTGTTTTCATTTTAAACCTTTCTTCAAGCTATTTGTCAGCGTTTTACAGTGGAGGATTCCACTGGACGGCTAAGCTGTATTGCCCAGCGGAGCAAGCTATGATGCTCAGCGTTGCAGAGGTGGACTCCTCTGGACAGCAAGCTGTGATGCTCAGCGGGATAGCAAGCTGTGATGCTCAGCGGATGGCAAGCTGTGAGGCCCAGCTGATGTAGGCAAGCTGTGATGCCCAGTCGTTCAAGCTGTGAGTCAGCAGTAATCCACACTCGGGTTGAGTGTGGGGTGGACGTAGGTCTGGAGGACCGAACCACCTAAAAACTCCTCTGTGGAATTGGTTTGATTTCTTTAATTATGCTTCCGCTAGATGAATGCTTAGGTGCGTTCCTCATATTTATTTACTGGTTCAACATATAATTTGTTTAGCTTTTTAGATTGTCTAATTCTGTCTAGTTAGCGTTCTAGATTCTTAACTGAGCAAAATTTTTAAAGGGGAGATTCATTCACCCCCCTCTGAATCCACCGCGCCGAACCCAACATTTGTCACCTGTCATGTACATTGAGTATCCACTATCAAGATACTATTTACTCTTTATTGTCTCAAGACACATCTACGAAAAATAGCATTCTTATGCAAATTATTTTGGTATCTAGCGAACCTTGGGTCCCATAGAGTTAGTTCCAAATTTTACAAAAGGACATTGAGTTCTTATAGCTCTATCAACATGTGAATTTCTTTTTGCCCAACTTTTAGAAACATAATAGCTAAATTTATCACAATAATAGTATTGTACATTTGATATATCTCTAGAGGTTGAGGCATGATAATGATTTCTTCCATAAGTGTTGTGTGCTATGTGATAATCATGTGAACCATGATATTTTTACGTAACCTTATGCCTTTGTGGTAGATGGTGGTCATGTGAAATATGATATTTATGTGAATCATGTTAACCACGTAAAACTTTATGAACATGTGAAATATGGCTTCCATTTGATCCACTAAAAAAATGTTCATCCTTTTTTTCAGAACTCTTCTTCTTAGAATGATTATAGCCAAGTAATTCCTTTTAAAAATTTACTTTCATTCCTACCATGATATCTAATGTGTCATTGACTTTTACAAACTTAGACAATGTTACGTTCAAGTTTTCTACTTCTTTTTTTGGTTTAGATTTTTTTCATTTGCACATTTAATATCTTTTTCATGCATATAATTTTCACTTAACAATGCACTATTCTCATTTTGCAAATTTTTATTCTCAAAGTCAAAGAATTAATTTTATCGGCTAATTTTATTTGACTAACTTTGCTAGGTTCATCTTCAAGTTGTTATTTCAAGTTCTAATTTTCTTTTCTAAGTTTCTTATACTTCTCATACAAAGCTATATAAGTAATTTCTCATTGTTCATTGGAGATATAATCGGATTCAGATTTTACCACAATGGTCTCATCTTCACGAGTCATTAGACATAACTTGACGACTTGCTCGTCTACATCATCGGATGATTCTTCTTCTTCTTCGCTCCATATTGCTACCATTGCCTTTGATTTTCTTGACTTCTCTTTATTGTATTTCTTTTGGAGATATGGACACTCTCCTCTCATGTGTCTATGTTTTTCAAACTCATAGCAATTTATATCATTTCTTTTGCTATGCTCCTCTTCACTTGGAGAGTCCCTTCTCATTGGTTTTCTAAAATTCCTTTGGAACTTCTTTTTACCCCTAAATACTTTTTTCTCACTTGGCATGTAATCATAGTAATCTCATCCTCATCATCATTTTCCATACTTTCACCATCACTAGATTCTCTACCACTAATGGAATGTCTCAATCTTACATTTTTCTTATTTCTCACTTCTTATGTTTATCTCATAGGCCATAAAGGATCCTATAAGCTCCTCTAAGGTTAGGATAGATAAGTTCTTTGAATATTCAATAACTGCACCTTAGTATGCCATGAGGGAGGTAGTGATCTTAACACCTTTCTTATCAACTCTGAGATTGTTTAGTTCTTACCGAGACCTTTCAAGCCATTTGTGACGACCCGGACTCCGGATATCGGATATTCCTGATAGGACTACCGAGTAGACCCGACACCACTTGGAACCCGTGAAGCCTCCCAAGAGCTGTAAAGCTCCAAAGGGAAAAAGGATTGTCGTACATTGAAGTCGCAAATATAACAGTAAGCAATTAAATTTCATTAATCAGGTTTTCTAAAGTAGTAGAAATAAAATTACTTTTTAATTAATAGTTAAAATTAACAATTACACCAGAGTTCAGTCCAAAGGAAAGACAAGTACAGTCCAACAGAAAGAAAGACGTACACTGAGGTCGGGGGAAGCCCGACGTAGGTACCGTTGGCAACTACGAACTCGCCATACCAGGAACCGCAAAGGAAGCAGAGACGACCACACCTGAAAAGCAGGGGTGAGCCTCGTGTCACTGGCTCAGTTGGAGTCACGCGGAACCCCATTGAAAAATAACGCAGTAACACGGAACAACCAAAATAGCAGTAGTAGTAGTAAAGCAGGAAAAATAGGAAACTACTACTAGAAAGCTGTAAAAGAAAAATCGGAAATGGAAGGAGTAGGAACAGCTAAAAAAAAAAGGGGAAAGCCGTACCGAGCAAAACACGGCTGCCGAACTAACCTCGGCTCCCTAAACTACTCCAAATAGCAACAGAGAGGCGAGCCCTGATCTCACAAAGTCAGGAGTTACCGATCTGCTGACACAGCACAAGGCCCTAGGCGAAGGCCTACGAAGATAGGTGAAAAGCCTAAAAAAGACCTAGACAGGCATAAAACACTAAAGCCTACACGACTCAATTGCCGTGCACGCTCTCTTAAACACAACTACATGCACAACTAGAGCGTCGTACATGTTACACAACAGTGACCTCGAGTAAGGCCAAGAAGAGACTAACCCGGGAAGGTCACGACGCACAAGAAACGCGGGAGTCACGTGTCACGTGACGGAAGCACCTCCTCACTAGAAGAACAGCCAGATGCGTCCACTGACGTCTTATACAGCGCCACAGGTACCTCCCTATGGACGCCTAGAACGGCGGAGACTAAGGTACGCGTTGAACCAGAACAGGAACTACAGTAACGAGTGAATAGTCAGGGTCACGCCCGTCGGCGCCAGTCCAAACGCCCCTGACCACGTGTGCACACACTAACTCTTGCCTAGAGCCAGGCCTCTAGCTAGTTTTCCCCCCCAGCAAGACGCTACTGTAAAGCATGGGACCACGGAAACTAGCTTAAAAACCATATCTCGGGAACTGCCCTTACCCCCACTCCCAGGTGGGCCGACACTCGAGGTCGTCGGGCTATGACTAGTGGAGGCTCACTAGACACAGAGACTCTAAAACACGAGTGCTGGAGTACAGACAGGCTAAGCACGCACTGTCACTCGTACTACGAAGCACAAAGGCAGTACACCAACTGCCAACAGACTCAGGATAGGACAACTAGACCTACCAATGCAACGATCCTTGAGTCTCATGACTCGGGGCCAAGATCGTCGCATGACGGTGATGACGAACCGCCAATCAGCCTAATCCTAAGCCATAGGAAATGACAATGGATCTTCCGATCCACACAACCGTATAAAAATGACTCACGGATACCTGAGGGAGCACCAAGACCCTCAAAGCACCTGGACACACAAACTGAGGTAGGACAGCACCTCAAGGCGTCCAGAACCACTACCTCGAGCTATCCAGAATAGTCAAGACACACACAAGGTTACTTGTCAACCACTGGGTCTCACCGGGTTGACCAGAACCTAAATAATGACTCTGAAGCAATAGATAAACCTAACAAATAGCAGGTACACTTGGCTATTAGATAACATGGTTATAGCCCTCATGGGACATCAAAAGACATCCACGGGACAATGGGTAAACCACGAGGTCAAGCCAAGGCACATGGAAACCAACACGTCGGGAAACGACACGTTGGAATTAAGCAGAGGAACATACGCTGGCGGTCATAGAATGGACTGCTAGGGGATTGTAGCGGTCAAGGATTAGGCCGCTAAACCTAGTCAACCCTGAACCGACCTATTCAGTCAAACCACCCAAGCGGTCTAATATAGATCCACCACACGGACTAGGCGGTCCAAGAGACAACCACCACACTAACTACCCTTAAACATTGACCTAAGTCAAATGACATGTAGCGGCCTAAAAAAGGCACGCTACAGCGAAGAAATGCATGAAGGTTGGATCGCCAAGGCCAACCGACTTAAATTCTTGACTAGGTCTAAAACCACGGTAACACGAATACCTAGGTAGGCCAGAAACCGCCGAGATCATCCCCTCAAGACGGGAACTCAAGGGAGACCACTCACATGCGGGGGAACCCCACCGCACTCACACCGATACACGGTGACTCGATCGAGCGTAACACAAAGCTCGAGATATACACACCTACGGGCACGCTAATCGAAGTAACACGGCACTTCCTGACACCCCAGAAATACGGACCCGGAACCCACAGGGTGTCTGAGACATTCGCGAGGTCGTAGGTCGGTCATTCGGTCTCAACCGGATCGACTGGAACTCAAAACGAGCATAAACACAGAATTCCGGTCGACCTGACCCCTAGGGTCGGTCGACCTGACAGGGTCGGTCGACTTGCCCAGGGTGGTCGATCGACCGGACCAGCGATCGGACCCAACATTGTCCGCGAACGCCTGCCGGTCGACCGGCCCATCCGGTCCGGTCGACCAGTTACGGAGGAAAATTGGCCGAACCGAGCCCTAACGCCCGATTCCACGCCCCGTTAAATCCTGGTCGAAGAGGAAAACATCCACAAAGACAATACCAACCTTCCACACTCCGGAAGGGGTCAAAATGACGCACAAACGGCTTAAAATGGGCAATTCCACCGAATTGACCCTAATTGAGTCATCGGGGTTCCCGGGCTCGTATCGGCCCCAAATGACAACCAATCGACACGAAATCAGCGGATCTGGAACGCTGGCATTCCAGGGGTTCGATTGATACCAACTGATCTAAAAACCGTCGCCGTTTTTTGGTGAACCCTGCGAACACCCCAAAAGTATGATTTTACCCCAACAAGGTAAAACCCACTCGTATGCTCACCGTTCGATGTGAAACTTCGAGGGAACGTAGAAGAGAAGTAGGTGATCCATTTCCCTACCTCCACTAACGATTATGTGCACCGTAGTGACTAAACCGCACCGAAAACCGCATCGCGAGCTCGACCGTCGGCTTTGAATCCACCGTTTAGGATCGCACCAAAAACGATCCGATCCTCGCCCCATCGTGCTTCAGACCACCCCCACAGCATCACCTCAGCCTGCCCGTGCCTCCTCCGTCTGCATCCGAAGCTGGGAGGGCGAGAGAAGAGAGAAAACGGGGGAGAGAGAGGGTCACGGCGCGAATGAGAAGGGAGGAGAGAGGAAGAAGAATAAAAAGAAAAAGAAATTAGGAACTTTTCCTAATTTTTGAAAATTTCAATTTTTGACCTGAAAATGGACTAATTCAAAAAAATACGTAAAAATAGTCGAAACGATCCTCGGGAAGAGTACAACGTAACTGCGGCGTCCACGAGTCGATGAACTGAGAAATAAACTCTCCACTTGGTTCCGTAACTAGTACGAGAGAAAAACCCACGTGGATTGTAAAACTCAACTCAGGACCCACAAAAGCAATCCGAAAGACCCAATAAGAATCTAGGGTATTATAGCCTCCCCTCCTTCAAGAAATTTTGTCCTCCAAATTTAAGGAGCTAGCAAGAAGAAGCAGGGAAGAACAAGCCCCAAGACACAACTTGAAACAGCACGACTCTCGAAAAACATCATTCAGAGGAACACTTGTCAGACCATAATCACAAGCACACTCTCTGGATCGAGCACGGCACCCAAGTGAACACAAGTCTGACACCTCCAAAACAAGGCAACATCGCTTACGTCTCACAGGAAAAGAGACACGACCCATGCCACGAAAATAGATATCGGTAAAACAAACGACAGAATCGACAAGCATCAACGTAAACAAGGAAGGATAGTCCTCTCAGTTGACAGCTCGACCTCATCGGCTCCAGTGCCAAGGGCAACGACGAAGGCCTGGCACATAGGACGCCAACGACAGCACTGGACCACAAACACAATCAAGTCAGTCCTCATTTAGACATTACATCTGATTCGAGTCGTATGCTAACTCTACCAAGAAAGAAGAGTACAGCAAAACTAACTGACAAGATCTCGGTCCGCACAGTGCCAACACAGATTCATGAGGAAACAACAACAAAACGACAACCACAACAACACTTGTAGAATCCCGGCTCCATACTGAACATAAAACCACGGAATACAACTGCAAGCTGGGTCACATCAAGGCACAATAACAGCTGAACACATGACTATAATGGACTAGTCATGCAATGAGCAACTTACCAAGGAAAGACCCACGACAACAAGGATAACAATCTCAGGAAACGCATCTCAAGGACCACGATCACGTCCCGAGAGCACAATACCCAAGAAGGAATTGTAGAGCAGCGGGTACTCAACCAGCAAAAATGCCGAAAGATTCCCTAACACTCACAAATGCCTGTGCCAACACCAAAATGCCTTTAAGAACAATGGCATGGCAACAGACAACATCAAGGCACAAAAAGCCAAGACAAAGTCACATCGAGAAAAACAATTCTCTCGACTGGCCAGAATCTTACAACCAACGATCCTTGACCCGTGGGTATCAACCCACACACTTCTGCTGCACACTCAAACAACGCACACAGGCATCAGAAATACCTCGGTATCTGCATCTCAGCACATACTCGACGCCATCGTAATTCATAAAAATCGCAATATGACACGCCACGAGTACTGATCCTGCGAACAACCGATCACCAGTCGCCTAGGTGCAAATGAAGGAGAGTACCAGCTTCAGCACAAAGAAAGGCTAATCTCAGCTTACCATTACGTCCTGAAACAATAAATGAGCCTTCATAACACGTCAGCTATTAGACACGGCACGACAAACACGGTGCACAACGGCTCTTAACACAAGGATTAGGTCCAAAGCCAAGCAACCGTAGAATAAAGAGCAGATCAGGCTCAGAATAAATACTGTCCACACTCAAGTAGATGTAGGACAAAGGTCTCACTAAAATAGCACTTCTAAGGCTTACCTCGAAAAGACTCCACCAAATAGGATGAGAAGCATCAAGCTCGATTAACAGTAGCTCACCAGGAGGGAAAATTCGAGGTTCGCTTGAGCATCTTCTCAATCGAGGCAATAAAGAAATCACTTCAACATAAGCGAAATACCTCAGGAGCTACACAGACTTAAGCTGGGATGACCAAAACAACATAAGAATGTGTACGGCCATCACACCAACATGAAAAGTCACCAGCCATCTGAACAAACCACGAAAAAATCTTAAATAATGTACTGCATATTCAAGCCTACCGGCGAACTCTGCCAAGTACAGCACGATCAAGACAAACACTACGACGAAAAAGAACGTCCCGTCACATCCTGACGAGAGCAAAACCATCTTGCACAGTGCTGACACAGTACGCACAAGACAACACACTGAAACAAAGCGACAGGGAATCGCGAAACCTAAGCCAGTGAAAGACTGTACTGGATTTTAAGGACTCTAGACATTGTATATCTCAGATTCCCATGTACTTCACACAACTACGCTCTGAAACCAACTGTGACGACCTGGACTCTAGATATCGGATATTCCCGATAGGACTACCGAGTAGATTCAATACCATTTGGAACCCGTGAAGCCTCCCAAGAGTTGTAAAGCTCCGAAGGGAAAAAGGATTGTCGTGTAGTACATTGAAGTTGCAGATATAACAGTAAGCAATTAAATTTCATTAATCATGTTTGCTAAAGTAGCAGAAATAAAATTACTTTTTAATTAACAGTTAAAATTAACAATTACACCAGAGTCCAGTCCAATGGAAAGACAAGTACAGTCTAACAGAAAGAAAGACGTACACTAAGGTCGGGGGAAGCCAGACGCAAGTACCGCTGGCAACTACGAACTCGCCATACCAGGAACCGCAAAGGAAGCAGAGACGACCACACCTGAAAAGTAGGGGTGAGCCTCGTGTCACTGGCTTAGTAGGGGTCATGCGGATCCCCACTGAAAAATAACGCAGTAACACGGAACAACCAAAACAGCAGCAGTAATAGTAAAGCAGAAAAAATAGGAAACTACTACTAGAAAGTTGTAAAAGGAAAATCAGAAATGGAAGGAGTAGGAACAGCTAAAAGAAAAGGGAAAAGCCATACCGAGCAAAACACGGCTGCCGAACTAACCTCAGCTCCCTAAACTACTCCAAATAGCAACAGAGTGGCGAGCCCTGATCTCACAAAGTTAGGAGTTACCGATCTACTGACACAGTACAAGGCCCTAGGCGAAGGCCTACGAAGACAGGCGAAAAGCCTACAAAAGACCTGGATTGATGAGGACATCACCTCCCATACCCGCGTCCATAGCTCGTCTCCTCGCCCCGGTTGCATCCGGCATGATCTAGTTATCTAATTTTGAGTCCTTTGTAATTTTTTATTTGAGTCATTTAATGTAATTTTCATTTTACTTGAGTCATGTCCCTAGGTCTTGTGCTTATTTCCCTAAGTTTGAGAGTCATTATGTTGTTTAGTTAGTTATTGGGCCCAATTCATTGGGTTTGGCCCAAGTGCACCCCCTACCCCCTCGGTTATTTGTCATTGAGTCTTTTATCAGGGACTTATTGTAAAATGTAGGTTGCCTATATATAGGACCCCATTCCCCCCCATTTCAACTTAATGAATCAATCAATGAAAAATGCCATTTGAGAGTTCAAAGCTTAGTTTAATGGAGAGAATCCAATTGGGTGAGAAGCCCTAGGGTGAGAGAGTCCCCACCCCCCTTCTTCTCTCTCCTCTCTCTCCTCCACTAAGGGGTTCGCCCCTTTCTCTCTCTCCTCCTCCTCCCTCCCAACTTCCAACCCCCACCTACCCCATTAAAGTCCCTCCACTTCCCATAGCCATGGTACTCCACCCCCCCTAGTTCCAAGGTAGCATGCCCCATTCCAACACTATCTACCCCATTCCAACAATATCTTCCCCATTCCAACACACTCACCCCTCTTCCCCACATAATTCCTCAACTTCCTAGGCCATTTCAAATTTGAAAAGCCCGTCCCTCCACTTGTTTTGGCTGCCCCACTCCCTTCCATTAGGCTAGGTTCGCCCCCTTCCTCCCCTTCACCCTCCACCCTCCTCTCACCCTCCCCTTAGGCTGAACCAGAACACCTCCTTGCGCCACCTCCTCCTCCAGCCCCTCCACTACCCTTAGCCACCTTCCACAACTCCCCTCCATCCCCATCCACCCCTTATTCATCTCCCCTTAACCATATGCCCCCTTCTCCTTCCTCTTCCCTATTCATTAGAAGCTATACCTAGGTTGCTGCTAGCAGTTCAGAAGTTGCAGGTGAATCAGCAACTTGCAGCGGCCACCACGACTTCCTCCGGATGAGTTTGAAGACCCAAAAGCTATCGTTGGAAGCGTCTACCAGTCTCCTTCGCAACAGAAGTGGTTTCGACTTCATCCGAGTTGTGTGCTGCCCGGGAGCTCCATCCTCCCACAGCTGTGCAGTGGTGCCTCTGCTGAAGACCTGATCCTGAGTAGAAGCTCTGCTACGACAAACCCCAGAAGAATCCGTTCAAGAGCTCTTCTGAAAAGTTCTTCATCGCCTTGTCTACTTTCAGAATCAAGAAACGGAACTTCAATCGGCGTTGGTGAACCAGAGTTATCATTTTTCTCCCTCAGCTGCGCCGTTCTGCTACCCACAGTCTGCACCGACCAGTCATCCTTGTTCAGAGACTCCAAGTCTTCCCTGGCATCTTTTAGCTTCCCCGTCAGTTTTTTCGCGAAGAGGACTCATCCACGGTTCCAACGACCCCGACGGTGCATGATTCCGAGTTCGGGAGCTGTCGGGGCGTCCTCTGCAACCTGCTATTAGAAGTCTGAAGCTGCCAGTCCGAGGATCTGGTGCTCTGTTCGAACCTCCACCTAGGTCAGCAGCGGCTCCAGAAGAAATCAACAAAATTCAGAGGTGTTCCAGTACCAGTCCCGAAGAGTTTCCCACATGTCCCGCCTTCAGCAAAATTCTTGAGCAAGTTCTGCAGCAGCAACATCGACTATCTGTCCCTGTTCAGAGAGAGTAGGCAGAACCGGTGTCTTCACCTCTTCATTACTTTTAGCCCTAGTTTCCCCTCCCCGCTTGGCCGGCTGAAGGCCCCTCCCTGTGAGGAGGTAGTTTTTGTTGTAATCCATTAACCCCCACCCCAAGGTCCCCCTCCTGCGAGAGGTGTAGTGTTGTAACTTATTTGGGCAGGTCAAGCTACACCGTCGCGGCGTGTGGGGATCCACTCGCCTCCCCGCTCGCCCTCGTCTGCGAGCGGGACCGGTTTCTTCAAACCGGTCGAGTAAGTGCTCACACCTCACTCCATTTAGTGCTTGTCTTTCAATATTAGTTCTAGTTCTGCTGGTTATGCGAGTGAGAGCTCGATCCTCAAGCCCCGTTGCCTTGAGTGATCACCGTGGGAATAAGTGCAACCGGTGCCTTCGGCACTTTGTCGGCCCCATTGAATTGGGCTTCCACATCCATCGGGAATCAAATCTTGGCCTTGCTGGCCCTCTACCAGCAAGGGCCCCACCCCACATCCTCCACTTGGCATCGCCAAGTCACCCCGGGCTTGGGTGAGCGACAGGAGAGCGGCGGCCCAAAATTGGCCCTTTTGATTGTGAATGTGCTTGCTTGCCTAAGTCTTAGGTTGTGTCACATCAATTGGTATCAGAGCAAGTCATTGACTTGTCTCTATCAAGTCAAGTCCTAGGGCATGCTTGCATTGGTGTCATCATCAATCTGACCCTTGCATTGATCCCCCCGATCATCATGGCCTCCTACTTAGCCTACTCGCCACCCATGGACTTCATCCTAGATAGGGATATTACCTTTGACGGATCACATTCTAGTGACTATCTTAGGTGGGAGGCTACGATAGAAAAGTACTTCGAAAAGACTTGGGTATATGGACCGGCGAGAGTCCGAAAGGCCAAGGGACGACTTCGGGGTCAAGCCAAAAGTAAGCGGGAACACATAGAGGGCTTAAGGAGGGTTGGAAGACAAGAACCTATTCACTCATGGGAAGAGATGAAGGTAGAACTTAGAAAGATCTACATCCCCAAACATTCCCACCCCTCCTACTCAAGCACCCCTAACCCGAGGAGCACTACCACTCCTCCACCCCCACCCGGCCAACTTGAGACCGACCTTTGGTCTCCACCCCCACCACCCCCAACAATTCATCTCTCAACCATCATAACAACACTTCGCGACCAAGTCCTCTCCCTTAAGATCCAAATAAACTAAACAACCACATCTCCACCAAATCCCAAGAGGATCCCCACACTCCAACCAAAACCTCCTTCCGCAAACCTATCTATCCAAACTCAATTGGCCCCCACTACCACCCCTCCACAACCTGCCGATCCCAAGGGGAAGAGACCCCTAACCGACCCGGTTTCCCCAATAAGGACCACCACTCACCCTATTCTCACCATTCAAACCCAAGTAGACCCCGTGCCCATCCCTCCACCTAGAACCATGACGGCCACCACCACCCAACCCAAATCCTGTCACCCAACCCACCTTCCACTTCCAACCCCAATCCTACCCCAACCTAGACCTCCACTACTTCCACTCCCAAACCACACCCTACCAATCTCAATCCAAGTTTCCCTTTACCCTCTACCCTGGGAACACCACACACAAACCCTCATCACCCCAAAAGACTCTCTCACCTCCTTGGTAGCAGAACTCATACCTAATCCAATAGTTGTGAGCACTCCAAACCCACCCCCCACTTTGGAGGAAACCCAAGTCCAAGCTGAAGAAGAAACCTCACACGATGGTCTTTACCTTACACCACCCTCTCTAGTTGGGGCGGAGCTCATCTTAGGAGAACCCATTGTTAGTTGGCTGAAGGAGAGCCCAATTCGAGAGACCCCGGCCCATGTTTTCCCTCCCATAGAACGTGATGGGAATCGACACCGAGCCAGTACCTTTTCATATTGCATTTATATCCTTTAGTTTATTTTTATATCCACGAGAAAGTATACGCGCAATTGTACGGCTTTATCGGCCAATGCGTCACTCCTGTAGATTGTGTGGGTTTCTATGTAATTTGTCAGTAGGACCAGCAAGGGGGCCCTCAGCCCTTTCCCATTGGTCCATGTCATCTTGTGGGGCTGGTCAACCATCCTAGGTGGACATCTAGAAGGTTGGACTAGTCATATGCCACATGGGTAGACAAGTGGCCCATTTTGTCCAAGGTAGGCCACCTACCATTCAACCACCCATTCAACCTTCTACTATATGGTCAAGGGGGCGCCCCTCTCCCTTATTAGATTATTAATTTGTGTGTGTGATTCACACTTAATCCCAGCCCTTGATTCCCCTTCCCTAGATCTAAGGGTCCACATTGCATTTGATGTAAACCATATATAAGCTTGTATTTTCATGTGAAATTCAATGAAAAAATCAAAATTTTTGTGTGTAACCAAGGAGCTTGGTGCGCCCCTATCTCCCCCCTGATGTTCTTTCCTCCCCAACCCAAGATCTAGAGTGTTTCTACCTCCTATCCCCTCCTCTCAACCTCCGGTGATCGTCTGTGCCGCCGCCGCCGCCGTTCGTGCCGCCATCGAGCCGCCTCTGCAGTTCTATCTTCATCCGACCACAGCAGCTTCCACGAATTATCTGTCTCCGTCACGAGCTTAGATTGATCTGAATTTTTTATGGTGTGTTCATCCCTTGTATCCCAAGATCCACCTAAAGTTTCACGCCAAAATTCCATCTTTTAGTATTTTTACATTTTCGTCCAACCTGTCATCCTAGATCTGCCAGGTTTCTGTCTATAGTGACAGAACCTCTGAGTTCTCCCCATCCGACCATCTTTTTGATTTATCCAAACCCTCCCAATTTTACTGGAAGTTCTGTCCATCACCCCCTACCTCCACAAATTTTCTTAATTTTTTATCGGCCCTCTATCTATTTTTAGAAATTCGTGTTCTTCCTCCGATATAGTGTTTTTAGTCAGATCCCAGATCCGATCACCCTCCACTTCCAAACTCATAACAAATCACCAACACCTCCAAATCTAGATCCAAAAATACTCTTGGTTTCCTTGTTTGATTTCCTACAACCTTTCTGAAGAACACATCTTCAAATTCGGACATCTACTTCACGGTCAAAGGCAATCAACAGGAAAGTTCTCTGTAGATCTGAGTCTTCAGTTACTGTACAATAGCAGCATATAAAATTCGCCAACATAAAATACAAATCTGGTAAATTTTTCTGAAGGCCACTAGATTGTAGTACTTCGAAGCAGCTTTCGAACGGCTTTGATCTTGTCGCATTCCGACACCGGTGCTGATCGCAGCGTCCGTTCCCGCCGGAGCACGCGCTGAAATACAGAACCGGCAGATTTCCGATCAGTTTTTCCGACCGGTGCCGAACGGAGCCGCTCGGCCTCCGGCCGGCGAACCAGCGTGCCGCCAGCCCGGGGATCGCTTCTCCAAGTGTCTCCACTACAGCGGTACCACCGGGTCCCACACGGCCCCTCCAGACAGCACGTGGGCCCCACGGTCATGAACACGCGTGTAGCCGAATCAACACCCGAAGCTGTCCGTTAACCCGAATTCGGTCCTCCCGGGCCCATTTGTATAGCCCTTTACCTCCCTGCGTGGAGTGGGCATGTTACCATTGCTGTAATTATTATGTGTTAAGTTTCCCGGGAGTATGAGTTTTCAGCCGGGTCCGTCTTCCCCACGCCGAGCGCGTGGAGGTATCGTTCTCGCTCCCTACACTCGGCATTTGCTTATTTTCATATATACTTGTTTATGCCGCTGCTAGAGAGCATGCTTTAGGTCCATTAGCTCGCTATATTATCATTCACCGCTGCTGCGAGAGAGTGCGAGACCGTCCCGTGACCCGATCCGGGCACATGAGAGAGCCGATCACCCTAGCTCACTGCCGATTTCTCAACCGCGCACGTCCGACGCTTCCCTCGTTAAGGGGCAGTCACGAGCTTGTCATGTCCGTGTCTCGTCCCGCATCAATTTGGTATCAGAGCGAGTTTGAGTTTAGGGTGTCAAAAAAAGAAAAGAAAAGAGTGTCATTTACGTCTAGTCATTAGTTATTGTCTAAGTCGTGTTTAGGGTCATCATTGTTTTAAAACAAAAAAAGTGTCTTTTTGCATTTACATCCCTTTACTCGGTATATCAAAAGGTGTTATCCGAACGTTAGGCTACGCCTATCGGGAAGGCCGCACACTTGCGCGAGTGACCTTCGGGTCGATTACCTCCGCCACGTACCGGATATTGGTTTAAGTCTAGGCGCATCATTTTGCATTAGTGTGTTTGCTTTAGTCGGCGTCTTCTAGTCGGTGTGTTTGCATGCCCACTCGTCGAGGTACCCAATACTCACCCCCACCACCACCAATGGCAGAATCCCGAGTCTATAGTTCCGATGAGGTGGCCACCATGTTCCGAACTCTTATGGGAAAAATGGATGGGTTGAGTGATCGCATGGAAGTGTTAAGCACCCGAGTGGATAGGATGGAAGGGTTGAGTACCCAAGTGAATGATCTAGGCACCCGCCTAGAAGAGAGGATGAAGGCCGTAGAGGATAGGGCCGCCGGGTCTAGCCAGTCCGTTCAGGGATTGGTCGGGAGAGTCACCGCACTAGAGAGAGGCCCAGCCGAGGCACCACCGATTGCCCCAGTCCAAGCACCCGTCCCACCTACACAAGGTCAACCGGAGCCGGGTCAACAACCCGCAACTCCAAGGGGTCAAGGGATAGCTAATAGAAGGCATGAAGTCCCCGAGGTGCATGACTATGAGTCCGAGAATGAGCATCGGGGATATGGTCGTGATCGTTGTCCTATACGGCGTACCCACGACCAAGATATGGATAAATGGGCCCTTCGGACCGTTCGGGCCGACCCTCCCACCTTTGACGGGTCCTTAGACCCAAAGGTCTATCTTGATTGGGAGGCTGGCATGGATCGATATTTTGAGTGGTTCGAGATGTCAGACCAAAGGAAGGTCAAGTTTGCCAGGATGAAACTTTTGGGCCAAGCCCAAACATATTGGAGGAACATGGAGAATCTATTGTTTCATCGTCATGAACCTCCGATCGATACGTGGACCGAGATGAGGGAGAAGCTTAGGAAGAAGTACCTCCCTACCTCCTACCGCCAGCGTCTTATAGAGAGGTGGCAAAGTCTCACCCAAGGAGACCGGTCCGTCTCGGATTACATCACCGAATTTGATGAGTACTACTTGCGATGCGATGCCACGGAGGAGGATTCCCTTACCGTCTCTCGGTTTCGGCGTGGTCTACGCCCACACCTACGGTATGAGCTTCTCATCCGCAAGGTGGACAAGCTGGAGGATGCATACCAAGTTGCTCTCGAGATGGAGCAATTCGAGGGTGAGTTCGAGTCTATTCCCCGGTGGAGCCCCGCTCCTCCCCGTAGTGACTCCCGTGGCTCCTTAGGTTCATACCCGAGGGGACCCATGGCTCGTCCACAGGAGCCCGCCCGTCAGGAGCACTTTGCTCCTAGACCTCGACCTCCCCCACCACGGGATCTACCTCCACCCCATCCACCGGCACCCGTTGCCCATCCCCCAGCTCCTATAGCCCGTCCTCTGGCACCGGCACCCCCTCCACTATTGTCCAAGGGACCTACACCTCCCCCATTGCTGCCTACACCCCCTACCCGACGGGATGATAAGGGTAAGGCCCCTCTTTTCGGGGAGAGTAGTCGATCGCGAGTGCAGTGTTTCCACTGTCATGGATTTGGCCACATTGCCAGCGAGTGTCCCGCTCGCGCCACCCTAGCCTTAGGTGTTGGAGAGTCCGCACCTCCCGAGCTTGAGTGTGTCAATTACGTGGCCGATGAGGCACTAGCCGATGAGTACTATGCCTTGGGGGGGGAAGAGTGGGACAGCTCTCCTGCCGCCCAGGATGCGGCCACCTAGTGGGCTTGATGCTACCACCTTAGTCTCGAGTCGTGCATGAGTCAGTGTGTATTCTTGTGTGGTTTGTTTGTGTGGTGTGTTTCGAGTCGATTGTTGTGTGTATTGCATGGTAAGTCAGCATGAGTCTTGTGCAAGCTCGTTGTCGGTCTCTTATGAGTAAGAGGCGAGTGGACTCACTTGATGAGTATGGGGTCGATTCTACATCTATGCCCGGATCAGTCACCTATAGGGACTCAGCGGTGATTCCTAGTGAGTCTTTGAGCCGCTTCCCTTCCTTTTTGAGAGTGCCCCACCCGGAGTGTCCACCTTCAGGCCATAGCAGTTTGCGCATATCGAGTATATATGGAATGAGCAGGTGACGATCATTTGGAGTGGAGCGTACCCGCCTTACTTGGCACGGTGACGGATCCGCCGGAGTATTCGAGCATCCCTACCCCTACTCGACGGGGTCGAGTTCCTCCCACCCGGGGAGAGTTGATGGGAATCGACACCGAGCCAGTACCTTTTCATATTGCATTTATATCCTTTAGTTTATTTTTATATCCACAGGAAAGTATACGCGCAATTGTACGGCTTTATCGGCCAATGCGTCACTCCCGTAGATTGTGTGGGTTTCTATGTAATTTGTCAGTAGGACCAGCAAGGGGGCCCTCAGCCCTTTCCCATTGGTCCATGTCATCTTGTGGGGCTGGTCAACCATCCTAGGTGGACATCTAGAAGGTTGGACTAGTCATATGCCACATGGGTAGACAAGTGGCCCATTTTGTCCAAGGTAGGCCACCTACCATTCAACCACCCATTCAACCTTCTACTATATGGTCAAGGGGGCGCCCCTCTCCCTTATTAGATTATTAATTTGTGTGTGTGATTCACACTTAATCCCAGCCCTTGATTCCCCTTCCCTAGATCTAAGGGTCCACATTGCATTTGATGTAAACCATATATAAGCTTGTATTTTCATGTGAAATTCAATGAAAAAATCAGAATTTTTGTGTGTAACCAAGGAGCTTGGTGCGCCCCTCTCTCCCCCCCTGCTGTTCTTCCCTCCCCAACCCCAGATCTAGAGTGTTTCTACCTCCTATCCCCTCCTCTCAACCTCCGGTGATCGTCTGTGCCGCCGCCGCCGCCGCCGTTCGTGCCGCCATCGAGCCGCCTCTGCAGTTCTATCTTCATCCGACCACAGCAGCTTCCACGAATTATCTGTCTCCTCCACGAGCTTGGATTGATCTGAATTTTTTATGGTGTGTTCATCCCTTGTATCCCAAGATCCACCTAAAGTTTCACGCCAAAATTCCATCTTTTAGTATTTTTACATTTTCGTCCAACCTGTCATCCCAGATCTGCCAGGTTTCTATCTATAGTGACAGAACCTCTGAGTTCTCCCCATCCGACCATCTTTTTGATTTATCCAAACTCTCCCAATTTTACTGAGAGTTCTGTCCATCACCCCCTACCTCCACAAATTTTCTTAATTTTTTATCAGCCCTCTATCTATTTTTAGATATTCATGTTCTTCCTCTGATACAGTGTTTTTAGTCAGATCCCAGATCCGACCACCCTCCACTTCCAAAATCATAACAAATCACCAACACCTCCAAATCCAGATCCAAAAATACTCTTGGTTTCCTTGTTTGATTTCCTACAACCTTTCTGAAGAGCACATCTTCAAATTCGGATATCTACTTCACGGTCAAAGGTAATCAACAGGAAAGTTCTCTGTAGATCTGAGTCTTCGGTTACTGTACAACAGCAGCATATAAAATTCGCCAACACAAAGTACAAATATGGTGAAATTTTCTGAAGGCCACTAGATTGTAGTACTTCGAAGCAGCTTTGCAACGGCTCTGATCTTGTCGCATTCCGACAACGGTGCTGATCGCAGCGTCCGTTCCCGCCGGAGCGCGCGCTGAAATACAGAACCGGCAGATTTCCGATCGGTTTTTCCGACCGGTGCCGAACGGAGCCGCCCGCCTCCAGCCGGCGAACCAGCGTGCCGCCAGCCCGGGGAGCGCTTCTCCAAGTGTCTCCACTACAGCGGTACCACCGGGTCCCACACGGCCCCTCCGGACAGCACGTGGGCCCCACGGTCATGAACACGCGTGTAGCCGAATCAACACCGAAGCTGCCCGTTAACCCGAATTCGGTCCTCCCGGGCCCATTTGTATAGCCCTTTACCTCCCTGCGTGGAGTGGGCGTGTTCCCATTGCTGTAATTATTGTGTGTTAAGTTTCCCGGGAGTACGAGTTTTCGGTCGGGTCCGTCTTCCCCACGCCGAGCGCGTGGAGGTATCGTTCTCGCTCCCTACACTCGGCATTTGCTTATTTTCATATATACTTGTTTATGCCGCTGCTAGAGAGCATGCTTTAGGTCCGTTAGCTCGCTATATTATCATTCACCGCTGCTGCGAGAGAGTGCGAGACCGTCCCATGACCCGATCCGGGCACACGAGAGAGCCGATCACCCTAGCTCACTGTCGGTTTCTCAACCGCGCACGTCCGACACTTCCCTCGTTAAGGGGCAGTCACTAGCTTGTCGTGTCCGTGTCTCGTCCCGCATCAGAACGAGGCCTTCCCATAGTGCCTTTCTTCTCCTATCACACCACAATCCAAGCATCCTATCAAGTGGAGACCTTAGAGGATCTTCTCAAGGGCATAGCATGGCAATTAGAGATGACTAGCATGTTGACCCCTATGGTCGAACAACCTAGGAGCCTTAGCCTCCTACACCTATGCATAGGGTCTATCACCTCGGTTTGCACCATTGGTTGCTACACTAGCGACCTCCTTCTATTCCTCCCTACACCAGATGAGCCCAACCTTCTCCTCGATTTAGAGCTTCTTATCTTGGGTAAAAAGCCAAGCCCTCCACTCATGGCCGACCCACTTGTCAAGAACACTGGCCCAACTATCATGGAGAAGGATAACTTAGCACCTTTTAAGGATCTTGAGGACATGGAGTTCCTCCCTCTAGTTGACCCATTTTATGATCCATATGATCCATTCCAATGGGAGTCAAGGGACTCATATGACCCAACCATCTTACCAACCACCCACCCTTTCCTACCCTCACCCACCATATTGGGCCAAACCCACCTCATCCATGACCCGGGTTACACCTTGGGAGCCATGACCTTGGGCCACATATCCCTAGGTAATAAGGTTGTGCCCCACCCCATGACGACCACCTTCTTAGATCCATTCAATCCTTTCTAATGGGAGTTCAAAGGTTGTCCCACACCTATACACATGGAAGTCACCTTTGGGAAAAGTATGCATGTGTCTAGGCTTACCATATCCCTTGGCATGAACACTATGTTGAGTCCATTCATTCATATCACCCACATGTCAAGTAGAAAGTATGAGTGGTCCATATTCGGATGTCATGCTCCACCTTCATTCACCATGGGTCTTAAGCATGTCAAAGGCATCTACGGATGTTCGGGTCCCCCAATATTTATCACCAATTTGCATGATAGGGCCACCTACGGGTGCCCCGGCTCACCTAGGCTAACCAAAGTCTACACTGCATCATTACACGATAGGTCTACTTTTGGTTGCCCAGGTCCACCCATCACCCCTAGAATGTCTGCATTCACAACATTGCATAAAGAGATCCACAAGCACATTAGCAAGAAGAATGTGACTTATAAAAGGTGAACCGACTCTCATCGATGTCACCAAGAATTCCATGAGGGTGACTTTATGATGGTAAGGACGGAGAGGCTCTCCCCGGGAGCCATCTCCAAATTGAGGCCACGTGGGGCTGGTCCCTTCCAGGTCCTGAGGCGCATTGGTGCAAATGCCTATGAGTTAGATCTCCCCGAGGAATATGGGGTAAGTCCCACATTCAGTGTCACCGACCTAGTGCCATACAAGGGACCCACGGTGGTACCTAGTGAGGATATTGAGCCTATTCCCTCCGTTGAGAGAGCACCAACCCGTGAGGAGAGTCCACCAGCCAAGAGAGCCCAGCGTGAGCGCATTGAACGAATATTGGATGAACAAGTCACTACCAATAGAAGCAAGGTATACGAGCGCTATCTCGGCAGGTGGATGGATCGGTCTCATTCGAAAGACCTGAGGGCAGTACCACTTCTACACCCTCCGAGGAGGGAAGGACACTTACTCGACGGAGTCGAGTTCTCTGCACCCCGGGAGTATGATGAGGACATCACCTCCCATGCCCGCGTCCACAGCTCGTCTCCTCGCCCCGGTTGCATCCGGCATGATCTAGTTATCTAATTTTGAGTCCTATGTAATTTTTTATTTGAGTCATTTAATGTAATTTTCATTTTACTTGAGTCATGTCCCTAGATCTTGTGCTTATTTCCCTAAGTTTGAGAGTCATTATGTTGTTTGGTTAGTTATTGGGCCCAATTCATTGGGTTTGGCCCAAGTGCACCCCCCTACCCCCTCGGTTATTTATCATTGAGTCTTTTGTCAGGGACTTATTGTAAAATGTGGGTTGCCTATATATAGGACCCCATTCCCCCCCATTTCAAGTTAATGGATCAATCAATGAAAAATGCCATTTGAGAGTTCAAAGCTTAGTTTAATGGAGAGAATCCAATTGGGTGAGAAGCCCTAGGGTGAGAGAGTCCCCACCCCCCCTTCTTCTCTCTCCTCTCTCTCCTCCACTAAGGGGTTCGCCCCTTTCTCTCTCTCCTCCTCCTCTCTCCCAACTTCCAACCCCCACCTACCCCATTAAAGTCCCTCCACTTCCCATAGCCACCATTACTCCACCCCCCTAGTTCCAAGGTAGCATGCCCCATTCCAACACTATCTACCCCATTCCAACAATATCTTCCCCATTCCAACACACTCACCCCTCTTCCCCACATAATTCCTCAACTTCCTAGGCCATTTCAAATTTGAAAAGCCCTTCCCTCCACTTGTTTTGGCCGCCCCACTCCCTTCCATTAGGCTAGGTTCTCCCCCTTCCTCCCCTTCACCCTCCACCCTCCTCTCACCCTCCCCTTAGGCTGAACCAGAACACCTCCTTGCGCCACCTCCTCCTCCAGCCCCTCCACTACCCTTAGCCACCTTCCACAACTCCCCTCCATCCCCATCCACCCCTTATTCATCTCCCCTTAACCATATGCCCCCTTCTCCTTCTTTTTCCCTATTCATTAGAAGCTATACCTAGGTTGCTGCTAGCAGTTCAGAAGTTGCAGGTGAACCAGCAACTTGCAGCGGCCACCACGACTTCCTCCGGACGAGTTTGAAGACCCAAAAGCTATCGTTGGAAGCGTCTACCAGTCTCCTTCACAACAGAAGTGGTTTCGACTTCATCCGAGTTGTGTGCTGCCCGAGAGCTCCATCCTCCCACAGCTGCGCAGTGGTGCCTCTGCTGAAGACCTGATCCTGAGTAGAAGCTCTGCCACGACAAACCCCAGAATAATCAGTTCGAGAGCTCTTCTATAAAGTTCTTCATCGCCTTGTCTACTTTCAGAATCAAGAAACGAAAAAACTTCAATCGGCGTTCGTGAACCAGAGTTATCATTTTTCTCCCTCAGCTGCGCCGTTCTGCTACCCACAGTCTGCACCGACCAGTCATCCTTATTCAGAGCCTCCAAGTCTTCTCCGGCATCTTTTGGCTTCTCCGTCAATTTTTCTACGAAGAGGACTCATCCACGGTTCCAACGACCCCAACGGTGCTTGATTCCGAGTTCGGGAGCTGTCGGGCCGTCCTCTGCAACCTGCTGTTAGAAGTCTGAAGCTGCCAGTCCAAGGATCTGGTGCTCTATTCGAACCTCCACCCAGGTCAGCAGCGGCTTCAGAAGAAATCAACAAAATTCAGAGGTGTTCCAGTACCAGTCCCAAAGAGTTTCCCACAGGTCCCGCCTTCAGAAAAATTCTTGAGCAAGTTCTGTAGCAGCAACATCGACTATCTGTCCCTGTTCAGAGAGAGTAGGCAGAACCGGTGCCTTCACCTCTTCATTACTTTTAGCCCTAGTTTCCCCTCCCTGCTTGGCCGGCTGAAGGCCCCTCCCTGTGCGGAGGTAGTTTTGGTTGTAATCCATTAACCCCCACCCCAAGGTCCCCCTCCTGCGAGAGGTGTAGTGTTGTAACTTATTTGGGCAGGTCAAGCTACACCGCCGCGGCGTGTGGGGATCCACTCGCCTCCCCGCTCGCCCTCGTCTCCGAGCGGGACCGGTTTCTTCAAACCGGTCGAGTAAGTGCTCACACCTCACTCCATTTAGTGCTTGTCTTTCAATATTAGTTCTAATTCTGCTGGTTATGCGAGTGAGAGCCCGATCCTCAAGCCTCGTTGCCTTGAGTGATCACCGTGGGAATAAGTGCAACCGGTGCCTTCGGCACTTTGTCGGCCCCATTGAATTGGGCTTCCACATCCATCGGGAATCAAATCTTGGCCTTGCTGGCCCTCTACTAGCAAGGGCCCAACCCCACATCCTCCACTTGGCATCGCCAAGTCACCCCGGGCTTGGGTGAGCGACGGGAGAGCGGCGGCCCAAAATTGGCCCTTTTGATTGTGAATATGCTTGCTTGCCTAAGTCTTAGGTTGTGTCACATCATGGATAGATACAGAACTCTAAAGCCTACACGACTCAATTGCCATGCACACTCTCCTAAACACAACTGCATGAACAACTAGAGCGTCGTACATGCTAGACAATAGTGACCTCGGGTAAGGCCAAGAAGAGACTAACCTGGGAAGGTCACGACGCGCGAGAAACGCGAGAGTCACGTGTCATGTGACGGAAGCACCTCCTCACTAGAAGAACAGCTAGATGCGTCCACTGACGTCTTATACTGCGCCATAGGTACCTTCCTACGGATGCCTAGAATGGTGGAGACTGAGGTACGCGCTGAACCAGAACAGGAACTACAGTAACGAGTGACTAGTCAGGGTCACGCCCGTCGGCGCCAGTCCAAACGCCCCTGACCACATGTGCACACACTGACTCTTGCCTAGAGCTAGGCCTCTAGCTAGTTTTCCCCCCCAACAGGACGCTACTATAAAGCAGGGGCCCACGGAAACTAGCTTAAAAACCGTATCTCGGGAATTGCCCTTACCACCACTCCCAGGTGGGCCGACACTTGAGATCGTCGGGCTACGACTAGTGGAGGCTCAATAGACACAGAGACTTTGAAACATGAGTGTTGGAGTACAGACAGGCTAAGCACGCATTGTCACCCGTACTACGAAGCACAAAGGTAGTACACCAACTGCCAACAGACTCAGGACAGGGCAACTAGACCTACCAACGCAACGATCCTTGAGTCTCATAACTCGAGGCCAAGATCGTCGCATGACGGTGATGACGATCCGCCAATCAGCCTAATCCTAAACCACAGGAAACGACAATGGATCTTCCGATCCACACAACTGTATAAAAATGACTCATGGAGACCTGAGGGAGCACCAAGACCCTCAAATCACCTGGACACATAAAACGAGGTAGGACAGTACCTCAAGGCGTTCAGAACCACTGTCTCGAGCTATCCAGAATAGTCAAGACACACACAAGGTTACTTGTCAACCACTGGGTCTCACCGGGTTGACCAGAACCTAAATAATGACTCTGAAGCGATAGATAAACCTAACCAATAGCAGGTACGCCTGGCTATCAGATAACATGGTTATAGCCCTCATAGGACATCAAAAGACATCCACGGGACAATGGGTAAACCATGAGGTCAAGCCAAGGCACTTGGAAACCAACACGTCGGGAAGCGACACACAGAAATTAAGTGAAGGAACATACACTGGCGATCATAGAATGGGCCGCTAGGGGACTGTAGCGGTCAAAGATTAGGCCGCTAAACCTAGTCAACCCTGAACTGACCTATTCAGTCAAACTCCCCAAGTGGTCTAATATAGATCCGCCACACGGACTAGGTGGTCCAAGAGACAACCGCCACACTAACTGCCCTACAATATTGACCTAAGTCAAATGACATTTAGCGGCCTAAAAAAGGCGTGCTACAGCGAAGAAATGCATAACGGTTGGATTGCTAAGGCCAACCGACTTAAATTCTTGACTAGGTCTAAAACCACAGTAACATGAATACCGAGGCAGAACACAAGCCGCCGAGATCATCCCCTCAAGACGGGAACTCAAGGGAGGCCACTCACATGCGGGGGAACCCCACCGCACTCACACCGATACACGGTGACTCGATCGAGCGTAACACAAAGCCCAAGATACACAAACCAACAGGCACGCTAATCGAAGTAACACAGCACTTCCCGACACCCCAGAAACATGGACACGGAACCCACAAGGTGTCCGAGACACTCGCGAGGCCATAGGTCGGTCATTGGGTCTCAACCGGACGATCGAAACTTAAAACGAGCATAAACACAGAATTCCGGTCGACCTAACCCCTAGGGTCGGTCCACCTGACAGGGTTGGTCGACCGGCCCAAGGTAGTCGGTCGACCGGACCAGCCATCGGACCCAACACGGTCCGCAAACGCCCGCCGGTCGACCGACCCATCCGGTCCGGTCGACCGATTACGGCGGAAAATCGACAGAACCGAGCCCTAACTCCCGATTCCACGCCCCGTTCAATCCCGGTCGAAGGGGAAAACATCCACAAAGATAATACCAGCCTTCCACACTCCGGAAGGGGTCAAAACAACGCACAAATGGCTTAAAACGGGCAATTCCACCGAATTGACCCTAATTGAGTCACCGGGGTTCCCGGGCTCGTACCAGCCCCAAATGACAACCAATCGACACGAAATCAGCGGATCTGGAACGCTGGCATTCTAGGGGTTCGATTGATACCAACTGATCTAAAAACCGTCGCCATTTTCTGGCGAACCCTGCAAACACCCTAAAAGCATGATTTTACCCCAACAAGGCAAAACTCACTCGTATGCTCACCGTTCGGCGTGAAATTTTGAGGGAACGTAGAAGAGAAGTAGGTGATTCATTTCCCTACCTCCACCGATGATTCCGTGGACCATAGTGACTAAACTACGCCAAAACCCGCATCGCGAGCTCGACCGTCGGGTTTGAATCCACCGCTTGGGATCGCGCCAGAAACGGTCCGATCCTCGCCCCATCGCGCTCCGGACCACCCCCACAGTATCACCTCAGCCTGCCCGTGCCGGCTCTGTCTGCAGTCAGAGCCGGGAGGGCGAGAGAAGAGAGAAAACGGGGGAGAGAGAGGGTCACGGCGCGAATGAGATGGGAGGAGAGAGGAAGACGAATAAAAAGAAAAGGAAATTAGGAAATTTTCCTAATTTTTGAAAATTCTGATTTTTGGCCTGAAAATGAGCTAATTCAGAAAAATACGCAAAAATAGTCGAAATGATCATCGGGAAGAGTACAATGCAACTGCGGCGTCCACGAGTCGATGAACTGAGAAATAAACTCTCCACTGAGTTCTGTAACTAGTACGAGAGAAAAACCCACGTGGATCGTAAAACTCAACTCAAGACCCACAAAAGCGATCCGAAACTCTCCGAAAAGAATCCGAAAGACCCAATAAGAATCCAGGGTATTACACCATTGGTGATTTTCATAAACTATACAAATATTTTAAAAATTGTCTCTTCCGACTTCATCTTGAATAGCTTATATTCGTCCACAAGAAGATTGGACTTGGTCTCCTTCACTTGTGTGGTTCCTTTGTAGATAAGTTGAAGATTATCTAAAATTTCTTTAGCTCTAATGTACATAGAAACTCATGGGTATTCATTAGGATGTAAAGCACATTACATGATATTCATAACATTATAATTTACATTAGATTATCTAATTTGTTCTTTATTACTTAGATCTTCATCTTTGGGGAGTGTGTATGGACCTTTTTTTTATAACTATCTATACTTCATACTCTTGTGATCTAAGAAAGAAAATCATATTATTTTTCCAATAAGCATAGTTAGATCTATCAAAGAAAGGGGGACGATAGATAAAGTAACTTTTGGGGATTATTCCCTTGTTTGCTATAAAATGGATCTCTTGATGATGTTAACCCTTTCAAACAAAAAATTGAGTCTTACCTCTGATACCAATTATTAGCCCAAGATATGAAAAATTAAGAGGGGAATGAATTGGGTTTTGCTTAAAAATATGCTCGATTTTCATGGAAAACACGTGTAGTGTTAGATTTCACCATGAGTAAAATCTACATCCACTCCGCCAACCCAGAGACTTTTCCGCTCACTATCTTAGTGAACACACATGGGTGAATGATCACACACAGCACACACAGTCCTACACACACCGATCACTACCATACGGATTGCACACCCAAGATTACACACTTGTTTTTCTTTTCTTCTCAATATACAATAAAACACATTCCTAAAAATAGAGAAATAAAAGAACTAGGATTGTGTATAAGACTCCCCCTTAGAAGATGTCAAATCTAGAACATGGGGATGCAACTTTCCTTAGTGTAGGCACACCCTTGGGCCTTCCTCTTGCAGTAGAATGTTGTAGAAGTGCGAAGAGGAAGAGAAAATTTTGGTCGTTGAAGCGAACATGAATTTTCTCCACATAAGAACCTCTCTTGAATGCTCTTTGATCTTCTTTCTTAGGGTTTAGAGACCCCGTCATGTTCTATTTATAGTACAAGATACGCAATATCAAGTTTGAAGACATTAGAGAAAAGATAGAAACTTGAATCCTGAATCCGGATCAAATCTGAAAAAACTTATGCGCCGCAAGTGGTGGCTCACGACCTTCAGGTGGTCGACAACCTTAATGAAACTTCACAACAAGTCTATGCACTGTGAGACATGGTGGACTACGTAGTCGACTACCGCAACTATTTCTTGAAAACTTTGTGCACTGCAAAATGAGGTTGACCACCTTGACCGAGGAGATCTACCCGCTTGACTGAGTTTGGGCTTCCCATCCTTTACCATTTCGAACTTGAGTCTAGTTTCGACCTTCTGTTTTTGAGTTCTAACTTGTCTAAATCAATCAAGGGCGATTTCCAAACGATGTCAACATGACTCAATAATTAATCATAATAATTATTTTGCTATTATCAAAATACATCATGGAATTTTTTACAACACAATGCGACTGTCATCTGTTGAAGAAGATTTCTATTGAACATTTCAACCGAACCTATCAGCTGGACTTACAATTGAAGGACTTAAGTGAAGATGTTTTGGCTACAAAGAATAATCAACTAAATGAATGCTACCGAGGGTAATGTCTAAAGTAGCTTGACTCCCGCTCTGTTCTGGCGATAAACCCTACTCCTTCTGTAGCTGCCATCAGGCATGACTCCCTCCCCACCGGCGATGGCCGGCATGGTGGGGGGGATCGCTCCCCCTCCTCCTCCTCACGTGGACGAGGCTGGTGGCCCTTTGCCTCCGCCTATAGCCCCTCGCAGGTCTTACGCCCAAACGCTCAAGGAGTCTAACCAGAGGCCGTGGCTCCCCTGCCTTTACCAATAAAGGTAAGCTTGCTATCTTCTTCACATAAGATGAAATCCAGTCTTCTATGCAGCACCTTCATTGCGCCATTATAGCAAAGTGCTCATACGATCGCCCCTCCATACCGGACATCAAATCATGTCTTGCTCAACGTCTCCACCTCTGTTCTGAGTTCGTGATCAGTAGACTGAACGCCAGGCACATCCTCATCTGCCTTGGATGCGAGGCTGACTTTCTTAAATTCCTTCTTCAGAATAATCTCTATATTAAAGGTTATTTATTCAGGTTCTTCCGCTGGACTCATAATTTTGATTTTGATTCTGACCCGACTTCTGCTCCGGTGTGGATTGGGTTCCCATCCCTCCTAGTTAATTTTTATCATGAGGATCTCATGCGCTCCATTATGGGTAACATTGGCCCTGTTTTGCGGATTCACGACAACACTTTGGCCATGACTGAAACCTCTGAGGCGCTTGCCTGTGTGGAACTAGATCTCTCTACGGAGCAGAGTGAGCGCTTGTGGATAGACATGGATGGCGAGGGATTCTGGCAACCTGTGAATTATCATAGAGTTCCACATCTATGCTCGTTCTGTCATAAGCTTGGTCATTTGGAGGCCAACTGCAAGAAGAAGCATAGCAAGCCTGCCACTCGACCTTCTCGACAAGAGGATGGAAATGATATTGCTGATCAGAGGACTAGTCGTCTGGAGTACAGGCCTCGATCCACTCAGCGAGCTAGTCCTTGGATGGAAGTAGGTGTCTCTAATAGGTTTTCTGCTTTGCTGCATGTACCTGAGGACCCGCTAGTTCATGTGGTGGCTTCTCAAGCGTAGCTTGAACCCGAAGGGTCTAAAGATCGACTGGTGGCCCCGACAAATCCTGGGATCTCCCAGCAGTAGGCCATCCCCGCATCGATGCTTCCAGCAGCTGGGTCCAATCAGGATGGTTTTAATGCTCCTTCTGGGTCGACTCCCACTGCCTTTTTGTCGATGCAAGCTATTGCTCTTTTGGATCCCCCTGCCAACGGGTCCCAATAGCAGGCAATCCCTACGTCGATGCTTCCAGCAGTCGGGTCGAATCATGTTGGTTTTGGTTCAGTTAATGCTCCTTCTGGGTCGACTCCCGCTGCCTTGCCGTCGACGCAAGCTACTGCTCTTTTGGAGCCCCCTGCCAATGGGTCGACGCCATATGGTCCTGGTTCTGTTGCTGAGTCGACTCTTTTTAATGAGCTTCCTTCAAACCAAAGTGTGATTCCCCTCAAGCCTGGATGCTCTATCTCTGAGCCTGGCCGGCCTTGCCAATTGTTGACTGACACAGCGGCTGCCATGCCTGTTGATCCAAAGCTGGCGGCAGCGGTAGGTTTAGACCCCCAATTGGGTGGTGTTCAAATTTCTCCATCCGCGACTATATCGGACCTTTCTAAATCAGAGAATATTTGCATGATTCCCCAATCTGAAAAGGCTAAGCATGATCACTCCTAGGTGATTGAGCCCTTGGAGATTTCTGCTCTGTCGGGTGAGTTGTTCAGTGATAAACGTGCTACTAGAGCTAAAGCCAAGGTCTTGGCTGCTTCTCAAAACCTCTCAAATGTCCATGATTAAGTCCGCTCTCATATGGAATGTTAGAGGCATCGGTAACTTTGCTACTATTAGAAGTCTCGCTCATCACCTTAAATCTCATCAGATTTCTCTTGCCACTATCTTGGAGCCTCGTATTGATTTCGAACGTGCTTATCGTGTGGCTCGAAGAATTAAACTCCCTCAGGTCATTGGCAATGATGGTGCTCATTTGAAAATTTGGTTGTTCTACGGTGCGAACTTATGTCTTGCGATTATAGAGAGGCATCCTCAATTTCTTACTGTTGCTCTTAAAGATGATGACACTTACTCTATGTTTTTTACTATTATTTATGCCTCCTGCAATATGAGGATTCGTAGGGATCTTTTTGATGCTCTTATGCTATTTAGTCAAGGTGTGACCATTCCCTGGATTATAGGCAGAGATTTCAACTGCATTGTGTCTCCGGAGGAAAAGATTGGTGGTTCTTTGTCTTCCATGAATGCTATGACTGATTTTCAAGGTTTTTTATCTGCCATTGGTTTGATGGATGCGGGGTTTTCTGGTTCCCCTTATACTTGGACCAACAATCAAGTTGGGGCATCCAATATTAGAGCACGCTTGGACAAGGTCTTATGCAATGTGGAATGGCTGAACCTATCTAACAATCTTGTTGTCAAGCATCTTCTGAAAGGACCTTCGGACCATGCTCCTTTGTTGTTGTCAGTTCGTCCCCTTCAACACGCTCTTGGGCGGTTCATTTATCAACATATGTGACATACTCACACTGATTTTCTGGAGTTTGTGAAATCGCAGTGGATCAACAACCTTGTGGTTCATTACCATCATTTTCACATGCTGCAGCAGAAACTTAAGCATATGAAATCGGTGCTACAGGAGTGGAACAAGGCTGTTTTTGGAAATCTTGACCAGCTTAAAGCCACCACTGACGGTAATGCTGTATAGGCCCAAGCTGATTTTGATGTTGATCCTTCGGTTGATAATCGGGTTGCTCTTCAGAGAGCCATGCTGAGTTGCATCTTGCTCTTTACCGTGAGGAGATGTTCTGGTATCAAAAATCTCGGCTGCAGTGGATGAAATGTGGCGACCGTAACATGTAATTCTTCCATCATTATGCCAAAGCAAGAAGGCAGCGTAACTTTGTTTCTAAATTGCAGATAGATGGCTATTGGGTTGAGGATCAAGAGGTCCTTGCGGATGGAGCGGTCTCTTTCTTTCAGTCCCTCCTCACTTCTGAAGATCATACTATTGACAAGAACTTACCCTCAGTCATTCCACACGTTATTAGCGAAGATCAGAACAATTCTCTCTATATCACGCCCTCGGAGGAGGAAATTAGGCAGGCGCTTTTCTCTCTTTCTGGTAATAGTTCGTCGGGGCCCGATGGTTTTACTGGAGGTTTTTTTACTCATTGTTGGGACATTGTCGGAGCTGATGTTGACCTGGCTATTCGTAGTTTCTTTCAAGGTTGGGGCCTGCCTCAGGGGGTCACCTCGACCATCCTCTGTTTGGTTCCCAAAGTGAAGAGCTTGTCCTCCTATGTTGATTTTAGGCCTATTGGTCTGTGTAATTTCTCTTACAAGATTGTCTCTAAAATTATTTATGATCGGCTGCATTTGATCCTTCCTCTGATTATCTCTGAGCAGCAGAGCGGATTTGTTAGTGGCAGGCTTATTACGGATAATTTTTTGTTAGCCAAGGAACTCTTTATGGAGATTGATAGACCGGTCAGGGGGCACAACATTCTTATTAAACTTGATATGGTCAAAGCATATGATCGGATTGAATGGGATTTATTACTTCTAGTGTTAAAAAGATTTGGGTTTTCTAGTAGGTTTACCTCTCTTATTGTGCAGATGCTTGTCAATTGCTGGTTTACAGTGTCCTTCAATGGGCGGCTTTGTGGCTACTTTAAGTCCACCCGGGGGGTCTAGCAAGGGGACCCCCTTGCCCTGGCCCTCTTTATTTTGGCTGAGGAAGTCATGAGCTGTGGGCTTACTCTTCTCTTTAACTCAGGTCGCTACCACTATTATCATATTCCCCGGAGTGTTAATCCCATCTCACACATTTTGTACGCTGATGATTCTATTGTTTTCATGAATGGAGGCCTATCTTCTGTTAAACACCTTCTCCTCTTCCTTAAAAAATATGAGAACTCTTCAGGGCAGCGGGTCCATGCTCACAAAAGTAGCTTCATTGTGTCCAGAGATATGCCGGCTTATTCTATCAATCGTATCCAACATATCACTGATTTTTAGCATAGGACCGGCAGCATCAACTATTTGGGTATCCCATTGTTCAAAGGGAGAACTAAAATACCTCATTACAAATTTTTACTTGACAAAATTTCTGCCAAACTTGCAGGTTGGCAAAGTAGATTTTCGTCCCAGGCAAGGAGAGTAACGTTGATCCGTTCGGTCCTTACCTCGATCCCTATATACACTGCCAGTGCTTTTGCTATCCCCTATAGTATAGTGAAGAACATTGAAAAGGTTTGTTCTAATTTTTTTTGGCAACGGATGGTAGTCTCCCATCGAAAACATTGGGTAGCATGGGACGTTATTTGTCGCCCTCCATCTGAAGGTGGGCTGGGGATCCGTCGTCTTCCAGAGATTCAATTATGTTTCTATGTTAAACAGCTCTTGCATTCACTCCATGGGTCCTCACTTTGGGCTGACTATGTTAGACACAAATACCTTCAAGGTCATCATATTATGGATTGCCGGATCCCATACCCTGCTGGTATAGAAGCCCAAGATTTTGAAAGTGCGCGGTCTGTCCTTCTTGCAGGTTCTCGCTCTATTGTCCAGAATGGTGCCACCACTAACTTCCTGAAAGATATTTGGTACAAGGATCAGCCCTTTATTGAGTTGATTCCTCTTCAAGATTGTCCTGCGGTTCAAGATATTTCTGTTCAAGCGGCACTTTCAAAATATTTCTGTCCAGAATGGTGCCACCACTAACTTTCTGAAAGATATTATGCACTTTCTGATCCTCTGCTTCCGGTGTGGCAGATATTTGCCGGTCATCCACTGCTTCCTGAACTTCGGCATTTTACCACTCATCTTGGGGAGGATATCCATGTTTGGACCCTGACCCCTACTGGCGCATTTGACACCAAGTATACCTTCACTTATATTAGGGGTCAGGTGAAATCCTCCCCTCTTGTCAAGTTGTGGAATCAAAAATTCCCCCCGCGTGCATCTCTCTTCTTTTGGAAGCTTTTTAAGCAGGCGGTGCCTTTAGACTCCAACATCCAAAATTATGGGATCCACATGGCATCTCGCTGTGTCTGCTGTGTGTCCTCCCTTGCCACGGAAGATGCTGATCATCTCTTCATTGATAGTGTGCTGGCCAAGTTCCTTTGGACCAAATTCACGCCCCTGCTGGATGACCATTGCACTCAGTCTACCCCGATTGTTTGCAGGCTTTGGGAGACTATTACTTGGGCCTCTCCCCATCGCCCACAGGGTTTATATCTCTGCTAGTGGTCATGTTGATCATCTGGGAAATCTGGAAATCCAGATGCAGCCGTCAGTTTGAGGGGCATCGGATCTGCTTTCAACGTCTAGCTGATCGGATCCATTTGGAGGTGTTGCACGCTTTGCATCACACTGTTTTCTAGTTTGGTGTGCGCCCTCATGTTCTTCAAATGTATCAGTCTTATGGCTTTTCTATCCAGCATAAAAGGCTAGTTTCTTCTGTTGTCCGATGGACCCCTCTGACCTTTGCATACTCACTACATGTGGATGGCGCCAGCAAAGGTAATCCGGGCCCTTCGGCGGGTGGTGGCTGTTTCAGAAACTCGATGGGCCAGTTGCTTCTTGGGTTCTCCTATTATTATGGACATGGTTCAAATATGGCCGCTGAAGGTCGGGCCCTCCTCGATGGCCTTCGTCTCGCGGTGTTTCACTCCATCCCTGTCTCGACTATTTTCACGGATTCCCTTGTTCTGGTTAACATGCTCAAGCATAATGGCCGACCTCCTTGGTCCCTGCTTCCATGGTGGAGCGCGCTGCAGAACACCATCGACTTCTTCCCTTGTCCCATTGTGCATGTCTTCAGAGAAGGCAATCAGCTCGCTGATGCCTTGGCTAATTTTGATGTCCATACAGGTGTCAACACTGAATTTCTATCTAAAAGGGATCTCCCGACCCTAGCTAGAGGGTATGCCACTGCAGATGCCAGTGGTCTTCCTAATATCCGCATTCGGCATGTGTAACTTTGCTTTTTCCTTTCCTTTGTTCTTCGGGGGGATGCCCCGGTGATTTGTAAGATTGATACCTGTATTTAATAAAATCTTCATCTCTTTGACCCGAAGGTGGAGTGAGCTCATTCCCTTCCTCTAGACAAGGGGTGCACTCTCTCTTCGTTCCAAATAGATGCTTTTCACTAAAAAAAAGGTAATGTCTAAAGCTATTCACATGAGTGATTCGCTTGATAAATTGTGGGGAGTGTTTTCTCAGCTGAAGTATATTTTAGTTGAAATGGAGTGTCATTTTTTCTTAAATTATCTCATCACATAAACCATGAGATTTATTAACAAAATCAACGAGTAGAGTTATAGCAATCTCTCTCTTTCCAGTCATAACAAAATTCTTGCAAAAACAATACATACTCCCCTTTTTGTCACCCAGCAAAAAAAGAGATTCAAAGTAAATCAAAAAGTGAGAGAAAGAGGAACAAAGTGAGTATTATTGATATGACACACCCTATATATCGAAACAATTAACACAATGAAAAAAATGAATACCATGAAAGTACAAAGGAACATTTAATATATTGACCATGTGCTAATTACATGGATGAATACAATGAATGAATAAATAACACGTACTGCAACCAAAGTTGTCGAGACAATGAGCTAAGAGCCCAAGAGAACCATAGGGTAACGGTGATCAATGAGATCCTCTGGGTCACTTTGATAATGGATTAGGATAAATTATCCGAGGTGGGTCCGGATAAGTTATTCCTTAGATTTTCTCTTTTTGATTTTGATAACTTATTCTTAACTTTGAAATAACTCATTCTATCTGAAATGTTAGAATGAATTATTCCTAGAATAAAGACCTTTAACTCTAACTGACCTCAGATAACTTAATTATACTATCAAATTCGATTAAGGATGGGTAAGCGGAATAACTCATCCTATTCACCCCTTATTCTTTTATCAAAGTCATCCTAGAGTTTCTGGAGTGCCACCTTTGGAATTGAAATAAAGTCTACTAATCTGATTTGCATCCATGCCTCTGCATTTTCCACACATATAAATGTATTCAAAGGGACTTATTTTACCATGATCATCATGAGTAGGGGCATGGTCTGTGATAGTTGTCTAGTATATAACCACAAGTAGAATACATGGTGACATAATTAGGAAGATAGTCATATCAAGAGGTGAACAGTCTTGGAGCTATAATACAGTGAACATCCCCCCAGAGTGGCCATTGCAAACCTAATATGTATATACATATAAAAAATAAATATACATATACAAGACCACCAAGATAAATTGTTCAGTAGGGAGAGAATTATTACGATACCATTCTTTTTGTCGTTGGATTTATTATACTCTTTCCTGGCTATTTGATTTGGGAATCGGATGATATAAAAAACAAGATTTATGTTCAGTGCTCCCCAATTTGGGAACAACCTTATTTGAAAATCAAACGATAAAAAAAAAGTAGAACTTAAACGCAATGCCCTCCCGTCCGTCCGGGAGCACTCAACTTGAATTCCGGATTAATCTCATCACAATTATCTGACTGCAGTCCGATCATGAGATCAGATCACGGAAGTGAAATTGACAAATTAGGGTAAGGAAAAAATGTGACACCATAAACATTGCTTGTATTATAGCTTTTTTTTTCAAAAAAAATACCAATCGTTTGAAGGAACAGCTCCAATACAGTTCCAGCGCAATGCCCAAGCTGCCGGCATTTAAGACAGCTACCAGAGACATTGCGATTATGAATCGACATATGGGAGGTGACGTTGAAATAATCTCTCCTCATGTGCTGCTCAAGTCCCCTAGTAAAATCATTGCCATGGAATAATTTTGAAACTAGTGATCAACATGATTCGTCGACTTGGCGATATATGTCAACTCGCTCCGCTCCGGCCCAGACATAACATAATACGGTCTAACTTAAAAGAGCTTTTAACTTGACTCAAAGTAACTCGCACCGACTTGACCGTCTCAATTTAACCCAAATACGATACATCTGAATCAGTGCGAGTCACACCGAATCGACAAATCAGGTGATCACCAAAACCACTCACTTATATTACATAGCCCTGAAGCACTGCCAAAGGCGTCCTCTCACTGGGATATTGCCCCACAAATGGTGCTTCTATATGGTACCAACCAATAATGGCGTTGATTCCTGGATTGTTTCCAACAGAAAGAAAACCAAGATTTATATCCGCATTGCTATGCTTAAAGTTCTGGAAAGCTTGTCGCTCTAAATCAAAACGTACCTGCACTCCGATGACGAATTTACTGTTTCTTATGCCGAGACCAAAGGCTCGTGACTCAGGACATCCACTAAGATAAGTCAAGAAACCACAGATTTGTAAGCTTTTGATCACATCAATTTATATAAAAGAATCGAGGAATCTTCTTAAGCGTAGCTGTAAATCCGTAGCATATTAGGCTGCACTGTAGATTTTCTTCTTTTTTTGAAAAAATGGATGATACCACCATTGTATTAATAACAAAAGAATGGACATACAAATATAAGAGTGAGAGCTCAAGAAGAAAAGTCGCTGTACAAACAGCTGCACACTGAGAGGATGCGGCCTACCATAGCACATCCCCCCCACCCCAACCCCCAAAAAAGGGCTCGACCACCGACATCAAAATCACAAGAAAGCTTGACCCATTCAAGGACCCTGTGACCCCACAACAGACAACCTCGCAGGAATGTTGGCTTCCCTCTTCAAAATCACTCAATTTAGTTCGCTCCATATGGCCCAAATAGTGGCACGCAGGATCAGACACCAAACCACCCAGTCCCCTTTGGTATTCCAATGCTAATTCCATCCGTTGAGCAGCCCCATAATGGAAGGAGGAGGATAATCTGGGCAATGGAGCTTGTGCGGGAGATTCACGCAGACTTCTTGCACGAAGGAGCACCCAACAAGGAGATAGTCTAAGGGCTATTCTTTCCCACACATGCAGCAGGTGGAATTGACGCCTTGCAGGAAATGACAAGCCTGCCGGAAGTAGGGAGCCTTCCATGGGAGTCTCCAGATGAGGACCTTCACCTTCAATTGGCTATTTGGCTGCCAAATAAGAGGGGCAAGAGAATGCAAAGAACCCCCGAATGCAATGTGATCATAAGCAGATGCCACTGAGATCTCACCTGCCACTGCTTGCCGCCAGCCACTCCCATGAATCCCACTCACCGGGATGAACAGAAAAGTCTTGGATGAGTAAGAAGAGCTTTTCCAAAAAGAAACCTCTTCATCTTGAAGGCCCCTTCTAAAAAACGGCTATATACTAACTTCTTTAAATTCTGATATTTCAATGCAATATGGAATGATAAATACAGACACTACATCATTTGTACCTTCTACATATTTGAATTGGGTAGTAACACAACGGCTCAGTTTGCTTCACTACAACAGAAAATTACCTGAAAGACTTCAACGTTTTCTTGTCTATATATTTATCAGTAAATAATACAACTACATGTTTGCATTCACTTGCTATAAAAGAAACATGACAATCATGCTTTACAAACAAACTTAAAAAAAAAATCAAACGATCACATGTCATCATCTTAATAAATGAAGAACAAAGAAATCCCAGACTTCTTAGTTTTCTTTGACAGTCCCAGAAGCATCTCCCTCTTCTACTGCCTACTTCTCACTTTAATGACTTGCTTAGCATACTCTATTTAGACTCTCAGCGATTGTATTAGATATAAAACTATCTGGTTGGATTCCCTCAGCCACCATTCTTTCATATAACATCAAGGCTTCAGACAATCTACCAGCTTTGCTTAAGCCACGAATCAAAATTCCATATGCCACAAGATCAGGCAGGAGACCCCTGTGAATAGCACACTGAAAAGTGAATGATGCCTCCTGTATCCTACCTTTCCTGCAAAGACCATCAATGAGAATACTGTAACTGACAATAGTGGGAGAAACATTATTTTTAATCATATCTTCATGGAGCTCAAAAGCCTTCTCCATGTCTTGAGCTTTTGAGTACCCATCCATCAAACAGCCATAGGTATAAACGTTAGGCAATGGATCCCTGTCAAGCATCCTATTGAAGAAGGACATTGCTTCATCCATTCTACTTTCTTTACAAAAGGCATCAATTAAGTGAGTATATGTAATCGTATTGGGTTGCAGGCCTTTATACGTCATCTCTTCATAAAACTGAATGGCTTTCTCCAGTCTGTTAGCACCACAGTAACCACCTATCATGACATTGTAACTTGTGACATCAGGCTCCAGGCCGGAAGTGGCACATTGACAGAACATTTCGTGTGCTTCTTCCAAGCAGCCTTCTCTTATCAGACCAAACATAAGAACATTGTAGATAGAAATGTCAGGAGGAATACCATCTCTATGCATCATGTGGAAAATCTTCAATCCAGAGGCAAGAGCCTTGTGCTTACATAATCCATCAATCAGGCTGCAGTAGCTTACAATATCCAAACTAAAGCCTCTCTTCATCATCTGAAAGAAAACCATAACCGGCTCTTTCACCCTCCCTTGGTCACTCAGTGCTTTAAGAATTATCGTGAAAGTAACCATATCTGGAACTAGATTGTGTGCCTTCATTAGTCTACACATCATCATTGCATCCCCTAATCTTTTCATTTTACAGAAGCCTCCAATTAGTATGTTATATGTAACAACATTGGGCTCAACTTCTGACTTAACGAGAAACCTCAGAGCATCATGTATTTTCCTGGCCTCACAAAGGCCCTTTATGAGTACACTGTTAACGACGACGTCAGCAGCATACCCTTCACCCGTCATGTGCCAGTACAAATCAAATGCAACCTTCAGATTCCCTGCACTGCAGAATCCATCTATCATGCTGCTGTACGTCAAAACACTTGGCTTGAAACCAAGCTTCAGAATCATGGAAAACATTGCACAGGCCTCGGAGACTTGATTCTCCCGACACAAACCCTTGATAAGGATGCTATATGTGACCATGTTAGGTGAGATGCCTTCCTTGAGCATTATCCTATACATCTCAAATGCCTTCTGTACGCATCCAACTCTGACAAATCCATCCAAGACCGAACTAAATATCACCACATCCGGCCTAATTCCGCCATCCAGAGCCCTCGACAGAAGGCCGTAAGACTCATCCATCCTACCTTCCTTAGAGAACCCATCAATCAAAATGCTGTACGCCATAAGATCAGGAGCAACACACTTCACCATGAGGTCAAAAACTCTGACGGCCTCATCCAACCTGCCCTCCTTGCACCAAGAGCCTATCAGAGTGCTGTAGGTTACAACATTGGGTCGGGGGCCCTCTTCCAGCAGCAAATGCAGGAACCTGTTTGCATCTTCTATCCTGTTGCCGTAGCACAGAGCATTGATCACCCTATTGCAGTCAGACACACATGGTGTCAGGCCTCTCCCCACCAGTGTTCGATGGAAATCTAAACCCCCTTCCACATCTCCTTTCGAGAAATATCCCCAAACTACAGCGTGGTACCCACGAGGCAATCTGTTGTGAATGCCCATGATGAGCTCTTTTTGGGCTGTGTTCGTCAGAAAAGTTAGGAGCTTTAGGAAGTCCTGCCCGGGAACGGTGAAACCCATCCGCGTCGCCTGCAGAAAGGCTTCAACCGCCGGGCCGGCCATCCCTGCACAGCAGTAGCGTTCGACCAGGACGCCGAATAAGGCATCCGCGTCGGCGCCGGCGCCATCGGCGAGCGCCGCCAGGGCCTCCGAGGCACGGGGAGAACTTCGGACAATCCGGTGCACTACGCCGCGCGCGGCGGGGAGCATCCCGCGGGAGAGGAACGCGTGGGCCGCTGCGGAGAGGGAAGGCAACGTGAAGGGGAGGCGAAGGCTTGCCCCGGCCCATCGGAAGAAGCGGATGACGGAGCTGGGGTCGGGGCGGAGGCGGCGCAGAACGCGCTCGACGTGGAGGGGGGTCAAGTGGCCGCGGAGGGCGGCGGGGAGGGGGGGCGGTGCTTGGGGTTTGTTTAGGGGGGAGGAGAACGAGGCGGCGAGCTCGGCTAGGGTTTGGTCGGAGATGTGGGCCGGGTTGGATCTGCGGGCGGTGGAGAGGGAGCGGAGGAGGGAGGGGGGGTTCACAGGAAGTACCTTTGCAGCGGGGGAGGTGGAGGGGGGCATCCGTGTGCGCCCGCCCCGGGGCTCGCTGAAACCATCCTTTTCTGTCTAACCAACTACAAGCGCCGGTGCGCCTTCTACCCCTCTGCCCGGGACGTTTGTAATAGGGTGTTTGGTTACGTTCCCCCCCCCCCCCCCCCCCCCCCCCCCCCCCCCCCCCCCTCTTTTAAACTTAAAAATAGGAACAAGAATCCATTAAAATCACATTTCATAGTATCTAATCTTTAAAGAAGCATCTCACTCTATTAAAATTTCTTCTCAAATAAAAATAACTCGATAGTAATTTTTTTTAAGGACACTCGTCGTGATTTGCTCACATCCCTCGCGCATCGTGTCCTCCTGCATCTCTCTCATCTTGTCCGGCGTCGTCGTCGTCTACGACATCTCTGTCATCTCTTCCAGCGGTGTCTCCCTCATCTCTTCCACCGATGTCTCCCTCACCTCTGCCGGCGGCGTTATCCTCTGCGACATCTCCCTCACCCGACGGCATCATCCTCCCGGCGTCTCCCTCACCGACGTCATCCTCTACGGCATCTCCCTCACCTCTACGGGTAAAAGCCTTCTTGTATAGGTACGTGACAAAGGTTCAAACCCCATTGAGAGACTAGGTTGAGAATAGATCTACTGTATGATTGTTGAACGGGGATACGTAGTAAAGTTTATCCAAGAAAGTTATAGTCAAAAAAAAAGTTATGTTGGGAGTGTCTCCTTATTGTTGTTCTCAACCAAATAATATTTATTAGTTAAAGTGTACGTGATGTCTCTCGAGTAGATATATATTCAAAAGAAAAATCGGAAGTTCTCACAGCTCAAGTTACTCATCTGGAAGTTGTTTGTGGTATTGATAATATCTTTGGATGTTTATGTGGTTTGAACTTATGAGAAGATGAAATAGAAATGATGAAGTTTAATAACTTCACTCTTTGTTTAATTTTTCTGCCGTATCTCTAGTAAATGTACTGCATAATGTCCGATAACATACTTGACATTCATGAAGATTTTTAGTTGTTGCCTCTTTGACGGTAGGTTACAATATTTGTTTGTTTTATGATTGTGAATTGTGAATTAGATTCTCTGAACGACTGAACAAATCTATGTAAGTTTCTATAATGTAAGAAAAAAATAGTCATAAAAATTCACGAATGATAGTGATTGATATCTGGCTTTTATAACCATAAAAAAAGTTCATAAAAAGAATCAAACTAATTATATATTTTTTTGAATTAATATTTTATTATTTTATATTTTAACACACGACAGATATGGTGTCTGAAACAGAAATATCTTCAGCAAGTGTTCCTAATGAAAGGTTGAGATAGGATGGAAGCCGATTAGCTTATCTAACTAAAATATTAGTAGAACATCATCGAGTTGGAAAAAGGGCATCAACTAGTTAGAAACTAGAAGCATGGGAAGTAATGCGATCAGAATTTAACAATAGGTTTGGATTGAATGTTACTACAAAATAATTGAAAGCTCGAGTCCAAGTGATGAAGAATGATTATGTTGTAATAAAGAATACAATCAATGCGAGTGGCTTTAGTTTCAACCCGATATTGAATACATTTGTTGCAACTGATGAAGTATGGGATACTTATATTCAGATAATAAATTATTTTTAAGATAAAATATTTTATTTTATGTATAAGTCGAGAGAGATTTAATAATTATTTTGGTATATTTCATAAACATCCTGAAACAAGGGCATGGAGACGAGTCACTATATCACTATATAATGAGTGGTATGAAATATTTGAGGGTATTACTTCTCTTCTTTTTATTTATTAGATATAAATATTAAAATTTTAATTTACATATATATAATTTTTTTTAAAATTATAGGTACTAAAGTAGATGGAAGTGGGCAACAAAATACACTTCGACGTACATAAACATCTAAAGCTACCAATTCATACATGAAACCTCCTCATGAAATACACGTTGATTTGACAAAAGATGAAGATAGTTCAGCATTAACTCTTAATTTTAAGCTTGTGAGAAGTACTGAAAAACGTAGTTAGGGTAAAGAATATGTTGTCTCAATTGAAAAGTCTAAAAGAAGGAGGTCGAAAGACCCAACATCTTTAGCTGCAACAATGGTAGAGGCAACTCAAGAGTTCAGAAAGTTATCAATGTCTTCTTCCTATGAAATGATTTAGGAATGTATGGAATTAATCATGGCGATGAATATCACTATTTTCGAGAAAGTTAAAGTAGATGATTTGATTACGAGAGATACTGCTTATCTTGTATTCTTGAAATTTAAAGATGCAACTCGTTTAGAATAGTTGAAGTTGCATCTTGAGGATAATTGATCGGATTTGTGTAAGAAATATAGGAAAACTTTAGCTTGTTAGTTGTTTTTACATTATAACATGGTTTGTGTATTATACTTTATTGTCTTTAAATACAACATGTTCTCATTTTCTAAGAGTTGATTGATTGGATGCGTTATTATTCTAAGAGGTGATGAATGTGATATTAGCATTCTTTAAATTTGGTTCTTTAATTACAGGTAGATATAGTAAAAAATGTTGATGATGTTAGTGAGGAAGAGGAAAGATTTATAGCACATCGTCATCAATTTTTTCTTATTATATTGACATTAGTGAAGATTACTTATGTCACGTCTCGAGATATAGATACAACAGAAGAAGCTCGGGGAAAACGTGAATAGCCGGCAATATGCGTCCAGCTAGCAATAAAATCAGAGTGCAATAAACCTCCACATAAAGAGGGATGCACAAGAATATGGACTCAAAAATCCAACATTATTGAATAATAATCGAAGTTTACATGACCACATGACTTTGACTCTTTAATTCTAGACTCATTAAAAGGAAAATTACATAGTTGACTCACGACTCTTGACTATCTAGGGCTTTCTCTCGATCTTCATTCGCTCTCGCCCTCAGATCTGTCATTGGAGAAATCCGAATCCATATCGCTAAAGTTTCCTAAAAAGATTGAAAAGTATAGTAATGAGCACACTTGCCTAGTAGGTATCTCCGTATTAACATGAAGGTAATATTTTAAGTAATTAACATTTTAGCTCTAGAAGGTAAGGTAAAAGAAAAAGGCGATAAATCACACGTATAAAACCAAAGTAACACAAATAACATAATGTGATCAAGATAAGAGATTTGAGATGATATAAGAGCATGATCAAGTAAGAATGTAATGGAGCCTTTCACGAACGAGAATACACTTGCATGTAACGAGAACACACTTTTCACTTTTCATAACCATAAAGGCTATGCACTAGAATGTCATGTAACAAGCATGTAATAATTTCATGATGAGCCTCGTGGATTTCACCCGTTTATAAAAAAAGTACTCCCGACGTAATGCGACGCCAGTGTTCATCATACCACATGATTTATAGTATGTTTCTGACAATTTTTCTAGGGAGCTAGTGTCGAGCCCTTTGACACAATCAGTGTCCAATCTACATCTTCACATTATAAATCAAGCTACTTCCACGAGATATAACAATAAAGTATGGCCAGTAATGTAACAATTCAAACAATAAGCTCATGATAACAAGATCAAGGTAAGAACGTACCAAATATGATCATGAGAGTTCAAAGATCGAATTAAGGACAAGGTCATGCCACATGAGGAATCCGTCAGCATAACGGTACATTAATTAACTTCCATAATTTATTAATAGCTTATTGAACAACGTGTTAGATTCTAGACAATCAATAGACCATCTAGGAACATAGGAAAGTCAAGCCTTGGGTTAAGAATACTTAAGACAGAAGACTGTCTTTGTCACGCCCCAAGTGCGGAAGGAACCCGGTACGCGTGACGAGTTATATAATCCATGTCAATCAGAGCATAAGGAATTCGACCTTATAGATAGAGATGCGCAAATTACAAGATAACCAAATCCAATTTATTCAAAATAACCATTAAGGTAAATCTATTACATGATCTCCTTCTTGAAAAAAGTACTAAAGGAAATTCTAGACTCAATAAAAGAAAATTACAATGATTTACTCAAGAAATAGGGAAAAGACACAACTAGATAATGGCTTCGATAGATGGAATGGCTCTACGCTCTTTACTCGTTCCCATCCTCATCCGATTGATTCTCGTCATCGGAGTTACCTGAAAAATAGGGGAAAACACTAGGTGAGCGAATGCTCAATAGGAATTATATCTCAAGTACAAGCTTGCTTAAAGTAGATTACTTGTTACATGAATGCAAGTATAGCTATGCATGTACGCAGGATAAAGATGAGAGTGAAGTGTCAATAATTAATAGAGATGAACTAGCAAGATTTCATGATAGTCATGTGAAGTATCAAGATTTATCAAGTCATGTAAACATCAAGTCATGTCTTGTGAATTGACTATTATAATATTAAGCAAGTAAATATCCATTCCGGGACACGCAAGTCATGTCATGTCAAGTCAAGTACGAGTCGTGGAATGTCAACACTCAAGCAAGTCAAGCACTTCGGTGCAATGTCACACCGTGATCAATATAGCTCCCATGGGCACAAGTACTTTTGGGTGCTCCTCCCAGGACCAGATCGGGCCCTATATGCACAAGCATTGAGTCATGTGTATTTTAGACATCCACTATAGTTATAGCTAATATAGAGTTTCAAGAATAAACCATTGTAGGATGATAAGGGCCATACACCTCTAGGTTGGTCTGCACCTACCCTTGACCAAAACACCTCCATAGTTAATCAAACACCTGATCTCTGGCCAAAACATCACAATGGTTGTCCTACACATCACCCAGTTCCTGACCAATACACCTTCCCGGTTGGTTAAATCCCTAACCTTTGGCCAATACGCCTCTTCGGCCGGCCTACGTTAATTCTTGGTCTATTTCCACCACAACCCAGAACCTCAGCCTTTGCATCACCAAAGTCGATCCGTCAAGCTTCAGTACAAGCTCCAGTTGCAAGTTACACAGATCAGCCGCTTGAAGGTCTATGTGAAGCCCCATATTACTTGGCAACTAGCCAAGCCCCAGCAAGCAACCCCAGCATCAACACAATGGATCAATGGCAATGATCCCACCAGTAATATCCTTCGACAGCAGCAAGCTAAGGGCACCCAGCGCCAGTCATCGAACAGCCAAGAGGCTCTCAAGTAAACAAAAAAAAAAAACGACAAACAAATGGGGTTAAAAATAGAGATACCCCGGTAGACTCGGTCATCCTCTTTCTTAAGGAGGTGGCTGGGGGTAGAAAGGCCAGCAACCCGGTTGAGGTGAAAACTCACAAGAGCACTTCAGGTAAAATTGGGTAACCCCTCGATGTAAAAATCTGCAAGGGCGCATCGAAAAAAGTAAAAGGGGGGCAGCTCTAGCTAAAACCCAAAAGGGCGGCAGAGTTGGTAAAGAGAACAAAAACAAAATTTCTCTCCTCCCCCCCATCCGGGGTAGCCAGCTACCCACCTTCCAACAATCATATCCCCTGCCAGTTGGCCCATACCAGTCTCTAACTAATGTCCTGCTCTAGTTTATAAATCTTGCACCTCCCTATCGGCCATATACCATCACGTTCAGCCTACGCCAGTTCCCTGGGCCACTCCTCTCCTTGGTTGATCTATACCAGTCTCTGACTAGTTCACCTCTCTAGCTCATTGATCTTACACTCCCCAGTTAGCCATACACCGCCCCGGTTGGCTCACACTTCCTCCGGCCTCACACCACCAGGGTCGACCCATATACACCAGCAATTCATGCACCATTCCAGCCATTCATTCCAACAAACCTCAGCCTACACACCACCTCGGTGGGCCTCTAAACCACATCGACCTTGGATCCATATATCATAAAGATCCATCAACCTAGAACTCCCAGTCATCAGCCTATCATGATTAAGCCACCGTAAACCCAATTATGACTCCGGCAATATGCCGCCAAGGCTCACCGATTCCTAGATCACCAGTCAAACTTCATATTACTCAGTAACCAGCCAAAGCCACTACCATGGCTACCATGACGACAAACCATACACACCATAAACTTCAGGTCACGTCCCCTGACAATAGTACCCTACGAACGACAGCCACAAGGTTCCCAGATTAAAAAAAATGGGGTTAAAAATAGAGATATCCCGGCGGCCTCAATCAACTCCCTCTGCGGGACTACTGAGGGCAAAAATTACCATCAACCCAGCTAAGGTGAAAACCCGCAAGGGCACCTTAGGTAAAATCGGGCAACCCCTCGGTGTGAAAACCCGCAAGGGCGCACCGAAAAAAGTAAAAGGGGGCCAACTCTGGCAAAAACCCACAAGGGCGGTAGAACTGGTAAAGAGAATAATAAAAAAAAATTATCTCCCTTTCTACTCCTCACTGATGAAAGCCGTCGACTGCGACGTCCTGCCGACGGCGAGCTCAACGTCACTCCACAACAATGGTGGCCACTACACCCCCGAGGGTCGGTCATCGCCAATTCCAGTCCTAATTTTCAGCTACACACCTTAGTGGTCAGCTGACCAATCCTAGTCTTCTGGCTACTACGCATCAACAGTTAGCTGACCAGCTCCAGTTTCAATTCCAGCTCCAGTATTCGGTTATGCACCTTAGTGGTCAACTGACCAGTCCTAGTCTTCTGGCTACTACGCATCAGCAGTCAGCCAGTCAGCTCCAGTTCCAATTCTAGCTCCAATATTCGGTTACACACCTTAGTGGTCAGTCGACCAGTCCCAGTCTTCCGGCTACTATGCATCAGTAATCAGCCAGCCAACTCTAGTTCCAATCGCCAGCTCCTGTATTCGGCCACACACCTTAGTGGTCAGCCGACCAGTCCTAGTCTTCCGGCTACTACGCATCAGTAGTCAGTCGGCCAACTCCAGCTCCAGTTCTAGTTCCCCAGCTATAACAACCCTAGCGGTCAGCCGGCCAGCTCCAGCCCCAGTCCAGTCTCCGGCTACAACACCTTAGCGGTCAGTCGGCCAGATCCAGTCCTAGCCCCAGTCCAGTCTCTGGCCACAATAACCCCAGCGGTCAGTCTGCTAGCTCCAGCTCCAGTCCCAGTCTCTGGCTACAACACCCTTGTGGTCAGTCGGCCACCTCCAGCTTTAGCTCTAGTTCTAGTCCTCCGAGTACAACATTGTAGCGGTCAGTCGCTAACAATATCTCGGTGACCAGTTGGCCAGCAACCGGTCTTTGACTAACATACCTCAGGATCCACCAGCAACTCCAGCAACACCGGCCGACACACCCTCACGGACTAGCCTCCAGCAACACAGGCCAACACACCCTTACAGGTTGGCCTCCAACTTCCAGTCCCTAGAAACATAGGCCAACACACCCTCTTAGTTCGGCCTCCAGCAACTTCAGCGACATGGCCAACATACCCCCACGGGTCGGCCTCCAGCCCTCAGTCTTCAGCAACACAGGCCAACACAGCCTTACAGGTTGGCCTCCAGCTTCCAGTCTCCAGCAACACAGGCCAACACACCCTTACGGGTTGGCCTCCAGCCTCCAGTCTCCAACAACACAGGCCAAAACACCCTCACGGGTCAGCCTCCAGCCTCAAGTTTCCAGTTCCTAGTCACACCGGCCACTACACTCTCGTGAGTCAGCCTCCAGCTTCCAGTTTCCAATCCTCTAGCGGGTTGTCCTCCAGCTTCCAATCTCCAGTCATTCAGGTCAACACGCCTCATTCAGGCAGGCCTCCAGCACCCAACCTCCAATATCTAGCTTCTAGTATACAATTTCCAGTACTCGGCTTCCATTGTCCAGCCTCCAGTATCCAATGTCCAATACCCAGCTCTAAAATCCAGCTTCCAATATCCAGTTTCCAGTACCTAGTTCTAGTATCCAACCTTCAACATCCAGTTCAAATACCCCAATTTCTAGTATCCAGCTCCAGTACCCCGCTTCCAGCCTCCAATTCCAGCTTCCAGTTCCAATATCTAGATTCTAGCATCAAGTTCCCGTATCCATCTGCCAGTATCCAGCTCCTAGGACCCAGTTCCTAGTGTCCAGTCTCTAACCTCCAGATCTAGTTCCCAGCAACGGGCCATCACACCTCATAAGGGCAGGCCTCTAGTCCTAGCTCCCAGTATCCAAATCTTATCTTATAGTCCCAGTTTCAAGTCTCCAGCTCCAGTACCCAGCTCCAAGCCTCCAGTTTCCAGTTCTCAGCCCCAATACCCGATCTCCAGTCCCAATATCCAGTATCCAAATCCCAATCTCCACATCCAATATCCAGATTCTAGTTTCCAGTTTCCAATTCCTAGCCCCAGTACCCAGTCTCCCGTCCCTGTATCTAGTCTCCAAATCCCAGTCTTCTGTGCCAACATCCAGCTTCTAGCCTCCAGTTCCCAGTTTCCAACCCCAGTACCCAGTCTCCAGTCCCTATATCTAGTATCCAAATCCCAGTCTTTTGTGCCAACATCCAGCTTCTAGCCTTCAGTTCCCAGTTTCCAGCCCCAATACCCAGTCTCCAGTCCCTGTATCTAGTATCAAAATCCTAGTCTTCTGTGCCAACATCCAGCTTCTAGCCTCCAGTTCCCAGTTTTCAGCCCTAGTACCCAGTCTCCAGCATCTGAGTCCCAGTCTCCAGTCCCAGTATTCAATTTTCAACTCTTAGTGTCCAGTCTTCAACTTCGAGCTTCCAATAATAGACCAATGCGCCCTTGCCAGGCAGGTCTCCAGTCTAAGTATCTAGTTTCTAGCCTCCAACTTCCAGTTCCCAGTAATAGGCCACTACGCTTCACAAGCAGATCAACAACAACAACAATCACATGAACCAGTCGAGATACCTTACAGACGGATATGCCTCGAAGGCCTGTCCACAGCAACCCTAGACCAACACACCCTCAAGGGTCGGTCTATCACAATCTCTGATCATTATGTTGTATCTCCTCTAGACTTGATGATGTGTTTTGATTCTGGCAACAGTTTATGTTTTAATGATTGTCACAGTCATTTAATATCTTGTATTCTTTCTTAAGTCAGATTGAGTCTCTAGTCATTTACAGGTCGATGCATGTACATTCGGATGCATTAGAAGGTCGATGCACATTCATACAGTGAGATAGGCAAGTCGGTGCACATGTTATCACATGTTTATAAGGTCAGTGCATATGCATATTTGTTGAGTTATAAGGTCGATGCATCCTCCACTTCATTAAACTACCAGGTCGATGCATATATGGCATTGAGTCTAAAAGGTCGATGCATATAGGCATTTTTCGTTCAGAAGGTCGATGCAACTTATACACTGAATGTACAATCAAGTCGATACACATTGAACATAGTACACACCATTAGGTCGATACACGTCATGCACCTTGTGCTATAAGGTCGGTGCACCTTGTACACAGGTCGATGCTAGTGACCTAGCGACTGCAGTCTAAGGTCGATGTATGTGTTGGAAAGGTCGATGCTAGTCTGTTAGCCTCTACAGCATCAAGTCAATGCATTAGACGTCATCACTATCAAGGTCAATGCATCTTGTGCATTCCCTATAAAGACAGGTCGATGCACCTTCATTAAGGTCTACCTGTGTTACATTAGAGGTTGATGCTTTTATTCACACATGCTGCATGGGTTAGTCAAACAGGCTGATGCATCTCATTTATGCATCGATACTTCTGCAGAAATGAGTGTATTCTTTTGACATAACTAAATATGTTGAAACGTCTAAGATTGAACTCGTGGTTATGCTTATCATTTGCTTAATTACTGATACATCTTTATGTCTTATCTTGAAAACCCAGATCTATGTTTAAAGCACCTGGGTTACATAAAGGCTGACCGCATCAATCTCACGTGGAACTTAAGTGAAGCTAATTGATGGCACGAGATCCAAGGCGGGAAGCAGTTCTAAAAAGCATGTCACGTGGATTGTCTTATTTTCTGCCTCTGACACGTAGACTCTCAAAATGCGCAGGAACATGTTCTCCACGTTCCCAAATCAAGAGCTCGTGGAACCATTGGACTCGTGCTCTATAAAAGGAAGCTCAACGCACGAATTCAAATGGATAGAGAATATAGAGAAGACAGAGAAGAAAAAGAGATCAGAGTAGATTAGAAGAAGAGGAGAAAAGAGCAATAGAGGGAGAAGAGTCTGAAGAGTGAAAGAGCTCGTTGTTGAGAGGAAGAAGAAAAATAGAGTGCCATGAGTAGGTCTGAGAGAGAAGTGAGATTGGGAGGTTTTTTGTTCTGTCCTGACTCCTGGTTCAAATCTAGAGTCAGATCGCTCCAGTGGAGCTACATTTTTCTAAATTCTGTCATTGTTTCCTTTGTTTTTAGTCTTTCATTTTAACTCCTTGTAAGCTGTGTATCAACAGAGCAAGCTATGGTGCTCAGCAGGCGAGGTGTGATCCTTAGACAGCAAGCTGTATTACTCAGCGGGAAAGTAAGCTGTGAGGCTCAGCGGGTTGTAGGAATTTTATTCCCAAAGTTGTGGATCAGCAGATTCAAGCTGTGTGGCAGCGGAATCCTTACTCAGTTGAGTAAGGGGTGGACGTAGATCTCAAGCTCGAGATCGAACCACCTAAAAATAGAATTGTCTTCTGTGTGATTGCATATCTCTTCTGCTCTGCGATTTGATGAATGCATAGGATTGCTTATTGCTAGGACACGTTTAATCTGGCTAATACATTCATCTGCTATATGTGCCTAAGTCCTTCATCTAGTAGATATATAAAAAGTTGTGGCTGGAAAGATAGAGTAAGCCTATCTGGAACGCCACCCCTTGCGTGAGGAGATCTCTGATCAAATCTCTACTGAGTACGAAGCCTGGATGTCTGACTATTTCCTGAATTTGAATTGTGACGCTCTTTATATATTGTTGTTACTGAGAATTGTTTTGAAATTCTTTCATCTATTGCTTGCACTGAGATCAATCGTTAAGTGGTATATAAAATTGTTCAGTCAGAAGGATAGATCACTTCTATCTGGAAAACTAACCTTTGCATAAGGAGATTTTCTGGAAAACTGACCTTTGCGTGAGGAGATTTTCTAATCAACTCAACGCCTAGTACTACTGAGTTGATTGATTTTCTTTTAATGCTCATAGTGATTAAACAGCTATTTCATATCTGATTCTTCTATTGATAATCCTGATTGCTGTTGGTGTTTTTATTCACAGTACAATTTAATTCCGCACTATTTTTTAAACTACTGTAGAATCTTGCAATTGGGATAGATCTATTCACCCCCCTCTAGATCTGTAGTTCATCCCTTTTCACTCACATCACATTACACCTCAATGGTCGGCCAGTGACAATACCTTCGACAGCACCTCAGCGATCAGCCAAGCCGGGTTCCTAGTTGATACACCTCGGCGATCAACCAGCACACTAACATGTACCATCCACCACACTACGATGATTATGTGTCTAACATCATTTGTGGTCATTGTACTTTTTAAAGGCTCGGGTGACCTCGACTTTGGCTATGTCACCATGACGGTTAGCCGGCAGCATCAACATTTGGCCATACACCGCAAGGGTCGGCCGAATATGATTTCAAGCCAGCACGCCCCTCTGGGGGCAAATCCAACAACTTCAGACCAAGATGCCTCGCCAAGGCAGGTGTAACGACCCAAGAATCTGATTACCGGGAAGGCCCGATAACCTGAGACTCGTACCGCCAACCACGAGCCCGAAGACTCGGAAGGGTTAAAGGAATGGTGTAGAGACTACACAAGTATCACAAATAATTACAGAAATGAACAGTTATTTTATTAAGCAGGAAATAAATTAACAGTTTACATGATACATGGTCCACAAGATAACAATAAAATAATAACAGCAGTAGTCCACAACTAGTACAGAGACAAGAAAGAAAAGTACAGCTACATGGGGCATACCCCGGCTCTGACCTATGGCACTAACGTTGGGCACTTGAACCATGCTGAGCCTCAAACACGCTCCCCTGAGGCCGCGACTCACCTGAAACACGGTGAAAACAAGCAGAAAATGTGTCTCGGAACAAGACTCAGTATGAATCACTCGAACCCTACCTCGCAAACGGAGAAACCTCTACACTAGTAGTAAGCGAGTACCTCAGAAAAGGAAGCCCTACAATCTACAAAACACCGCTCCCACGACACGAAAACCGACACCCATGCCACGGTGAAACGACCGGAGCACCACGGTCAACACAACAAAACTCGAAGGTCGAAGTCGCAAGGACTGACAATCTGACACTCCCGACTCGACAGGAGTACCTCCCACTAGAAGTACAGCCAGTAGCGTCCCCTAACGTCTTACACCGCACCGTAGGTGAACTGCCTGACGTGGTAGCTACTACCAAAGGCACGAACACCAAATAGGTAACCACAAACGAGTGACTAGCTGGGGTCACACCTGTCAGCATGGGTCCAACCGCGCCCAACCATGTGTGCACACACAGACCGTACGTCCTAGGTCTGGCCTCTAACTGGTTTTCCCCTGGAGCCAGACTCTAGCTACCAACGAGGGGCCCGACGGAAACCAGTCTAAAACTATCCTCAGGGTAGCCTCTCCACCACTCCCTGGTGGGACCACATGCGTGTAAGCAGGCTACGACTAGTGGAGGGTCACTACGGAGTAGACTATCAAGTCAACGGAAAACATCGTCCGCATCCGACAACGTACGGGGACCGCCCCACGGACCCGCACCGTCGCACGGTGACCACGGTCGAAACAGAAATGGGGTTGCAAACCACCCGGGGCAACCCAGAGCCTGACGGTCTACCCTAGACGCGTCACAGACTCTGACGGTCTAGGTAGGACCGTCACAATCACCTGACGGCCCAACGCAGAGGCGTCACACGCTTGGTGCAAAATAGGGCGTAACGCACCTACCATGGTGCGTTACAGTCTGTGACGCGCCTACCCTGGTGCGTCACAGGACAACAGAGAACAGTTGTGACGCGTGCCACTCGGTGCGTCACAGCGTGTAACGGACCAACCCTGGTGCGTTACAATGTGGGAATGTGTTTGCTCTAACGCACTCACATAGGGGCGTCACATGGCTGTGACGCGCCAAGCCGGGTGCGTCACATGCCTTGACCCCCAACGGTCAAAAACCAACGGTCGGCAGCCAACGGTCGAACGCCCCTGACGGTCCAACCTAGGTGCGTCACAGCACCGTGGCGGTCTATCGTGGGACCGTCACAGCCCACAGACCCCACTTGGCTGCACTCAAGGCTGTAACGCACCCATCTGGGCGCGTTACATAGTGTGACGGTCACTGGAAGGACCGTCACACCCGCCCGGGGGTGAAATGGCGAGAAACGCCCAAAAAAATTGGCCACGCCCCCATGCCCCCACCAGAGAGGGGGAAATCAAAGGGGAAGACCCCTGGGGACCCCTAGCATGATTCTAGGCCATCAAAACGTGAAATCATGCATCAAATCCATAGATCGGGTGAGGTCTCCCCAAATCATGGAAAACCCCCAACCGGTAAGGAATCCCATCTCTCGGCCTCCCCTCGGCCTACAAATCGTGGGAAAGGAAGGCTAGAGGCTAGGGAACATCACCCTACCTCAATTGCGTCCCGAGACGCGCCAGATCAACCACGAATCGCAAAGAATGCTCGAAAACCCTCATTCTTCCTTGAGCTCCCACGGTTCACGTACGCCTCCACGATCACCTCGCCGTCACCGTCGTCGTCATCACCACGCCGTCGCCCACAGCCGTCTGTAGTCGGAGGGGCTCACCGCGGTCTTGCCAGACGAAGAAGACAGGGAGAGAGGGCGTCGCACGGTGGGGGAGAAAGGAGGAGGAAGAAGAAGAAGAAGAGGGTGGGGAAGAGAGAGAAAAAGGGGGGTATTTATAGGAAAATCCAAAAATTCAAGAAAATACCAAAAAATAGAAAATTACATTTTTACGATCCTCGAAACGCACCGATCGCAACGGTACCACACTTGCCTAGGTGAACGGCCCGGTTCACCCCCAAAGAGGTTCCGAAGGAATTACCGAAACACACACCGGTAATTAGAAAACACACGTGAAAAAATCGCGGAGCGCTTCCGGGCCTCCGAAACAACTCCGGATCGCGCCGATCCGAACACGAAAGATGTCCGAAATGAAATTTTAGACACAATGGAGCTGGACACTCCGAGAAACCAGATTCGGGACCCATGAAAAAGGATCCGAAAGGTATGAGATATTATAGCCCTCCCCCCTTAAGGAATTTCATCCTCGAAATTGAGGACAACCCAAGGGGAAAGAAGAGGAAGACTCACTCAAGCAGGTAAGGGAACTGCTGACGCATCTCATCCTCACGCTCCCAAGAAGCCTCACCACCAGAGTGCCGCTGCCACACCACCTTAACCAAGGGGATGACCTTGTTCCGTAGGCGCTGCTCTCGCCTATCCTCTACGCGGAACGGAAACTCTGGGAGAGAATGGTCTGGAGTCACCTCGGGCCAAATAGAATCCTCGAGCACATGAGAGTCACCAGGCATATACTTCCGCAACATCGAGACGTGGAACACGTCATGCACCGACACCAACTCAGGGGGTAATTGCAACCGATAAGCAACCTCACCGATGGCTTCCACAATCACAAAAAGATGAATATAGCAGGGACTCAACTTCCCACGCCGTCCAAAGCGCATCACCCCCTTCATCGGAGAAACTCTCAAGAACACGCGATTGCCCATGACGAACTCGAGGGGCTGCCGCGTACGGTCAGCATAGCTCTTCTGCCGACTCTGGGCCGCCAACATGTTCCGATGGACCAGGTGTACAACCTCCACACACTGCTGCACCAGCTCCGGTCCCGTCAAAACACGCTCACCAATCTCAAACCAATCGAGTGGAGTCTAACACGGACGCCCATACAACGCTTCATAAGGAGCCATGACGATGCTCGAATGATAGCTGTTGTTGTAGGCAAACTCCACCAACGGTAGGTGGTGAATCCAACTCCCCTGCCACTCCGGGCAGCAGGATCTCAACATGTCCTCCAAAGTCTGAATAGTCCTCTCTGACTAACCATCTGACTGAGGATGATACACCGAGCTAAAAGTCAAATCCGTGCCAAGAGCTCGCTGGAAACTCCCCCAGAATCTAGAAGTGAAACGCGGATCCTGATCCGATACGATGGAGATGGGAATCCCATGCAACGGAACTATCCACTCCACATAAAGACGAACCAACCTGGACACGCTCCGGCTGACTTTGACCGGTAACAACTGAGTCACCTTCGTCAGCCTATCCACCAGCAACCAAATATTGTCCTGACCGCTCGGAGTCCTCGGCAATCCTACCACAAAATCCGTGGTCACGTGGTCCCACTTCCACGCAGGAACATCCAAGGGCTGGAGAGTACCTCCCGGTCGCTGATGCCCCGCCTTCACCTACTGACAGGTCAGGCACCTGGCCATAAACGTGGCGACATCTCTCTTCATGCCAAGCCACCAGAACTGCCTCCGCAGGTTCCGACACATCTTCATCACACCCGGGTGTACGGTGTACCTGCTCCCATGAGCCTCACGCAACACCGCACGACGAACCCGCTCCTCGACTGGGACGTACAGCCTACCATGGAACCTCATGGCACCGTCCTCGTCGAGCTCCACATCAGCCAAAGCCAATATCCGGGGTAACTCAAGGTCCGCATGCTGAGCCTCTGTCACCTGACGGTGGATAGCAGGCGTGACAGTCAGACTAGCAAGCACTGCCAACCCTGGCTCCTGGGGAATCTTGATCCTGAATGAAACTTCGGGCACTTGTTCCCAGAGCCTCCACTTCCTCAACATCAAGGCACTGACCGCGACCTTTCGACTCAAGGCATCGGCGACGATGTTCATCCTGCCCGGCTGATAAGACAGGGTGAAGTCATAATCCTTCATAAACTCCATCCATCGCCTCTGTCTGAGGTTAAGGTCCCTCTACGTGAACACATATCGCAAACTCTGATGGTCAGTGAACACCTCAAACCTCTCGCCGTACAGATAATGCCTCCAGATCTTTAGCACGAAGATCACAGCTGCCAACTCCAGGTCATGGGTAGGGTAGTTCTCCTCGTGACGCTTCAGCTGCCGAGATGCATAAGCCACCACTCTACCATGCTACATCAGCACAGCACCCAATCTGACCCCAGAAGCATCTGTACACACCATAAAACCTCCCGATCCAGAAGGCAAAAACAACACCAGAGCCGAGGCGAGCAATCTCTTCAGTTCCCTAAAACTCTGCTCACACTCCTCAGACCAGACAAAAGGCACATCCTTCCGCATAAGTCTAGTCATCGGGGCCGCAATGCGATAAAAATCCTGGATAAACCAACGATAATAGCCCGCAAGCCCCAAGAAACTTCGGATCTCCATCATCGACCTCGGCCTCGGCCACTGCATTACTGTCTTGACCTTGGCGGGGTCCACGGAAATACCATCACTAGAAATCACGTGCCCCAAAAAGTGCACCTCACGAAGTCAGAACTCACACTTACTGAGCTTCGCATACAACTGGTGATCTCGCAACGTCTGCAGCACCACACCCAAATGGTACGCTTGCTCCTCAGTAGACCGCGAATAAACAAGGATGTCATCCATAAATATGACCACGAACTGGTCTAGATACGGACGAAACACCCTCTGCATCAAGTCCATGAAGGCTGCGGGGGCATTGGTGAGCCCGAACGGCATCACCAAGAACTCATAATGCCCGTACCACGTACTGAACGCAGTCTTCTCCACGTCGGACTCGTGAATCCTCAGTTGATAGTAATCGGACCGCAAATCAATCCGCGAGAACACTCGCGCAGACTGAAGTTGGTCGAACAAATCATCAATCCGCGGCAATGGACACTTGTTCTTAATGGTCGCCTCATTCAGCTGCCGGTAGTCAATGAACAACTGCAATCTACCGTCCTTCTTCTTCACAAATAACACGGGCACACCCCAAGGGGAAAAGCTAGGACGAATATACCCCTTGGTCAGCAGCTCCTGCAATTGCGCCCTCAACTCCCTCAAATCAGCGGGGGCCATACGGTAGGGAGCCTTCGCCAAAGGTCCCGTACCCGGCACAACCTCGATCACAAAGTCAATCTCCCGCTGGGGAAGCAATCCAGGTAAGTCCTCCGAAAAAATATCGGGGAACTCGCACTCCACCGGGATGTCCTCGACATCCGGCTCCATCCGGTAAGTCACAACCACGGAGGCGAGAAACTCCTGACAACCCGCATCAAGCAAACGACGAGCTCGAATCGCAGAAATGAGGAAGAGGGAAGAGGAAGACCTGATACCTTGGAAATAGAAGGTGGGTCCATGAAGTCGCCGGAAATAAACCCTCTTCGAGCCGCAATCCACCAACACATGATGAGCCTCGAGCCAATCCATGCCCAAAATCACATCAAAGTCCCGAAGCGGCAACTCATAGAGCCTAGCCGGCAAACTCCGCCCTTTTACCCACACAGGAACCTCATCGAAGCAATACGGAGTGATCATAAAATCACCCGAAGGTAACTCTACTGCCAAATTATAAGACAACTGGGTCACCGACTCCTCAATACTCAGTGTGAAATCCTCCAAAACAAACGAGTGAGACATGCCAGAATCGAACAAAACCCAAGCCGCATAACCCAAAATCTGAACGGTACCTTCCACGAGCTGCGACACCACTGCCTCTGCCCTGGTCATGTGCGTGATCTGGCCTTGAGCTCTCTACCTGCCTCCCACACTAGCTGACCTGGGTAGTGGCGGATATTGTCCCTACTGCTGCTGCTGCCTCTGCTGCTGGGGAACCTGCTGCTGCTACTGCCTCTGAGGACAGTCATGCGCCATGTGCCCTGGCTGGTCACACCAAAAACAAACAATCGGCGCCGTGCACTGCATGCCTGGGTGATGCTCGCTACACCGTGGACACGGTCCTCACGATCCACCCACTGATCCCTGACGCTGAAACGGGACCGACTGCTGTACATTGCCCGATGATGCCTGCCCCTGATCCTTGTGCTTCTTCTTCCGGAAACTCTTCCCGAGGAACTTCTTGACCTTAGAGCCAAAAGACACAGATCCTATCGCCGAAGCTGTCGGTGCTCCTGAACCACCCGACGCATGCTGAAAGGAACCCTGCTGCTGAGTAGCTGACTGCTGACAGCGACCCGACAAAGACTGCCCCTGGCTGATCGGTCCTCGAGTCCTCTGCATATCCATCTCCAAAGAAGCCGCAACACGAGACGCTATCTCCAGATCAGTGGCCGCATTCGCGATCAAATGGTGCCTCAGCTCCTGCCTTAAGCCCTATACGAACTGCGTGGTTTTCAACCTCTCATGCTCCATGATATGAGGTGCATACCGACCCAGCTCAACAAATCAGGCCTTGTACTGCAACATGGACATGTCGCCCTAAACCAGCTCCAGAAACTGACGCATCCGCTGCGTAGCAATAAACTCTGGACAGTAGGTACGCTCGAAAGCACTGACAAAGTCACCCCACACAATCTGCTCAAGTGGACGAAGCTGGAAAGACGTCTTCGACTTGAAAGACCACCACTCCCGAGCCGTACCCTGCAACTGGTGGGAGGCCAACATCCCTCTGTCCTCCGTAGTACTCCATGCGGAACTGAACACCCGCTCCATCTCGTCGAGCCAACTCCGAGCTACATCAGGGTCTGGCTGACCACCGTAGTAAGGTGGATGAAACTACATGAAATCCTTCACTGCTCGGCCTGGCCCACCCCTGGTCGACGAGCCCTCACCAACCTCTCCGCCGAACTGCTGAGACATAAGCTGGTACATGCCACGGAAGAAATCCTCGGCCCCCGGAAACCTCGCAGTATCCACTGCCTCAGTGGCCGCCGGTGGCACTCTACTCTGCTCCTCCTGCTCCCACTGAACCCCCTGCTGGATCTCCTGCCCCCCAGCCGACTGCCCCTACTGAGAGCGAGTGCTCCGCCTCGGTGCCATGCTCGCTCCTGAAGCAAAAGATAGAAAACACGGAAACAGCAAGGTCAAGAAAAATGCACGATGCCCGATGCCAGCGTCAACCATACATCATCGCTATGGACTAGTGGACCACCATAATTACTTGTGGTTCTCGTATAATCCTACAACCGCTGCTCTGATACCAGCTGTAACAACCCAAGAATCCGGTTACCGGGAAGGCCCGATAACCCGAGACTCGTACCGCCACCCACGAGCCCGAAGACTCGGAAGGGTTAAAGGAATGGTGTGGAGACTACACAAGTATCACAAATAATTACAGAAATGAACAGTTATATTATTAAGCAGGAAATAAATTAACAGTTTACATGATACATGGTCCACAAGATAATAATAAAATAACAACAGCAGTAGTCCACAACTAGTACAGAGACAAGAAAGAAAAGTACAGCTACACGGAACATACCCCGACTCTGACCTCTGGCACTAACGCTGGGCACCTGAACCACGCTGAGCCTCAAACGCGCTCCCCTGAGGCCGCGACTCACCTGAAACACGGTGAAAACAAGCAGGGAATGAGTCTCAGAACAAGACTCAGTAGGGATCACTCGAACCCTACCTCGCAAACGGAGAAACCTCTACGCTAGCAGTAAGCGAGTACCTCAGAAAAGGAAGCCCTGCAATCTACAAAACACCGCTCCCACGGCACGAAAACCGACACCCGTGCCTCGGTGAAATGACCGAAGCACCACGGTCAACATGAGAAAACCCGAAGGTTGAAGTCGCAAGAACTGATAATCTGACACTCCCGACTCGACAGAGTATCTCCCACTAGAAGCACAGCTGGTAGCGTCCCCTTATGTCTTACACCGCACCGCAGGTGAACTGCCTGACGTGGTAGCTACTACCAAAGGCACGAACACCGAACAAGTAACCACAAACGAGTGACTAGCTGGGGTCACGCCCGTCAGCGTGTGTCCAACCGCGCCCAACCACGTGTGCACACACAGACCGTACGTCCTAGGTCTGGCCTCTAACTAGTTTTCCCCTAGAGCCGGACTCTAGCTACCGACGAGGGGCCCGATGGAAACCAGTCTAAAACTATCCTCAGGGTAGCCTCTCCACCACTCCCTGGTGGGACCACACGCATGTAAGCAGGCTACGACTAGTGGAGGGTCACTACGGAGTAGACTATCAAGTCAACAGAAAACATCATCCGCATCCGACAACGTACGGGGACCGCCCCACGGACCAGCACCGTCGCACGGTGACCACGGTCGGAACAGAAACGGGGTTGCAAACCACCCGGGGCAACCCAGAGCCTGACGGTCTACCCTAGACGCGTCACAGACTCTGACGGTCTAGGTAGGGCCGTCACAATCACCTGACGGCCCAACGCAGAGGCGTCACACGCTCGGTGCAAAACAGGGCGTAATGCACCTACCATGGTGCGTTACAGTATGTGACGCGCCTACCCTGGTACGTCACAGGACAACTAAGAATAGCTGTGACGCGTGCCACTCGGTGCGTCACAGCGTGTAACGGACCAACCCTGGTGCGTTACAACGTGGGAATGCATCTGCTCTAACGCAACCACATAGGGGCATTACATGGATGTGACGCGCCAAGCCGGGTGCGTCACTTGCCTTGACCCCCAACGGTCAAAAACCAACGGTCGGCAGCCATCGGTCGAACACCCCTGACGGTCCAACCTAGGTGCGTCACAGTACCGTGGCGGTCTATCGTGGTACCGTCACAGCCCACAGACCCCACTTGGCTGCACTCAGGGCTGTAACGCACCCATCTGGGCGCGTTACATGATAAGTACAATATGAAGTGATCTAGAAGGGGAGGGGATGAATAGATCACTATTTTTCGTAGAATTAAAAAATACTGCAGAGTATATCGCTAAACGTAAATAACCTCGAGCTCCGACTATCGAAAATGATGCAATGCAGTTAATAGCTCAAGCAAATAGAAGGCATACCACAATATTACCACAATCGATCACACAAGGACTCAGAGGATTTTAAGGTGGTTCGGTCCTTCAGACCTACATCCACCCCACACTCAAACCGAGTGTGGCTTCACTAAAGGCTGGGCAACACAGCTTGCCAAACAACTGCTGATACACAGCTTCCCAGGAGAACAACCTCTCCTCTTCCTCCTACCAGGAGGGAACCTCTAGCGACCAGCAGTCACTAGAACCCAGAGACTCTCGTCTCTCTTCCTCTTTACCAAGAGGGAACCCCACTAGTAGCAGCCCTGCTACTAGTGAACCAGAGGTCGAAGACCCCTCTTCCTCCCAACCCGGAGGGAACCTACAAGCAGCCCACCTGCTGCTTGCAGACTGGAGATTGACTCTCCCTTCTCCTGATCTCACAGGAGGACCCCGACCTCAGTCCAGAGGATCGGAAACACAAACAAGAACAGTTGAAGAAAGGTAAGAACAATAAACGAAAAATACGATCGAAGGAAATCAAATGCCAGAAAATGGAAACAATGTAGCTCAGTACAGAGCAATAGACTTCGGATTTGATCCGCAAGTCAGAACAACTCTTCTGATCACTCTTCTGCTCTCTCTCTTTTCTCTCTGCTATTCTTTCTTCTTTCTTTTCTTTTCCTGGATCGAAGGGCTCTCTATTTTCTTGCTTTTTCTTCTATGCCACTCTTCTTCGATCACCTTCATCTGAGGACGAAGGATTCTATTTATAGCAGTAACAGCAGGTGGATAGGGCACAGAACGCGTGTGCCTCCCACGCTCGATCCAGAATCTTCCTGCCACGTGCCTTTATCAGATTGGTTCCTCTTGTCTCGGATCACGTGCAGCCCAGGAGTGTGGAATGTTCTTCCTCGGACCTGTAATGAGATTAAATCCATTAATACGCTGCATGGCCACAAAACCAAAACTGCATGAGGTATATAGTAACAACACGACGTGACTATTACTCGAAATGACACAAGAACGACACGAGATACTCTGTAACAGGTCAGACACACAGAAGGAAATGACACGAGGTGAGGTTATAAGCCAAAAGAGACACGAGGTCACGAAAGCAAAAACAACACGAGGACAACACGGGCTAACGACAGAAACCGACACGAAGTGGTTGCAAATATTCAAGACACGAGGTCTACGGAAGGCAACATGATGTGTGGTCAAGGCGAAAATGACACGAAGTCTAAAGCGAGAAACCAACACGAAGACAGAATATAAAGAAACGACTCGAAGTGAAAACAACACGAAGTGAAGTTTGACACGAAGTGAAGACAACACGAAGTGAAGTTTGACACGAAGTGAAAAACAACGACACGAAGTATAGTGGTGACAAACACACACTACACAGAAAGCGACACGAAGCCAGTAAGACCAGCACGAGATGAAAACAACACGGGCTGACCACAACTTAAGGATGAAAAATAGAAACCGACACGAAGACAGATGAACACGAAGATGTAAACACAACACGAAAACATGGACAACAGTAACCGTCACGAAGTGTGGTTACTAAGTAGGAGCGACACGAGGTCTACAGGAAAACTACTCGAAGTTCATCAGAACTTTTAGAGCAGCTTCAGGAAAACGACACGAAGACATGAGAAGAGAAAACAACACGAAGTGAAACGAACACTTGAACTTAGACTGACTTAGAGACTCAGCGAAAATAGACTCGAAGACAGGAATACAAACGGATGACATGAGCTAAGGATGACACGGAAACAACACAGTAATCAAAGACTGCACGAGGTGAAAGACAACACTCAATCAGACGACAACATGGCTAACTCGACACGAGGTGAAAACGTGAAGTAAGAATGACATGAGGTTTAAGGAAAACAGCACGAAGACCGAACTTGTACGAACACACGAAGTGTTACCTCTTAGCAGCTTTTTCATATAAAACCATGGATAACTCAAGTGCAAGATATCTGATCAAAAATATCAACAACAATTAACATAGTGTTGCTCATCATCAAAACACTTAGGGAAGACACAAAATCCAACAATCTCCCCATTTTTGATGATGGCAACACTATATTAAGTATAAGAGATAAGTTCAAAAGAGATCATTTCAAGAGATTTAATGCAGACTTCCAACGCACTAGCTTCCTTGCTTCCTCTGATGACACCAGAACACTCCCCCTGAACACAGCAACAGATTACCTCAGACTTGATAACTAACTCCCCCTCAACACAATGGCATGCAACAAAAACTCTGAAACCGAAACCACACAATTCTCTCCCCCTTTGACATCATCAAAAACTAGGGGCAAATCTGAAGATACAGAGAAAGGAAAATTGCTGACTATAGAGAGAAAACAGGACAGAGTAAGGCAGATAAATGGAGGTTATTGAGATGTTTAGTCAATTAAGAAAGCCATTAATTTTATGTGAGGATTTTTGAAGATCAGTTAGTCAGACTGTGAAAAAACTGTGAATAAGGATTCGCTCCATACACAGAACCAGATTCTAAGCAAGTGAGTTACAAGATACCAGTTTGATCAAAGTAAGTCTTTACTGAGAGAGTATAAAGTAAGACAGTCTGAAGACAAAGACCTGTGGTATTGAGAACAAACAAATCAAGAGCTATACTTCAAGTGAGCAGGATCTTTAAAGATAGTCAAGATCAAAGGTAAGTCTGTCAAGTACACCTTTGACATTAGGGAGACACCTTGTTTAGAGGCATGAAACCCCAGTTACTCGGTGGCAGGACCACATTACCCCTTCTGACAAGAAGACAGAGATAGTATTCTAACTGGTGTTGACATTAAGGTGACACCTTTATCAGAGGCCAGACACCCCAGTTACTAACCAGATATGTACCATAGCTCTGTATGATCAAGACAATTAATAAGAAACCAGATAAGTACTGCCATCTCATGACATGGGATGTTTTTTCACTTCATTGATGAAAATCCCAGTTTCTCAATGAGCAGTTAACAAGGTTGACAACAATTTTATGAAATTTTTTGTTTTTATTAACCAGCTCTTAACACCTTGTTAATTAAGCTTGAGTCCGTTTGAGAACAATACACCAGATCCAAGGTGATTCAGACTAGAGCACAAAATACCTCATTTCGGACTCAACATTGACTAAGTAGGTATGCTGTACTGGCTAGATCAGAAGACAGTTACCGTGTAGGAAGATAATCTTTGAATACAGATTTTGATCTCAGTGGGACTAACAGCTGAAATTCCAACAAGAAATTAGATGAACAGTCTTAAAGGATAAAGCATCCAACACTTTCTTTTATACACCTAATCAACCTGATTCTCTTTTGATGTCAGCAAGATGTCGTTCGGAGTATGTTCAAATTAGGCCAAAGACCAAAGCACCTATTATAAATCTAGCTCCCCCTGAGACCTTGACCCCAACACAGACTTAACCAAGACAACCCTCAAAACACTTCAAAGAGAACACCATGAAGTTTGAACAGACTATTCAATCAAAACGGAGTGAGTCACCAAACACTCATAATGAAGTTATTTCTTCAGCAACAGACAATGAATATGATAAGCACAATAACACATGACATGGTATTCAGAAATCAAATGTTCAATCATGAAATTCTGTAAATACCTAGTTCTCTGCGCAAAGTGCTAAATTTTTCAGTATCCAGTGGCTTAGTGAAGATATCTGCAATTTGTGAGTTAGTGCCAACATGGATCAACTCAAAAGTCCTCTTAGCTACTTCATCTCGAATAAAATGATGCCTGATTTCAATGTGTTTAGTTCGGGAATGAAGTACAGATTCTTTGCAATATTTATTGCACTAGTATTGTCACAAAAGATAGGAGTACAACCTAGCTCAACCGAGTAGTCCAGAAGCTGGTGTTTTATCCATATAACCTGTGTGCCACAGCTCCCCGCTGCTACATATTCAGCTTCAGCAGTAGAAAGAGCCACAGAGTGTTGCTTCTTGGATCCCCAAGAGACTAAGCATCCTCCTAGATATTCACAGTGACCACTAGTACTCTTCCTGTCCAATTTACATCCTGCATAATCTGCATCAGTGTATGCAATGAGATCTAACTTACATGATGCAGGATACCAGAGACCTAGATCATGTGTGGTAGATAAGTATCTAAAGATTCTCTTTACAGCTGCCAGATGCAATTCAGTAGGCCTAGCCTGGTATCTGGCACACATCCCTACACTAAATTGAATGTCGGGCCTGGATGCAGTTAAGTAGAGGAGTGAACCGATCATACCTCTATATAGTTTAGCATCCACCTCTTTACCTTTTTCGTCTGAATCCAGTGAGGAGCTGGTACCCATGGGTGTTGAGATTGTCTTGAGGTTGGTCATTCCAAACCTTTTCAGCATCTCCAGAGTATACTTGGTTTGATTTATGAAACAACCATCCTCCATTTGTTTGACCTGCAGTCCAAGAAAATATTTTAGTTCGCCAACTAGACTCATTTCAAATTCTTGGGACATAGACTCAGAAAAATCTTTACATAATTTTGAATTGTTAGATCCGAAAATGATATCATCAACATATACCTGGACCACAATTAACTCCTTTCCGAGACTTTTGGTGAATAGGGTTTGGTCAACCTTACCTCGAGTGTAGCCCTTGCTCACAAGGAACTCAGAAAGTCTCTCATACCAGGCTCGGGGAGCCTGCTTCAATCCATAGAGGGCTTTATTCAACCTAAAAACCATGTTAGGCTGAACAGAGAAGTTAAACCCAGGAGGTTGTTCAACATATACTTCTTCCTTCAATAACCCATTTAAAAATGTGCTTTTGACATCCATTTGCTGTAGCCGAATGTTTCTAGAGCATGCAAATGCAAACAGAATTCTTATAGCTTCCATCCTAGCTACTGGTGCATAGGATTCATCAAAATCCACACCAAATTCCTGACTGTAGCCTTGAGCTACAAGTCTTGCTTTGTTTCTAGAGATAGCACCATTTTCATCAATCTTATTTTTGAAAACCCATTTAGTGCCAATGACATGAGTGTTTTCAGGTCTAGGAACTAGTTTCCATACATTATTTTTCTCAAATTGATTTAATTCCTCACCCATGGAGGATACCCAAGAATCATGCTTTAAAGCCTCTTCTACAGTCTTGGGTTCTACCTGAGATGTCAAAGCAGCTAAGTCCTGTTCTTGGACAGTTCTAAAATGAGACCTTGTCCTAGTGGGATCATGCAAATTACCTATGACATTTTCACTAGGATGATCTTTGTGAAATATTACCTCACCTGAGGGTTCACCTACCTCAGTTGCTCCTTCTTGTTGTAAGTTTTCTGGTTGAGCAGTTTGCTGCATCTCTTCTTCTTCAATTTTCTCCAAGAAATCTCCTCATCAGGTGACTCCCTGTCATCATTTATCTTTTTGTCAGATAGAACATTCTCATCAAACACTACATGAGGTGTTTCTTCAACAGTTTGCTCATCTTTATTGAAGACTCTGTAAGCCCTAGAGGTTTCTGAATATCCGAGAAAAATTCCAGGAGAGCTTCTTGCTTCAAACTTATCCAAACCATTCTTACCATTATTGTGGATGAAACATTTGGAACCAAAGATTTTAAAGTAAGAAATGTTTGGCAGCTTACCCTTGAGGAGTTCATAAGGAGTTTTCTTATGAGTAGGTCTTACCAAGGCTCGATTTAAAATGTAGCATGCTGTATTTGCAGCTTCTGCCCAAAATCTCTTGGAAGTCCACTCTCAATCAGCATAGTCCTGGCCATTTCAATTATTGACCTGTTTCTTCTCTCAACAATTCCATTCTGCTCCGGTGTCCTAGGAGAAGAAAATCTGTGAGTCACTCCCTCTCTTGAGCAAAATTCAGAGAATGAAGAGTTTTCAAACTCTCCTCCATGGTCAGACTGAATTGTAATGATATTATGTTCACCTTGCAGTTTGATTTTATTAAAAAGTTCTTCAAAGTGAGCAAAAGCATCATTTTTATTTGCTAAACAGAACAACCAAGAAAATCTAGTGAAGTCATCAACTATGACTAGACCATATCTCTTACCTAACAGGCTTTGTATTCGAGTAGGACCAAAGAGATCCATGTGCAAGTGCTGTAGTGGTTTAGATGAGAGACCTTCAGTTCTCAACTTAAAAACTGCACGAGTCTGTTTACCTTGAGCACAAGCATCACAGAGCTTGGACCCTAACTGGAATTTTATTTTGGGCAAACCTCTGACTAGGTTATAATTAGACAGTTTATTCAAAGTAGACACACTAGCGTGGCCTAGACGCCTATGCCAGTCAAAAGCAACCTGTTCAGAATTAGCAGTCAGACACAAGTTTGTTTCAGAATTATCATCTAGATCAACGATGTACACATTATTTACTCTATGACCTTTGAACATGATGTTATCAGAGTTCAGCTCAAAAACAGTGCACGAGTTGTGGTCAAAGAGTACCTTGTGTCCTTTGTCACAAAGTTGACTTATACTTACCAAGTTGTGCTGAAGTCCTTCTACAAGATACACATCTTCAATGGAGTTAGTGGAGGACTTACCAATCGTACCAATTCCAATTATTCTACCTCTGTTATTTCCTCCGAATTTGACCAAGCCCCCAGACTTCATTTTTAGTTTGCTGAATTTGGACCGGTCTCCTGTCATGTGCCTGCTACAGCCGCTGTCAAGATACCACTTGTTATGCTCAGCTGCCAGGCTGACCTGAAAAAAAATTCAGACAGAGTAATGTGGGACCCAATTCAAATTGGGTCCAGAACCAGTTTTCAGATTATGCAAAAAACACTTGGGAATCCACATTTGTTTTATAGTTCTCTTCAGTGGTTTTATGTGGGTTGATTCTTCCCTTTTGTCGTTTCTTGGTGAGTGTTGAATAAGCTTATTCCTATTTGAACTATGCTGTTTCTGAACAAAGACATTGTTGGTTGGCCTCTTAGAGGATACGCGTGTGTGTTGAGCATAATTCATGTAAGCATTTTTACTCCAATAAAATTTGTACTGAACCTGGTGAACGTTGCCATGTTCTACTTGATAATTAGCATGATGAGCTTTCTTAACAAAACTTTTCACCCTTTTTGTGACATCAATAGGACTGGTTCTGTGAGAACCTTTGTTCCCCACCTGTTGCACATGAGCAGTTCTTGTTTCAGGATTTCCTGACTTAGGTTGCTGACCAGTGGATTGAATGAATTTGCCGGTCGAAAACTTCATTGTAGAGACAGATTTGGAACTGGATGGTGTTTCCAGTTTCTCTTTGCCTTTGGCGGGGCAGAACGTGGTAGTCTTAAATTCAAAGGGTTTTTTACTAGTAGGATTGTATCCTAATCCCTCCCTATTGAAGTTTACCCTCGACCCCAGAAGGACATTCAGGTTGTTTCTCCTCTCTGTAAACTTCTCAAGCACTTTTTCTTTGTCCTCAATCTCCTTCTGAAATTCATTGCATTTGTCCTGGAGTTCCTGATTAACTTTTCTAACTGCCTCATATTTTTCAGCCATCAGTCTAATCTCTCCTTTACACTCTTTAGCTTTACACTTCAGCTCATCCATTCTAGCTAGACTCTCCTCTCTTTCCATTCTCAACCTCTCAATCTCACCTTTAACCTGGTCTAGCTCAATGGCCATCTCCTTGGTTTTCATGTTATTAGTGACAATAGAAGAGTGTTCTTCAGACAGAGAATGAAACTTACGTCTAAGCATTCTGTGCTCCTTGTTTAAACAATTATATTTACTTAACAGATCGCCATAGGCGTCCTCCCAATCATCCAAGGTAAAATTCTCAAATAAGTTTGTTACCTCTTTCTCATGGTCGGCCATGAGGCAGATCTTTTCTTCATTTTCACTGGACGAAGTGGCTTCTGGGTCCTCCTCCTCATCGCTCCATGTGCACAGCATGGCCTTCTTCTTCTTGTGCACCATCTTCTTCTGGTGTCCTGGAGCCTTAGCTTGTAGCTCTGGACATTCACTTTTCATGTGACCGGGTTTCTGACAATGATAGCAAGTGATCTTCTTAGCAGACCGGTTCTTCTCAAATCCTCGCTCAGGAGACTTCATTGCAGCATTAAATTTCTTCCTCCTGTAGAATTTTCCTTTAGTTCTCAGGAACTTTCTGAATTGCCTGGTGAGCATAGCTCGCTCGTCCTTGTCCAGGTCTGAGAATCCATCAGAGCCTTCGCTGCTATCATCACTGCTGCTGCTGCTGCTGTTGTTCTTCTTAGCATGTCGTGAGACCTTCAGAGCAACATTCTTTCCCTTTCTGTCATGCCCATCGTTTCCATGTTTGAAATTCATTTCATGGGTCATGAGGGATCCAATCAGCTGGGTTACTGTCATGATGGATAAATATCTTGATTCCTCTATTACAGTCACCTTGGTTTCCCAGTCGGGAGTTAGAGACCTAAGGATCTTCCTGACTATGTCTTCTTGTTGAATATCCTTTCCAAGGCCCTTCAGACTGTTGATGATCACAGATAATCTGGCATACATTTCTGTGATCGGCTCCTCTGGCTTCATCTTAAATAACTCATATTGAGTTGTAAGTATGTTGATCTTGGTAGCCTTCACCTGAGATGTGCCCTCATGAATTAACTGCAAATCATCCCACATGTTCTTTGCAGTCTTGCACGCTGAGATCCTCGAATACTCTTCCGGGTGGACGGCGCACTGTATGATGTTAAGAGCTGTCCAATTCAGTGCGGAGAGTTTGACCTGATCTTCTGTCCACATATCTTCATTCGGTGGAAGGGTGTATGGACCATCTGTAATAACTTTCCATAGCTTGTGGCTTTGGGCCCTGATAAAGACTTCCATCCTGTTCTTCCAGAAGAAGTAATTATTACCATCAAAGAAGGGGGGGCGGGTGATAGACTGCCCATCAGCTATGAAACTGCGAGGACCAGTGGATCCGTTTCCCTGGCCGTTGGACCACATTCTGGGAAAAACCTTCTCTGATACCAACTGATAAGTACAATATGAAGTGATCTAGAAGGGGAGGGGATGAATAGATCACTGTTTTTCGTAGAATTAAAAAATACTACAGAGTATATCGCTAAACACAAATAACCTCAAGCTCCGACTATCGAAAATGATGCAATGCAGTTAATAGCTCAAGCAAATAGAAGGCATACCACAATATTACCACAATCGATCACACAAGGACTCAGAGGATTTTAAGGTGGTTCGGTCCTTCAGACCTACATCCACCCCACACTCAAACCGAGTGTGGCTTCACTAAAGGCTGGGCAACACAGCTTGCCAAACAACTGCTGATACATAGCTTCCCAGGAGAACAACCTCTCCTCTTCCTCCTACCAGGAGGGAACCTCTAGCGACCAGCAGTCACTAGAACCTAGAGACTCTCGTCTCTCTTCCTCTTTACCAAGAGGGAACCCCACTAGTAGCAGCCCTGCTACTAGTGAACCAGAGGTCGAAGACCCCTCTTCCTCCCAACCCGGAGGGAACCTACAAGCAGCCCACCTACTGCTTGCAGACTGGAGATTGACTCTCCCTTCTCCTGATCTCACAGGAGGACCCCGACCTCAGTCCAGAGGATCGGAAACACAAACAAGAACAGTTGAAGAAAGGTAAGAACAATAAATGAAAAATACGATCGAAGGAAATCAAATGCCAGAAAATGGAAACAATGTAGCTCAGTACAGAGCAATAGACTTCGGATTTGATCCGCAAGTCAGAACAACTCTTCTGATCACTCTTCTGCTCTCTCTCTTTTTCTCTCTGCTATTCTTTCTTCTTTCTTTTCTTTTCCTGGATCGAAGGGCTCTCTATTTTCTTGCTTTTTCTTCTATGCCACTCTTCTTCGATCACCTTTATCTGAGGACGAAGGATTCTATTTATAGCAGTAACAGCAGGTGGATAGGGCACAGAACGCGTGTGCCTCCCACGCTCGATCCAGAATCTTCCTGCCACGTGCCTTTATCAGATTGGTTCCTCTTGTCTCGGATCACGTGCAGCCCAGGAGTGTGGAATGTTCTTCCTCGGACCTGTAATGAGATTAAATCCATTAATACGCTGCATGGCCACAAAAACCAAAACTGCATGAGGTATATAGTAACAACACGACGTGCCTATTACTCGAAATGACACAAGAACGACACGAGATACTCTGTAACAGGTCAGACACACAGAAGGAAATGACACAAGGTGAGGTTATAAGCCAAAAGAGACATGAGGTCACGAAAGCAAAAACAACACGAGGACAACACTGGCTAACGACAGAAACTGACACGAAGTGGTTGCAAATATTCAAGACACGAGGTCTACAGAAGGCAACACGATGTGTGGTCAAGGCGAAAACGACACGAAGTCTAAAGCGAGAAACCAACACGAAGATAGAATATAAAGAAACGACTCGAAGTGAAAACAACACGAAGTGAAGTTTGACACGAAGTGAAGACAACACGAAGTGAAGTTTGACACGAAGTGAAAAACAACGACACGAAGTATAGTGGTGACAAACACACACTACACAGAAAGCGACACGAAGCCAGTAAGACCAGCACGAGATGAAAACAACACGGGCTGACCACAACTTAAGGACGAAAAATAGAAACCGACACGAAGACAGATGAACACGAAGATGTAAACACAACACGAAAACATGGACAACAGTAACCGTCACGAAGTGTGGTTACTAAGTAGGAGCGACACGAGGTCTACAGGAAAACTACTCGAAGTTCATCAGAACTTTTAGAGCAGCTTCAGGAAAATGACACGAAGACATGAGAAGAGAAAACAACACGAAGTGAAACGAACACTTGAACTTAGACTGACTTAGAGACTCAGCGAAAATAGACTCGAAGACAGGAATACAAACGGATGACATGAGCTAAGGATGACACGGAAACAACACAGTAATCAAAGACTGCACGAGGTGAAAGACAACACTCAATCAGACGATAACATGGCTAACTCGACACGAGGTGAAAACATGAAGTAAGAATGACATGAGGTTTAAGGAAAATAGCACGAAGACCGAACTTGTACGAACACACGAAGTGTTACCTCTTAGCAACTTTTTCATATAAAACCATGGATAACTCAAGTGCAAGATATCTGATCAAAAATATCAACAACAATTAACATAGTGTTGCTCATCATCAAAACACTTAGGGAAGACACAAAATCCAACATTACATAGTGTGACGGTCACTGGAAGGACCGTCACACCCGCTCGAGGGTGAAACGGTGGGAAACGCCCAAAAAAATTGGCCATGCTCCCATGCCCCCACTGGAGTGGGGGAAATCAAAAGAAAAGACCCCTTGAGACCCCTAGCATGATTCTAGGCCATCAAAATGTGAAATCATGCATCAAATCCGTAGATCGGGTGAGCTCTCCCCAAATCATGGAAAACCCCAAACCCGCAAGGAATCCCATCTCTCGGCCTCCCCTCGGCCTACAAATCGTGGGAAAGGAATGCTAGAGGCTAGGGAACGTCACCCTACCTCAATTGTGTCCCGAGACGCGCCGGATCAACCACGAATCGCAAAGAATGCTCGAAAACCCTCGTTCTTCCTTGAGCTCCCACGGTTCACGTACGCCTCCACGATCACCTCACCGTCGCCATCGCCGTCGTCACCACGCCGTCGCCCACAGCCGTCTGCAGCCGGAGGGGCTCGCCGCGGTCTCACCGGACGAAGAAGAGAGGGAGAGAGGGCGTCGCACGGTGGGGGAGAAAGGAGGAGGAAGAAGAAGAAGAAGAAGAAGAAGAGGGTGGGGAAGAGAGAGAAAAGGGGGGTATTTATAGGAAAATCCAGAAATTCTGGAAAATACCAAAAAATAGAAAATTACATTTCTGCCATTATCGGAACGCACCGATCGCAATGGTACCACACTCGCCTAGGTGAACGGCCCGGTTCACCCGCAACGAGGTTCCGAAGGGATTACCGAAACACACACTGGTAATCGGAAAACACGCGCGGAAAAGCCACTGAGCGCTTCCGGGCCTCCGAAACAACTCCGGATTGCGCCGATCCGAACATGAAAGATGTCCGAAACAAAATTTCGGATACAACGGAGCTGGACACTCCGAGAAACTAGATCTGGGACCTACGAAAAAGGATCCGAAAGGTCTGGGATATTACAGCAGGTCTCCAGTAACCTTAGACCAAGACGCCTTGCCAAGGCAGATCTCCAGCAACCCCAGACCGACGTGCTTCTTCGATGCAGGTCCCCAGCAATGTCGAACCAAGACACCTGGGCGGGGCAGACCCTCAGCAACACCCGGTCAACACGCCTCACCGAGGCCGACCGCCAGCAACACCAGGCCAACATGTCTCGCCGAGTCTCTCCTCCAGTAGCATCAGGCCAACACACCTAGCTGTGCTTAGTCTTCATCGACAATGGGCTAGTACGCCTCGTCGAGGCAGGTCCACAACACAACCCCAGCTACGACACCTCAGAGGTGTGACCCACCCGTCCCATAGGATGGTCGATATCAAGCCTGGCCAATGCACCCCCACAGGCGATCAATGACCAATGCTAGCATCCTATGAAAAAATCAACCACCGCAACGGTGGTAGGCCGCTGGCGACCAACCACAGGCTTCAACAAAAAGCCTCAGTCAGAGCGGTAGCCATTTCGACGCCAACCAGCGGTCCCAGAAGCTGAGGGATGTGTGGCCCTATTATTCTCAAGACTGGGGAGTCCCGAACCCCCTACACAACATCGTCAGCTACAGTGGCTTTGGCAAGATTGCCTGCTGGCAACACAGATCTGATGTGACACAACCTAGGACTTAAACAAACAAGCACAATCGCAATCAAACGGACTGATGTCGACGACTGCTCACCCGTTGCTCACCAAGACCCGGGGTAACTTGGCAATGCCAAGGTGAGGTTGAGGGGTTGGGCCCTTGCTGGTAGAGGGCCAGCAAGGCCAAGATTTGAATCCCAAAGGTTGTGGATGTGCAATTCAATGGGACCGACAAAGTGCCAAAGGCACCGGGTTACTCTCTCTTCCCACGGTGATCACTCAAAGCAACGGGGCTTGAGGATCGAGCTCTCACTCTCACGGCCAGCGAAACTATGAACTAATATTGAAAGAACAAGCATGAATTAGAGCAAGGTTATAGAGCACTTACTCGACCGGTTTGAAGAAACCGGTCCCGCTCGGAGACGAGAGCGAGCGGGGAAGCGTGGGTTCCCCACACGCCGCACCGGGGTGGCTTGACCTGATCAAACCAAATTATAACACTACACCTCTCGCAGGAGGGGGATCTTGGGGTGGGGGTTAATGGATTACAATCAAACTACCTCCACGCAGGGAGGGGCCTTCAGCCGGCCAAGCGGGGTGGGGAAAACTAGGGCTAAAACGATGATGAAGTGAAGATGCCGAATCTACCTTCTCTCGGCAATTGTGGATAGATAGTCGGTACTGTGGCTGCAGAACTTGATCAAGAATTTTTTCGAGGGCGAGACCAGTGAGGAAATCTTAGTTACTGGAACTGGAGTGCCTATGAATTTTGCCGAATTCTTCTGGGGTCGCTGTTGGCCTGGGCAGGAGCTCGAACAGGGTCGCTGATTCCCAGACTGACAGCAACTGGTTACTAAGAGCAGGAAGAAGAGGTTGCCCTGGCCGCTCCCGAACTCCAAATCAGGTGCCGCCAGAACCGTTGGAATTGTGGATGGGTCCTCTTTGTAGCAGAACAAACGGGGATGCCAAACGATACAGGAGAAGAACAGTGGATCTAGAAGAGTGATGGGAGGTTGGTGCAGACTGTAGGGAAGTAGAGTCGCACTACCGAGGAATAAAATTGATAACTTCTTCTAACGGAGGCCGAACGGCATTCCGCTTCTTGATTCCGAAAGTAGACAGGAAGGAGAAGAACTTTGTAGAAGAGCTCGTGGCCTGGTTCCTCCTGGGTTCGTCGTGGTGAAGCTTTTTCTCCGGCTTAGAACCTCTGCAGGGGGCAGATCGGCGCAGTAACAGCAGGTTGCAGAGGATGTACCGGCAGCTCCCAAACTCGGAATCGAGCACCGTCAGAGTCGTTGGAATTGAGGATGAATCCTCTTCGTAGAAAAACTGACGGAGAGGCCAGACGATGCCGGAGAAGACCAGGGAACTCTGAACACTGTTGACTGGTCGGAGCAGACTGTGGGTAGCAGGACTGCGAAGCTGAGGGAGAAAATTGGTAACTCCTGCTACCGGATGCCAAACGGGGTTCTACGTTTTGATTCTGAAAGTAGACAGGGAGAGGTAGAACTTTGTAGAAGAACCCTTGGCGTGATTCCTCGGAGGTTTGGCGTGGTGAAGCTTCCTCTCCGACTCAGGACCTCTGCAGGGACACCTCTGCGCAGTCGGGGAAGAATGGACCTCCAAAGCAGCACCGATCTCCGATGGGGATGAAACCATGACCGTTGTGAAGAGGACAGGCAGACGCTTCCGTGGATGCCTCTTGAGCCTTCAGATTCTCTGGGATGTGGTCGGGGTCACCTCTGCAAACTGCTACTCTTCTGCTGCCAGCGAACTGAAAACTGAAGGTTGAAGATGGTGGGGGGAAATGGGGTATATGGGAGGGGAAATGGGGGTGGTTGAGTGTAGGAGTGACCTCTGGTTGTAAGGGGGTCTTGGAGGGGGTGTTCTAAGGTGTGGGAGGGGGAGAATAAGGTCTGGAAGGGGGTCCAACAGATGGTGGGAGTGGGGGCTGTGAATTTGGTTGGAATGGAGAGAGGGAAAGGATATTTGAAAATAGGTTTAAGGGTGGGGTTAATTTTTGGTCTTGGGGGATGGGAAGAGGTGTGTGGGGAAGGTAATAGGTGCTTGGGGTAGTGGGAAGGGTGCTTGGGAAAGTGGGAGGGGTAGTTGGGGGTTGGATGGTGAGGAGAGGATTGGTGGAGGGGGTCTTGGGAAGGGGTGGAGTATTGATGAGGGTTGTAGGGAATGGGAAGAGGCTTAAATGGGGTAGGTGGGGAGTGGAGGTGGTTGGGAAGGGAGGAGAGAGAATAAAATTCGAATTTGGGTGTTGAGGAGAGAGAAAGTGGAGTGAAAAAGAGAGATTAAGAGAGGGAAGGGTGGGGAATCTCTCCCCTAGGGTTTCTCACCCAAAAAAATGGAATCTCTCCACTAGATAAGAAGTGTAAACTCTCAAAATGGCAAGTTTTTTCATTCATTAATTCATTAAATTGAAATGGGGGGAATGGGGTCCTATATATAGGAAACCGACATTTCTACAAAAGTCCCTGACAATTGACTCAATGACAAATAACCGAGGGGGTAGGGGAGAGCCCTTGGGCCAAGCCCAATGAATTGGGCCCAATAGCTAACTAGACAACCTAATGACACTCAAACTTAGGGAAATGAACACAAGACCTAGGAACATGACTCAAATAAAAAGGAAAATACATCAAATGACTCAAATAAAAATTACATAGGACTCAAAATTAAATGACTATACCATGCCGGATGCAACCGGGGTGAGGAGACGAGCTGTGAACGTGGGCATGGGAGGTGATGTCCCCATCATACTCTCGGGGTGCGGAGAACTCGACTCCGTCGAGTAAGTGTCCTTCCCTCCTTGGAGGGTGTAGAAGTGGTACTGCCCTCAAGTCTTCCGAACGAGATCGATCCATCCACCTGTCGAGATAGCGCTCGTATACCTTGCTCCTGGTGGTAGTGACCTGTTCATCCAATATTCGTTCAATGCGCTCACGCTGGACTCTCTTGGCTGGTGGACTCTCCTCACGGGTGGGTGCTCTCTCAACGGATGGAATATGCTCAATATCCTCACTAGGTACCACCGTGGGTCCCTTGTATGGCACTAGGTCGGCGACACTGAATGTGGGACTTACCCCATATTCCTCGGGGAGATCTAACTCATAGGCATTTGCACTAATGCGCCTCAGGACCTGGAAGGTCCCAGCCCCACGTGGCCTCAATTTGGAGATGGCTCCCGGGGAGAGCCTCTCCATCCTTACTATCACAAAGTCACCCTCATGGAATTCTTGGTGACGTCGATGAGAGTCGGCTCGCCTTTTATAAGTCACATTCTTCTTGGTAATGTGCTTGCAGATCTCTTTATGCAATGTTGTGAATGCAGACATTCTAGGGGTGATGGGTGGACCTGGGCAACCAAAAGTAGACCTTTCGTGTAATGATGCAGTGTAGACTTTGGTTAGCCTAGGTGGGCCGGGGCACCCGTAGGTGGCCCTATCATGCAAATTGGTGATAAATATTGGGGGACCCGGACATCCGTAGATGGCTTTGACATGCTTAAGACCCATGATGAATGAAGGTGGACCATGACATCCGAATATGGACCACTCATACTTTCTACTTGATATGTGGGTGATATGAATGAATGGACCCAACATAGTGTTCATGCCAAGGGGTATGGTAAGCCTAGACACATGCATGCTTTTCCCAAAGGTGACTTCCATGTGTATAGGTGTGGGACAACCTTTGAACTCCCATTGGAAAGGATCGAATGGATCTAAGAAGGTGGTCATCATGGGGTGGGGTAATTCATCAATCCCTAGGTGTATTTTACCTACGGTCAAGGTTCTCATCGTATAGCCTGGGTCATGGTTGAGGTGGGCTTGGCTCAACATGGTGGGTATGGGTAGGAATGGGTGGGTGGTGGGTGATGTCGGTGGGTCACATGGGAATCTAGGCTCCCATAAGAAAGGGTCAAAGGGGTCATGGAAAGGGCTACTTAGAGGGAGGGACTCTATGTCTTCAAGGTTCCCAAATGGTGAGTCAACCTCTTCCAAGAAAATTGGGCCAAGGTCTCTAGTGAGTTGACCGTTTAAGGCATTTAGGATCTCAATGGGTGGGGGGTAGGTCGGAGTAGGTCGGTCGGTCTTTACTTCCAAGGGATCGGGTGTTTGGATCATAGGCTCCTCCTCCAAGGAGAGGAATGGGTCTTTTGGTGGTGGAGTGGAGATAGCCGGCTCATGGTACTCCCGGGGTGGTGAACATGGACGGGCTTGGGTTGGGCTTGATAGGGGAAGTACTTGGGTTGGAGTTGGGGTTGGGGGTGGAAGAGTGGTTGGTTGAGAAGGTCCGGATTGGGGTGCATAGATCTTTCTAAGATCATCCCTCATTTCAACCCAAGATTCAATGGGTGCTTCCCCTTTGGCTTCTCTCAAACCTACAATGCACTCCCATTCTTTCCTAGCTTGGTGCCAGAGCAAACTCTTGGCATAGTTGACTTGGATAGGCCCCGATAAGGTGAACCTCCCAAAGTGTCGGTCTATGGAATTTTCCCATTCTTGATATATGCTAGGGCGGGATCCATCAAACACAAAAGCTTCTAATGGGCCTAAGAGTGGTGAGTATGCCAAGTATGAGGTAGTCATGATGGTGGACAAGGGTGATGCACAAGTGAATAATGCAATGGCCCTAGGACTAGAATTAGTAGAGACAAGTCTAAAACTTGCTCTGATACCAATTGATGTGACACAACCTAGGACTTAAACAAACAAGCACAATCGCAATCAAACGGACCGATGTCGACGACTGCTCACCCGTTGCTCACCAAGACCCGGGGTAACTTGGCAATGCCAAGGTGAGGTTGAGGGGTTGGGCCCTTGCTGGTAGAGGGCCAGCAAGGCCAAGATTTGAATCCCAAAGGTTGTGGATGCCCAATTCAATGGGGCCGACAAAGTGCCAAAGGCACCGGGTTACTCTCTCTTCCCACGGTGATCACTCAAAGCAACGGGGCTTGAGGATCGAGCTCTCACTCTCACGGCCAGCGGAACTATGAACTAATATTGAAAGAACAAGCATGAATTAGAGCAAGGTTATAGAGCACTTACTCGACCGGTTTGAAGAAACCGGTCTCGCTCGGAGATGAGGGCGAGCGGGGAAGCGTGGGTTCCCCACACGCCGCGCCGGGGTAGCTTGACCTGATCAAACCAAATTACAACACTACACCTCTCGCAGGAGGGGGATCTTGGGGTGGGGGTTAATGGATTACAATCAAACTACCTCCACGCAGGGAGGGGCCTTCAGCCGGCCAAGCGGGGTGGGGAAAACTAGGGCTAAAACGATGATGACGTGAAGATGCCGAATCTACCTTCTCTCGGCAATTGTGGATAGACAGTCGGTACTGTGGCTGTGGAACTAGATCAAGAATTTTTTCGAGGGCGAGACCAGTGAGGAAATCTTCGTTACTGGAACTGGAGTGCCTCTGAATTTTTCCGAATTCTTCTGGGGTTGCTGCTGGCCTGGGCAGGAGCTCGAACAGGGTCGCTGATTCGCGGACTGACAGCAACTGGTTACTAACAGCAGGAAGAAGAGGTTGCCCCGGCCGCTCCCGAACTCCAAATCAGGTGCTGCTAGAACCGTTGGAACCGTGGACGGGTCCTCTTTGCAGCAGAACAAACGGGCATGCCAAACGATGCCAGAGAAGAACAGTGGATCCAGAAGAGTGAGGGGAGGTCGGTGCAGACTGTGGGGAAGTAGAGTCACACTGCCGAGGAATAAAATTGATAACTTCTGCTAACGGAGGCCGAACGGCATTCTGCTTCTTGATTCCGAAAGTATACAGGAAGGAGAAGAACTTTGTAGAAGAGCTCGTGGCCTGGTTCCTCTTGGGTTCGTCGTGGTGAAGCTTTTTCTCCGGCTTAGAACCTCTGCAGGGGCCAGATCGGCACAGTAACAGCAGGTTGCAGAGGATGTACCGGCAGCTACCGAACTCAGAATCAAGCACCGTCAGAGTCGTTGGAATCGAGGATGAATCCTCTTCGTAGAAAAATTGACGGAGAGGCCAGACGATGCCGGAGAAGACCAGGGAACTCTGAACACTGTTGACTGGTCGGAGCAGACTGTGGGTAGCAGGACTGCAAAGCTGAGGGAGAAAATTGGTAACTCCTGCTACCGGATGCCAAATGGGGTTCTACATTTTGATTCTGAAAGTAGACAGGGAGAGGTAGAACTTTGTAGAAGAACCATTGGCGTGATTCCTCCGAGGTTTGGCGTGGTGAAGCTTCCTCTCTGAGTTAGGACCTCTGCAGGGACACCTCTGCGCAGTCGGGGAAGAATGGACCTCCAAAGCAGCACCGATCTCCGATGGGGATGAAACCATGACCGTTGCAAAGAGGACAGGCAGACGCTTCCGTGGATGCCTCTTGAGCCTTCAGATTCTCTGGGATGTGGTCGGGGTCACCTCTGCAAACTGCTACTCTTCTGCTGCCAGCGAATTGAAAACTGAAGGTTGAAGATGGTGGGGGAAAATGGGGTATATGGGAGGGGAAATGGGGGTGGTTGAGTGTGGGAGTGACCTCTGGTTGTAAGGGGGTCTTGGAGGGGGTGTTCTAAGGTGTGGGAGGGGGAGAATAAGGTCTGGAAGGGGGTCCAACAGATGGTGGGAGTGGGGGCTGCGAATTTGGTTGGAATGGAGAGAGGGAAAGGATATTTGAAAATAGGTTTAAGGGTGGGGTTAATTTTTGGTCTTGGGGGATGGGAAGAGGTGTGTGGGGAAGGTAATAGGTGCTTGGGGTAGTGGGAAGGGTGCTTGGGAAAGTGGGAGGGGTAGTTGGGGGTTGGATGGTGAGGAGAGGATTGGTGGAGGGGGTCTTGGGAAGGGGTGGAGTATTGATGAGGGTTGTGGGGAATGGGAAGAGGCTTAAATAGGGTAGGTGGGGAGTGGAGGTGGTTGGGAAGGGAGGAGAGAGAAGAAAATTTGAATTTGGGTGTTGAGGAGAGAGAAAGTGGAGTGAAAAAGAGAGATTAAGAGAGGGAAGGGTGGGGAATCTCTCCCCTAGGGTTTCTCACCCAAAAAAATGGAATCTCTCCACTAGATAAGAAGTGTAAACTCTCAAAATGGCAAGTTTTTTCATTCATTGATTCATTAAGTTGAAATGGGGGGGAATGGGGTCCTATATATAGGAAACCGACATTTCTACAAAAGTCCCTGACAATTGACTCAATGACAAATAACCGAGGGGGTAGGGGAGAGCCCTTGGGCCAAGCCCAATGAATTGGGCCCAATAGCTAACTAGACAACCTAATGACACTCAAACTTAGGGAAATGAACACAAGACCTAGGAACATGACTCAAATAAAAAGGAAAATACATCAAATGACTCAAATAAAAATTACATAGGACTCAAAATTAAATGACTATACCATGCCGGATGCAACCGGGGTGAGGAGACGAGCTGTGAACGTGGGCATGGGAGGTGATGTCCCCATCAAGATCATTCCAGAGTCTGCCCCTACAACCTCCCAAGCTCAATGGCCTTCTTCGAACATGCCACCGTCGCATGGAAGATCACAACAAGGGCATCAACTCCCAGAACAAGTAACACCCACAATGCCGATAAGGCCGAGAGAAATCAAAACCTACAAGGCGCATGCCGCACGCCATTGTCTTCGCCTCCGACGCACGCCCCGTGGGGGGCATTTGTTGACACATGCTTACTTTCTCGAGTTAATCAAGGATTAAGCATATAGAAATACTCCCTAAATGGAGTAAAATGGCACAACATCAAAGGTGCTCTACCAGTCGAGTTAAGCTCGAAATTTGAGACATTTCACCGGGTCAGATGGCACAACATAATAATTGGGGACCATCCCCGAGCAAAGGGCACTACACCAACCAATTTTATGACAACCTAGTCAGATCCAAGGTTCGGGACAACCTGCCGTACCAAACGACACTATGAAAAGATTCAGGGATCACCCCCGGATACCCGGCATACGGTACCACACCATCGACACCTCAACAACAGGGTTAACCCGGGACTCAGAATAGCCTGCCCTACCATACAGTTCTTCGCCAAGAAGCGGGAGTCACCCCGACTACCAGAAAAATGGCATCATCATGCCGACACCCCAGCACTCGGGGTAACCCAGGACTCCCAACAACCCATCGCGTCACGCGGTGCCTAACGGGAAAGTAGGGAACAACTCCCGACACACCTTCTGCAAGCGGCTTCACCCCCGCAAATCCAACAGTCACATCACACCCGGGTTCATCGCATTCAAGACAGGGCTCACACGAACACCGAGTTTGGCTGACCCGGGGCTAGAATCAAGTAAGTTATCTCGTCACCTAGTCCACTTGACCCTTGTAAACTCCAGCTCACCCAACTAACCCAAACCCCTGAACCCAACCAATCATTTTAGCCCACCTAAATCCTGGGCTCATGCAACCATTGCCCATTCAAACCCTTTGCTCCAGCTCGTCTTAACCCCCAGTAGGACCTGCATGACCTTTCCCTCTCTTCCAGGTCAAATCCAGCCATCCCGGTATATCCGAACCCCCTAGGGGGAGAGGTTTACCTGAACCAGGAGGCCCCCAACCTCTCTGGTCCGCGTAAACCCTGGCCCGCATGTTAGGGGGAACGCGGTAGCCTAGGCGGCCGCGTTCATAATAACGCGGTCGCCAGAGAGACTGCGTTCATGAAAGCCTGGTCAAACCTACCTAAACCATGGCCCACGTGTCAGGGGGAACGTGGCCTCCCAGGCTACCACATTCTTGAGAGAGAAAAGCCCTGGTCAAACTCGCCTAAACCCTGGCCCATGTGTCAGGGTAAACACACCCGCCCAGGCGACCGTGTTCTTGAGGGAGAAAAACCCCAGTCAAACTCGCATAAATCCTAGCCCATGTGTCAGGGTGAACACGCCCGCTCAGGCTACCACATTCATGTTAACGAGGTCTCTGTGGCAACGGCATTCATAAAGGGCTAGTCAAACCAGCGTAAACCCCCCCTTTAGGCGGACCAGACTAACCCCCTCAACCTGATCCACCTAAACCCCCTCCTAACTCTATAAATACCCCCCTAGGGTGGCTAAGGGCAATAACATGCATGGAGCTCACCCCCGGGACTACAAAGGCACGCGAAGGACTTGGTTGGCTGGTTTTGTGTTTGCTAGGCTCACGTCGAGGGCATGTCGCATGATTGTCCCTCATACGGCGTCTAGCCCAACCATAAAACTCTTAAAAGGTGGCCCTTGCTTTGATGAACGCACCATATCTGGATGTCGTTTGACGATCGCATGTTGCCCGGATGTTGCTTGGTGATAGCAACCCGCCCGGGCCCTGCCTCGATAATCACGCACTGTTGGGTTTGTGTCTCTCCCACTTTGTCTTTGATAATGGTTTTGATGATCACAATATATTGTGTGAAGATATTCATATTGTGTGAAGATATTCATATTGTGTGCTTGATTAGTGGAAAACATCTTCATGATAAACGAACTCACATGTTGCTATCTTATCTTGCAGATTGCTCTACGAAGTTGAGAAGCACTGGCTCTTCCTGTATATATGGTTGATGTTGAATCATGCATGTTGCTCATTAGTCTTTTGAGGTTTCATGTGAAGACTATGCTTCTCAGTGGAATGGTTGAGTCCTTATGGATATGAAATTGATTGCATGGCCTTGTGTTGTGTAAATGCATAGCCATTTCATTACATGCTCTGTTGAAGATTTCCTCTGGTTCTTGTATATCATGAATGCATAAATGATGGTTCCTTGTCATTCTGATCATATGGCTTAAATGCTTTGAAATGATTTGTGGGAGAATTAGGTTGAAGTTGGGAGCTTCAGATTCGTTGGTTTAATATTAACTTGCTTCTAAATTCTCAGAAAGTGTAGGTTAATATTGCCCACATGTGATGGATTCAAGGTAAGAATTTATATTAGAATCCATGGTGATACTCTTCTATTCTTGAGTTGGAAAAATGGGTTCTCAAGTGCTTTCATACAGATCTTTCATGGGGATTCTTATGTGCCTCATGCTAATGCTTTCATAATCATATTTCATGTCATTTGGGTCTTGGTCTGAAAACTAGCTCCATATATTAATGCTTGATCTAGATATTTTGATTTCGATCTAAGCTCTTGTTTTATCATGTGTTTCAGGGATAATATTCATGGTTGATCATCATGGGATTATGGTAATATTTAATCATTTATTTTCCCTTGAATTCATGGAGGTTTGATGTGTTTTTATAACCCAAACTAAATGGGTCGACCCTTAGTGTTTCTGACAGGACAGAAACAATTACCCACAGTTTGCCTGCATGGGTCGACCCCTAGGGTCGACCCCCCTGTATGGGTCGACCCCAAGGGTCGACCCCTGATGTCTGGAATTTTATTCCGACTTCTGGTGGCCTCTGGTTGTCATGAGGGTCAACCCCTGGTAGTAATTATTTTTTTCACCCGGCGGGTTCTTTCTACACACCTGCAAGGGTCGACCCCAAGGGTCGACCCACTCACGCGAGGGTCGACCCCAAGGGTCGACCCCTGAGAGTCTTATCTTTTACCCGCACGGGAGGGTCACGAGGGTCGACCCCAAGGGTCGACCCATTGAACTTGGTTCTTTAAAAACCCCACGAGGGTCGACCCCAAGGGTCGACCCTTTCCAGTTCGGGGCGGCGCCGTCAAAAATGACCTTTGTGTAAGCGCTCCGAAAGTATTTTAACTCTGGTCCAACTGCCTTAAATCACTCCATGATTTATGGATCTTGTCCCAGGGCTATCCCTTGACCGTCCTAGAAGCATAAATACATCTTATTGGGTTGTAAACCCTAAGGAACTAAGCTAGATCTGAAATTCTGAGTTGTTCTTAACCCTTGTATATGCAGGATGCAGGCAGCGGCTCCAGGGCTTCTTCCACATTGTTTTGGGCGTGAAAGTGAAAGGAAGAAGGCTGATTCAAGTTTCTGAACGATCATCTACTAGAAGCTACGTGGGAAATCAAGCTACAACCTCGTTCTTGCAAGATTCGTTCATCTTCCCTCAAGAACAATCTTCAACTTGCAGAGGCATTGAATTACATTCGAAGGAGACAAAGGGGGAGCTCTAATAACTACACATTGAAATGTTCCTTTGTCCATTTGTTTGCTGCCCTCTTATTTGTGCTGTGATTTTCATCCTAAGCAACAAGATGAGCTAATGCTTTCCATTCTCTTGTAGAAGAAGAAGGAGGAGTGCGGCTACAAGGTTGGAAGGAGAGGGGTTTATGAAGTTAATCATTTTTATGATGTATGAAGGTTTGACTGGAGCTAGGATTTGAAGGATATACTTAGTACGAGCTGCTGAAGTTGCAGACGATCCCAGATCTTTGAGGAAGACAATCGGGTGCTCCATCCTACTGCAGATTCGATTCTCTCCAACCGAAGCTTCAAGGAAAATCTACGAACGGCCTTTGGAAAAATAAGGGGAAACATTCTACATCCTTAATCCATCTCTTTATGATAGTTTCTCTCCATTTACATATTGCTGTGAGCATATATTGTAAATCCTTTTATGTTGCTGACTTTTGAAAATTACTGTGTGTGTGGACGGAGCTATTTCTCCATGTGAGGTACTTGTGCGGGGTATGTTCCCCGACGTTGTGTGTGTGTGCTGCTATGGCAGTGGTTTGAGGCAAGGCCTCGTGTGTGTGGATTGCTACGGAAGCAGCGTGTGTGGTGTTGTGGTTCGTCCCCGTGTTGCTACATTTTGTAGCGTGTAGTGAAGCCTCACCGGGGTTCGGTGAGGGGTGGACGTAGGGGACATGGCAGTGTACCCGAACCACCTAAAAATCTCTGCGTCTATTGTGATTGCCTGTGTGATTGTTCATTTCTTCTATCTCCCTTCACAGGTCTGTTGACACCCGTTTTATGACCAATAAGTCAGGTCATCTCTTTATTCATTATATATGATGCTCCGAGTTGTTCACTCTTCATCGAGTCTCTTTGTTTAGTTGAAGATCATTTCTTGGGTCTTGACTCCTTGATCGGATGTGGCTCTTTGCGGCATTTCATTTTGACTAAATCTTAGCAAAACCTTCATTCCTTCTTTTGAACTCCATTGGTAATAACGGTCTGTCCCAGGCGCGTTTCTTCCTTCTAACGGATGGGTCCTAGGCCGTTGCTCCTTGAAGAGTCCTGAAGCTTGAGGTTTGGTTCCAAAGCTTATACTTTGGCCTACATGTTGAATATAACGGTCTGTCGTGCAGCCGTTGTTTCATTCTGACGCCCTATTCCTTGGCCGTTGCTTTCTTTACAGAGTCCAATTGTTTTGATCTTCTTCCTGTTGATCTTATCTCTTTGGGGATAAGGTTGAAAGTAATGGATGTTCCTTGATACGTTATTTCAGTGTGGCGGTCTGTCGTGCAGCCGTTACTTCCTTCAGAGAGTCCTAGCAGTTCAGGCCTTTTATCTGCTACTCCGTGGTCGAGATAAGAACTTGGATTGACGATATCTCTTCCAAATCTGATCCTCAGGACCTTCTGTTTGATTCTATGGACTCTTGGTGATATTATCTTCAAGGATTTGTTAAGAGTTATCCCTTTATCTTGTTGGGTTTTCCTCTGCTCGACCTGAGGGTTTGGGGGTCTATAAATAGAACCCTTGACTTCATGGTCCTAAGGAGGAAATTCTAGAATTTGCGACGAAGTGCTGCCGCATTTTAGAGCCACGATTGATCAAGGAGAAGTGCTTCTCACGTTCATTTGCTGTCTGGTGAAGAGAGTATCTGTTCCTCTTGGTTCCAAAGTTCATATTTGCATATTGAATTCCTTTTCCATCTCCCTTTCATCATAAGCATTATTTCTCTCCTTTCTCCACGTTTTTCACTGGTTTTCATCATCTAAACTTCCTCCCAATCTTTTAAAATGCCCAGAGGGGTTAAAAAACCAAAACCTCCCAGTATTTCCCTTTCCTTTTGATGATATTGTGTTTATTGAAGAATTGATGCTATATTATCTAAAGGGCTAATTTGGGTTATTTTCTGTTGCTTTCCATGTCTTTGGCAGGTTTATAGGTCCACCAGCACGAGGCCCAAGTCTTCTAGCCGACTGGAAGAGTTGGAGTTAAAAGGATTCACGCTTTGCTACTGCAGGTTATTTGACGGTCTTGTGCAGGCGCGCCATATTCTTCCAGCGGTCTATCGAGCGACCGTCACTTCCAAGTGACGCACAGGGTTCTGACCGTTACATCAAGCTAACCTGCAGGTTTCTTTGATCTTTCCTCTCCCGTGGGCGGGTGCTTCATCCACCTATTTTCAAGGTATTTTCAGGTCTTTGGCTTATTTTTACTTTGGTGGCGATCACATCTTTTTTAAGTATTGGGCATTAGCTTTCTTTTTCGCATCTTACATCTTTTATTTCCTTGCTTGTTCCACCCCTTGCGGTGTGTTTCTATTTACTCCTTGCTCCACGCCCCGGCGTGTGTTTTTCCTTTACTCCTTAGCTTAGTTTGGTTGAGATAGCATGCCCATGCTACAGTTGGCTTTGGTTGCCTAGGTTCATGATCACATGTTCATAGGTTGAGTGCAGATCTTTGATTATTTGCTTGTCATCTTGCTACATATCATCATTAAGACCCTAAGAAAAAGAAGATAGAGAAGCAAAATAAAATCAACAGATAGTTTTTTGGCGATCACGGTGGGACAACTTGTGCCAATCGTGCTTTTGATATCTGTCTAAACCTGCCATCATCTGCTTATTCGGTTCCCTTTGGATTGCCCTCTTATTTCCTGAGGAATCTGGTTTTCTGAGTTCTCTAACGGCCCTGTGTCCCTGCGTTATACTCCTCTGACGCAGGGGCAGTAGACCGTTAAATTTGTTCTGCCTGTGTGGGCTTCCACGGGTTTTCCTTTTACTTCTGGTTGATTTTCGCTCTCTGGCACGTTTGGCGGTCTTATCTCCCTGCGTTACATCTATTTTGGCGGTCTGGCCTTCGACCGTTATTTACCTCTGACGCAGGGATCATTGACCGTTATACTCCAGATAGGTACGCATCCGAGGTGCATTTTGTTTCCGTAGTTTCTGCTGTGCTTCCTTGCTTGGGTGATACCTGACTTCCTCCTTGCTTTGTTACATATATCCATATCATTGTGTGCATCATTGTTTGTTAGATCATAGGCTAGACTTTGCATGCACTCCGGTGCACATAGGGGCATTCATACATTCATATCTTAGATTGCATTTTCCTACCTTGTTGTGAGGACCTCTCATCTCCATATTCCTTTGGGCCGACTAGGAAATCACACCAGGGACCTCCGTAAGTCCCCGCGAGCCGTGGATTCCCACACGGACGCCGGGCTGGTTGTACCTTTTCCACCCCGTGTCTAGGGTTGCATAAGTGAAGGAGTGATTACACTTAGAATCGAACCAAGCCTTATATCCACCTCCTACCAGGAACCCATTGTTGAGAGCACACATTAATCAATCCATAAAAGTTCCAAGGGAGAAATCACAAGAATCTTGCTGCATCATCTTAAGTAAACTTGGTTGACTTTGGGTGTTTTCATATTTTGCCACTTACATCTTTATCGGAGTCATTTTAGTTTGGTTACTCATTGTGTGATTGTTTGCGTTGTGTTGTCTGCATCTTTTGCCAAGGTTGTTCGTTGCATGTGGAGTTATTTTTGTCCATCCGAATCATCTCCTAGGATCAATTCCTTCGTCAAGTTCTATTCTAATCCACTCTTCGAGTCCGCTATGGCATCCTTCAATCCTCCTCACCCCCAAGAGGACTCGCTTCCTCAAGGGCTTCTTGAAAACCTTCCTAGGGTTACTTCCGGGGAAGGGACTGCCCCTCTTCTACCCTCCACTTCCATGGAAGGCGGTCAAGCTACCCCTTCTTTCTCCACTCCTTCCGCGGGCTCAATTCTTCACATGATGGCCCAATTGGACCCGGCCCAGCTTCAGGTTCTCTATCAGGCCATGCAAGGGTCCAATGCTTCACCTTCTACCATTATCCAAGGCCAATCCAATCTCTCTGTTGATCTATCTAGGGTTAATGGGCCCTCCATTCAGCCCACTTCGATTGATCTCACTCCGGTCCAACCCCGGACCATTTCCTTCACTGGCATGGAGACGGGCCAGTCTTCCAATTCAGCCCACCAATCTTCTGATAAAGGGAAGTCACATATCCCTTAGTTTGTTCAGGTGGATCATCACACTTCTAGCCCGATAGCTCCGCAAGTTATCCTGGGCCCTTCCGATTTCCTACGCCCTCAGCAAGGGGTGGCCCAAGCTTATTCTAATCCGGGCCAAGCTCAGGCCCAATATCCTTCTTACGGGCCCCCTATTTCCACTGTCTATCCTTCTGCTCCTTCCTATGGGCTTCCACCTTCTGCTACAATCATTCCGTCCGCTCCTCAAGTCCAATCAACATCTTTCACTACCCCTGCTCCCTCTCGAGAGCAGGAACTATTCGATAAATGGGCCACCATGCAACAACAACTCGATTTCCTCCAGAAGCGGGTTGGCCCACAATCTTTGGCAGATATTCCTGTCCCGAGCTTCCAGAACATCCGGTTCCCTCCGTAATCGGAACTCCCTAACTACCGTAAGTACGATGGGAACGGCAACCCCTTTATTCATGTGAGGGATTTTCTATATGAATTGGCGTAGTTCTAATATGATGATCGCCTCATGGCGTATTTATTCCGCCGATCTTTGGATGGTGTTGCTCTGGAATGGTTTTACTCTCTACCATTAGAGGAGGCTGAAAGTTTCAAGGTAGTGAATGATAAATTTATCCAGCGGTTCCAAGACAAGGTCGGCCCGGAATACTCATTTACAGATCTAGTGGCCGAGAAAATGAAGCCGGATGAGGAATTCGCCATTTATGCAGACAGGTGGAGACAAATGGCCGCAAGAGTGCCTGGCCATATTCCGGAGGAAGAGAAGGTCAAGCTGCTCATTTCAAATGCTACCCCGACCTTCAGGAACATCCTGACAATGAATGATATAGCTAACATGCATCAACTCTACAGTCGGGCGCGCTTCATACAAACCCAGTTCAAGGATTCCCCCATACACGCCCTATTTGAAAACCAAAAGCCCAAATCCCACAAGAAACCACAGGGGCCGGTTCCATTCCAAGCCACACCATTCCGCTTCCCCCAAAACCCCCGCGCTCCACAAAATCCCGCTTCACAGAACTTTCAAGCCGCTCCACAAAACCCTCCGCCTGCCTTCACCGTTCCACAAAACGCCTTCATCACTCCACAACAACCCCCACCACCTCCACAATACCACAATGTCCCTCCACCCAACGGCTATAACAACAATCCGAACAACAAGCGCCCGGCTCCCAAGAGGGCACAATATCCTCCACTACCAGAGACCCTCACGGATATCTTCTCAGCTCTTATGTCGGTGAATGCAATTCAACTTCCTCCGGAACGGCCTAACTGGAACCCAGCCGTTGATCAGACGAAATATTGCATGTTCCATAGGCAGCCAGGCCACACTATCGAAGGATGTTATCAGTTCCTGGATCTGGTATACGATCTCCATGAAGGGTAGAGAATCGATTGGGCCGAGATGCATCGGGCCATTGTTGAAATCAAAGAGAAAAGAAGGCAGCCGCCTAGACAGCAAGTGCAGCAGGATCCAGCACCGCAGCCGCAGCAGCCACTACCAAAATAGCAACCACAACAGGCTCAGGATCTGGGCATCCATCAAGATCCGATGCCAAATCATCCGCCTGCTCTACAGCAATAGCAGCCGCCGGCACCGGCACAAGTGAACGTAGTTCAACCTCCGGTCCTCACTGCCAGGTGGTCTTTCGACGATGATGGCCCCACACCGCAAGTCATGGCCCTCCACCACAACTACCGCAATCCAATCACCCCTTCCTTCATCCTTCCTGCATCCCCAGTACCCTCCCCGCTCGTCCTTCCATTCACATCCTCTCCAACAAATCCACAACCTACCACCACTCCATCGTACCCTCCGCCACTTACCCCCGCTGCCATCATTATGCCACCACTCAACCCTTCACCTGTCTTTACGCTCCCACCAACATCCCCTCCACCCGCACCAACACTCATCACCATCCCGCCATTCACCAGTCCTTCATCCATCATCCGCTCACCACCGCCTATTACCCCCACTAACCTCACACCCCACCAAATCATCTCCCCTACACAGCCTACTCCGCTTATTCACCCCGCAGGGCCCATCATACTATCCACCGATGCCGCGGCCGCTACAAGTTGCGCCTTAAGGATCGGGAAGTTATTTCATCAGAATTATCCTACTAATTCCAATCCCCAGTCCTCTCAGCCAACAGCCGAGCAAGAAGAAGCCGAACCTCTACCGGGTACTCAGTATGACTTATTGCATCATCTGGACCGAGTACCCGCCAAGATATCTGTTCTGGAGTTCATTAAAAGGTCTACCCTTCACCAGGATGCATTAAGGGACTTCTTACAAAAGTTGATGGTTAGCGAGGATATGGCAGTCGACAGCTTACCAACGGCACTAGCAACTATCTCCAAAGGGCCGGCAATCACATTTTCAGAATCCGAGCTAGCACTCCCGGAAGCTCGGTAAATGCCGCTCTGCATTACAATCACTCTGAACAAAGTCAGCATTGAAGTAGCACTGGTTGACACAGGGGCTTCAATCAATGTGTGCCCACTCAGTACCCTCCGAGCTTGAAACATATCTGAAGAGTTATTACGACCTACCCCTACCACTATAGCAGCATATGACAACTCAAGGCGAGCATGTCACGGGGTAGTCACTATCCAAGCAGAGCTCGGACCCCTTACAATGGCCGTGGAATTCTATGTACTAGACATCGACCCTATGTTCAAGGCTATCTTGGGTCGTCCATGGCTGGATACGCTCGGTGCCGTGCCCTCCACCGCACATCAGTGTGTCAAATTCCCTTTCCAAGGGAGGGTCGTCAAGGTCAAAAGCCTATCTACAGTGCAATCGGTTAAGGCCATTTCAGAACAAATTCTTCCTACACTTTGGCCAAGCAGCCGACCCGTCATATCAGTGCTGGATTTAAACTTCCCTTGGGCTTATACACCTCCTAGGCCCATCACTACTCCAGTTAACATCAAGACGAAGCCCCAGATCCGAGACTCAAAAGGCTGGAACATTATACTGAAACTGGGCTACCAACCAGGGAGAGGCCTCAGTGCACAATTACAAGGAATGACAAAGCCCATACCCAAGGGAAGAAAGATGGGCAGGAGAGGTCTTGGCTACAAAGAAACCGCATTATCTATGATGGGTGATTCTGGGCCACTCACCTGGGACTACCGTCAGCACTTTGTCCGAGGGCCTCTCCAGCCCGGCACATTAGCTCTGCAGCCAGCTCCGTTAGAGAGAAATACAGTATGTCCGATTGCCAGTCCTCTGCCGGCACTAAAAAGGCTAGAACATGATATGCTTGATTATGGTCAAGCCCTTCAGGGGTTGTTTCATGAAGAAGACTGCCAAAAGAAGCAAGAGGTTCGGCTCATGCAATGGAGACCGAAGAAGCGGCTAGATGATGATCCACGGGAGGAGGGGAGCTCGCCGATTATCTTTTCTTGGTCTCCCTCCCGCTTTCAATCTCTCCTCCAGCAATGGGAGTTCTTACCCCGTCTTCCTCCTATCATGGTAAATCCATCCTTCGGTGATCCGCCTGAGATTCTATTTGTTCCTTGCGCTTGTGGGCACTGCCCGCCCATTGATCTATCCACTCTATTCACTCCTCCTCCTCCCAACGCCCAACTCCACGAGATGTGGTTCTCATCTTCCGATCCCTTCTTTGACTGCATCTTCCCCGAGATATTCCCTTTGCAGCTCCCGCCTCCTCCATCTTGCTGTATAGTCTCTGCTGATCTCCAAAAAAAAATGTCAAATTCAAAATGGAGATTTTAGTGGAAGATTATGCTACCCTGTCTCCATCCTCATCCCAGGGGCACGAGTCCCCTGCTCCTTCCCTTCCACTAGGTCTCCTTTCTCCTAGGTTAGGATTAGGGTCTATCGAGTCTAGGGAAGTAGAATTAGTTAGATCTAAAGAAGTAGGGTCTTGTTCTAGGTCATCCAACCCTTCCTCCTCTGAGCCGTGCCCACTTGCGCGTCCTCCCAAATCTGTTCCTGGTAGGTTCTTGCAAGACCTAGCTCAGCGCTGTCATGCCCTTTTAAAATGTCCAGAATTTGTTACTACGGCAATTACGATTGAGGATGGAGAAGAAATAGAAGGGGCGTGGGGCGATGACGGACTCGGCGTCTATGAAATCCTGGGTGAAAAAGATCCGGTTAATGAGGACATCGACGTAGATGACACTGCTGATCTGTACGTGCAAGGACTTAAGAAATTCGACGAGCCGTCATCAGCAGTGGATGAACCTACGAAAGAAATCAATCTGGGAATCGAAGAAGACCCCAGGCCCATCATTATTGCTGCTAATCTCCCTCCACAAGTAGAAGAAGATTTGATCAAAGTTCTAAGGGAGTATAGCGATTCCTTCGCCTGGTCTTATGAGGACATGCCAGGTCTTGACCCCTCTTTAGTAGAACATCGACTCGTGCATAAACCAGGGGCAACACCGGTGAAACAACGGTCAAGAAGATTTCACCCCCACATGGCCTTAAGAATTAAGGAAGAAGTTGACAAGTTATATAAGGCCAGATTCATTAGAGTTGTCCTATATCCTCAGTGGGTGGCAAACATAGTCCCTGTCATCAAGAAGGATGGAAAGGTCCGTATTTGCATCGATTTCAGGGATCTCAATAAAGCATGTCCCAAGGATGATTTCCCGCTGTCTCACATTGATGTCTTGGTCGATAGTACCGCCGGGTACGAGTCGTTGTCATTTATGGATGGTTACTCAGGATATAATCAAATCCGTCTCGCTCCAGAAGATCAAGAGAAAACCTCCTTCACCACGCCCTGGGGTACATATTGTTATGTGGTTATGCCGTTCGGTCTGAAGAATGCAGGTGCCACCTATCAAAGGGCGATGATGGCCATCTTCCACGACATGATGCATATCTATATGGAAGCTTACGTGGATGACATTTTTGTGAAGTCAAGAACTAAAGAAGAACACCCCTCTATTCTGGCTAAGGTATTACAAAGAGCCAGGGAGTACAAGCTTAAGATGAATCCGAAGAAGTGTGTATTCGGAGTCTCCTCAAGGAAGCTGTTAGGTTTCATAGTGAGCAAACGGGGGATCCAGATTGATCCTAACAAAGCACAGGCCGTCATGGATATGCCTCCGCCTAAGAACATTACGGAACTTCGAGGATTGATTGGCCGATTACAATTCATTAGAAGATTCATATCCCAACATTCTCAAAGGTGCCATCCATTTTATGAATTGCTTAAGGCGGGGGTTAAGTTTGAATGGAATGAAGATTGTCAAAAGGCCTATGAGGACTTGAAGGAATATCTATCCAATCCCCCAGTTTTGCAACCTCCTGTCCCTGGGAAACCCCTAATCCTATACATCTTAGTTATCGAGGACTCCCTAGGGGCGGTATTAGCACAAGTAGACGATGAAGGGAAAGAGCGGGCTGCGTATTACCTCTCTCGGTTATTCAACCCAGCCGAGTCCAGATACACCGCTATGGAGAAGACTTGTGCCACCTTAGTGTGGGTAGCTCAGAAGCTTAAACACTATTTTCTTGCCCACCCAGTTAGGTTGATCTCTAGAATGGACCCGATTCGCTATCTCTTAGAAAAGCCCGTCCTTTCTAGTAGGTTAGCTTGCTGGCAGAGCTTCCTCTCTCAATTTGAGATCACATTCGTCGTTCAGAAGGCGGTCAAAGGATACGCCATCGCTGAGCATCTTGCCCATCTTCCTATTCCTCACTATGATTCCATTCAGGATGATTTCCCAGATGAGCATCTCTCAGTTCTCTCTCACCATCCCTTCCGGTCTCTGCACTTCGATGGCGCACTCAATTCTCAAGGTCGAGGGATCGGCGCTGTTCTGCTTACTCCCGAAGGAGTAACTATTCCCTTTGCTTATCAACTTCGATTTCCTGCTACCAACAACATCGCTGAGTATGAGGCTCTCTTGGCTGGACTAAAGCACGCCTACCTCTTAGGTGCATGTTATTTAAACATTATAGGAGATTCTCAGCTTGTCCTACGGCAAGTTCTGACCACTTACCGTACTAGTGACCCCAAGCTCAAGCCTTATCAAGATCTGGTCACGCTTCTTGCCAGGTAATTCCGTAAGCTGATCTATATCCATACTCCTCGTTCTCAAAATATCCTAGCTGACGCTCTAGCATCTCTTGCTTCCTCTCTATCTTTTCCTCTCAGTCGGAACACTGAGACTATCATCGTTCAGAGATTGGACGTACCCTCTCTTCAGGATCCTTGGTACATCAATCTTAGGAAATCTGTAGAGGCAAGAGCTGAGAAGGAAGATCTTAAGGAAGTATCTTTAACCGAGCTAGAAGAGATTCTGGACGAAGAAGAATTGCCTTGGTATCATGAAATCGAGTTGTTTTGTAAGGAGGGATTGTTCCCAGAAGGGGCAAATGCTGAGCAACGCAAGTCAATCAGAAGAGCCGCCGCAAGGTACACCGTTGTTGCAGGAGAACTGTACAGGCGCGCTACTAATGGGATGCTCATGAGATGCTTAGATGATATTGAAGCTTGAAAGGTGGCTGAAGCAGCCCATTCTAGTGAGTGTGGGGGTCATGTCAATGGCCAGGCTCTAGCGAAGAAGATCCTAAGGCAGGGCTACTATTGGCCCACTCTAGAGGAAGATTGCTCCCTCTATGTCTGGAGGTGTCTTAAGTGCCAACTCCACGCTGATAAAATTCATTCTCCAGCTTCATCTCTCCATCCTATGACCGCTCCTTGGCCATTCTCTATGTGGGCCTTTGACGTTGTCGGCTCGCTCGGTGATCCTAATTCCCAGATCAAGCAGAAATCCTTTATCCTCACCGCCACTGAGTACTTTACCAAGTGGGCCGAAGCCGAGGCATACGCAGAGATCAAAGCTACAACGGTGTGCCGCTTTATTATGAAGAATATCATCTCGCGGTTCGGAGTGCCAAGCAGCATCATCACCGATAACGGACCCCAGTTCATTTCCCAAGAGCTTAAGGACCTATGTAAGAAGTTCAAAATTGCATTGCATCATTCATCTCCATATTATCCTCAAGGCAACGGCCAAGCCGAGGCCACTAATAAAACCCTTCTTAAAATCATAAAGAAACATGTGAAGCTCATAAGTTTTCTGATTGGCCAGAAAGATTAGTGGAAGCTCTGTGGGCTTACCGCACCTCCGTCCGTACCCCTATGAGACAAACTCCCTATTTTCTTACCTACGGGATGGAGGCGGTGCTCCCATATGAGATCCTGATCCCTTCCCTTAGAGTGTAGCTTGATAAGGAACTTAATCTCGATGAACGTCGAGAGGCGTTGCTGGTTCAGTTGGAACTCTTAGATGAGAAGAGGATGAATGCGGCCGATCATGTATCCGTATATCAAAAGAGGGTTTCGTGTTATTTTCAAAAGAAGGTAATCGAACGTAAGTTTCAAAAGGGTGATATGGTTTTGAAATGAAAATTCATTCGGTCTGCAGGTTCTAGGTCTAAATTACAACCAAATTGCGAAGGGCCGTTTGTCGTAAAAGAAGCTTATCCGGGAAATGCTTATCGTTTAGTAAACGCGGAAGGTGAAAAGCTCTCTCACCCGTGGAATGGGTTGTATCTTAAGCGTTTCTTTCCTTAGAGTCTAACCATGTGCTACCCCGGTAGCAAGATGTTCCTCCTTTCATTAAAGGAGTCCCGAGTGAGACAATCACACACTACACGACGTCCCTGGTCAGGTTTTCCACATTGAGAAAGGACAACGTTTCTCCTTGGCCATGTTTTGGGGGAAAGTCGAGGTCCCTGTCCGTTTCTTCCTTCAGCTAAAACCAGGGCAAGAGGTGGATAAGGAGGCGATAACCGATCCAAACACCCTCACGAGAGGAGGTCTCAAATAGGGGCAGTCCGTTATGACCTGACGCCACAAGAAACAAAAGAGACAGCGAAGGGGCAATCTCTATGACAAAATCAAAAGCATCACTTCAAAGTCGATATAGTATGAATTATGAATTCCAAAGCTCCAGAAAGGCAAAGCAAGAAAAGCTAGGCATGACAAGAGTGGCAGTACAGTTCCCCGCGGGACGTTATGAGCCCGGTCGCATGCATGCCTAGGGTGGATTAAGGTTCGATGACGGACTCAAAGTCCCGGCACAACAGACCAAATCTCTAATGGGTTGTACAGAAAGGAAATCAAGTCTTAAAAAAAACTTCTATATCTGGCCTAAAGCTTACCCCCCGTATTCTGTTTTTCTTTTAGGACCAAGATTGTTGGGTTAGATGGACGCAGTCTATCTCCACTAAGTGTGGATCTAGAGGGGGGTGAATAGATCAACTTGCCTAATTTAAAACTACTGTATGTTCTAAAGTAGAGTTTAGGCAAACATCAGTTAAGCTAAATGAAGAATGCTAAGCAAAGGGTCGACCCATGAAAGCCATTCACCATATCTATATATATCTAAAGCTAGGCATGAGCATGAGCGATGAAACCAAATAAGCTAAGCAAGAATTCCCATCGCACACAGATCAAACAAAAACACAAACACAATGCACACACGATTTTTAGGTGGTTCGGTCAACGACCTACGTCCACCCCACACTCAACCGAGTATGGCTTCCTGCTGCGCAGCACAGCTTGCGTCCGCTGGGCTTTACAGCTTGGCCAAACAATCCGCTGATACACAGCTTCACTGGGCACTACAGCTTGCCGACCAGAGGATCTGATCCTCTGCAACCGCTGGGGAAATACAGCTTAACCCGTCCAGTGGAGACTACCACTGTAAGACCGCTGACACACAGCTTGAAGAAACAGTATTCGGAAATGAAAGACAAAATCAAAACGAAAACAGAAAAGCTCAAAAGTAATATAGCTCTAAGAGCAAAGCTCAGCTCTGGTTTTGAACCACGAGACTGAGATACAAGCTTACTCGCAATCTCACTCTCAATCAGCTCTCTCTCAGCTCATCTCTCTTGATCTCTTCTTCTCTCGTTTTCTTCTTCTCTATTCCTTTTCTTCTTCTTCTCTGTATCTTCTTCTTCTCTCTTTTCTCTCTGTGGATCGAAGGCTCACTGCTGCTGAGTGTATAGACTTTCTCTTCTTCTCCTTCGATCTGTCTTCTTCTGTGGAAGAAGGCTCGTTTATATAGCAGCAACAGCATCAGGCGTGTGCTCTCCACGTTTCCCGCCCAGCAATCTGGACCATGTGGCAGCATCCTGGTATCTCGTCCATCCTTGGATCACGAGCCAGGCACCTCGGATCACGTGCCCTTCATTAGCCTCTTCAGTCTGATGTATAGAGTTCTCAGTTCACATGCTCAATGACAGCAATCTGACTTGCTGCGTCGACGCTGTCAATCAATGGCGTTAACGCAGTGAGGCATTCCAGTAAGCCATTAGGTTCGTCTCTTTAGCTGCTGCGTCGACGCTGCTCAATTGTGGCGTTGACGCAGTGGAATAGCCTATGAAGGTCTCTGCTTCTTTAACTGCTGCGTCGACGCTGCTTGCTTGTGGAGTTGACGCAGTGGGAGATATCGTGAAGGCTTCGTCAACTGATGCGTGGACGCTTTAAGCTCCCAGCGTCGACCCTGTTCCCTTCAGCAACAAGAATGAAGTCATAAGATTTAAGTATGTACATTGCAGTGTATATACTTCGTTGTATAGACTTGTGAACGCGAATGCAACATACAGACTTGCCCAATGTGTTGACTTCAACAAAGGAGGCAACGGCTGTATAGACTTTAAAAGACGAGTGCAATGTATAGACTCCATGAGACTGTAGTGCAGACAGACGATGTATAGAGTTCTTAGTTCAGCCGTCAGTGTATAGACTTGAAAGTCTTGAAGCCAATGTATAGACTTGAAAAGCTAAAGGGCTGTACAGACTTCGAAGACAATGTGAAGACTTTGAGTTTGAAGACCAATGTCCAGACTTCAAGTAACACTATGGATGTACAGACTTGATGGAGCGAAGCGATGTGTAGACTTGAAGCTCCTGAAGCAATGTACAGACTTCATGGATCACTGTGGATGTATAGACTTAGGGGACATGAAGCGATGTACAGACTTCAAAGAAGTTGGCGATTCAATGTACAGACTTGATGAAGCAAAGCCAATGTACAGACTTAATGTGTAGCTGAAGCCTTGAACGTAGGAATAGGCTGGAGTGTATAGACTTCAGGCTTCAGAACCGAATGTTCAGACTTCACCTAAGAAACGTAGGGAAAGTCCCCAGTGTATAGACTTTTCCTTGAGCGAAAGGTAAGTGATGAATGTATAGACTTTCACGATGTGTAGACTTGAATATGTGAAAGCTACAGTGAAAGAGTGTATACACTTGACCAGATCAAGGGCAATTCGGATGTACATGTTGTACTCCTGGTTTTGATGATGACAATGATAAGATAAGTGTTATAGACACTTAAGTTTTATTAATGAATGTTTAACAGGAACAAAAGGATGCAGGGTGCTCGATGCGTCAATGCCACAATGGAGCAGCGTCGACGCAGCGGCTTAAGAGACGCCAATGTACAAGGAACAAAAGGATGCAGGGTGCTCGATGCGTCAACGCCACTATGAAGCAGCGTCGACACAGCGGCTTAAGAGACGCCAATATACAAGGCAAGACAGGCTTGAAATACATGTTCGTGCGTCAACGCCACCCACTGGCAGCGTGGACGCAGCAGTTCAAGTATCTCCTTGCAACCTCTGGAGTACCTTGGCAGCGTCGACGCTGCAGCTCGTTGGGTCGACGCAGCAGCTTGATGGATTGACAAGGTGACTAGAGGGTGGACGCAGCTGCACAATGCGTCAACGCACTCCTTGATGCAAGAAGGCTGAAGCCACTCAAATTTCAGCTGATGGAACAGCAATGAGTCAACGCAGCATGATGAGAGCGTCGACTCAGCATGCCCATCTGCTGAAGACTTGATCACTGGATCATCAATGCGTCAACGCCACGGGTTGAAAGCGTCGACGCAGCAGTTAAAAAGGCTAGGCTGGTTGCTCGCTGGAATGTTCAATGCGTCAACGCAGCAGGCTGATAGAGTCAACGCAGCAGACTTAAGTCTTGCTGGTAGAATGCCCTTCAAGGCTGCGTCAACCTTTAGGAGCAAGTGAGTTGACGCCACCAGACAGTAGTTGCTGAACGTGCTAATGAAGGGCACGTGATCCGAGGTAACTGGGTCGTGATCCCAGGATGGACGAGGTACCAGGATGCTGACACGTGGACTGAGGCCTCTTGGCGGGAATTGTGGAGAGCGCATGTCGCCCTAAATGCTGCTGATATATAAGGAAGACTTCTCTGTCTGAATGAGACTGATCGTGATCGACTAAAGCAAAGGAAGAGTGAGAGCTTCCACGATCCATAAGAAGAAAGGAAAAGAAAAGAGAGAGAAGAGAAGGAGCATAAGAGAAAGAAGAGAGAAAGGAAGAGATAGAGAGCTCGAGTAGAGTGAGAAGAGAAGCAAAGCTACTTGAATATTTGTTCCTGCTGTTCCGTGGATCATATCCATCTTAGTTAGCTCTAGTTGAGAGCCACTGTTGTGCTACCATAGCTACAGTTTTCTGATTACTGTATTTTCCTTTTCTTAGTTTCGTTTACATTTCTTTGTGATTCTTCCGATTGTTCTGTTGGGGTTTGGATTCCTCCTGGTGGGTCAGGAGAAGGGAGATTTGATCTCCGGTTTGCAAGTAGCTGGGTGCTGCTTGTGGGTTCCCTCCGGTTGGGAGGAAGAGGGGAGGCTGTTCCCCTGGTCAAGCTGTTTGGCAGCATTCGTTGCAGACCGAGTCTGCTGTGCTAGTGTTACTAGTGGAAGCCTCACTCCGGTTGGGAGTGAGGGGTGGATGTAGGTCTGGAGGACCGAACCACCTAAAAATTATCTGTGCAGTGGTTTGCCTTGCATTAGCTCCATATCTTCTACCTCCCATTCACAGGTTGTGCATGTTTGGCCTGATGCATTATCTAGAGAGTTATTTTTGAGCATTATATTATGCTTAATGTGTTTGGGTTGTTTTACTCTGCATTCGTTTCTGGTTGATCAGGTGGCTGCATTGTTGCAGTCCAACTGTTTGTTCATTTGATTACCTTATCATTTCTTCTTGGAAAGCTCATTAGTTTTAATTCCGCATATCTGAGCTTTAGTTTTTTAAAATGGGCCATATTTTCTAGAGGGATACATTCACCCCCCCTCTGTATCCAGGCCTAGCATCCTAACAATTGGTATCAGAGCGGTGTCTGCTTAGAAGGTCCAGCGACCTGTAGATCCGATCTTGCTATCTTAGGTGCTAATTTGTTTCTAGTGCATCATTATTCCTGTTGCATTGAATCTACTTTCTATTTGCTTCAATGGCTATTCCACCCGTCTTTAGTGGTTCTGATTTTAATCAGTGGCACACTGCTCTCCATGCTTATGTTAATGTTGTTAATCCTGATCTGTGGAAATTAATTTCACAAGGTCCTCACACCTTACCTACGAAAGTGTCCAAATGGACCGACAGACACAGATCAAAGGACGGAGAAAATCAGAAAGCCTTTAATCTGATGAAAGCAGCTACTGACAGAGCTTTATGGTCTTACTTTCATGATTGCAGGTCCGCTAAAGACATCTTGGATATGCTGAAGAAAATTCACAGGGCAAATGAGGACAGCTGCATGATGGCTGACAGAAGTAATCCAAGTGGCAGCAATCAAGGCAGCAGTCAGAATGAAGATGATGTTGATGGAGAGATAAACTCTGAATTTCACTCTGACGAAATGACTTCTGATTATTTGAAGGAAATGTATGTTGAATTGTATGAAAAGTATGGAAAAATAAAATCTGAAAATAAAAAATTAAAGAAAAAGGTTGAACAAAATAGTTCTGATTTATCATGTGAAAATTGTTCAAATCTGAAGCAATCTTATGATGCTTGTTCTTTTGATAATCAAGAGCTTAAGAAACATGTTGAATTGTTGAGATTTGAAAAAGAGTCTATGAGAAAATCTGTTATTGAGAGTGAAGGAAAATGTAAGGAACTTGAGCAAGAGAAGAACCTATTTGCTGAAAAACTTAATGCCATAAAATCTGTAAATGCAGAATTGCAAAGAGATTTTGAAAAATAGCAAAAGGATTTGAAGGAATTTGAGGCTGGAAGAAAACTTGGAATTAACTCTGATGATCAGATTTTGATAACTGAATTAATTCAGAGTGACAGACTAAAGGAAGAAATTGAGAAACTAAAACAGCTGAACACCATCTTGTCAGAAAGATTGCTGACATTTGAAAAAGGTAAATGTGTAGTGTCCGATAATTCACAAGAAGTTGATGAGTTGAAAAAGGAAATTGACAATTACATAATTGCCAACAAAGCCTTGAATGAAGCTGTCAATTGCAGTGAACAAGAGACTGCAAGTTATGAGTTACACATTGCCTCCTTAGAAGAACAAATCCAAGACTTGAAAAATTCCTTGTCCAAATTTGTTGATGGTCAAGAAAATCTAGATAAACTGCTAGGTGTTAAAGTCAATTTTTAAAAAGAAGGGTTGGGCTATAACCCAACAAAGAAAAAGAGTTTTGAAAATAAGATTCAAACTTCAGCTGTTTCAAATGTTGCCTCTGTTAGTTCAGCCAATCCTTCAGTGTTTCAATTTGCTGCTCAAAGAATTCTGAAGCCAACTGAAAAATAAAAAGGAAAGAACAAAATGGCTTCTACTACTTACATGCATCCTGTTTTTAATTCTCATGCTAACAGGAAACTCATGTCATGCCTTAAGTGTCATGAAGCTGGTCATCAAATGCATAAATGCAAACTGAAAGGAAAAGATGACGTGAATGCCAGTAAAATGCATGTCAGGAAAACTCATGTCAGAAATCATGAGGTTCAGAAAAAGAAAATGTCATGTTATTACTGCCATAGAATTGGCCATTTGATGCATGAGTGTGAATTAAACGAACTAGATGATTTGAATGCTGAAATGATGAATGCTAGGAAATATCATGATAAAAAATCTGCTATTCATTCAAAGGAAAGTGAATCCTCTCATTGTGGTAGATTAGGCCATACCTCTGCTCAATGTTGGTTTGCTAATGGAAAGAAAAAACTATTCTCACATCATGCTAAATCTTATGCTAACCAACATGCCTTTAATATAAACAAAACTGCTTCTTTGAACCAGCATATCAAATGTTTTAATTGTAACAAGTTTGGGCACAAGTCCACTGAATGTTGGGCAAGTTCTTTTAGAAGAAAGTTCCCTTTCTGCTCCCATTGTGGGAAGCTTGGCCATGCAGTCAAGGACTGCTGGCATGTCCAGGGTAGGAATAGAAATTCCAAAGAATTTGATAGGAACAAACTTGCCTTTAAAAGAATTCATGTTTGCTCAAATTGCAGAAGACCAGGCCACCAAGTTGCTGCTTGCAGGGTAGCTGGTCATGAAAAGAAAAAGTTTCATAATAATAACAGAAACCCTCATGCTCACTCTTATAATGCTCAAATTCATGCTAGTATACATAAGAGGAACATGAAACCTGCTAATTCATGCCATTACTGTAGACAAATTGGTCATTCAATGAACAATTGCTACTTGATGAAATCTGATGACCATGCTGCTAGAAATGTACTGAGAAAACCTGCCAGGAGTAATACTGTCATGTCAGGACCCAAGACTTCTTGGGTGCCTATCTGTGCAAAATAATTTGCTTACCTGCAGGTGTGCCTTGGAAGCTAAAGAATAAAGAGGGGTAATAAACCAAGGCACTCAAGAAGAAAACCCCTAGGACTGAAATTTTCAGGTAAATTCTCTGCATTTCCTATAATGAAATTCACTGCATATCCTGTTTGATGTGTTCTTTCACACTTGTCATCTATTAACACTATGAACATTCATGTCTCTCAATGCTCATACTTAATTGTCTGTTTAGACATTGAAAAGATAATAAACTTGCATTCTAAAAATCTGAAAAGTTGAAAATTGATCCATGCATGCATGCTCACATTTAAAAAACTGCCTTGTTTCTCATGAGCACATGTTGAGATATCAGTGCATAATTCAGATTGAGAATTGATTGGAAATCAGAACTGCATGTTGAATTATTATGATTGACCTCTGTGGTATATTAAATGGTAAGTTACCAAAAGGCAGGGAGATCTGTCTGGAGGTTCTTACTATGTGTGAAGTGGTCTTTTAGACCAAGTGCTCCGCCTAGTACCATGGGTCACTTTGCTTATTAGGGCAGTCTGAATGTCCATGTATCACAATCTCATAGATTCAGTTTTCATGGCAAACATTGCATGATCTAAGGGGGAGTTAGCTTAAAATAAATCTCTTGGTGACAAAATGCTGAATAAAGTACAGAGTTGTTACTGCTGGTTGGAGGACTGAGTTAACTCAGTGTGGAAATAGAGTTAACGCACCAGACAGCCTATTCCCTGAGAACCTTGATGTGGAGTGTCTGTGGCTGGTAGAGTGAGTTGACACTATGGTGAAACTGAGTTAACGCTGTGGGCAACTGGGTTTTGAAACTGAACAAATGGTTGTGCGATCTAGATGGATGAGTTGATGCAGTAAAGAGGATGAGTTAACGCAGCTGTGCCTTATTGGAATCTCAGGATTACATCTTCCTCTTTTGGAAACTTCCTTCTCACATCAACTTGTTCTGTCCATATATCCTGTCCCTTCCATTCTTATCCCAAAAAAGCTTCCTTGACATCCGTGTATGGGAAAATTCTCTAGAGCACTGAGATATGTAGATGATGTCTTAAATTCAGGGGGAGTTACAGTGATAATTCCTATGGAATATGAGATATATTCTGAATTGCTCTATGATATGTTAATGATAGGAGATCCATAATTCTTATGATGTTTGAATTTATGAACTTTTGAACCCAATGATGCACTATGTATGGAGCAAAAGCTGAACAATTTAATAAAACCAGGACCTCATCATCTCTCGATCCTTATTGTTCAAAAGTAAAGAAACCAATGTGTGTAGAGGAATTTAATAATTGTATTGATGATGAACTCAGAAATTGTTTATAAACGCTAAAGATGCAATCTATTCACATGTAATATTATGCAGAGCAATGGTAGTTGTTCACTGAGAAATTGGCCCTATGCACCAAAGAAGTGCTGAAGAGCAAGTCATGAGGTGCGCTACTATCTCTGCCTTCAAGAGAAAAACAAATCATTCCAGAGCAATGGTAACTATCAACTGAGAAACTACCTTCAAGCACTTATGAAGTGCTGATAGGCATGTCATAAAGTTAGTTGCCACCTCTGGTTAGTCAATGCAGAATAGTTTGCTATGCTGAGTAACCGGGGACTCGGGTGTCTGATAAACATGTGTACCCGTGTCAAAATGCTAGCAATACTTGACTGCAAATGAAAATGTAAAAAGAAGTTGGAAATGCTGAAAATGTGAAAACAATTAAAACATGTGAGTTTGGTTGATCTGGTGCTCCTTATTCAACTGAGTCTATCTTCAATGCCAGTTAAATTTCTCTCTATCTGAAAGGCCTCTTAAAATTGAAAGATATAAGGGTCAGAAATGAAAATGGTTCTAGTGTGAAAAGAGTTCTATTTTTTCTCCAGGCAGGTGGCTTTAGTGGTTCATGGCTTCTAATTCAATGTTTTAAGATTATTTCTTCTCTTTATCATTAAATGAATTAGAGCCTTTTTACATACATCTCTTTCATGGGAACTCGATCTGCAACACTTAAAATTCCTTGAATAGAAGCCTGATTATCTCACTATCTTAGTACCTTAAGAAAATCCCTTGAACGGATGTCTCTCTGGTTACTTGTCTTGCTTCTTCTCTTCACAACAGCCTCACTGCGTAGACGCAATGCCCCTTGGCGTCCACGTCTTGTGTCTTTCTGACTACTTGTCTTGTGTTTTCTGTTCACATATGCCTCACTGCGTAGACGCAATGCCCCCTTGGCGTCCACGCATTGCCTCTAATTCAACTTTCTTCAACCCGGTTCACCGACTTGAACCGGCTGAACCGTTCACTAAAAGGGTCTTCGTAGCCTCTTTAAAAGAGTAGCTTGACCGCCACTCGTCTCAACTCCATTCGAAACCCTTGGTCGGTTTACCTTCCGTGCTCTCCAAACATCCTCTCACACCATTTCTTGTCTCCGATCATCTTCGGCAAGGGTGCTCAGTCGGGAAAGCTGTTGATGGAGCAGAACTTGAGGGTTTCGAGTGCGACACAGTTGATGATGGACTCACTCATAGAGGATGCGCTTGATGCTCCAGTGGCCAACCCTCCAGAAGCGACACCATCTACAGCTATTTCCAAGAAGCGCAAAGGAAAGGAGAAGGAGAGACGTCCTCGGAGCCCTAGTCTGCCGGTCAAGAGAAGAAAGTCCTCAAAATCGATATCAGCTGAACCACGCACCTCTTCTGGCATAACGAGGAAGAAGAAATCTAGGTCTTCTGTTGTCATCAATATAGAAGAACCTCTCAAGGTTCTTATCCCCAGGTACATTGTAAGTTCTGATGAAGAGCTACTGACTGCATTTCCTGAGGTACAGCCTGCATTAGAATTTCAAGGCTGGTGGAAGTTTGTGACGAAGCACACTGTTTACTATCCTACTCTCGTTAGGGAATTTTATCAAAATTTGAAATATGAACTGAAGATTCCCAAATTGTCCTCCACTGTTAGAAATGTTCATTTTGAGTTAAGAAGTGCCCTGCTTGCTCGAGTTTGGAAAATACCAATGGGAGGATCAAAGCTTCATTCGTACGAGCTAGATGAACATGAGGCGTTTACTGTTTTGACTGGGTTAACCAAAGACCCCTCTGACGTGAAACAGACATACCTGTCCAGTCTGAAAGCTAATAGATTTATACCATCTGTCAGACTACTTCATCACATATGCACGTCTATCATCACACCTCAAAGCAGTGGTAGAGAAAGAGTCACAGATATGCAGCGATTCCTATTGTACTGCATGTTAAAGGAAGTTAAGATTTCTTTAACTGATGTTGTAGTTCAGACAATTGGAACTTGTCTTCACCACTCTAGAACACTACCTTATGCAGCACACCTCACATCAATTTTTAAAAAGGTAGGAGTGGACTTTGGAACTGAAAAGAAACATGTTATCCCCAAAGGAAACATATATTCCATGTCTTACGTTCAGAGATTTATGGGCTTCAAAGTCATTGATGGTAAGGCTGTTAGAATCCTTCCCAGTCAGAAATCAACTCAATCAGAAACAGGACAGGCATCAAGAACAGTCACTGTGGATGATAGTCAAGTGAACAGGACAGAGATACCAATTCCACCTGTGGTGAGAGTAGGAAGACCAGAGGGTAGTTCAGGAACAAGAGAGCATGAGGCTGAAGAAACATTTGTGAGATCATCAAGTCCTCAGTTGGAAACTGGGGAACCTAGTGGCTCTACACCTACAATGGAAATTGGTGTTTATAGGAGGCCTTTTCCAACTTCTGATGCAGCTCCACCCCCAGCCACTGTTGAAGAGATGTTTGCTCACATGTCTATGATGCTGCAGCGTCAGGATGCAAAGATGGACAAGCTAATGGAGTTTACAAATTTTCATCTCAACAAACTGACTGCTCGGGTTATACAATTTGAAGTCTCTGTCTTATCCGAGTGGCAAAAATTCCTACTCTCCAAGATGCTATCTGACCAAGCCACAAGGTCTGTCTTGAAAAACATATCAGCTCTTCTTGACAAACTCTCAACTCTAGTGAGCGACGTGCACAGCACCCAATCTTCATTTTGTTAATCTTTTGCAAAGGTTATTGATATATGTTATGATGTGAGGATAGGTGTTGAAACCCTCAAGAGTCCTGTCAATGCACTTCCTCAATGCATCAAGGTTCTTTTAGGCAAGATTGACACTGTGACTGACACACTCAAATCTCTTGAAACTCAACTGAAGAAATCTGATGATATGTTCTCTGCAATTGCACATGTGAAGACCACACTGCAACATGACTTAGCTGCTATATCTCAAGACATTCGCACGTTGCTGGGCAGAGATCAATCTACCACTCCACGATCTCACTCTACTCCAAGTCAACCACCAAGGGCTCGCGGATCTTCTTCCAGTCATGCCAGATTTTTCAACTGAGGCCTCGTGCCAGATCACATGTTGCCCCCTTCATGATGATGTCAAAGGGGGAGAAAAGAGTTTAAAGGTAGCTTGATTCTTTTTGTTGAGTTCTTTTTGTAATGACAAACGCATTGATGAATGATAGCATATAGTTTACCTGTGATTTATCTATAATACAACTGTGATACAATATTATGAAGCTTCATGAATCTTAGATACCTGTCCATGCGTTTGTTTGATGCCTCATCCTTAAAACAGTCCAGAGTTGCCACCATCAAAAAGGGGGAGATTGTTGTACTCCTGGTTTTGATGATGACAACGATAAGATAAGTGTTATAGACACTTAAGTTTTTTTAATGAATGTTTAACAGGAACAAAAGGATGCAGGGTGCTCGATGCGTCAACGCCACAATGGAGCAGCGTCGACGCAGCGGCTTAAGAGACGCCAATGTACAAGGAACAAAAGGATGCAGGGTGCTCGATGCGTCAACGCCACTATGAAGCAGCGTCGACGCAGCGGCTTAAGAGACGCCAATATACAAGGCAAGACAGGCTTGAAATACATGTTCGTGCGTCAACGCCACCAACTGGCAGCGTGGACGCAGCAGTTCAAGTATCTCCTTGCAACCTCTGGAGTACCTTGGCAGCGTCGACGCTGCAGCTCATTGGGTCGACGCAGCAGCTTGATGGATTGACAAGGTGACTAGAGGGTGGACACAGCTGCACAATGCGTCAACGCACTCCTTGACGCAAGAAGGCTGAAGCCACTCAAATTTCAGCTGATGGAACAGCAATGAGTCAACGCAGCATGATGAGAGCATCGAATCAGCACGCCCATCTGCTGAAGACTTGATCACTGGATCATCAATGCGTCAACGCCACAGGTTGGAAGCGTCGACGCAGCAGTTAAAAAGGCTAGGCTGGTTGCTCGCTGGAATGTTCAATGCGTCAACGCAGCAGGCTGATAGAGTCAACGCAGCAGACCTAAGTCTTGCTGTTAGAATGCCCTTGAAGGCTGCGTCAACCTTTAGGAGCAAGTGAGTTGACGCCACCAGACAGTAGTTACTGAACGTGCTAATGAAGGGCACGTGATCTGAGGTAACTGGGTCGTGATCCCAGGATGGACGAGGTACCAGGATGCTGACACTTGGACTGAGGCCTCTTGGCGGGAATTATGGAGAGCGCATGTCGCCCTAAATGCTGCTGATATATAAGGAAGACTCCTCTGTCTGAATGAGACTGATCGTGATCGACTAAAGCAGAGGAAGAGTGAGAGCTTCCACGATCCAGAAGAAGAAAGGAAAAGAAAAGAGAGAGAAGAGAAGGAGCATAAGAGAAAGAAGAGAGAAAGAAAGAGATAGAGAGCTCGAGTAGAGTGAGAAGAGAAGCAAAGCTACTTGAATATTTGTTCCTGCTGTTTCGTGGGTCATATCCATCTCAGTTAGCTCTAGTTGAGAGCCACTGTTGTGCTACCATAGCTACAGTTTTCTGATTACTGTATTTTCCTTTTCTTAGTTTCATTTACATTTCTTTGTGATTCTTCCGATTGCCCTGTTGGGGTTTGGATTCCTCCTGGTGGGTCAGGAGAAGGGAGATTTGATCTCCGGTTTGCAAGTAGCTGGGTCATGCTTGTGGGTTCCCTCCGGTTGGGAGGAAGAGGGTAGGCTGTTCCCCTGGTCAAGCTGTTTGGCAGCATTTGTTGCAGACTGAGTCTGCTGTGCTAGTGTTACTAGTGGAAGCCTCACTCTGGTTGGGAGTGAGGGGTGGATGTAGGTCGGGAGGACCAAACCACCTAAAAATTATCTGTGCAGTGGTTTGCCTTGCATTAGCTCCATATCTTCTACCTCCCATTCACAGGTTGTGCATGTTTGGCCTGATGCATTATCTAGAGAGTTATTTTTGAGCATTATATTATGCTTAATGTGTTTGGGTTATTTTACTCTGCATTCATTTCTAGTTGATCAGGTGGCTGCATTGTTGCAGTCCAACTGTTTGTTCATTTGATTGCCTTATCATTTATTCTTGGAAAGCTCATTAGTTTTAATTCCGCATATATGAGCTTTAGTTTTTTAAAATGGGCCATATTTTCTAGAGGGATACATTCACCCCCCCTCTGTATCCAGGCCTAGCACCTTAACAGTATAGACTCTGAGGTTCAAAGCCAACGGCTGTACAGACTTACAATATTAAGACTGATGTACAGACTTCATGCGTTGACGCTGTACACACTTAGCGAGTTGACGCTGTACACACATCCAATGAAGTGCATTGACGCTGTAACATGAGCTAGTGAGATGCGTTGACGCTGTACACACTTAACCAATTCAAATGAAATGCAGTGTGTGGACTTTATCTGAAATGGACGATGTATAGACTCAATCGATGTGAGAGTTTCTAGTGTATAGACTCAGTCTAAACAAGTCTGCTGGAGGAGTCGACCCATCCTCTGCTGTGTCGACCCATGACAGTGAGAAATGCAGACAGCAGTGTATTAAATGCAAAGAACACATAGTCAATCTGATAGAGCAATTTCATCAAATCAAAAGTAGTTGCCAATCAATCAAAACAATGTTGTTGCCAATGAAATAAAGCATGTGTCAACATCATCAACATAGAGGGGTCACAAAAATCTCCCCCTTTTTGATGATGGCAACCCCATATGAAGTAGAATAGCCACATCCTGTCATATAGATATATGTTTGATGAAAGGCATGATGTGTTATGCAGATTGACATGCAGATGCTATGAATGCATGCAACTCACTGCCTCAAACTCTCCCTTGGAATGAATTTAGAATTGAATTGAATTCAGAATTCAGACAGATATGTATTCTCCCCCTAGACATCCCCTAGACAATATTCTCCCCCTTTGCCATCAACAAAGAGGAGGGAAAAATTAAATAGAATGGAGGAATCAAGAGAAGAACTGACTGACATTCTGAACATGTAGTTCATGAATAAGCATTCTAAAGCATAGAGTCTTCAGTCATATGAAATTAGAATTTGCTGTCAGAAAGAGGTCTAGTTTAAGGATGATAAAATTTGGAGTTCATGCACTACAAGCAATAGATAAGTTCACTGTGCATGATAATACAATAAACCAGAATCATATTTACATGAAAGATTCAGTTTCATAATATCTTACTTTCATAGTCTCAAAAAAAATATTGAGAGAAACCAAGTCATGTATTGAAACTAAACAAATTGACACTCATGAACTTTTCTTTTGAAGGAGCAGCATTATCAATATTAGATCATTTTGAGCATTCAGGTACCATAAGTCTTTCTACGTAAGGGTATACGTTTATAAGACGCCAATACCCCTAGATACTCAACAAGATGGACCATTCTACCTATGATCAAATTCAACAGAACTGAGTTACACCTTTTTGTGTGAGGGTACACGTTTATCAGACGCCAGTTACCCCCAGGTACTCAGTGAAACCAGCCTGCTGTTTTGAGCATGTTAAACAGAGATAGCTGATACACTTCATGACATGAGTGTTGTCCACTTCTTTGATGGATCACTCAATTTCTCAGTGATTTACCAGTCATTGCTCTGCCAATATATATATATATATATTCAATGATTTTCAATGCTCTTTCAATATCTTTCTTAGCTGTCCTTTTTATGTTTCAGAATGACTTGTTTAAGAACAATACACATACTTAACCTCTCTAACATGATTTCAGATGAGTTTTCAGATTTCAGATATGATTAGCTTTGTCTGACATGAAATAGGAAATAGGTTGAGAGTTTTATCAATTTTCAACTTACTTATATACTGATTGCAATCTTTAAACTCCAACCATTATAAGATTTAAACCATTACATCAGTCTTTGAACAATTCAAATTCTTATAAATGAAGAAGTCCATTTTCTATTGCTTAGAAATCAGAACTGACCAACAGATTGCCATAATGTCAGAGACAAGTATTCAGATTTAAAAGTTGAATGACTTAAAGAAAGTTGAAACCACTCTGAATTTCTAGCAATACTCCCCCTGTCTATATGGATGCAATATGGCAAGAATTAATTGAGAGAGAACTTATGCATAGGTCATGAATGAATGATATGCAAAGACATGCAAAGACTCGATAAGCTCCCCCTAAATATATGCAATGCAGGACAGTTCTACATCCACATTCACATCCACATGATTTATCCAAGCAATCAAAAATAAGTCCACATCAGAGATTTTATTCATAGCAATTAAATAATCATTCATCATACTGAAATTTGCATAAGCCAAGTTCTCTTCTAAGAAACTTAAATTTTTCATTCCCAAGAGGCTTAGTAAAAATATCAGCAATTTATTTTTCAGTTTCAATGAAATTCATTTCAATCTCCTTTTTATTTACAGCATCTCTAAGAAAATGATGTTTTATCTCTATATGCTTAGTCCTAGAATGGTGAACAGGATTTTTAGCAAGGCATATAGCACTAGTATTATCACATAAAAGTGGAATGCATCCCAGATTTATCTGATAATCAGCCAGTTGGTACTTAATCCAAAGTACTTGGGCTGCACAATTACATGCTGCAACATACTCAGCTTCAGCTGTGGATAATGCTACAGTGTGTTGCTTCTTAGATGCCCAAGACACTAGACAGCCACCAAGGAATTGACAGTAGCCACTAGTGCTTTTTCTATCTACTCGACACCTAGTATAGTCTGCATCAGTGTAGGCTAGAAGCTCTTACTCACACTTAGTAGGATACCAGAGACCTAGTTCTTGGGTGCCTAGTAAATACCTAAAAATCTTTTTCACAGCTTTAAAGTGAGTTTCTTTAGGACTAGCCTGAAATCTAGAGCATAAACACACAGCAAATTGTATATCAGGCCTAGATGCTGTAAGATAGAGAAGAGATCCGATCATACCTCTGTATAGCCTTTGGTCCACATGTTTACCTTTAGAATCTTCATCCAAACTGGTTGAGGTACCCATTGGAGTAGCTATTTTCTTGAGGTTGTCGTTTTTGTACTTCTTCAATAAGTTCTTTACATACTTGGACTAAGAGATGAATGTGCCATCTTCTGTTTGTGTAACCTGCAGTCCAAGAAATAGTTTGAGCTCACCCATTAAGCTCATTTCAAATTCATCAGTCATTATTTGAGAGAATTCCTCACACAATTTGGGGTTAGTTGACCCAAACACAATGTCATCCACATATATCTGAATGATAAGAATATCTGGATGGCTTACCTTGGTAAACAATGTTTGATCAACTATACCTCTTGTGAAGTTCTTGTCGGTGAGGAATTTGCTCAACCTGTCATACCAAACTCTAGGAGCTTGCTTTAAACCATAGAGAGCTTTATTGAGCTTGTAAACATGGTTAGGGAGATCTAAACATTCAAACCTAGGAGGCTGTCTCACATATACATCCTCATTAATTTCTCCATTTAGAAAAGCAGATTTCACATCCATCTGCTGAAGATTTATTCCTAGGGAACATGCATAAGCCAATAAAATTCTTATAGCTTCTAACCTAGCTACAGGGGCAAAAGACTCTTCAAAGGCTATTCCAAATTCCTGATTGTACCCCTGAGCTACAAGTCTGGATTTATTTTTAGTAACATTCCCTGCTTCATCAGTTTTGTTTCTAAATACCCATTTAGTCCCTATGACTGTTTCATGATCAGGAGGTGGAACCAAATGCCACACCTTATTCCTGTCAAACTGATTGAGCTCCTCATGCATGGCATTAATCCAATGCACATCTTTGAGAGCACAGTCAATGGACTTGGGTTCTATGTTTGATACAAAAGCATAAGCATTCAGTTCATGTTGAATTCTTAAGTGGCCTCTAGTCCTAGGGGGGTCATGCAGATTTCCAATAACATTATCTACAGGATAATCCTTGAGATATCTAATATTTGTAATTGGAGTATCATGAACTTGATTTACCTCCCCCTGAACTGTAGGCTCCGCTTCATTAAGCTCTTTATGTTCTTCTTCATCCTCGGATTTGTCTGCAGGATCTCCTTCCTTCAGAATTTCACCATTATTTTCATTCCTGCATTGACCAACATTAGAATTTGCCAATGATTCATCAAAAACTATGTGTGGAGATTCTTCAACAGTTTTAGAGTTTAGATTGTACACTCTGTATGCTCGGGTGTTTTCAGAATAGCCAAGAAAAATTCCTGGTTCTCCTTTAGGTTCAAATTTATCAAGGTCCTTTTTATCATTTATGTGAATGAAACATTTACAACCAAAAATCTTGAAGTGAGCAATAGAAGGTTTCTTACCTTTTAATATCTCATATGGTGTTTGCTAGGTAGAAGGTCTTACCATGGCTCTGTTAATTACATAACAGGCAGTGTTCACTGCTTCAGCCTAAAATTTCCTTGGTAGACCACCTTCGACAAGGAGTGTACGACCCATTTTCACTAGGGTTCTGTTCCTTCTCTCCACAACTCCATTCTGCTCAGGTGTCCTTGGTGAGGAGTACCTGTGATTGATTCCATTTGACCTGCAGAATTCATGAAATTGTGAGTTTTCAAACTCACCTCCATGATCAGATAAAATGTTTTCAATTTTCTGATTTGTTTTAACATAGAACTCCTGAAATTCTGAGAAAGCATCACTCTTGTTAGATAAGAAATAAACCCAAGTATACCTAGAAAAGTCATCTATCATGACAAACCCATACCTCCTCCCTGATAGGTTGACAGATCTAGTTGGCCCAAAAAGGTCCATATGTATCAGCTCATAGGGTTTGGAAGATAGATTTTCAGTTCTAAACTTAAATGACTTTCTAGTTATCTTTGATTGAGTGCATGCATCACAGATTTTATTTTCTTTCATGAATGAGACTTCAGGAAGTCCTCTAACCATGCCATGCTTATTTAATTTGTGCAAAACAGTGTAGCTAGCATGACCTAACCTACGATGCCATAAAAATGCTATGTCTTCTCTACTGGCAGTAAGGCAAAGGTTAGTGTGTTGAATTTCATCTAAATTTATCATGTAAGTATTGTTTATTCTTTTTCCAAAAATTTGACAATATCAGAATCAGGTTCAAAAACCTTGCAGCATTGTGAATTAAATAAAACATTGTAACCTTTATCACATAACTGGCTGATGCTAAGTAGATTATAGGCTAACCCTTCAACCAGCATAACATCATCAATGCAGCAGGTAGAACACTTACCTATCTTACCTGATCTGATAATCCTACCCTTTGTGTTGCTTCCAAAGGTGACAAGGCCTTCTACTTTCTCAGTCAGTATGCAAAATTTGGCCTTATCTCCTGTCATATGCCTGGAGCAGCCGCTATCCATGTACCACAAGTTGTTCTTGGCTGCCAGGCATACCTGCATACACAATTAGGTAGAGAAGTTTGGAACCCAAGACTGATTGGGCTCCAATGTAAATGAACTAGAAGCAAAGCAGGAAAGCAAATGTTTCGGAATCCACATTTGTTTAAATGAATTTTGTTCAGTGGATCCTACATATTTTCTTCTGTTGTTGTTCCTTTTCTTTTTATTATTCTTTTTCTTGTTGGCAGCAACATGATTATTGACAGTATTGTTATTTCTGTGCCAGTGCCTTGGCCAGGGTATGTCCACAAAATTTTGGCCATAGTAGTTCCTGGGCTGGCTATGAAAATATTGATTTCAGATGTCCAGTAACCATACCCATTTACCCAATTTTTACTGTAAGGTCTTTGATATTGAGCACCCTGGTGTGCAAGACCTGTAAACCTACCCTGAGTTCTAGACCAATCTGACCTATTGAAGTAGGTTGGCTGTGCATTGTAGTGGGTCTGAGCTTTGGGTTGATAAAAATAATTGGGTTGACTCCTAGCAGCACTCTATCTCCCCTGTACTTTGGACCCTGCTGACCTATACACAGGTTTGTATTGGGTCTTCTTCAGAGGTGGAGGTGTTGGTGGAGACTTGGTTACCTTGACCTGGGGTTTACCGGACTGTGTAGGTTGACCCCTAACCTGAGTCTGAGCCCTAGGATTCTGCTTAGATGTGCTAGCTCTACTAGGCTCACTGAGTTTTTGTTTACCCTTCTCCTCAGCACTGGTCTTTTTTAGATTAGCAGTTTTGTTCATTAAATTTGTTGAGTTCATGCTAATTAGAGGTCCCTTTTCCTTTTGAGCAACAAATGAAATTATTTTCATTCCAAATATTTTTGTTACACTAGAATTAAATCCTAGGCCCTCTTTTCTGAAATTAACCTTTGACCCTAACAAAGCATTTAAGTTATCTTTTCCTTGGGTCATTTTCTCAATGGTTTTCATTTTATCCTCATTGTCTTTCTGAAGTTCATCAATAGCCTTTTTCAGCTCATTGTTGACATTGAGGACAGCTTCATATTTTTCAGAGATAATTTTGACTTCACTTTCACATTTCTGAATCTTCAGCTTCCATTCATCAATTTCATTTTCAAGCCTTAGATTCTCTTCCTTAGAAGCTTTTAACTCATTTTTGATTTCATCTTCTTCAGAGCATGTGAGCTTCAATTTATCAATCTCAGATTCCAAACATGCAAGTTTATCAGTTAGTGTTTAATCATTTTGCATGGAATTGAATTTTCTTCTAAGATGCCTATTCTCTTTTCTAATATCATCAGCTCTATCAGCTATGTCATGATAAGCATCTACCCAATCAGCAATTGTGAAGTTTTCAAATCTAGTGATTACCTCATCTGTGTCCTCCTCTCTATCTTCGGAGCTTGTTGCCATAAGGCAAATGGGCTGTTCAGATTCGGCTTCACTATCTGAGCTGCTGCTGAAAGAGCCTTCATCTTCATCACTCCATGTGGTGATCATAGCTCTTCCCTTCTTGGTTTTCTTCTTTGACCTGTCCTTATGTTTCTGATTGTCTGGACAGTCAATTTTCAGATGCCCTGGTTTCCTGCATTGATAACAGACATTAGCTTCATTTTTCTTTGCAGGTTTAGATTTATACCTTTTATCCTTTCGGCCACCACTGTATTTCTTCTAGCCGAACCGTCCTGCTCCCTTTCTGAGAAATCGCCTGAACTCTCTAGTCATCATGGCTATCTCAGACCGAGTCACATCTTCTTCTTCATTTAGGCTCTCCTCTGATGATGAAGAGCTGCTGGAGCTGGATTTTATTGATTTGCTGGAACTAGCCTTCAGCGCTATCGGCTTCTTCTTCCTCTCGGCTTCATCTGTCCTTGGCATGTTTATCTCATATGCCATTAGTGAGCCAATCAGCTCATCAGCTTTAGTATTACGCAGGTCCCTTGACTCCTCCATCACTGTTGCTTTGGTGTGCCAAATGGGAGTCAGGGAGCGTAAAATTTTCCTCACTACATCATATTCTATCTGAGGTTTCCCAAAACCTCTGAGGCCATTGGTTATGATAGTCAGCCGAGCGTACATTTCACTGATGGACTCGTTCTGCTTCATCTTGAAGGCTTCATACTCAGATACAAGAAGATTGGCCTTCTGCTCTCTTACTTGAGATGTACCTTCATGAATTACTTCCAGCGCATCCCACATCTCCTTAGCTGATTTGCAAGCAGACACACGGGAGAATTCTGTAGGATGCAGAGCGCACTGGATAGCATTAATAGCACTCCAATTCAGCGTGGACCTTCTGATCTCCTCCTTGGTTCATACATCTTCATTCGGGGACAGCTCATAAGGTCCCTTGCTGACAATCTTCCAAATCTCATAATCCTTAGCCCTGAGGAACACTTACATACGGTTCTTCCAGTATGCGTAGTTTGATCCATCAAAGAATGGGGGCTTCGTTGTTGAGTGACCTTCGGCAATCATCCCTCGAGCATCCATCTCTGCCTATTCTCTTCGGGCGATGAGTCCCTGCAGAAGAGTTAGGCTCTGATACCAAGTGTTGGGTTAGATGGACGTAGTCTATCTCCACTAAGTGTGGATCTAGAGGGGGGTGAATAGATCAACTTGCCTAATTTAAAACTACTGTATGTTCTAAAGCGGAATTTAGGCAAACATCAGTTAAGCTAAATGAAGAATGCTAAGCAAAGGGTCGACCCATGAAAGCCATTCACCATATCTATATATATCGAAAGCTAGGCATGAGCATGAGCGATGAAACCAAATAAGCTAAGCAAGAATTCCCATCGCACACAGATCAAACAAAAACACAAACACAATGCACACACGATTTTTAGGTGGTTCGGTCAACGACCTACGTCCACCCCACACTAAACCGAGTATGGCTTCCTGCTGCGCAGCACAGCTTGCGTCCGCTGGGCTTTACAGCTTGGCCAAACAATCCGCTGATACATAGCTTCGCTGGGCACTACAGCTTGCCGACCAGAGGATCTGCTCCTCTGCAACCGCTGGGGAAATACAGCTTAACCCGTCCAGTGGAGACTACCACTGCAAGACCGCTGACACATAGCTTGAAGAAATAGTATTCAAAAATGAAAGATAAAATCAAAACGAAAATAGAAAAGCTCAAAAGCAATATAGCTCTAAGAGCAAAGCTCAGCTCTGGTTTTGAACCACGAGACTGAGATACAAGCTCACTCTCAATCTCACTCTCAATCAGCTCTCTCTCAGCTCATCTCTCTCGATCTCTTCTTCTCTCGTTTTCTTCTTCTCTATTCCTTTTCTTCTTCTTCTCTGTATCTTCTTCTTCTCTCTTTTCTCTCTGTGGATCGAAGGCTCACTGCTGCTGAGTGTATAGACTTTCTCTTCTTCTCCTTCGATCTGTCTTCTTCTGTGGAAGAAGGCTCGTTTATATAGCAGCAACAGCAGCAGGCGTGTGCTCTCCACATTTCCCGCCCAACAATCTAGACCACGTGGCAGCATCCTGGTATCTCGTCCATCCTTGGATCACGAGCCAGGTACCTCGGATCACGTGCCCTTCATTAGCCTCTTCAGTCCAATGTATAGAGTTCTCAGTTCACATGCTCAATGACAGCAATCTGACTTGCTGCGTCGACGCTGTCAATCAATGGCGTTAACGCAGTGAGGCATTCCAGTAAGCCATTAGGTTCGTCTCTTTAGCTACTGCGTCGACGCTGCTCAATTGTGGCGTTGACGCAGTGGAATAGCTTGTGAAGGTCTCTGCTTCTTTAACTGCTGCGTCGACGCTGCTTGCTTGTGGAGTTGACGCAGTGGGAGATATCGTGAAGGCTTCGTCAACTGATGCGTGGACGCTTTAAGCTCCCAGCGTCGACCCTGTTCCCTTCAGCAACAAGAATGAAGTCATAAGATTTAAGTATGTACATTGCAGTGTATATACTTCGTTGTATAGACTTGTGAAGGTGAATGCAACGTATAGACTTGCCCAATGTGTTGACTTCAACAAAGGAGGCAACGGCTGTATAGACTTTAAAAGTCGAGTGCAATGTATAGACTCCATGAGACTCTAGTGCAGACAGACGATGTATAGAGTTCTCAGTTCAGCCGTCAGTGTATAGACTTGAAAGTCTTGAAGCCAATGTATAGACTTGAAAAGCTAAAGGGCTGTACAGACTTCGAAGACAATGTGCAGACTTTGAGTTTGAAGACCAATGTCCAGAATTCAAGTAACACTATGGATGTACAGACTTGATGGAGCGAAGCGATGTGTAGACTTGAAGCTCCTGAAGCAATGTACAGACTTCATGGATCACTGTGGATGTATAGACTTAGGGGACATGAAGCGATGTACAGACTTCAAAGAAGTTGGCGAGTCAATGTACAGACTTGATGAAGCAAAGCCAATGTACAGACTTAATGTGTAGCTGAAGCCTTGAACGTAGGAATAGGCTGGAGTGTATAGACTTCAGGCTTCAGAATCGAATGTTCAGACTTCACCTAAGAAATGTAGGGAAAGTCCCCAGTGTATAGACTTTGCCTTGAGCGAAAGGTAAGTGATGAATGTATAGACTTTCACGATGTGTAGACTTGAATATGTGAAAGCTACAGTGAAAGAGTGTATACACTTGACCAGATCAAGGGCAATTCGGATGTACAGACTCTGAGGTTCAAAACCAACGGCTGTACAGACTTACAATATTAAGACTGATGTACAGACTTCATGCGTTGACGCTATACACACTTAGCGAGTTGACGCTGTACACACATCGAATGAAGTGCGTTGACGCTGTAACATGAGCCAGTGAGATGCGTTGACGCTGTACACACTTAACCAATTCAAATGAAATGCAGTGTGTGGACTTTATCTGAAATGGACGATGTATAGACTCAATCGATGTGAGAGTTTCCAGTGTATAGACTCAGTCTAAACAAGTCCGCCGGAGGAGTCGACCCATCCTCTGATGTGTCGACCCATGACAGTGAGAAATGCAGACAGTAGTGTATTAAATGCAAAGAACACATAGTCAATCTGATAGAGCAATTTCATCAAATCAAAAGCAGTTGCCAATCAATCAAAACAATGGTGTTGCCAATGAAATAAAGCAAGTGTCAACATCATCAACATAGAGGGGTCACAACAAAGATTAGTACCCAGGGTATGGCCCTGGCAGAAACACCGTCACGACAATTGGACCTTGTCCAGGGGTCGTCACCTTCTCTCACACCAACCCTCAGACTCGATATCAACAAGGAAGGGCTCACATTGCTGGGGAAGCACTGGTTTTCCAAAATCCAAAAAAATCAAATATTTTCAAAATCCAAAAAAAAATTGAAATATTTCCAAAATCCAAAAACATCAATTTTTTTTCAAAACCCAAACAAGTCAATTTTTTTTCAAAATCTCACAAAAATCAGATATTCTCCAAAACCCCCGAAAAACACCATCATATGTATTGCATGCGTTGCATTATTTTTATTATGTTGTTTTTCGCCCATTTAACAATGCTCCACCCCTTGACCAAATATTGAGAAACGGTCATTATCTAACTTGCTTCAAGGCAAGGGGTTGAGTCTAAGAACAGATCTAACTTGTTTCATGTTTAAAGTGTGCGCAGAACACAAGATCAAGATCAAAGTGAGAAGCTCGCAATTATGCAAATTCAAAGGCTGTAACGCGTCATCACCAGGCCGCTACAGTCATCTAACGGTCATATCCTTACCATCACTCCTCTTCTTGCATAAGCTTTCTTTTTTTTCAGCAGCCATCATTCTAACGGCCAGGGTTATGACCGTTACTTACTCTAACGGCCTGAGTCTTGACCGTTACATCCCTCAGAAAACAAGGTTCTTCGTGCTTCCATTCTGACGGCCTATCATCAGACCGTCATTTCTTTATAGCGGCCCAATGCACATCCGTTACATACTCCAGAGGCTCTGCCTGTTCACATCATTCCAGACGGTCAAGCCACAAAACTCTTGCTCATTCAACTGAGACAATCTCATCTCATTCAATCAGGCTTAATGAAAAAAAATGAATTCACAAAATTCCAACTTTTTGTCATACAACCAACATCTCTCATAAATAAAAAAAATATAAATCAAGCTACATTAAGTTTTTCATCTGCAAGAGTGCGGATCTTCCTCAACTCTTTCACGTAGGCTCGGCGTGCTTCGTCGTTCTCTTCAACTTCTTCTTGCCACGGGCGCACTTTGCTGATCTCCCACATGGTCAGCGCGTTCCGGATCGCTCTTTCATCCTTCTCGGTCCCCATCTTCCTAGATAGAAGGGGAGGGTAGTGTGATAGTGCAGGAGCTTGGGTTCTTGGAAGTCCGATCTGAAGATGGCACCGGTGCGGGTTGTAGATCGCCATTGTAGTGTTCCCCACTAGCTGGAGGTCCAGGCCTTGACGCCGCGGTATTTTAAGAGGAGTGCTTCGAAGGATTCTTGGTCGCATATTGAACTTGTCTATTGGCAAAGTATTGAAGAAGAGGCGCCATTCATCTCGAGTTTACTTATCCACCGTCTTGCATTCAACCTGTGAAGAGTATCCAAATGCCCCTCCAATGAAGAAGAGAGGGTGGCTCCCGAAGATTCGGCTGGTTGAAGTTATGTCTTCCTTTGGTTGGAATTTGACTCTCACTCCTGTCCAACACTCAAGAAGTATCATGGAGCCGAACAAAGGTCCTCCTAGGCAAGCTGAACTTAGTCCTTCATAGAGGTATGAGAGGATCGCTTGAGAGATGGACGTTCCCCGCTACAACCCACTAATAATGCTGAGATTTTTTGTGTCTAAAAGGTGGTCGGTTGTGGTGAAAAGGAAGACTCCGCATAAGCACACCGCCACCGCCTTGGCTATTGCTTCGTGTCTCTCCCACTTGTTCTTGCAATGGGACACTATCCATTGTGCCAAGGGTATCAAATGAACATGGTGTGGGCTGATCATGGTCCTCACGTCCTTCGGATTATGGATGAAATCGCTTAAGATCAAGGATGGGTCAATAGGCTCAACCGTGTAGCAAACCCGGTCTTCATCCCCCACCTTAGTCTTAGGAAGGGCTAGGTAGGTCTCTACCTCTTCTAATAGGACTGTCGCTTCAAAGGAAGGGAAGATGAAGGTATGAGTTTGTGAATGCCATAGTTCTACAAGAGCTAAAATACTTGGCCAATCTAAAGATAATTTCTAGAAGTTTTTGCCTAAGACCAAGAGAGGTTGAAGGTGCCATGCTTTAAGGATTGATGTGACTTCTATAGGGAGTGCCTTTACCATGGGAGCCACCCACTTCAAATTCGAATAGCATCTTGGGCCAGGGAGGGGCTTAAGAAGGAGAAGAAGAAGAAGTCATGAAAGGAATTGAAGTGCAGAAAATTCTGAACATGGTTGGGTCATTGGGACTTACCACCCTTTGAGCATTAGAGCTTAGGTGCTTGGGAATCGAGGTTAGCTGTTGAAGCTCTCCGTGTTCCTTTCTTGCAGCCTTAGGTCCGATGTAGACCTTCTCCTCCACAGCCATCACCTCAAAGCTTCTCTTCATCTTGATTTCTGCCTTTCGGAGTGGTCTTTTAGCCCTAGGGCAGAGGTTTCAGCAAAGCTACGATTTTTGGTTGAGTTTCCAAGTTTTAAAGGCTTGATTTTGGTTTTAGAAGGGTAAGAGGCCTTATCTTCAATCTAGATAAGTTCTAGTGGGAGATTAAGTGGATAAATCTCGGGTCTAGGCTCTCACGGCTCAATCCATCTCGGAACACAACTCAGGCTCCAACAGTCTATCGTGGGACCGTCATTTGCCTCTGACGCACCAGAATGGGACCGTCGCATTTCCTGTAGGTTCAAGTTCGCCCGATCCTGTTCTGTGAAGTTTGACGGTCCAGCATTTGACCGTCGTTCTTTCGTAACGCGTGAACCCTGAGCCGTTACACCCTCAACCATTCAGCTCCTTGGCTTCTGGGCTAAACATTTCCCGACGGTCTTGGTCAGGACCGTTGCTTCACCCCGACGCGTCTCCTTTGGGCCGTCGCATTTCCTGCTAGTTGCCCTTTCAAACCATCGCTCTGCCATGATCAACGGGCTAGCATTAAGCCGTTATTTGTCTTTGACGCGCCTTCCGTTGACCGTCACCTTTCCTGTAGCCCCAGCTACAATTTGACCACTGTCATGGTTAACGGCCCTTATCTAGCGCGTTATTTGATTATGATGGTCTGAACCTGGACCGTTACATTCTCTGCTGCTGAATTGAGGCTATTTCTTCCTGCCCTTGCCTAGACCTGGCGGTCTTTCACATTTTACACCTCCTTCTCCGCACATTCTCATGCACAACTATTTTTATTTGTCACATACATGCATTCCTACACATGCATTCATACACACATCTTACACATTCATCATCACATACAATCCTTCATTTGTTTTTGGCATTTCACAAACACACATTCCTGCACAAAATAACAAAAGACCAAAACGAAATTTCATTTTTCACTCCATTTTTCTATATAAGTCATGTACAAGTGATAACAAAAGAATATATATATATATATATATATATATATATATATATATATATATATATATATATATATATATCACTCGGCCGACTTATCTCCCGGTCCGCCATCACTATCTCCGTTACCCTCGGGCTGCCTAGCTGTTGGTCCCATGGCGTTGTGCTCACCCTCTGGCTATCGTCTTTGGTCCGCCTCCTTGTTCCTCCGATGGCCGGAAGAACTAGTAAAGTACCCGTGAACTCCGCTGATAGGGGCCACGCTCTGGCTCCGGCTACTCGTCCCCGACTTCCTCCCTAAAAGCCGGAGTGCATCCTTCAAGGCCCTAATCGCGTTCTTCATCTCGAAGGTCTGCACTTGGAACTGATCTCGCTCGCCTCTTACACGTGCGATGTCAGCCCTGAGTCGCTCCACCTCTCCGTCATCCGGGCGTCGTAGGGTCTCCGCTCGCAATCTGTCCATCTCCGCCCGTACAAGCTCTATTTCTGCTCGGGCTCTCTCCGTCTCGGCCCGGCTCCTCTCTATCTCCGCCTGGAGACGCTCTACCTCCGACCGAGCCTGCCTCGCCTCGGCCACTGCTACGGCTACCTCTCTCACCTATAGATTGCATTTCATATAGTTAATCATAAGGCATTTAATTGGCATCATCATGAGCATAAGCATTTTAGCATCTTACCCGCTCTGCGAGGGTGGCCTCCGCCTCCTCGGCCCGGGCAACCGCCTGAGCAAACTCGGCGTCCTGCTCTGCCTTGCCTCCCGCAGGCTGAGAGGAAGACGATGGGGCATCTGGTCCCGCTCGTTGGGCTCCCTCGGCCCGCTGCATTGTCAAGATTAATCACATTAAGCATTTCATAAGCATAATCATTTAAGTTTAAGTTTAGAGTCTCACCAAGAGCTCCAGGGCGGTCCGGTACTCGTCCCGCTGCTGGATGGTGGAGTGAAGTAATCACTCCAGCTCGGCTATCCGTCCCTCAGGGTCTAGCTGCATTTAGAAAGCATGTGAGTCATTTACATATAGCATTGCATTTTTTTGCATATAAAGAGGTTTAAGGTTTAGAGTTGCATACTGGTCGTCGGGTAACTCGGTACACCCGGTCACCGTAGAGTCGAGCGAAGGCCTTCAGATATGCCTCGTCGCTCTCATCTCGCTCCTTCACCGCTCGGCCCCGCTTGTTCCAGTCGTGGACGTACTTCGCCTTCCGGGCGCACCAATCCACGTTGCCACTGATGCCCCTTGCCGACTTGCCTGGGTGGTCATCACTGTGGCGTGGAAAGGTCACCTCGGGCTGGTGTAGTCCCCGAGTCCGCAGGATCAGCCTGTAGTGCAGAGGCTCGATGATGTGGATGCAATGCAGCCATATGTCTCACCCCCTGTACGACAAGGCCGCCTCTACCCACGGTTGTCCCGTGTAACCCTCGCCGTGGTACGGGGTCCATCTCACCTAGAAACATTAAGTCCATTCATCAGCATATAAGTTCATCATGTAGAAGCATTTAAAGGCGTGTAGAAGCATTTAAAAGCATGTAGAAATCATTTCGAGTTCTGGACTTACCGACGTGTGTGGATAGGAGTCCAGGTCGTCCTGGATTGTCTGGGTCAGTCTGATGATCGACCCTGTGTCCCTCGCTACCGTCCATCGCCTCGCGATCGGGATGCGGCCGGGGTGGAGTAGTGTGCCTCTCCCGACGCCCGGGAGATACATGTAGCTCTAGATCTGCATTTTAGAAATCAAGTCAGTCAAACTGCATAGTCATTTGCATGACATTTTTTTTTTGCATAATATAGAAAGCATTTAAATTGCACTCACCTGCAGAAAAGGCGAGAAGCCGCCCAGCATCGTCTGTCGATCCGTCGTGCTGAGGGACTCGAACAGGAATGTGAGCACTGCTGCTCCCCATGCATATCTCCCGACTCTGTGCAAGTTTTCTATCATCGGAAGCAGTCTGCAGCTGATGACGTCCGCTCAAGTCGCGAAGAGGAGCTTCCCAAATAGCAGCATCAGGAAGCGTCGCAGTACTTTATCTCCCTCAGGTCCTACCTCCGCCGCCACGTGAGGGCGCACCTGGTCTATCACTCTACCCAGATGCTCCTCGGGTAGCTCTCCTACGGCAATCGCTGCTCCTCTCAACCCCAAGCTCTCCTGTAGTACTGATCTCGAAAGTTGAGATGAGGACTATTCCGGTCTGATCAAATCCAACCCGAGCAGCTGCTGTGCCATCTCCCGGTAATCACCGTATGTCCATCCTGTCACTGCAGCTCCGTGGACTCTCAATCCCGTAATCCTCGCTATGTCTTCTAGTGTGAGGATCATGTGGCCCCACGGGAAGATGAAGGCTCTGCTGATTGGGTCCCACCTCTCGTGCAAGGCGTACAGTAGCGGCGTGTCCATCCAGATCACCTCGATGCTGAGCACCTCAGCGAATCCCATCTCGGCCAGTCTCTCCCTCTGGTAATCGGGCAATGTCTGGTACACTGCCCGGATCTGCAGCCAGGAGATCCGCGTTCTTCTCTTTCCCTGCATTCATGTAGATCATTGGTTAGTCAATTGCATCATAAAATCATTGCATAAATATTTATAAAATGAAAACAAAACAAAAATTCAGAAAATGGAAAACCTAAAAACAAGTTTGGGTCTCTGGTAGATGTAACGGCCCTGGGGTGGGGCGTTACTTGGCTCTGACGCATTCTGGGTAGTGCGTCAGACGTGTGACGGTCGCTGGCAGGACCGTCACATCGTCTGCCTTTGGTTTTTTTCCCTTTTGCATCCCTGTGACCTTCCATCTTGGCCAAATGGCCTACAAGCAATCCTAATGGGTTTTCTTGGACCCATTTCTACCCCTCAACCCCGTATGCATTCACAAATAAAATTTAAAAAAAAATCAAAAATTGAAATTAGGGCGAGGGGACCTACCTCATGGTCCATGCCCCTTCTCTTCTTGGCTGGTTCTTTGGGCTCTTCTTCACCCAATGGGGCTTCTCCTTGGTCCTCCACGGCCGTGGGAGCTTCATCTTCCTCCCTTGGATCTCTTCTCGCCGTTTGCTCTTCTTCCACCGGCGGGATGGCCTCCCATTCTAGCCGACGGTGGAACTGCCGTATTGCCTTCCTCTTTCCTCTCTCCCTCTTCTTTGGTGGCGGCTGGGGTGCCTCGTCGCCGGCCATTGGAGCGGTGGGGTTGGTGGTCGCCGGAGGGTTTCTCGGTTGATGGTTTTTGGGGTGTTGAATGTGGAATGAATGGGCCATGACCGTTCGGGTTTTACTTTTTTGAACACTCAGGAAATGTAACGGTCTATCGACCGACCGTTACATCCTTCTGACGCATCTGTCTTCGACCGTTAAATGTGTTGGCCCTGTTTTATTGAAGAATGTGAACCGCCTGGTTTTGACGGCCCAGTGCTGGTCCGTTATTTGGTGTGACGCGCTTACACTAGACCGTTACAAACTTGCAAGTTTCTTGATGAATTAAATGGTCTAATTGATGTCAAAATGATTCCATTTTCTACCATGTTGTTCATTATTGATGCCTCTCGCACGTACAAATGGTTAGGCCTTGATTCATGCTCATATTCATATTTATTTATGGATAACCTATCTTTCATGAAGGAAGTTATGATCAAACATCACGCCTTGCCGATCGTCAGGCAGGTAAGTCAGGTATTGTATCTCGTTCCCTTATCCTTTAATGCATTACTATATGTTATCTATGATATATTATCTCGAGAACCGGCTGGTCATTCATGCATTCTGGGATCTGATGTTCCCCTTAAACAAAAATGATGATGATCTAAGTTCACATGTTTAATCATTGGACAAGCCGTTAGGTTGGAAAATTTTGGGGACGATGGTTCTGTCTTGCACGCCGTGGTTGCAGATGGTGTCCTGACCCTGGTTTCTCAAGCTTAGCAATACTATTCTCGAGTATCTTGATATTTTATCTTTCTTTGCATTTGTTTTAAAGATTTCTTTTTCTTTAGCCCAGCATGCATCATATGCATCTTTTGAGCATTCATGTGCTTCATCTGTTCAAGGTAGATCGATGATGGTGAATAGCTATGTTCTTAATCTCGAATAAAGGAGAATTATTCAACTCTGAATTAGAGGGTTTCCTTCGATCTCTCGCTTGATTTTGGTTGGCTGAAGATTCTTGTCTGGAGTTTAGTCAGTTCTCTTTCCTTTCTGCTGCCTCCGACGGCTAGCCGTGTTTCCTTTCCTTAGTTGTTAGTTCCTCCAGACATGCGTCCTTTGGTTGGCTATTTCCTTGTGATCAGTTCGAATTGTTCCTGAAAATTCCTATCGCTTGTTGGTAAAGAACGGGTGTCGTTTTACCTTAACGCCCTCTTTTTGATCCACTCCACTTCGTTTCCGCTTCATCTCCATGTTCCATTTTGCTTTCGCTTCACCTCCGCTCGCTCCCCTGCAAAGAGGACGTTAAGGAGGGGCATCTATTGACACCCGTTTTATGACCAATAAGTCGGGTCATCTCTTTATTCATTATATATGATGCTCCGAGTTGTTCACTCGTCATCGAGTCTCTTTGTTTAGTTGAAGATTATTTCTTGGGTCTTGACTCCTTGATCGGATGTGGCTCTTTGCGGCATTTCATTTTGATTAAAGCTTAGCAAAACCTTCATTCCTTCTTTTGAACTCCATTGGTAATAACGGTCTGTCCCAGGCGCGTTTCTTCCTTCTAACGGATGGGTCCTGGGCCGTTGCTCCTTGAAGAGTCCTGAAGCTTGAGGTCTGGTTCCAAAGCTTATCCTTTGGCCTATATGTTGAATATAACGGTCTGTCGTGCAGCCGTTGTTTCATTCTGACGCCCTATTCCTTGGCCGTTGCTTTCTTTACAGAGTCCAATTGTTTTGATCTTCTTCCTGTTGATCTTATCTCTTTGGGGATAAGGTTGAAAGTAACGGATGTTCCTTGATGCGTTATTTCAGTGTGGCGGTCTGTCGTGCAGCCGTTACTTCCTTCAGAGAGTCCTAGCAGTTCAGGCCTTTTCTCTGCTACTCCATGGTCGAGATAAGAACTTGGATTGACGATATCTCTTCCAAATCTGATCCTCAGGACCTTCTGTTTGATTCTATGGACTCTTGGTGATATTATCTTCAAGGATTTGTTAAGAGTTATCCCTTTATCTTGTTGGGTTTTCCTCATCTCGACCTGAGGGTTTGAGGGTTTATAAATAGAACCCTTGACTTCATGGTCCTAAGGAGGAAATTCTAGAATTTACGACGAAGTGCTGCCGCATTTTAGAGCCACGATTGATCAAGGAGAACTGCTTCTCATGTTCATTTGCTGCCTGGTGAAGGGAGTATCTGTTCCTCTTGGTTCCAAAGTTCATATTTGCATATTGAATTCCTTTTCCATCTCCCTTTCATCATAAGCATTATTTCTCTCCTTTCTCCACGTTTTTCACTGGTTTTCATCATCTAAACTTCCTCCCAATCTTTTAAAACGCCCAGAGGGGTTAAAAAACCAAAACCTCCCCGTATTTCCCTTTCCTTTTGATGATATTGTGTTTATTGAAGAATTGATGCTATATTATCTAAAGGGCTAATTTCGGTTATTTTCTGTTGCTTTCCATGTCTTTGGCAGGTTTACAGGTCCACCAGCACGAGGCCCAAGTCTTCTAGCCGGCTGGAAGAGTTAGAGTTAAAAGGATTCACGCTTTGCTACTGCAAGTTATTTGACGATCTTGTGCAGGCGCGCCATATTCTTCCAGCGGTCTATCGAGCGACCGTCACTTCCAAGTGACGCACAGGGTTCTGACCGTTACATCAAGCTAACCTACAGGTTTCTTTGATCTTTCCTCTCCCGTGGGCGGGTGCTTCATCCACCTATTTCCAAGGTATTTTCAGGTCTTTGGCTTATTTTTACTTTGGTGGCGATCACATCTTTCTTAAGTATTGGGCATTAGCTTTCTCTTTGCATCTCACATCTTTTTTTTCCTTGCTTGTTCCACCCCTTGCGGTGTGTTTCTATTTACTCCTTGCTCCACACCCCGGCGTGTGTTTTTCCTTTATTCCTTAGCTTAGTTTGGTTGAGATAGCATGCCCATGCTACAGTTTGCTTTGGTTGCCTAGGTTCATGATCACATGTTCATAGGTTGAGTGCAGATATTTGATTATTTGCTTATCATCTTGCTACATATCATCATTAAGACCCCAAGAAAAAGAAGATAGAGAAGCAAAATAAAATCAACAAGGTCAATTTAGTAGGTCTTTGCTCACTACATCATCACACATTGCTTCATCCGCTATCCTTGTTAGGATTAATTTTAATTGTTCCTTACATCGATAATCCGTGTTTGGAGTAGGTTCCTTCATCCATTGTCTAGTTTATTCGAGTGAGATCGGAAAGCTTGAGAGAAGAATTTAATCTCATGTTTGTTTAGGCTATTTAACGTAGTTAATATTAATTCTGCTGTGTTTAGTTTAGAAAGTGTTTAAAATCCACCATCTTAACTTGGGGACAATTCAACCCCCCTTCTTGTCCGCCATCTCTCTGGGCCAACAATTGGCATCAGAGTCCAGTCTCTGATTTTTATTCTACGAACCTCACGATCTAGGAGAAAAGATCTTTTTCATGATGGCTAGTTTGAATTTGGTTCCTGTCTTTGATGGTTTTGATTTTTCATCATGGCTTGGAAAATTGTGTGTTTGGATTTCTAGTACTAATCCGAAGCTTTTGAACTTAATGACTCACGGTACTCATGCTCTACCAAAAGATAAGTCAAAGTGGACCAATGAGGACAAAAAAAGGATTCTGATAATCTTTTTATTTTGAACACTCTTAAGGCTGCAGTGAACACTGACGTATATCCCTTCATTTTATCTTGTAGGTCAGTCAAAGAGATCTTGGATGGGCTAAGCGAAGCCCAAGATGAAAGCTGGAATGGTGAGTGCCCCGTGGCAAACAAAGAAAATGAAGGCCATAGCGAGGAAAACACTAAGGTAAACTCCGACTCTGAGGAAGAAGATGAACTTAGTTATGATGAGTGGATGAATGCACATGATGAACTATTTGACAAATACAAAGCATTAAAATCTGAAAATAGGAAACTGAAAAAGAAATTTGATGATTCATCACATGTTAACTCACCATGTACTAAATGTTCTGAAGTTGAAAACTCTTGTGTCGTTGATTCGTCATGTGAAAATTGTTCTAAGCTTAGGAACTTGAATGAAAGGTTGTTACATGATATTGATATGCATAAAGAAACTATTTCAATTCTAAAAACTGAAAATGAAACTTTGATGGCTAAAATTTCTGAATTTGAGAACGTTGAAAAAGGACCTAAAGAAAAGTTGAGCTGTTCAGATAGTGATCAATTCTTGCTTGATGAACTTGTTCAAAATGCAAGACTTGCTGAAGAAATTTAGAAGTTAAATCATCAAAACAATTTGTTGGTTGATAAACTCAACAGGTCTGCAAAAGGAAAACAAGTGATTGTTGATGACAATGAAAACATTCATGCTATGGAACAAGAAATTACAAGCTATAAATCCATCAATTCTCTGTTGAAAGATAAACTTGCATTGTGTGAAGAACAGCTTGCCAATTGTGAAGTGCACATTTCATCATTGGAAGATGAGATCAAGAATTTGAATGAGTCCATGTGCTTGAGTGATGAAAAAAATGAAAAACAAAAAAATATCATTGATTGTCATTGTGAGCATGAAAAATCCCACATTGTTGAGTTTGCTCATGTTCCAAGAAAAAGAAGGAATGTATCATATTTTTATTGTGATAAATTTGGCAAAGATATGTATGATTGCTCTTTAATGAAAATTGTTGATGATTCTAAAAATTCTGAAAAATCAAAGAAGACAAATTTCAATGTTCATTGCTTCTATTGTGGTTTGCAATGCCACGTAATGAAAAATTATTTTAGGAAGAAAAATGATGATGAGTGGCCTGTAAAAAGAAAACCTTCATGTCATTATTGTGGTGAACATGGACATGTAATGAATACATATTCCTTACTGGAAAAAGATGACAAATGGTTCATGAAAAGAAAATCTCCTCATTGTTTCTATTGTGGCCTGAATGGACATTCAATGGATGATTGTGCCATGATGAGGGCCGTTGATGAATGGTATGAGAGGAAAAACAAAAAGAACACATTTTCTCATGTTAGAACTAACTCCTCGGGATCCAAGATGGCTTGGGTACAAAAATGTCAAAAATAAGAATTTTTTTTGAAGGGTGCCTTGAGGACAATGAAGATGTCGATAAATAAAGGCTTCTCAAGACAAGAAAAAAAATGGTTTGATTCTAAGAATTCATCTGTTCATGTTCATTTAAAAAAATTGAAAAGGTAAAAATAGTGTGTGGAGCTGTTTTATATTTTGTGAATATCTTTAGTTCTTAAATGTTGTACATTGCACATGTCATACACATCTGTGCATACTTGTGTGCTTGAACGTCATGATTAACCGATTTATAAAATGATGTTAGTGGAAAGGTGAATTATATCCACTTGGAAGCCATCCTTATGCGTGAGTAGGGTCCTTGAACCTTTGACTCCGTCACGTACCGGTAATCAACATGTGTGAAACATTCATCTCAATGCATGCCGCATGTATATTCTTCTATGTCTCTTTATCATGCTAGATGAACTTGCACTGATTTAGACATGTTTGTTACATGGCATATATTTAGGGGGAGTCTGGCTGTCCCTCCATAATGTTCATACCTCTCATGTACATGTAATGCTTCTAGGAAAGTCATTGCATATGCATACATGTAGTGAGCTGCATTGCATATCACTTACTTTGAAAAACTCCAAAAAGAGTCGGTTCAATGCATATAGGCAGGGGGAGGATGTTGAATTCATCAATCTCTCATTGACTCAAATTCTTCTGTCTAGGTAGCTGCAACTTCTTTTTGCCAGCTTATCTTTGAAACTCATCCCTACCATAACTGTCAAGTTGGTCTGACTGAATTCCAGACTTTGTTATTGATTCCTGAACTACATTGATTGAACTGAGAGTTGAAGAGATATCAGTTTGTGCACCCTTTCATAAATCTGAAATCATCTCTTATGAAGAATCTTCTATTATACAGGTTTAAGAATGTTGTTGATTTGAATTTGTTTAAGTCTAATGTATTCCTAAGTTTGAATTTGAAGGATTTGAAAATATCTGAATCAGCTTTTTAATAAATCTTAACTCACTATCTCATGTAAATTCATGCAAGACCTTCTTAAAATCTGAAAAGTTAACACCATGTTCTTCTTTGGTTGAGATACATAATGTCTGTATTATTCTTAAACATTTAATCTGCCTGAGTTTTTATTAAAGAAAGTTATGGACAGAGCAATGATTTTGGTCACCAAGAAACTGGGTCCTCAATCAAGAAAGGGAGTAAACCTATGTCATGAAGTGCCATAGTTACCTCTGCTGAAAATTACATGAAAATTTGATAGAGCAATGGCATGACTGTATTGAGTAACAGTGGATTCCTGCCTCTAACCAAGGTGTCTCCTAACGTAAAAAGATACTTCTAATGCTAACTCTGTTCTCTTAATTGAGAAGCAATACGATTATTACACGAAGTAATTGGGTCATTTCACCTAAGACGTGTTGTGCCTCATGTAAAAATGTCACGCCCCGAGCGCGGAAGATACCCGGAGACGCGTGACGAGTTTATATCGATCATGTCAATCAGAGTGTTAGTGTATTCGACACCAAATCAGAGATGCGCAAGAGTAAAGATAACCCAATCCTTTTATTCCTTCACAAAAGTATTTCTATTACAATCCCTTGAAAATGCTAAACTTAATAAAAATAAAAGTACAAAATTGACTCAAGAAAATATAGAAAAGACAAGACTAGTTGACGCTTTGGGAAGCTCTAATCTCTTTCACTCTTGACCTTCCCAGTCCGATTGAGTCTCGTCGTCGGACTTACCTGAAAAGTAGGGAAACACTGAGTGAGCGAACGCTCAGTAGGAAATTATATCTCAAGAACTAGCAATGGGTTTAAGTTATTATAATTTTTCACATGTAAATGCAATATGCATGTAGAAATAACTGAGCAAGTGAAATAAAACTAACAATAGAATAACACGTCGTGCAAAACTTCCAAGCGAGTCTTAAACAAGAGATATTCATGAGAGACTTTATAGATTATTGGCTACTTCACGCAAGTACTTTGCCCGTGTCGGGCCACGCTAGTAAAGTCATGTAAGTCGAGTCACGCATGCAAGGAAGAGAGAGTGTGGAATGTCAAAGATCAAAAGAGAAAGTACTTCGGTGCAATGCTAGACACCGTGATAATTACAACTCCCATGGGCACTAGTACTTTTGGGTGCTCCTCCCAGGACCAGATCGGGCCCTTATATGCACAGCATTAAAGATAGATATAGACATCCACTTTATTTGTATAGCCAATATGGAATTTCAAAGAAAAAGCTTAAGGAAATTCAAGATAGAGTAGAGTTCAAAATTGAACTCGATAGATAAGGATGATAATAATGATATAAATGTTGGGTTCGGTGCAAGTATTCAGAGGGGGGTGAATGAATATAACCCTTTTAAAAAACTTTCACCCAATATAAAATTTCGCTCAAAATAGAACTATGAAGCTAACTAGACAGATTTACCAAATCTGAAAGCTAATCAACATTTTGTTTGACCAGTTAGCAAACACATGGAGCGCCCCTATGCATTTATCTAGCGGAAGCACAAATGAATAAAACAAATCACAATGCACTAGGGGTTTTTAGGTGGTTCGGTCCTCCAGACCTACATCCACCCCACACTCAACCCGAGTGTGGCTTCACTAACCGCTGGGCAACACACCTTGCCAACATACGCTGATACACAGCTTCCCCAGGAGAACAACCTCTCCTCTTCCTCCTACCCGGAGGGAACCTCTAGCAACCCATAATCACTAGAACCCAGAGACTCACGTCTCTCTTCCTCTTTACCAAGAGGGAACCCCACTAGTAGCAGCCCCACTACTAGTGAACCAGAGGTCGAAGACCCCTCTTCCTCCTAACCCGGAGGGAACCCACAAGCAGCCCACCTGCTGCTTGCAAACCGGAGATCAGATCTCCCTTCCTCCAAACTGGAGGGAACCCACAAGTAGCACCCAGCTACTTGCAACCGGAGATAGCAATCTCCCTTCTCCTGAACTAACAGGAGGAACCCCGACCTCTCTACAGAGTATCGGAAATACAACAAACCAGAAAACAAAGGAAAATAATAAACGAAAACAACACAGCAATCAGAAGGCTGTAAAATATGAAAACACAGATGTGGCTCTCAACGGAGCTGACTGGCCTGGATCTGATCCACGGTCCAGTGAAGACAGATCTTCAAGCAACTTCTTCCTTGTTCTCCACGAGCTCTCTCGCTCACTTTCTATCTCTCTTTTCTTTCTCTTCTACTCTCCTAGGAGCTTCTTCTGCTACTTCTCTTCTTCTTCTTCTCAACCCACGATCTCTCTTTTTCTTTCTTCTGCTCTCCTAATCTCTCACTCTCTACTCTTCTCTTCTCTCTCTTTTTCTTCTTCTGCTCTTACTCTCACTCTCTTCTCTGCTCTCTTCTTTTCTTTCTTCTCTTCCTTTTCCTGGATCGGGGCTCTCTGTATGAGCTTTTCTTCTTGCCAACTCGATCACCCTTCTTCTGTGGAAGAAGGCTGCATTATATAACAGCAGCAACAGGTGGATAGGGCACAAAACGCGTGTGCCTCCCACGCTCGATCCAGAACCTTCCTGCCACGTGTCTTTATAGGATTGATTACTCTTGTCTCGGATCACGTGTAGCTCAGGTGTGTGGAATGTTCTTCCTCGGACCTGTAATGACATTAAAAACCATTAACACGCTGTATGGCCACAAAAAGCAAAGTTGCATGAGGTATGGACTGTACTGGGAATGACACGAGATAAACAGTAACAGAACAGACACAACGAAGAGAACGACACGAGATACAGCGGTGACAAAACTAAAACACTACAAGAGAACAACACGAAGTAGAAAGAAAACAACACGAAGTAGAAGGAAAACAACACGAAGTAGAAGGAAAACAGCACAAAGTAAAACGAGAACGACACGAAGTGTCACTGTAACAACAAACACTACGAAGTTACGAATACAAAAATAACACGAAGACACGAAGACACGAAGATAAAAACAACACGGAGACACAAAAATAAATGAAAAACAACTCGAGTGCAAGGTTGCTCGAATCGTTCGAATGACTCGAAGACAAGAACGACACGTGCTGACAACAGAAACCGACACGAAGTGGTTGCAAACAAGCAAGACACGAGGTCTACGTAAAGCAACACGAAGTGTGGTCAAGGCGAGAAAGACACGAAGACGAAAAACAAGATTCGACACGAGGTACACACGATGACTACAGCACGAAATAAAGAAAACGACACGAAGTACACAACACGAAGACATAGATGGAAACGACACGAAGACATAGACGACACGAAGATGATGAAAATGACATGAGGTGAAGTCACAAAGCGACAAAGACACGAGGTGTAGGAAACACGACACGAAGACATGAAACAACAAGGAGACGAAACAGTAACCGACACGGAGTGTGGTCAAAGCGAGAAAGACACGAAGTCTAAAGCGAAAAACCAACACGAAGATAGAATACAAAGAAACGACTCGAAGTTAGGACAACACTAGGAGAAGACTGCACGAAGTGAAAACAACACGAAGACAGAAGATGCCACGGCTATCACGACACGTGATGAAGCAGTGGGACCAGAAAGAAACGACACGAGGTTCACAGAGAAACGACTCGGAGTTCGTTAGAACTATTCGAGCTACTTCAGTAACACGACACGAAGACAGAGGGAGACACGACACAGAGTTAAACAACTATGACTAGGACTCGAAGACATAGATGACAAGGTTAGAATAGCACGAAGTATACCTCATACAAGTTTTCCTGTCAAGCATGGAAATCAACACGAAGTGTTGTAAGCTCAGACGACACGAAATCTTTTCGTGTTAGTGAGGGGAAACAACACGAAGTGTAGTGAACATGAACAGCACGAAGATGAAAGGAACAGTGCAATGTCTAGACTTTAAGTCCAATGCAAAAGGCTGTACAAACTTCATGAACAGTGCATGATTGTACTGGACGATGTATACACTTAGCCTATGCAGACCAATGTACAGACTTTGGCGAGGCAAAAGGCTGTATAGACTTGGAGACCCAAAGCCATTGTATAGACTTTGCCTTAACAATGAATGTGTAGACTTGATCAAGAGTCCAATGTGCAGACTTGACACCGACCAAAGTATAAACTTGGTGGTCGAGAGACGTTGGCCAAGACACTGTACGGACGGATGTATAGACTTCGCCTAAACACTGTCCGATGTACAGGCTTTCCAAAGATGCAGACTCTGTATAGATTCTGTAAATGCATATGAATGCTTTATGCAGGAGATAAACAGTCTGAACTTCAAATGCAATGACTTACACAACAAAACCCCAGCAATCATCAAACACCAATCATCAAAACCAAATCAATCATCAAAACCACACCAATGAATGCTTTATGCATCAGTTTAACATGTAACATGACTGAACATCAAATATGTTAATCTAAACTGAGCAGCAAGATGTCTGAACATTTGATTAACTCACATCAACAACCAATCATCAAAACCATCATCAAAATCACAGGGGCACAATAATCTCCCCCTTTTTGATGATGGCAACACTTTCAATACATTGAGTCATTCTGATGATGTGAGGCATTCTGAGGCATTCTGAAGACTCAAATTATTCTCCCCCTTTGACTTCATCAAAAAGAAAAATAATTTGAGAAATTATAGCATGTATAAAAGTTCAGTCAATTTCTCCCCCTAAATAAAAGCTCCCCCTTTGAGAAGGAATATGAACAGATGACAAAGGTAGAAGAGGTAGGAGGATTACTTGATAACAGCTGAAACATGGGTTCAGATAGGAAGCATGATTATAAACAACTGTTAGAGTATAAGAATCATCAACATACACTTTTGAGAAAAATTCAAGTTTAACAGTGATAAATCTAGAGTAAAACATTTGACCCCTGAACAAGAGTTTATTGATTCCATTTATAGCAATGAATCTAGGGCACATGGTATTAATAGATAAGTCAGAAATAATACCCTTTTGTGTCTAAACAAGGAAATTCAAGAGAGGCAACTTGAATATGTATTAATAAAAACAATTTCCACTCATAGACTTTTGATTTTCGAAGGGTTACAGCAGTTTGATTTTCATTTTTTAAATTCCAGAGTCTGAACTAAGTAAATAGATCACTGGCATTTATGCTGTTGACATTAGGTGTACACCTTGATCAGAGGCAAGTACCCCTAGTTACTAGGCATAAACTACTAGATCTATTTCAGATCAAAATCCACAAAGAATAGTCTTCACTTTTGACATTGAGGGTACACCTTGATTAGAGGCCAGTACCCTCAGTTACTTGGTGAGGACTCCCCCTATAGATTTGACCCTATGAACAGAGATAGTCTAAAGCACTTCATGACATGTGAATTTTCCTACTTCTTTGGAGGAGTTCACAGTTTCTCAGTGCAATCAGCCATTGCTCTGTCACTATGTTCAGTTCTTAACATTAATGAACTTATTTACTGCTGCCCTTAATTCTTTTAGAGTGATTGTCTAAAAAAAATCAGTACACACTCTTATTAGCCTGTTCTAGACATATCCAGTTCAACACATTTAGGCATTACAAAAAAAAACTTTTTCTATTTTAACTATGAGACAAAGATTAAGAGCTATAAAAGTTTTCTTTTATCTCAAATTCTGAAGTGCAGACACTTAACTCTCCAATTTATAAAGGTTAAACCTTTAGTTCTTTTCAATTTGTAAATGTGATTCTTATAAGTGAACAATTGCAATAATCACCATTCAATGTACTAAACCAGATGCAAAGCTGTTGTTTAGTGAAAATGATGGAGAAAGGATAGCAATGGGCAATATGGTTCAATGAGCAACTGATGTCAAAGAATATGAATCATTTGAATGAGAACACTGAGAAGTGAATAGGATTCAATGAATTGAATAGAACCTCTCAGCTCCCCCTGACACCATGATGCAAAAATATGCTATGCAGTACACTGTTCTACATGAGGACAAGACCCTTGGTACTTGGCAGAGAACCTGGTCTCAAGGACCATCTCACACATAGTAAGAACCTCCAGGCAGATTTCCCTGCCTTTAAGTAGCTTACCATTTGATATACCAGGGTTATGCAAGACAATGCAACATAAAGTAGTCCTACATGCATTGAATAACTTCAATGACAGTCATGCAAATGATGTATGCAGACATAAGACACATGCATAGACTGTGTACACTAAATGAACCATTCACACTTAGTCCAAGTATGCATTCAAATACAAGCATGCAGTGCATTGACACAAAGCATATATAGTGCATCAACTAAATATGCTTAGCGAAGCATTCAATTTCAGTTCAACATATAGCAAGAGAAGAGCATCAGATATATGCAGAAATGAATTCAATAGCTGAGTCTAGAATACAGACTGATCAGCTTGACATGGAGAGATCATCAACAATCAATCAAGCAAATCAACAATTTCAGATGATGACTTTAAAACAAAGTTCAGAACTAACCTGAAGAGTTGAATCATGGGGTTTCCATTTGAGTGCCTTGGTTTGTTAACCCCTGTTTATTCTTTGACCCAAGGCACACCTGCAACATTATGATCATTTTGATCCTGCAGGGACCCAAGCAGCTTTGGGTCCTGCACTACCCCTATCAGGTGTTCTAAACATTCTTTTTGCAACATTATCATCAAATTCCATAAAAGAACAATCAGACATAGAATGTCCAAAAATTTCACAATAATGACATGAAACAACAGATTGTCTGGTCCTATGATGCTTATCAAAAGAAGCATGAGACCTACGAGATTGAGCATGAGTTGTTCTGTTGTTTACATGAACATTCTGTTTCTTATTCTTCTTCATCCAACATTCAGCAAATTTGTGACCTGATTTATCATAATTAAAGCATGAAAAGTTCACAGGTCGTTTTGCAGAGAATTTAACAATATGACTTACTTGGGCATGCCAACAGTCCTTGATTGTATGGCCATGCCTCCCACATTCAAAACATACAGAATTCTTTTGAACATGCCAACAGTCTGTGACTGTGTGGCCATGCTTTCCACATTCGAAGCATGCTGGGGTTCTTTTACCAGAGGTAGTTTTATTTGCAGGGAAATTTATAGATTTTAAATTGACTTTCTTTCCCTGGGCATGCCAGCAATTTTCAACCATGTGGCCCAATTTTCCACAATGAAAACATTGAATGTTCTTTTTATGAAATGCATGATTTTTAGCATGGAACAGTTTATCATGCATTTTAACAGCAGATAGATCATCTAATTTCATTTGTCTACAATCATGCATGAGATGACCTATTTTATGACAATAAAAACATTGATGCCTTTTGGTGTGAGCAGAAGAAGGTTTCTTCACAGAAGGCTTCCTAGCATGAATTCTATCATACTTCAATTCTTCCTTCTTCATCACAAAACAATCAGCCATCTCATGGCCAAACTTTCCACAGTAAAAGCATTTGACATTTTTGGTACTAGATTTGTTGGGCTGAACTTTCTTAGCATGCTGATCGTTATCATTCTTTTTCAAAACTTTTCTTTTCTCCTTTGTTTTCTTATTTTCCTGATTAGCATGCATATTAGAAGAAAAAGCTGAAGTGCTAGCTAACTCAGAGCTACGCACAAAAGTTGTATGCTGTCTTTTTCTCTCTTCCTGTTTACTGCCTTTATGAGAGACTTTCTTCTTAGTGACAGCCTTTGGATTTTCTTTGTTCTTAAATGACTCAGACAGAGAATTGTTCAATTCGGTGATTTCATTTTTGAGAGAGGAAATGAGTATTTCAGAATCTGCGATCTTTTCATTAAGTAAGACATTAATGGCTTTATAGCTATCAATCTCTTCTATTAATGTACTCACTCTCTCACATTCATTTTCACCTGAACTCTTCCCTTTTTCCAGTATTAAAAGTCTAACAGACATAGCAGAATTAAGCATCTTCAGTTCTTCATTCTCCTTTTTAGTTTGTTCATTCTGAACTAGTTCATTAGTTAAGATTTGATCATTTCCTAATGAGTTTAGCTTATTTTCTAGTTCAAATATCTTGTCGGTGAGTTCCTGATTTTTATTTTCCAAAACAGAGATTTGTTCCTTACTCTTATCAACATTTGCTAAGCAGATTTCATGAGATTTTCTCAGTTCCTGACATTTTTCACAATGAATATTGGAATTAATCTGATCATATTTCTTTTTCAGCTTTCTATTTTTAGATTTCAAATGTTTACATCTATCAGACAATTCCTCATTTATTTCCCACAATTCATCAATTGAGACCTCTTCGGACTCAGATTCAGAATTTACCTTGGATGAGGAATCTTCATTATCCCGGTTGGCCATCAAACAACTATCACTCTGTTGGTTATGCCCAGAGATAACCTTGTCATATATCTCTTTTCCAGAATTGCACCTGAGAGCAAAAGAATATACATCAGTATTAATAGTAGCTCTCAAGATATTAAGAATTATGACATTGTCACGGTTCTTAAAGGTGTCCTCACTAGACCACTTGGTCTGATCTTTGGGTAATCGATGTGGGCCTTTGGATAGCAAACTCCATAATTTGGGATTTATGGAATCTACGTACACAGCTAGGCCTCCTAGCCAACTTTCAAAGTTAGAACCATCATAGATTGGAGGACGATCCATTTGGACAGATGGCAAACAGATTCAACTCACTAAAGCAAATGACAGGGAATGCAGCAAAACCAGATGGGCAAGGTAAAGCACTAAACCGGTGAAACAAAACAACGAGCACAATACACCCACTCTGAAATGCACTAAACAGTTAGCAGGATCCTCTGCAGATTGTTAGATCTGTTAAGTCAGAGACCGCTCTGATACCAATTGTTGGGTTCGGTGCAAGTATTCAGAGGGGGGTGAATGAATATAACCCTTTTAAAAAACTTTCACCCAATATAAAATTTCGCTCAAAATAGAACTATGAAGCTAACTAGACAGATTTACCAAATCTGAAAGCTAATCAACATTTTGTTTGACCAGTTAGCAAACACATGGAGCGCCCCTATGCATTTATCTAGCGGAAGCACAAATGAACAAAACAAATCACAATGCACAAGGGGTTTTTAGGTGGTTCGGTCCTCCAGACCTACATCCACCCCACACTCAACCCGAGTGTGGCTTCACTAACCGCTGGGCAACACAGCTTGCCAACATACGCTGATACACAGCTTCCCCAGGAGAACAACCTCTCCTCTTCCTCCTACCCGGAGGGAACCTCTAGCAACCCACAATCACTAGAACCCAGAGACTCACGTCTCTCTTCCTCTTTACCAAGAGGGAACCCCACTAGTAGCAGCCCCACTACTAGTGAACCAGAGGTCGAAGACCCCTCTTCCTCCTAACCCGGAGGGAACCCACAAGCAGCCCACCTGCTGCTTGCAAACCGGAGATCAGATCTCCCTTCCTCCAAACTGGAGGGAACCCACAAGTAGCACCCATCTACTTGCAACCGGAGATAGCAATCTCCCTTCTCCTGAACTAACAGGAGGAACCCCGACCTCTCTACAGAGTATCGGAAATACAGCAAACCAGAAAACAAAGGAAAATAATAAACGAAAACAACACAGCAATCAGAAGGCTGTAAAATATGAAAACACAGATGTGGCTCTCAACGGAGCTGACTGGCCTGGATCTGATCCACGGTCTAGTGAAGACAGATCTTCAAGCAACTTCTTCCTTGTTCTCCACGAGCTCTCTCGCTCACTTTCTATCTCTCTTTTCTTTCTCTTCTACTCTCCTAGGAGCTTCTTCTGCTACTTCTCTTCTTCTTCTTCTCAACTCACGATCTCTCTTTTTCTTTCTTCTGCTCTCCTAATCTCTCACTCTCTACTCTTCTCTTCTCTCTCTTTTTCTTCTTCTGCTCTTACTCTCACTCTCTTCACTGCTCTCTTCTTTTCTTTCTTCTCTTCCTTTTCCTGGATCGGGGCTCTCTGTATGAGCTTTTCTTCTTGCCAACTCGATCACCCTTCTTCTGTGGAAGAAGGCTGCATTATATAGCAGCAGCAACAGGTGGATAGGGCACAAAACGCGTGTGCCTCCCACGCTCGATCCAGAACCTTCTTGCCACGTGTCTTTATAGGATTGATTACTCTTGTCTCGGATCACGTGCAGCTCAGGTGTGTGGAATGTTCTTCCTCGGACCTGTAATGACATTAAAAACCATTAACACGCTGTATGGCCACAAAAAGCAAAGCTGCATGAGGTATGGACTGTACTGGGAATGACACGAGATAAACAGTAACAGAACAGACACAACGAAGAGAACGACACGAGATACAGCGGTGACAAAACTAAAACACTACAAGAGAGCAACACGAAGTAGAAAGAAAACAACACGAAGTAGAAGGAAAACAACACGAAGTAGAAGGAAAACAGCACAAAGTAAAACGAGAATGACACGAAGTGTCACTGTAACAACAAACACTACGAAGTTACGAATACAAAAATAACACGAAGACACGAAGACACGAAGATAAAAACAACACGGAGACACAAAAATAAATGAAAAACAACTCGAGTGCAAGGTTGCTCGAATCGTTCGAATGACTCGAAGACAAGAACGACACGTGCTGACAACAGAAACCGACACGAAGTGGTTGCAAACAAGCAAGACACGAGGTCTACGTAAAGCAACACGAAGTGTGGTCAAGGCGAGAAAGACACGAAGACGAAAAACAAGATTCGACACGAGGTACACACGATGACTACAGCACGAAATAAAGAAAACGACACGAAGTACACAACATGAAGACATAGACGGAAACGACACGAAGTGAAACAACAACGACACGAAGATGATGAAAACGACACGAGGTGAAGTCACAAAGCGACAAAGACACGAGGTGTAGGAAACACGACACGAAGACATGAAACAACAAGGAGACGAAACAGTAACCGACACGGAGTGTGGTCAAAGCGAGAAAGACACGAAGTCTAAAGCGAAAAACCAACACGAAGATAGAATACAAAGAAACGACTCGAAGTTAGGACAACACTAGGAGAAGACTGCACGAAGTGAAAACAACACGAAGATAGAAGATGCCACGGCTATCACGACACGTGATGAAGCAGTGGGACCAGAAAGAAACGACACGAGGTTCACAGAGAAACGACTCGGAGTTCGTTAGAACTATTCGAGCTACTTCAGTAACACGACACGAAGACAGAGGGAGACACGACACAGAGTTAAACAACTATGACTAGGACTCGAAGACATAGATGACAAGGTTAGAATAGCACGAAGTATACCTCATACAAGTTTTCCTGTCAAGCATGGAAATCAACACGAAGTGTTGTAAGCTCAGACGACACGAAATCTTTTCGTGTTAGTGAGGGGAAACAACACGAAGTGTAGTGAACATGAACAGCACGAAGATGAAAGGAACAGTGCAATGTCTAGACTTTAAGTCCAATGCAAAAGGCTGTACAAACTTCATGAACAGTGCATGATTGTACTGGACGATGTATACACTTAGCCTATGCAGACCAATGTACAGACTTTGGCGAGGCAAAAGGCTGTATAGACTTGGAGACCCAAAGCCATTGTATAGACTTTGCCTTAACAATGAATGTGTAGACTTGATCAAGAGTCCAATGTGCAGACTTGACACCGACCAAAGTATAAACTTGGTGGTCAAGAGACGTTGGCCAAGACACTGTACGGACGGATGTATAGACTTCGCCTAAACACTGTCCGATGTACAGGCTTTCCAAAGATGCAGACTCTGTATAGATTCTGTAAATGCATATGAATGCTTTATGTAGGAGATAAACAGTCTGAACTTCAAATGCAATGACTTACACAACAAAACCCCAGCAATCATCAAACACCAATCATCAAAACCAAATCAATCATCAAAACCACACCAATGAATGCTTTATGCATCAGTTTAACATGTAACATGACTGAACATCAAATATGTTAATCTAAACTGAGCAGCAAGATGTCTGAACATTTGATTAACTCACATCAACAACCAATCATCAAAACCATCATCAAAATCACAGGGGCACAATAATAAACACGAGTATCGATAAAATTGGGTGGAGTTGGTTCCCTAATTGGGTACCATGACAATTTAAGTGTCCATATATAGATGGTCATGTCATTTGATATAGAATTGAGGTCCACAAGAACAGCATATTAATGGCATGATGTCCTCATCCCATTAAGAATATTCTCATGATATCCACATAGCATATCATGAGGGCCGGTATACCATGTTTCTATAGAGTGACATGGCAAAATAGTGTAAAGGATTTTTATGGTACAACCAGCTCAGTCGGCCTTAAGGGAATCCAAGGCTACGAGGAGACTTACGGAGGTCCCAATGACTAACTTGCCAGTCCAAAGGAACAGAATGTCCAATGGAGGGCTTGTATGTCACCGAGAGTTGAGGGGTAATCGATAAACATCGTAGAACATGGGACTATATTCACGGAATGGAAACATAGTGTCGATATATACATATATATTTATATAAAACCCTCGGTTAACAGTAAACAATATAAAATAATTACACAGGAAATTAGCGCCTTAACATAAGTCACTACTTATTAAATTAACGCCCTTCACTGGGTCGTTTATTTTCAGTTTGACGACTTGAGGAGCAGTCGTCCATTATAATTTTCTATTTTCTGCTATTTTCTTAATTCTGTATTTTTGATAAAACGCACCTTATCCAGGGGCATCACTTTCAGAAAAGACGACCTACTGGAGGTCGTTAATTCTCTTTGGTTTCCAGGAATATGAACAGTAAAGGTTTTCATGATAAATAATTTGCAGGAACCACATATATGAACTGGACAAGAAAAATAGAAGGATTCAAGCTATATGATCATGCATTAGATTTAACTATAGGTTTCATAGATGTTAAATTTCAAACGTGCGTATTTATCAATTTCTTAAAATTGAAGACTCTTAGTTCGGCGTCAGATCATGAATTAGCGCCCTGACATGGGTCGCCTCTTGCCAAAATTTCACAGATAACCTCTAAGACGCAGTAAAACTATATGCATGAATTACAGATGATATTATCATAAATTTTATACTAGTTTGGGCTACAATTATTGAGAAAACCTACCTGATGATGATCTGGGTGAAGGAACGTGATGGATGTGAAGAGAAAAAGATACTCTGTTCTAAACAGAGTCTTCTGGGAAAACGATGTTGATGAAGAACCCACGTTCTTCAACTAGACAAGAGAGTTACTACTTGCTGCAGGCAACATACAGAAGAAGAAGATGAAGAACATTAATATTCTCCATATCCATAACCGAAGGCAGAGGAAGAAGAACAAACCTGTTCTTCACGCTCGAGACAGCAACAGAACGCCTTTGACCAAAATAGCTAATAGGTTCGACTGAAAGGGGTATTTATAGGGTTTCAGGAATCCCTTAGGGTTAGAATTTGATTAGAACTCTAGTTTCCTTGATAGAGTCCTTACCATAGTCAATCGAACACGTAGCAATCCTAAAACTTACCCTGGATAGTCTCATGGTTCGAATGGAACACAAATGCAATTAACGCCTTATGTTAGGGCGTTAATTCTAATTGACGTCTTTACCTGTGCCGTTTCTTTTGTAATTCACGCCCAAGAAGAGGGCGTTTCTTTCCCTTTCCTTTTATTCATTTTGGACGTTTTGAAATTTGACGACCTTTGGTATAGGCGTCACTTTTTGAATTAACGTCTCAGGTGAAGGCATTTCTTTTTTTTTAATCGCGCCTGGAGAGGGGGATTCCTGCAGCCCACTCAAAGAGTAGACCCAACTAGGCCCAACAGGACCCGACGAGGCAAGCTCGTCCAAGTGACAGTCCACAGGGCCCACTTGGAAAAGCCCAATAAAACAATGCTCGAGGAAACAACTCTCCTAGGCGACCCCAAGGCTCGGAGAGCCCGAGCATCGGTCAGGTCACAGGAAGACCCGCGCACGAGCTATCCCTCCACACGAAGGAGGGAAGCGCTAGCCGGTCTGTCCGACCCATCTCCTCACCGAGCTAGGCCTATTGACAGATAGGGCCGGCCCCCCTAAGCTCGGTACGACCGATAAAATGTTTATCATTGCAGCCGTTAGAGTCCACAGCGGGCCGGGCGCCAAGAAGTCCAGGAGCTTCGGCTTCCCCGCGAGGATAACGCCCCCACGATGAGGCCATAAAAGCCCACGACGAGGACGTAACCTCCATCGGAGACCCCTCGGCTAGCAGGACTCCAGAGGGCGGCGCACTATTTAAACCTGGGATACCCTCCAGCGAAAGGTAAGTCCAAAAGGGCATTGATCCACCCCCAATTCCTGAGCATGGATCACTTCACCCCATTGGTGGAGAGGGATCTCGCGCCTTCACCTTCTCCTCCCTATCGCTGCTCCCACCATTACTCTACTGACTTGAGCGTCGGAGGGTTTCGCCCCAGGGAATCCCCCTGGGCCCTCTGACCCGTTTCCCTATCTTGCAATTCACAAACTTGGTGATTACCAGCCCGCTCAGGAACCAGCGTGAGATTTCGCCTCTTCATCTGGCGCCGTCTGTGGGAAACGCACGAAGAGCCAACATGGTGAGAAGGTGCTCAGGGAGGAGGTCCACCGGCGAAAGGGGTAAGGCCATGGTAGCAGCAGGGGATGGCCCTTCCAGGGCCTCACAGAACCCTCCCTTCAACGCCAGCATGCCCGCCGACGGACCACCACCCCCCCTGCGGCGGTGGTGCTATCCCCCTACGGTGGCGCCGAAGCCTTCCAGGCCCTCAACGCCAAACTGGATGTCCTCGTGGAACTCATGAAGACCCAGGCGGCCAAGGATGCAAGGTCCCGTGCCCCGTCAGGGAGCCCCCCCCGCAGGAGTACGTCCCAGCACACAGCTGGGGGCCGCTTCACCCTCTGCGGCCAGCAGCTCATTCGTAACAAGGTCGGAGGACCCTCGCAAGCTCCGCCTCCGGAGCAAGATGCCTCCTCCACGCCGAGGAAAGGAAGGCGGGGGACGCAACGGCCAGATCCGGAAGCCGACGTTCCCGGGGACCGCCAAGATGCTCCCCCCAGCCTCGCGGCACGATCGCAATCGGAGTTATCCCTCCGGCTGTGAGATTTCGAAAGGCGCTTCGCTGAGCAGGAGCACGCCCTTCGCGCCCTGCAGCAGGCCTCTTCCCCAGAAGATGAGGAGAATTCCCATTCTCCGAGTATATCTTGAAGGCAGAGGTATCTCCCAAAGCCCCCATACCAACCTTCAAGCTATACGACGGCCAGGGCGACCCGGCCAACCATTATGATAGCTTCGACGCCCTGATGACTCTACACGGAGCGTCGGACACCATCAAGTGCCGAGCCTTCGTGACCACTCTGGTCCAGGGCGCTCAAGCGTGGTTCCGGGCCCTCGCCCCCGGATCCATCCGAGACTTCAAGCAATTCGGGCGAGTCTTCAAGAAGAGCTTCGCCGGAAGTGCCCCCCCAAGGTCGGTAGCGGGGCTCTTGGCCCTCAAACAGGCACAAGGGGAAAGGCTCTGGGCTTACGTCCACCGATTTAAATCGGAAGCCCTCCGAATCCCCTGCCTGGACGTGGCCTCGGCCACAACCGCACTGACCGGGGGTACCCGGGATGAGAACCTCCGCCGTGAACTTGTCCTCCACCCTCCCTCGACCCTTGCCGAGCTAGTGACTCTGGCTCTGCGCCACGCCGAGTGCGAAGAAGTACTCAGCGCTTGCCGAGACGCAACTGGCTGGGTCGGGAGGGGGACAAGAAGCAGGGCCCCGAGCCAAATCCTAGCTCGGGAAAGAAGCGAGACCGAGATGGAGAACGCAAGCGGAAGTACGAGCGGTACACCCCGTTAACCGCACCGGTCTATGAAATCTATGAAGACGTCAGAGACTCGGGACTCCTCCGTCGGCCCGAGCCGATGAGGTCAAAAAACCGCAAGCGAGACAGACATTGTCTATTCCACGGCGATCATGGGCATCACACCAGTGACTGCCACCAGCTCCAAGATGAAATCGAGCGCCTCATCCGCCTGGGGCACCTGGCTCGGTTCACTGCCGAGCGTAGAGAAGATCAAGGCGCCGCAGAAGAGATCGACAACGCCCCCCGAGGGGTCCACATCAACGTCATCTCTGGAGGAATAACATCAGGAGGCGATAGCAGCCGTGGAAGGAAGCGTCATGCCGAGCGGGCGAGCCGAGCCCCAGAGTCACCCAAGGCCCCGCCGCAGGTCATAGTCTTCTCTGATCAAGACCTGGAGGGGCTGAGCACCCCGCATGATGACGCCCTCGTAATCTCGGCCACTATAAACCATTGTAACGTAGATAGGATTCTTGTGGATAATGGAAGTGCCCCTGATATATTGTCTTATGACTGTTTCCTCAAAATGGGAGAGGATCCATCCAAACTCCGCCCAGTCCGAACGCCCCTTTGTGGGTTGAACGGCCTGGCCACTCTCCCCGAAGGAGCCCTAGGCCTGCCGGTTACCCTCGGCACCCCACCCAAAACCGTTACGGTCATGGTAGACTTCATGGTGATCAAGGGGATGATAGCGTACAACGCCATCTTCGGCCGGGGAATCCTCAACCGGATCAAGGCAGTACCATCTACCTATCACCAAAAAATGAAGTTCCCCAACAAAAACGGGGTAGGGGAAATCCGAGGTAGCCAGGCCACGGCCCGAAGGTGCTATAATATCTCGGTGGAGGCCATGAGGCCGGGCGGGAACAATAAGGGCCCCCGGGAAGTCGAGGAAAAGTCCGCAGCTACTGAGCCAGGTGGCGAGTTGCTAACAATTTTCCTAAACGATGACCCGACCCTAGGAGTAAGGATCGGAGCCAACCTACCACCCGAGGAACTGCAGCAATATAAGAATTTTCTTTCTGAGTACATCCGAGTCTTCGCTTGGTCCGACGATCAGCTCCCTGGGATACCAGAGGAGACCGTGATGCACAGACTCAACCTCAACCCCACCATGAAGCCCGTGCAGCAGCGCCGAAGGAAGCATGCACCCGAGAAGCAGACGATTATCAAGGCGCAGGTCACCAAGGGGCAAGAGACTGGTCTTTTTAAACCGGTCCTGTACCCGACGTGGCTAGCCAATGTCGTCCTGGTACCAAAGGCTTCCGGCAAGTGGCGGATGTGCGTGGACTTCACCTACTTGAATAAGGCGACCCCTAAGGACTGCTATCCCTTGCCCAACATCGACCAACTGGTCGATTGGACATCAGGCAACGAGATGCTCAGCTTCATGGACACCTATTCGGGTTACCATCAGATAAGAATGAATTCTGAAGACGTCGAGAAGACCGCCTTCATCACCGACTACGGCGTGTACTGCTATACCCGGATGCCTTTCGGGTTGAAGAACGCCGGAGCCACATATCAATGGCTAGTTAATCACATGTTCGAGGAGCAGCTAGGTCGGAACGTCGAGGCCTACATTGACGACATGCTTGTCAAGACCCCCAAGGCCCAGGACCACTTCACCGACCTCGCCGAAACCTTCGGCGTCCTCCTGAAGTACAACATGAAGCTCAATCCTGCCAAGTGCGCCTTCGGAGTAAGATCCGGGAAGTTCCTGGGTTTCCTGGTCACTCAGCGTGGGATCGAAGCCAACCCCGACAAGGTCCAGGCCATCCTGGACATGCGCCCGTCCGCCTGCATTAAGGACGTCCAGCGTCTGACGGGGCGTGTCGCCGCTCTCAGCCGTTTCTTGTCCCGTGCGGCAGAATGATGCCTGTCCTTTTTTAAATTATTGAGGGGGCCCAAATTGGCATCTGCTATGTTCGCATAGGATGAGGAATGCCAGAAAGCATTCACCGAGCTCAAGGAGTTCCTGGCTTCACCCCCGGTACTCTCCAAGCCCATGCCGGGCGAAGTCTTGCTGCTCTATCTCTCGGCGACGTCGTCAACGGTCAGCTCGGTCCTAGTCAGAAATGACTCGGGAATCAAAAGACCAGTCTACTACACCATCAAGGTGCTTAACGAGGCCGAGAGGAGGTACCCCGCAACCGAGAAGCTCGTGCTAGCACTGGTTACCTCCGCGAAACGCCTCCGGCCCTACTTCTAGGGGCACCCCATCACCGTGCTAACCGGTGAGCCGTTGAAGAAGATTTTGGCCCACCCCAAGGCCGCGGGGTGACTCGTCAAATGGACCATTATGCTTGGGGCCTACGACATCTCGTATCGCCCGCGCTCAGCTATAAAAGGTCAAGTGCTCGCCGACTTCACCGCCGAAAGCACCATCCCGACCAAAGGTAGACTACCGACCATGCCCGGGCCAACCTGGGAACTGTACGTCGACGGATCTTCCAACTCGGTCGGTAGTGGTGCTGGGATCCTCCTAAGATCCCCCGAAGGAGTGAAGCTGCAGTACGCCTTGAAATTCAACTTTCAGGCGTCTAACAACACTTCGAGTACGAGGCCCTTATATCGGGAGCGCGCATGGCCCGGCGGTTGGGGGCTGAGCGAGTCAGGATCCACACCGACTCTCAGCTGGTCGCAAGCCAGGTCAATGGCGAGTACGAAGCTCGAGAGGCACCCATGATCAAATACCTCCAGCTGGTCAGGAGACTGACCCAACAATTCGAGGGGTTCGAGGTAGTCCGAATTGCCCGGGAAGAAAACTCCCGAGCGGATGCCCTCTCTCGGTTGGCCTCCTCCCTAGACCCAGAAGGTACCCGATCGGTCCCCCTCGAAGAGCTAGAGCACCCGAGCATTACCTCGGAGCTCCTCGCTGTTGACTCGGCCGTCCTGAGCGACTAGCGCACCCCCTACTTGTCTTGGCTCCGAGACTCCCAAGAGCCCTCTGACCCTCGAGAAGCACGCCGAATGAAGTACCAAGCCCGACGCTTCGTCCTCCTGGATGACACACTCTACCGAAGGTCTTTCACCGGCCCTCTCCTGAAGTGCCTCGACCCCGACGAAGCCAGCCGGGCCATCCAAGAGGTTCATGAAGGCCTGTGCGGAGCGCACTCAGGGGCAAGGTCACTGGTCAGGATCCTGTTACGACAGGGGTACTGGTGGCCCACCCTGCAGCGCGACTGCTCGGCCTACGCTCAACAGTGCGACCGATGCCAGCGGTTCAACCACTTGGTCCTTCAGCCGGCTACAGAACTCGTCACCCTCACCGAGCCTTATCCCTTCGCTCGGTGGGGGATCGACATTCTCGGGCCCTTCCCTACGGCTCAGTCCTAGAAAAAGTTCATTATCATCGCCATCGACTACTCCACTAAATGGATCGAGGCCGAAGCCACTGCAAGGATCACCGAGACAGTCATCTGGAGTTTCGTCTGGAAATCGATCATTTGTCGCTTCGGCATACCCCGAGTGATAGTGAGCAATAACGGTCGGTAATTTGATTCTCGATATTTCTGAGACAGATGTGCCGACCTAAACATCCGCAACCACTTCACTTCGGTCACCCACCCTCAGGCTAATGGGCTGGTCGAAAATGCCAATAAGACTATCTTGAAAGACATAAAGACCAGACTCGGCAAAGCCAAGGGTAGTTGGCTCGAGGAATTGCCTAGCTTACTGTGGTCGCACCGAACGACTCCCAGGACGGCAACCGGTGAAAGTCCTTTTCAGTTGGTGTACGGCACTGAGGCCGTCATTCCATTAGAGATCGCCAACCCGTCTCTCCGAGTCATCCGCTACTCGCTCGAGGAAAATAACCAAAAGTTACTCGAGAACCTCGACCTAGCCGATGAACTCCGGGATATTGCCAGCATCCGAGTGACGGAATACCAGCGACGCCTCACTCGATACTAAACGCCAGAGTCCGAAGCAGACACTTCCAATCGGGAGACTTCGTCCTCAGAAAAGCCAAAGCCTCTCGACTACTAGAGGTGGCGGGCAAGCTGTCCCCTAACTGGGAAGGCCCCTACCGAGTGGTTGAGACGCTCGGGAAAGGTGCGTACATGCTAGCAACAATGGAAGGGGAGCCCATTCCTCGGACATGGAACACAGCCGCACTACGTAAATTCTATTTTTGAAATTGTACAGCAAGATGGACAAAATAAATCCCTTTTCTTTTCATTCAAAACTATTGATACATCAGAAAGGCAAAGGCCAGTACATTGCATGACAAAAAGTAGGAAAACCCATCTCACACCGCTGCAAGGGGTCATCGCTCGGTTGACTCGATCTCGATCTCCTCGTGTCCAGCCACTGACTCTGCCTCGCGTAGAAACTGGCTCGGACAAGAGGGGGCCGATCCAGTTGGCTCAAATGACCCCTGACAAAGGTGACAAAGGGACTGCGGAGAAGGTAACCACCTTCTAAAGTTGGGGAAGGCTACCTTCCAAGTTGATAGAGGCCAGGGAGAAGGAGCGCCGTGAAGACCTCCTCTTTCCCAAGCTACCAACTCCCTGGAAGGGAACAGAGAGCAAGCAGCCTCCGAAGAGTAAAAGAAATGAAGAGCAGAAGAGGGAAAAAGAGGCTGCAGACGGAGGAAGGCTTCGGTGAGGAGGGAACTTGATGCGCCTCCCCCCCATGTAGAGGGGGAGTGGCGGCAGGCATCCCTAATTCCCCCATCCGTCCTCTGCCTCGGTGCCCGCCCGGAAGCCACGCCAGAACTGAGAAAGGGCAAGAGCTATGCCCTCACACGTCGAAGCCCTCTCCAGATCCACGCGACGACCGTCGGACCCGTCTCAAACCCGCGCGGCGACCGTGGGACCCATCCAACAAGCCAGGACAGCAAGAGCTCTCTGCTCCCCGTCGTCGGTGGCGTCACCCTCCGAAGGATCCTCCATGCTCCGAATGCAACGGCACAACGCAGAGTGAAGAAGAAGGAGTGAGGAAAGACTGTTAGAGAAAATCCCAAGCGGTAAAGAGGAAAGGGCGCCCTTCGGTCCTTCTTATAGGCCAAAGGAGGCTACACGCCTTAAATGACTCCCCCCTCGAAAACACGCCAAAGGATTTCTCCCCTGAACAGTCACCTCCAACTCCTCGTTTCCCGCCCTAGCGGGATTCACGAAGCGGCCTGGCATTCAAAGCGTGAGGGAACGGAAGGACGCCCCGTCAGAAGCCTACCAAATCAGCATGTGAAAACCACGCAGGACATATCGGCACTCTCGAACTACTTCAGATACGCCAACCAAATCACGGCAAGGATGGCGATCAAGCAAGTAAGTCATTTCATTATCTCATAAAGAGGAAACTCTCTAAAGGAGGAAAGAGAGACAACAAGAGACAAGAGCAAAATAAGGCAAAATACATCAGGCCTCGGGCCCACTTCGAAGCTCGGGAGCGACGGAAGTGGGCGCGTCACCCCCAGCACCCTCGGTGACGGCCGACCCGGGCACTGACCTCGCCTGTGCGAGAACTGTCTCAGTCGTGAGCCCTCCCGAGACGTCCGGAGTTGGTGACCCCGCCGGAGGAGACCCCTCTGGATCTTCCCCACTCGACGTAGAGGAGCTAGAAGCCGACTCATCCGAGTCATAGCTCTGGCCCAAAGGGAACTCGATCCCAGAGTCTTGATCATAGGCGTAGTCCACCGCCCGATGATAACCCTGCTTAAACCCCTTTCGGGCGCCCCGGCGAAGCGCTACCTCGTAATATGGTAGGGCGGCTCTCTCCAGGTCGACTGAGTAGGCATCCGAGCTCCTTTACCGCTCGATCACCTCCGCCTCGATCTGCTCCATCCTTCCAATGAGCTCGACCCAAGCCCGCTCCGCCTCGGCCGCACGCTCCTCTGCCCCCACCAGGCGTTCCTCTGCCTCGAACCTCTCTCGCTCGGCTTCGGTCGACCGCCTCTCCGCCCGGGCTCGGTCCGCCTCGGCCACGGAACGAAGGCGCTCCGCTACCTCCGCCCGGTCCAGTAGCTCGGCATGTTCAAGCTCCCAACGACCGTCCAGCTCGAGGTGACGCAGACGCTCCTCTTCCAAGAGTTTGCCTTTCCCGTCGAGCGACTCTTGGGCCTTAGCCAACTGCTCAGTCAGCACCTTGGTTTCTAGCCGACTCGCCCGTGCCAAATCCCTGATCATGGAGAACTCCCGTCGAAGCCCCTCATGCTCCTCGCTGAGGTGGGCCAGTTTCCTCTCGCACCCCCCGAGGGCCCAGGCGAGATTCGACCGCTCCGTCTCCGTCCGAGCGTACGTCTCCACCATCAAGGCCGCCGACCGAGCCATGACTAGGCCGCCCTCCATGAGGACATCGAGGACTCCGGACGGGGAGTGGCGCTTGTCTCCCCCCCTCGTCTTTGCGGCAACCTCTCGACAAACCCGATACAGGTCGCCCGAAACACCGAGCCTTTCCAAGGCCTCCGGCATGGAGATCCGCTCCCCACCGGACGCCCCGTGAGAAGGTTCGGCTCGAGCAACGGGGCCTACCGCCCCACGCGCCACGGTCGGTTGGGGTTGCGACGCCTCCCCGGGCAAACCCCCAACCTAGACTGACGCCACGGGATTGACCGCACCGGGAACTTCGAGCACTTGGGGCTGCGACGCCCTCGCAGGCGAACCCCCAACCTCGACTGACGCCACGGGATCGACCGCACCAGGAACTTCGAGCACTTGGGGCTGCGACGCCCTCGCAGGCGAACCCCCAAACCTATCTGTCTCGGCCCGCGCCTCGCCGCCCGAGACATCGCCGACCTCGACCGGTCTCCCGGTCTCGACGTCGGCTACTTCAGCACCGGTCCTCTCCATCCCCGGGGAGGGGAGAACCGACCTATCTCCGCCCTCTGAGGGGCCCCTGGCCTCCTCAGCCCCCTCTCGCCTGGTAGGTGGGGGAGCTGGCCTGGAAGGGTCGGCCCCATCTTGCCCCCGAGAGGGGAGCGCCGCCGAGCCAGAGTCACCCCCGGCAGCGGTAGGAAGGCCAGCCTTCTTGCCCCATTTCTTGGCCTTCGCGGCTTCCCGCAATTTTCCCTCCATGGGATCCTTGCGCTTCGCCCCGCTTGGCCGCGAAGATCCCTCGGAGGTCACCCCCTTGCCCTTATCCCGGGCTTGGGAACGACCCACGGGAACGACAGACTCCTCAGCCGCTGAGTCATCCCCAAGATCGATGACCTCGGTGACCTCTTCCAAAGGGTCCCGCCGGATGTCTGCAATGAAGAAGAAGATTCGGTTAAGAAGCGAAAAGGCACCCCTCCGACCCCGTCGAAGGATCCGAAGGATGATACCTGATGGCTTGAGCTGTGTAAGCAGATACTGCTCTACATTCTCCAGCGTCACCAGCTCCTCAGTCGACCGACGATTTGTCAACAAGCGAGCGGCGTATTCCTCCACTTCGGCGGGGAACTCCTCCTGCCACGGGGGAAGATTCAGATGGAAGTTGGGCATAATCTGGCACCTCCAGGATTCATCCACTGCTTCTGCCTTCACCCAGAAAAATTGCCTTTTCCACCCTTTGTGCGAAGAATCCTTCGCCGCCAGCGGAATACAACTCCGATTCCTGCGCGCCTGAATAAAATAGAAGCCTTTCCCCGCCGACGGATGTGCCTTCAGCTCGAAGAAATAATGAAAAAGATCCAGGGACGTGGGAACCCCCTGCAGGCGGCAGAGGATCCGAAAGGCAGATAGCAGGAGATACGAGTTGGCCACCAGCTGAACAGGCGCTAACACGAAAAAATTGAGAAGCTTCAGAACGAAGGGCTCGAAGGGGAGGCAGAATCCGCTCTTCCACACCAGGAGAAAAGTACAAATATGGCTCGTGCGGCTATCCAAGCTCGTCTCGTATGGGGCAGCGGCTACAAAGCTATATCGGAGAGGCAGGCGAAATCGATGCTCCAGTTTCTTCACATCAGCCTCCCCCAACTCGCTGCGATTGGGGACGGGCTCCCGCCTCACCTGCTCGATTTTCGAGCGCAGATCCGCCATAGAGCTAGAAGAAGAACCTTCACGAGAGCCCGAAGACTCCGGGGGAGAAGGAAGCTGTCGGATCTGCTCCGCGGTTATACGCGCCAGCTCCTCAAATGCAGCCGCAAGAACTCGCTCCCCTGCTGTATCTTCAAAGCGCATCAAGGAGCCCCAGAAGCAAAGAAATGGAGGAAAGGCCAAAAACCCTAGAAAGGCTGGGAGGACGAGCAGTGCCCTACGCCTATAAACCCTCGCGGGAGGCGGCGCGCCGTTCCAACCTCCAAGAAAAAGGGGGCCCCTTCATTTCAAATCCGTCAGGATCATTATTACTACGGGCCCAGGCGACCACTACACGTGGCTTCATAACGCCGACATGATTACACCCACCCCAGCCACACCGGTCCAAAGCCTCGAAAAACTACTCAACCGAGCCCCCTTGGCTCGGGAGTAGGAGGGGGACAAGTGGAGAGGGGGATTCCTGTAGCCCACTCAAAGAGCAGACCCAACTAGGCCCAACAGGGCCCGACGAGGCAAGCTCGTCCAAGTGACAGTCCACAGGGCCCACTTGGAAAAGCCCAATAAAACAATGCTCGAGGAAACAACTCTCCTAGGCGGCCCCAAGGCTCGGAGAGCCCGAGCATCGGTCAGGTCACAGGAAGACCCGTGCACGAGCTATCCCTCCGCACGAAGGAGGGAAGCGCTAGCCGGTCTGTCCGACCCATCTCCTCACCGAGCTAGGCCTATTGACCGATAGAGCCGGCCCCCCTAAGCTCGGTACGATCGATAAAATGTTTATCATTGCAGCCGTTAGAGTCCACAGCGGGCCGGGCGCCAAGAAGTCCAGGAGCTCCGGCTTCCCCGCGAGGATAACGCCCCCACGATGCGGCCATAAAAGCCCACGACGAGGACGTAACCTCTACCGGAGACCCCTCAGCTTGCAGGTCTCCAGAGGGCGGCACACTATTTAAACCTGGGATACCCTCCAGCGAAAGGTAAGTCCAAAAGGGCATTGATCCACCCCCAATTCCTGAGCACGGATCACTTCACCCCATTGGTGGAGAGGGATCTCGCGCCTTCACCTTCTCCTCCCTATCGCTGCTCCCACCATTGCTCTACTGACTTGAGCGTCGGAGGGTTTCGCCCCAGGGAATCCCCCTGGGCCCTCTGACCCGTTTCCCTGTCTTGCAGTTCACAAACTTGGTGATTACCAGCCCGCTCAGGAACCAGCGCGAGATTTCGTCTCTTCAGCGCCTTGTTCAGAGGTGTTATTTACATTTGACTTATTATTTATTCATTTTGGTTCTTATCATTTACTTACTTAATTTTTCTTGAAATCTTCCTTTTATTTTACCAGGGTTGCTACACCCTCCCCCACTTAAAAGAATTTGGTCCCCAAATTCCATCACATATAAACGTGGAGAGTGTAGAGTATATACCTTTTTTTTAGAATAAGTCTGGGAATCGTTTCCTCATAGACTCCTCGGTCTACCATGTGGCTTCATGTTCTGAACATTTACTCCATTGCACCTTAACCATGGGAATAACTTTATTCCTTAGGGTTCGTACCTCGCGATCGAGGATCTTCATGGGCCTTTGTTCATACGTAAGGTCCGTCTGAATCACCAGGTCTCCATGATCAATGATATGTGATGGATCGTGCACATACTTCCTCAACATTGATATGTGGAATACATTATGAACTTTGGACAATTGAGGAGGTAAAGCGACGTGGTAAGCAACCTCGCCAACTCTTTCTAGTATCTCAAAAGGTCCGATAAACCTTGGTGTAAGCTTGCCCTTAACACCAAATCTCATTATTCCACGTCCAGGTGATATCTTAAGAAAAACGTGATCTCCCACTTGGAATTTGAGATCTCTTCTTCGTGTGTCAGCATAAGCCTTCTGTCTAGACTGAGCAACTTGAAATCTTTCTCTAATCAACTGAATCTTTTCAGTGGTATCCCTTACCATGTCTGGACCTAATAGTTGTTTTTCGCCAACTTCATCCCAGCACAAAGGCGATCGGCAACTCCTTCCGTATAAAGCTTCGAAAGATGCCATTTGTATACTTGCCTGGTAGCTGTTGTTGTATGCAAATTCAACCAACGGCAAGTGATCATGCCAGCTTCAACCAAAATCAATGATGCAAGCTCGGAGCATATCTTCAACCACCTGATTAGTTCTCTCGGTCTGACCATCTGTTTGAGGATGAAAAGCTGTACTAAAGTTAAGTCTCGTCCCCAGTGAATGTTGTAAACCCTTCCAAAAGTGAGAAGTAAAACGGGGGTCTCTGTCAGACACGATTGAGACAGGTACTCCATGCAACCTGACTATCTCCTTTATGTATAATGCAGCAAGAACATCAACTGACCCTCGACTCTTGATTGGCAAGAAGTGTGCCGATTTGGTCAATCGGTCGATGATAACCCATATTCCGTCATATCCTCCCTTTAATTTGGACAGACCCATAATGAAGTCCATATCGATATCCTCCCACTTCCACTTGGGAATATCTAGAGGATGTAGCTTACCGGCAGGCTTTTGGTGTTCTGCCTTGACTTGTTGACATGTGAGACAGCGAGACACAAAATCCGCTATTTCTCTTTTCATATTGGGCCACCAAAAGGTCCTTTTCAAATCTTGGTACATCTTAGTTGATCCTGGATGAATCGTGTACCTTGATCTGTGAGCTTCATCTAAGATTTTCTTCTTTAGCTCTGGGCAATTCGGTATACATGTTTTTTTTCTGAACATCAATCTTCCATCTGGTGCTAATTTGAAATCAGGTTATTCTTCCATTTTGCCCTTGATTTCCACTAGTACGGGGTCACTACCTTGAAGTCCTTGTATTTCAGATAGCAAGTCTGGCTGTATGCTCATATGGGATATGGTGACACACCTACTGTCCTTGTCCATGCTTATTTTAAGTTTAGAGAATTGTTCTAGCAACTTCCACTCCTGAACCATACAATTGGCTAATAGTGCTCTCGGCTTTCGACTGAGGGCATCGGCTACAGGGTTACCCTTTCCAGGATGATATTGTATAGTGAAGTCGAAGTCCTTAAGATATTCTAGCCAACGTCTTTGCCTCATATTCAATTCCTTCTGAGAGAAGAGATACTTAAGACTTTTATGGTCAGAGTATACAATAAACTGCACTCCGTACAGATAATGTCTCCATAGCTTCAGTGCAAATACTACCGCAGCCAATTCTAAATCATGAACTGGGTAGTTCTCCTCGTGCTTCTTCAATTGGCGAGAAGAGTAGGCTATAACCTTCCCTTGTTGCATTAAAACACATCCGAGGCCAATGCCAGATGCATCGATGTATATTTCGAATCTCTCGCCTTCAATTGGTAAAGCTAAAATCGGGGCAGTAGTTAGATGATCTTTGAGAGCTTGGAAGCTTCTTTCACATTCCTCACTCCATTCATAACGTATCTCCTTGCGAGTTAGCCTAGAGAGTGGTACGGCTATCTTGGAGAAATCCTTGATGAATCGCCGATAGTAGCCCGCAAGACCCAAGAAACTACGGATCTCGCTAGCATTGGTCGGTCTCTCCCAATTCCTTACAGCTTCAACCTTTGATGGATCTACGGATAAACCGTCTTTTGATATAACATGCCCCAAGAAAGCTACTTCTCCTAACCAAAATTCACATTTGCTGAGCTTTGCATATAACTGATTCATCCTCAATATTTGTAATGCTATTCTCAAATGCTCCTCGTGCTCTTCCTTGGTCTTTGAATAGATCAGTATATCATCAATGAAAACCACTATGAATTGATCTAGATGAGGCCTGAATATACTATTCATCAATTGCATAAAAGTAGCAGGGGCATTTGTTAGTCCAAAAGGCATAACAACAAATTCATAGTGCCCATACCTGCTTCTGAATGCGGTCTTATAAATGTCCTCATCTTTGATCCTTAGTTGGTGATATCCCGACCTGAGGTCAATCTTCGAAAAATACATGGATCTAGATATTTGATCAAATAACTCATCGATTCTCGGCAGTGGATACTTATTCTTGATAGTGAAATGATTCAACTGTTGATAGTCGATGCATAACCTCATGGATCCATCTTTCTTCGTTACAAATAGCACAGGTGCTCCCCACGGGGAAGTGCTTGGTCTAATAAATCCCTTCTTGAGAAGTTCCATCAATTGCTCCTTCAGCTCCTTGAGTTCAGCAGGGGACATCCTATATGGTGCCTTAGAAACTGTTCCAGCACCAGGGACCAAGTCGACGGTGAAGGCCACTTCTCTTTGTGGGGGTAATCCAGGCAAATCCTCCGGAAACACGTCCGGAAATTCTTGCACAACTGGGATGTCTTCTAGCTTAGTCTCCGTAGTCTCCTTAATGGTGACAAATGCATGGAAAGATACACATCCTTTCCTTATTAGCTTGCTAGCTCGGAGAGCCGAAATAAGAGGTGACTTGCTCCGACTCTTAGGGCTAGAATAGACTAGTTTTGGAAAGTCCTTGAAAGTAACTTTGCTGTTATGGCAATGCACAGTTGCTCGATACCTAGATAACCAGTCTACTCCCAATATGACATCATATTCCTTTAGGTCTAAACATATGAGGTTGATAGAAAGATTTCTTCTTTTTACCAAGACTTCACAGTTTTGATAATGGTGAGTAATATCGGTTTCATTTCCGAGAGGAGTGGATAAAAATATTTTCATCCATTCCGGTTCCAAAGATAGTGGGTCAGCAAACTTCTTGGAAATAAAAGAATGTGATGCACCCGTATCAAATAAGACATGTGCAGACTTGGAACAAACTTTCAGTGTACCTTCTACTAGTCCGCCTTCGTCTTGTTCCGCCTCCTTAATAGCTTGGAGACGAGCATTCTTTGTCACCGGGCGCTTTCCGTTACCGGCTTGATCATTGAGTAGGGGACAGTCGGGAATCTGATGATCACGGCTCCCACAATGGAGACACGCTCCAAGTTTCCTCCAACATTCTTTGGCCTTGTGCCCGGCCTTATCACAGTGCTTACATACCACCTTAGAAGGTGTAGTGGTGATGGAGAAAGGTTTGGTCTTCTTGAACTTTTGCTCCTGGGAGGGAGTACCTCCATTACTTGGCCTCTTCTTGAAATTGGGTTGGAAGGTGCCGGAGCTAGTAACATTCTCCTTCTTGTCTTTCCCACGGATCCTATCAGATAGTTCCGTGGCATCTTCTAGTAATTGGGCTCGTCAAACCATCTCCGAATAGACTTGTATGTCCATTGGTGCCAGTTGTGTGATATATTGGGGCCTGAGCCCATTAAGGAATCTTCGAGCTTTCATCTTCTCAGTACTAACTAAGTGTTTAGCGTACCGAGGCAGCCTTGAGAACTGCGCTTCATATTCAGCCACCGACCAAGATCGTTGCTTAAGTGCGGTGAATTCAGCGGCTTTCTTCTCTTGAACTCGATCTGAGAAATATTTATTGTTGAAATGTTCAACAAACTCATCCCAAGTGACTTGTCCTTGATTTAACGTAGCTTCTACCGACTCCCACCAACAACGGGTGTCCCTTTCTAATTGAAAAGTTGCTAGCAGGACCTTCTCTTGATCTGTGCATTGCATAACCTGAAAGATCCGTTCAGTTTCCCGGATCCAGTGTTCGGCATCATCCGGATCAGTAGATCCTACGAACTTTGGAGGATTCATGTTCTTAAAGCCTTGGTGGAGATTTCTGGCTCCACGTAGTGCACCTCCTTGTGCCACTTGTTGAAGTGCCTGGGTCATGCCTTGAAGAGTGCGTTGCATGTTGCGCCATTGAGCACGTTCGGCAGCCATTGTCCTACAATTACAATAGCTATTAGTATGTGATTACGTTTAAAGGCTTTTAATTCTATTTTGACTTTAACCCTTGGTTCTACCCAATCTCACTGGTTAGAGGTTCAGACTTATCCTTGGACTTGGGTTTCCTAGGAATTGAATACCCTAGGCTCTGATACCACAAAAACTATCACGCCCCGAGCGCGGAAGATACCCGGAGACGCGTGACGAGTTTATATTGATTATGTCAATCAGAGTGTTAGTGTATTCGACACCAAATCAGAGATGCGCAAGAGTAAAGATAACCCAATCCTTTTATTCTTTCACAAAAGTATTTCTATTACAATCCCTTTAAAATGCTAAACTTAATAAAAAGAAAAGTACAAAATTGACTCAAGAAAATATAGAAAAGACAAGACTAGTTGATGCTTTGAGAAGCTCTAATCTCTTTCACTCTTGACCTCCCAGTCCGATTGAGTCTCGTCGTCGGACTTACCTGAAAAGTAGGGAAACACTGAGTGAGCGAACGCTCAGTGGGAAATTATATCTCAAGAACTAGCAATGGGTTTAAGTTATTACAATTTTTCACATGTAAATGCAATATGCATGTAGAAATAACTGAGCAAGTGAAATAAAACTAACAATAGAATAACACGTCGTGCAAAGCTTCCAAGCAAGTCTTAAACAAGAGATATTCATGAGAGACTTTATAGATTATTGGCTATTTCACGCAAGTACTTTGCCCGTGTCGGGCCACGCTAGTAAAGTCACGCAAGTCGAGTCACGCATGCAAGGAAGAGAGAGTGTGGAATGTCAAAGATCAAAAGAGAAAGTACTTCGGTGCAATGCTAGACACCGTGATCATTACAACTCCCATGGGCACTAGTACTTTTGGGTGCTCCTCCCAGGACCAGATCGGGCCCTTATATGCACAGCATTAAAGATAGATCTAGACATCCACTTTATTTGTATAGCCAATATGGAATTTCAAAGAAAAAGCTTGTGGAAATTCAAGATAGAGTAGAGTTAAAATTGAACTTGATGTATAAGGACGATAATAACGATATAAACACGAGTATCGATAAAACTGGGTGGAGTTGGTTCCCTAATTAGGTACCATGACAATTTAAGTGTCCATATATAGATGGTCATGTCATTTGATATAGAATTGAGGTCCACAAGAACAGCATATTAATGGCATGATGTCCTCATCCCATTAAGAATATTCTCATGATATCCACATAGCATATCATGAGGGCCGGTATACCATGTTTCTATAGAGTGACATGGTAAAATAGTGTAAAGGGTTTTTATGGTACAACCAGCTCAGTCGGCCTTGAGGGAATCCAAGGCTACGAGGAGACTTATGGAGGTCCCAATGACTAACTTGCCAGTCCAAAGGAACAGAATGTCCAATGGAGAGCTTGTATGTCACCGAGAGTTGAGGGGTAATCGATAAACATCGTAGAACATGGGACTATATTCACGGAATGGAAACATAGTGCCGATATATACATATATATTTATATAAAACCGTCGGTTAACAGTAAACAGTATAAAATAATTACATAGGAAATTAGCGCCTTAACATAAGTCACTACTTATTAAATTAACGCCCTTCACTGGGCCGTTTATTTTCAGTTTGACGACTTCAGGAGCAGTCGTCCATTATAATTTTCTATTTTCGGCTATTTTCTTAATTCTGTATTTTTGATAAAACGCGCCTTATCTAGGGGCGTCACTTTCAGAAAAGACGACCTACTGGAGGTCGTTAATTCTCTTTGGTTTCCAGGAATATGAACAGTAAAGGTTTTCATGATAAATAATTTGCAGGAACCACATATATGAACTGGACAAGAAAAATAGAAGGATTCAAGCTATATGATCATGCATCAGATTTAACTACAGGTTTCATAGATATTAAATTTCAAACATGCGTATTTATCAATTTCTTAAAATTGATGACTCTTAGTTCGGCGTCAGATCATGAATTAGCGCCCTGACATGGGTCGCCTCTTGCCAAAATTTCACAGATAACCTCTAAAACGCAGTAAAACTATATGCATGAATTACAGATGATATTATCATAAATTTTATACTAGTTTGGGCTACAATTCTTGAGAAAACCTACCTGATGATGATCTGGGTGAAAGAATGTGAAGGATGTGAAGAGAAAACGATACTCTGTTCTAAACAGAGTCTTCTGGGAAAACGATGTTGATGAAGAACCCACGTTCTTCAACTAGACAAGAGAGTTACTACTTGCTACAGGCAACCTACAGAAGAAGAAGATGAAGAACATTAATATTCTCCATATCCATAACCAAAGGCAGAGGAAGAAGAACAAACCTGTTCTTCACGCTCGAGACAACAACAGAACGCCTTTGACCAAAATAGGTAATAGGTTCGACTGAAAGGGGTATTTATAGGGTTTCAGGAATCCCTTAGGGTTAGAATTTGATTAGAACTCTAGTTTCCTTGATAGAGTCCTTACCATAGTCAATCGAACACGTAGCAATCCTAAAACTTACCCTGGATAGTCTCATGGTTCGAATGGAACACAAATGCAATTAACGCCTTAGGTTAGGGCGTTAATTCTAATTGACGTCTTTACCTGTGCCGTTTCTTTTGTAATTCGCGGCCAAGAAGAGGGCGTTTCTTTCCCTTTCCTTTTATTCGTTTTGGACGTTTTGAAATTTGACGACCTTTGGTATAGGCGTCACTTTTTGAATTAACGTCTCAGGTGAAGGCGTTTCTTTTTTTTTTAATCGCGCCTTGTTTAGAAGCGTTATTTACATTTGACTTATTATTTATTCATTTTGGTTCTTATCATTTAATTACTTAATTTTTCTTGAAATATTCCTTTTATTTTACCAGGGTTGCTACACAAAAGGTGTTGATTAACCAAACTTGTTCATTGAAAAATAATTTGATGTTCAAAAGCAAAAATCTGAAAAATATGTGTGTATCAGAAAAAAATTTGGAAGCAATGTCAAATTCAGATGCATTCACAATTGTTTAATCTCAATACTACTTTGTGTAACTCCTAAAGGAGTCATTGAAATTAATTGAGTAAGATGTAAAGAGGCTGAACTAGAAAGTTATATGAGCTATTGGTTCATTTTTATTAAAACATGTTTCAGATATGAGTATTGAATCTCATTAACAAACCTTGTATACATCACTCTTAAACCATGCCTGTCAATTAAATCCACTTCATAAGCTTTTATAATAGAAGAGTCTGAAACTTAACCATGGATATATGGAATGGGTACCTCACTGAAAATCTTTTCTTCTCAAATATTATGTTTTGGAAATTCGATCACACCGGCTCAGATCATGCTCACTCTATTTGCTGAACTATCTTTGAAAGATCCTGTATTCTGCATGTTGCCATGTCAATCCTCCTAAATTTATTCTTGACATACCTCTCACCTTACATTCTTGAAAGTCTTGTTTCATTCTGAACAAGGAGCATTGTATTGTTTTAAGGGAGAGAATAGTCTTGTCCAGACTGCATTTCTTGCTTTGTAAAGGGGGAGATTTTCTTGTGATTTTATCTACTTATGTTTCCACACTTGAGTGCCTGACTGCTTGATCATTTATGTTCATGCCATATTTCATTCTATCTTGATGCATATTGCATATTGCATAATTGCATATTTCATATTGCCTATTGCCTATTGCCTATTGCCTATTGCCTATTGCCTATTGCCTAGTCTATTGCATATTGCATATTGCACATCACATGTCATCTCTTTGGTCATCAACTTTGCACAAAATTCAAACAAAAAAATTGATGAGTATTTGCATATGCTTTTGTCATCTTGCATATTGCACTTCAAATTCCACAATCTTGCTTAGAGTTCATGGTTCACACACCTCCCCTTCATGGGAGGTTCATTGCTGGGTTTGTGCACCACAGTCTTTATATATCCATCTACTTCTGGTTAAACTTTCACATCTGTTCTCTTCGGTTCCCCACTTTTTGATAATGTCAAAGGGGGAGAGAGTTTTGGAAGGTCACAATATATTGTCATCATCAAAAAGGAGGAGATTGTTGGATTCGTGTCTCTCCCTCTTTATCTTTGATAATGGTTTTGATCATCACAATATATTGTGTGAAGATATTCATATTGTGTGCTTGATTAGTGGAAAACATCTTCATGATAAACGAACTCACATGTTGCTATCTTATCTTGCAGGTTGCACTACTAAGATGAGAAGCACTGGCTCTTCCTGTATATATGGTTGATGTTGAATCATGCATGTTGCTCATTAATCTTTGGAGGTTTCATGTGAAGACTATGCTTCTTAGTGGAATGGTTGAGTCCTTATGGATATGAAATTGATTGCATGGCCTTGTGTTGTGTAAATGCATAGCCATTTCATTACATGCTCTGTTGAAGATTTCCTCTGGTTCTTGTATATCATGAATGCATAAATGATGGTTCCTTGTCATTCTGATCATATGGCTTAAATGCTTTGAAATGATTTGTGGGAGAATTGGGTTGAAGTTGGGAGCTTTAGATTCGTTGGTTTAATATTAACTTGCTTCTAAATTCCCAGAAAGTGCAGGTTAATATTGCCCACATGTGATGGATTCAAGGTAAGAATTTATATTAGAATCCATGGGGATACTCTTCTAATCTTGAGTTGAAAAAATGGGTTCTCAAGTGCTTTCATACAGATCTTTTATGGGGATTCTTATGTGCCTCATGCTAATGCTTTCATAATCATATTTCATGTCATTTGGGTTTTGGTCTCAAAACTAGCTCCATATATTAATGCTTGATCTAGATATTTTGATTTCGATCTAAGCTCTTGTTTTATCATGTGTTTCAGGGATAATATTCATGGTTGATCATCATGAGATTATGGTAATATTTAATAATTTATTTTCCCTTGAATCCATAGAGGTTTGATGGGTTTTTATAACCCAAACTGCATGGGTCGACCCCTGGGGTCGAACCTTAGTGTTTCTGACAGGACAGAAACAATTACCCGCAGTCTGCCTGCATGGGTCGACCCCTGGGGTCGACCCCTGATGTCTGGAATTTTATTCTTACTTCTGGTGGCCTCTGATTGTCATGAGGGTCGACCCCAAGGGTCGACCCCTGGTAGTAATTATTTTTTTCACCCGGTGGGTTCTTTCTACACACCTGCAAGCGTCGACCCCAAGGGTCGACCCCTGACAGTCTTATCTTTTACCTGCACGGGAGGGTCACGAGGGTCGACCCCAAGGTTTGACCCATTGAACTTGGTTCTTTAAAAACCCCACGAGGGTCAAGGGTCGACCCTTTCCGGTCCGGGGCGGTGCCATCAAAAATGACCTTTGTGTAAGCGCTCCGAAAGTCTTCTAACTCCGGTCCAACTGCCCTAAATCACTCCATGATTTGTGGATCTTGTCCCTGGGCTATCCCTTGACCATCCTAGAAGCATAAATACATATTATTGGGTTGTAAACCCTAAGGAACTAAGCTAGATCTGAAATTTCGAGCTGTTCTTAACCCTTGTATGTGCAGGACGCAGGCAGCGGCTCCATGGCTTCTTCCACATTATTCTGGGCGTAAAAGTGAAAGGAAGAAGGTTGATTCAAGTTTCTGAACAATCTTCTACTGGAAGCTGCGTGGGAAATCAAGCTACAACCTCGTTCTTGCAAGATTCGTTCATCTTCCCTCAAGAACAATCTTCAACCTGCAGAGGCATTGAAATACATTCAAAGGAGACAAAGGGGGAGCTCTAATAACTACACATTGAAATGTTCCTTTGTCCATTTATTTGTTGCCCTCTTATTTGTGCTGTGATTTTCATCCTAAGCAACAAGATGAGCTAATGCTTTCCATTCTCTTGCAGAAGAAGAAGGAGGAGTGCGGCTACAAGGTTGAGAGGAGAGGGGTTTATGAAGTTAGTCATTTTTATGATGTATGCAGGTTTGACTGGAGCTAGGATTTGAAGGATATACTCAGTACGAGCTGCTGAAGTTGCAGACGATCCGGATCTTCGAGGAAGATGATCGGGTGCTCCATCCTACTGCAGATTCGATTCTCTCCAACCGAAGCTTTAAGGAAAATCTATGAATAGCCTTTGGAAAAACAAGGGGAAACATTCTACATCCTTAATACATCTCTTTATGATAGTTTCTCTCCATTTACATATTGCTGTGAGCATATATTGTAAATCCTTTTATGTTGCTGAATTCTAAAAATTACTGTGTGTGTGGACGGAGCTGTGTCTCCGTGTGAGGTACTTGTGCGAGGTATGTTCCCCGACGTTGTGTGTGTGTGCTGCTGTGGCAGCGGCTTGAGGCAAGGCCTCCTGTGTGTGGATTGCTGTGAAAGCAGCGTGTGTGGTGTTGGGGTTCGTCCCCGTGTTGCTACATTTTGTAGCATGTAGTGAAGCCTCACCGGGGTTTGGCGATGGGTGGACGTAGGGGACACGGCAGTGTACCCGAACCACCTAAAAATCTCTGTGTCTATTGTGATTGCCTGTGTGATTATTCATTTCTTCTATCTCCCTTCACAGGTCAATTTAGTAGGTCTTTGCTCACTACATCATCGCACATTGCTTCATCCGCTATCCTTGTTAGGATTAATTTTAATTGTTCCTTACATCGATAATCCGTGTTTGGCGTAGGTTCCTTCATCCATTGTCTAGTTTATTTGAGTGAGATCGAAAAGCTTGAGAGAAGAATTTAATCTCACGTTTGTTTAGGCTATTTAACGTAGTTAATATTAATTATGCTGTGTTTAGTTTAGAAAGTGTTTAAAATCCGCCATCTCAGCTTGGGGACAATTCAACCCCCCTTCTTGTCCGCCATCTCTTTGGGCCAACAATTGGTATCAGAGCCTAGTCTCTGATTTTTATTCTACGGACCTCATGGTCTAGGAGAAAAGATCTTTTTCATGATGGCTAGTTTGAATTTGGTTCCTATCTTGATGGTTTTGATTTTGCATCATGGCTTGGAAAATTGTGTGTTTGAATTTCTAGTACTAATCCGAAGCTTTTGAACTTAATGACTCACGGTCCTCATGCTCTATCAAAAGATAAGTCAAAGTGGACCAATGAGGACAAGAAAAAGGATTCTGATAATCTTTTTATTTTGAACACTCTTAGGGCTGCAGTGAACACTGGCGTATATCCCTTCATTTTATCTTGTAGGTCAGTCAAAGAGATCTTGGATGGGCTAAGCGAAGCCCAAGATGAAAGCTGGAATGGTGAGTGCCTCGTGGCAAACAAAGAAAATGAAGGCCATAGCGAGGAAAACTCTAAGGTAAACTCCGACTCTGAGGAAGAAGATGAACTTAGTTATGATGAGTGGATGAATGCATATGATGAACTATTTGACAAATACAAAGCATTAAAATCTGAAAATAGGAAACTGAAAAAGACATTTGATGATTCATCGCATGTTAACTCACCATGTACTAAATGTTCTGAAGTTGAAAACTCTTGTGTTGTTGATTCGTCATGTGAAAAATGTTCTGAGCTTAGGAACTTGAATGGAAGGTTGTTGCATGATATTGATATGCATAAAGAAAATATTTCAATTCTGAAAATTGAAAATGAAACTTTGATGGCTAAAATTTTAGAAATTGAAAACGTTGAAAAAGGACCTAAAGAAAAGTTGAGCTGTTCAGATAGTGATCAATTCTTGCTTGATGAACTTGTTCAAAATGCAAGACTTGCTGAAGAAATTGAGAAGTTAAATTATCAAAACAATTTGTTGGTTGATAAACTCAACAGGTTTGGAAAAGGAAAACAAGTGATTGTTGATGACAATGAAATCATTCATGCTATGGAACAAGAAATTACAAGCTATAAATCTATCAATTCTCTATTGAATGATAAACTTGCATTGTGTGAAGAACATCTTGCCAATTGTGAAGTGCACATTTCATCATTGGAAGATGAGATCAAGAATTTGAATGAGTCCATGTGCTTGAGTGATGAAGAAAATGAAAAATAGAAAAATATCATTGATTGTCATTGTGAGCATGAAAAATCCCACATTGCTGAGTTTGCTCATGTTCCAAGAAAAAGAAGGATTGTATCATGTTTTTATTGTGGTAAATTTGGCCATGATATGTATGACTGCTCTTTAATGAAATTTGATGACAATGAGGCAATGATGTCACAAATGAAAATGGTTGATGATTCTAAAAATTCTGAAAAATCAAAGAAGAAAAATTTCACAGTTCATTGCTTCTATTGTGGTTTGCATGGCCACATAATGAAAAATTATTTTATGAAGAAAAATGATGATGAGTGGCCTGTAAAAAGAAAACCTTCATGTCATTATTTTGGTGAACGTGGACATGTAATGAATACATGTTCCTTAATGGAAAAAGATGACAAATGGTTCATGATAAGAAAATCTTCTCATTATTTCTATTGTGGCCTGAATGGACATTCAATGGATGATTGTACCATGATGAGGGCGGATGATGAATGGAATGAGAGGAAAAATAAAAAGAATACATTTTCTCATGTTAGAACTAACTCCTCGGGATCCAAGATGGCTTGGGTACCCAAATGTCCAAAATGAGAATTTGTTTTGCAGGGTGCCTTGAGGACAATGAAGATGTCGATAAATAAAGGCTTCTCAAGGCAAGAAATAAAACGGTTTGATTCTAAGAATTCATCTGTTCAGGTTCATTTGAAAAATTTGAAAAGGTAAAAACTGTGTTTGGAGCTGTTTTATATTTTGTGAATATCTTTAGTTCTTACATGTTGTACATTACACATGTCATACACATCTTTGCATACTTGTGTGCTTGAACGTCATGATTAACCGGTTTATAAAATGATGTTAGTGGAAAGGTGGATTATATCCACTTGGAAGCCATCCTTATGCGTGAGTAGGGTCCTTGGACCTTTGACTCTGCCACGTGCCGGTAATCAACCTGTGTGAAACATTCATCTCAATGCATGCCGCATGTATATTCTTCTATGTCTCTTTATCATGCTAGATGAACTTGCACTGATTTGGACATGTTTGTTACATGGCATATATTTAGGGGGAGTCTGGCTGTCCCTCCATAATGTTCATGCCTCTCATGTACATGTAATGCTTCTAGGAAAGTCATTGCATATGCATACATGTAGTGAGCTGCATTGCATATCACTTACTTTGAAAAACTCCAAAAAGAGTTGGTTCAATGCATATAGGCAGGGAGAGGATTTTGAATTCATCAATCTCTCATTGACTCAAATTCCTCTGTCTAGGTAGCTGCAACTTCTTTTTGCCAGCTTATCTTTGAAACTCATCCCTGCCACAACTGTCAAGTTGGTCTGATTGAATTCCAGACTTTGTTATTGATTCCTGAACTACATCGATTGAACTGAGAATTGAAGAGATATCAATTTGTGCACCCTTTCATAAATATGAAATCATCTCTTATGAAGAATCTTCTATTATACATGTTTAAGAATGTTGTTGATTTGAATTGGTTTAAGTCTAATGTATTCCTAAGTTTGAATTTGAAGGACTTGAATAAATCTGAATCAGCTTTTTAATAAATATTAACTCACTGTCTCATGTAAATTCATGCAAGACCGTCTTGAAATCTGACAAGTTAACACCATGTTCTTCTTTGGTTGAGATACATAATGTCCGTATTGTTCTTAAACATTTAATTTGCCTGAGTTTTTCTTAAAGAAAGTTATGGACAAAGCAATGATTTTGGTCACCAAGAAACTGGGTCCTCTATCAAGAAATGGAGTAAACCCATGTCATGAAGTGCCATAGTTACCTCTGCTGAAAATTGCATGAAAATTTGATAGAGTAATGGCATGACTGTATTGAGTAACTGGGGATTCCTGCCTCTAACCAAGGTGTCTCCTCACGTAAAAAGATACTTCTAATGCTAACTCTATTCTCTTAATTGTGAAGCAATACGATTATTACACTGAGTAGCTGGGTCATTTCACCTAAGAGGTGTTGTGCCTCATGTAAAAAGGTGTTGATTAACAAAACTTGTTCATTGAAAAATAATTTGATGTTCAAAAGCAAAAATCTAAAAAATATGTGTGTATCAGAATTTTTTTTGGAAGCAATGACAAATTCAGATGCATTCACAATTGTTTAATCTCAATACTACTTTGTGTAACTCCTAAAGGAGTCATTGAAATTAATTGAGTAAGATGGAAGGAGGATGAACTAGAAAGTTATATGAGCTATTGGTTCATTTTTATTAAAATATGTTTCAGATATGAGTATTGAATCTCATTAACAAACCTTGTATACATCACTCTTAAACCATGCCTGTCAATTAAAGCAACTTCATAAGCTTTTATAATAGAAGAGTCTGAAACTTAACCATGGATATATGGAATGGGTACCTCACTTAACCATGGATAGATGAAAATCTTAACCATGGATATATAGAAGAGTCCTTGTTAAAGTTTAAATCAACTTCTAAGAGTCCTTAACACCTCTATTAGTCTTTCCATCTCGATCCCTAAGAGATAAGCTAGTAAAAATCTAATCTTTTTGCTTGTTCTTCCTCTCACGGAACTGACAGGATGTAACGCATCAAGACTGGTGTGTTACATGGCTGTGGCGGTCGCACGATAGACCGCCACATCTAACGTGCACAGAATTCAACACAAATCAAACTCTTTTGTTAATTATCTATTTTATTATCTTTAAAATTCATATTTATCCTTAAAATACGTGAATAAGCTAAATAACCTTCTAAAATATGGGCCAAACTTATTGGGCTTGGTCTTTTAACCTATTGGGTTTCAATTATCAAAGCTAGATTAATTACTTAACATAAATTGGGCCTTATAATGATTTATTTAATCCAATATTTATTTATTAATCTATTTTGGATCTTTAAAATTCCAAAAAAATAATTAAATATACCAAAAATACTTTATAAAAATTCTGGGGCCTTACACCCTCCCTCACTTAAAATAATTTGGTCCCCCAAATTCAATATATATGAGTTTTTTTATGGAGAGTGTATGTATTTTAAGGTATTAAAATTTAACGTAAGGCGAATGGGTTAAGAGAGTACCTTTTATCATCTCACCTCCCTCGTCTAGAATGGCATTTAATCGACCTCTCTTCCTGCGTCAGTTGATATTCCTTGAAGATAATTCATTTATGAGAGGACACATGGGCAAGCGATGTTCCCGGCTTCCACATTTGAGACAAGCGCCGAGACGCTTCCAACATTCTTCTACCGAGTGCTCAAATTTTTCACAAAATGAGTAAGGTGCCACAACTTGCTCCTTCTCTTCTTTAACTTTCTTGTTCTTTCCATTTCTATTTTCATTTCTTTTTCCATTGCCGTTCCCATTACGGGACCTCTTAATGTGATGATTTTCACCCTCATCCACTTCTTGTTCTTCTTGCCTATCATGTTTTCGGCTTGACCTTTCTCCTCGAAGCCTTTCCACCTTCTCCATGGTTCTTTCACATAGGTGCGCTCTTTGAACCATCTCAGTATAGGTGTGGATATTCTGGGTTCCAAGTTGTTGGTTGAATCCGGGTCTTAAACCATCCATAAATCGGTTGGCTTTCAATAAATCTGTGCTTATCAAGTGAGGAGCATAAGGTGTTAGTCGAGAGAATTGTAATTCATACTCTACCACGGACATCGTGCCTTATTTTAAGGAGGCAAATTCCATAGCCTTCCTCTCTTTTACATGCTCGGAGAAGTACTTGGCTCGAAAAAGTGTAAGAAAACCCTCCCATGTATGAGGTGCATCCACAGGTGGCGTTGGAATGGATTTCCACCATGTATGAGCATCCTTGTTGAGTTGGAACGTGGCCAGTCAAACTTTCTCTTGGTCGGTGCATTGCATGACATCGAATATTCGATTCATCTCGTCGATCCAGTTTTCCGCTTCATCTGGGTTAGAAGATCAAGAGAATCGTGGGGGATTTAAAGTGCGGAAATTACCATGCAAGTTACCCGCGCCAGCCCTTCCACCAGCTTGGGCCACTGTTTGTAGTGCTTGAGTAAGTCCTGCAATAGTTTGCTGCATCTCGTCCCAGTTTATACGATGAGCCATTGAGAATCAAGGTACCTGAGAATCATGGACATTTTAGTTATTTAGAGTCGAGAAGATTTATCCTAATATAATTTTTATATAACTATCTCATCCCGGGCTCTACCCAATCCTCACATGGGTAAGGAAATTTCTTCCTTAGTTCAAAGGTAGGGGTCCTTAAAACTTGGACTTATCCTAGGACATGACTCTTTTCCCTAAGTCCTGAGACTTAGGCTCTGATACCAACTTAACTGTCACGCCCCGAACTTTTATGACAGCAGAAGACTCGCTCGAGGAACATGAACAGTCGACATGGTAAGCCTCTTGCAAGTAAGAATGATCAGAGCGCAAGACAATCACACACATATATGCAATTGCACAACATTTACTCAACTCCAACTTTATTTCATAATAATCAAATATTCATATACAACCACTAATTCAACTTATCTTCATCATGCTAGACTCAAGAAATAAAAAAATTACATAGACTCAATCTAAACATTGTAGACTTCCTAAGAATGTAACAAGTATGATCAAGAAGGTGTCATGGCCTTTCATGAACAAGAATACATTTTCACTTTTCACTTTCATAACAATAAAGGTTACGCACGAGAACGTCAATCATGCAGCAATTCACTAGATTTTCACGAGTGCTCATGGATTTTACTTAATTATAAAGAAAGTATTCCCAGCGTAATGCGTCGCCAGTAGCATCATACCCCATGGTTTATAATAGTATGTTTCCGACAATCAACCGAGGGGACTAGCATAGAGCCCTTGGACACAATCAGCACCCGAACTGCATCTTCACGTATAAATCAAGCTACTTCCATGAGTTTAACAATAAAGTATGGCCAAGAATGTAACCATTCAATCAATAAGCTCATGATAATAATTATCAAAGAACGAATGCTTCTATTAAGAATATGAGAGATCAAGAATGATTTAAGACAATATTATGCTTATGGAAATAAATCGGCAGCATAACGGTACATTTCTTTAACTTCCATTCATTATATTAAGTTTCTTGATCAATATGATAAGTCCTAGACCATTATCAAGCCATCTAGGAACTTTAGAATATTAACCCTTGGGTCTCAAGCATTGTGACGGTCTTGTACTGGGCCGTTACACTCATGTGACGCTCCAGTGTTGGGCCGTTACGTTAGTCTGAATCTAGAAATAATAAAATAGACTCAGTGAAATGTGACGGTCGTATATTGGGACGTTAGATGCTCCTGATGGTCCAGTATAGATCCGTTACATTGCCCGAACCAGAAACATCGATAGTGTAATCTACTAAATGGGCTTTAATGGTACAACCAACTCGGCGTTTTAATGGGAATCCCAGGCTCGTAGAGAATTACGGAGGTCTTGAAACAAGATTTCCTAGTCCATTGGAAGGAATATCTAATAGAGAGGCCCTCAAGTCCAAGAATAATGTTCCTATAGTGCAAAGTGTGAACTAATAGACAACATACCGGAATATGCGCCATGTACTTAAAGAAATGACTCTATTGATAGAGAGGATGTGTAACAATAGGAAATCATGATAAAACTCCATCAATACATCTTTGAAAAATCATGATTTAGATACAAAACTATAGAATTTTGGCACATGAATTTAACATAACTTAAAAATAACTTAAGATACCTAAATTATGTAATTTCTATCATGAATCAGTACATAATCTTATAGACATAAAATTAGGTCAAAACTTAGATAACTAAGCTTATTTATAAGTTAAATTAACTAGTTTCCCATTCTGTCTACAGTTACCCTGACGGTCGAGAATGGTTGCGTCACAGTGATTGTGACGGTTTATCGTGAGGCCGTTACAGTAATGTAACGCTCCATCTATGTTGCGTCAGAGACAACAGAGAACTTCAAACACCATAGAAGGTGTGACAGCTTATCGTAAGGCCGTTATATCATTGTGACGGTCTTACCTTGATGCGTCAGATCGTCTGCTGGTAGAAAAGATATAAAAACCTAAGGTCTCAACTTACATCATGTCTGGAAATCATATATAAACTTTCACATGATAGAATGAAGGCTAAGCTACTAGTATGCATAGACTTTCAGTGAATTTGACAAGAAAGTTCCTTTTCAACTTAGTTAGGGTTAAGGGTATTCATATATGCATGACCTACTAAAACATGAAATTCATGATCTATGATGTATGAAATCAATCAAAACCAGAGGGATTTTATCCCTAACAAGATATTTTTGCCAATCATGAGATAACCTATCGCTTAACTGAGCTTTAAACTTCTAATTTGAGCTTTCAAGGACCGCCCTAGTTCCTCTCTTTTTGTGACTTTTCAGCGACTTCACGCTGCTCTAGCTCCTCAACCTCTTGACCTAAGGACGTGAAATTTTGAGGGTAAGAAGCTGAAACTAAGGTGAACAAAAAGTTCCAAAGGATTGAACTCTAATTACCTCGTTTAGACGTCCTAATCTCTTGATCCTCAGTGGTCTTTTACTCTAAATTCTAGGCTGCTATGACTGAATCAGCGACTTTAGAAGCCCCTATCTCCTTGGTTGGTTGATCTCCTAGCACAAAATTTAGAGAGCTATTAATCTAATGTATTATAAATAAAATCTTCTAAACAACTTACCCGAAATTGTGACTCCTTACCTTGTTTCTTCACGAGCCAAAAGTAAGGGTTGCTCAGGTCAAAACTAGGTCCTATTTATAGAGTTTTGGCTAGGGTTTGAGGATTAGATCGATTCTAGAGTCCTTGTTAAAGCTTAGATCAACTTCTAAGAGTCCTTAACACCTCTATTAGTCTTTCCATCTCGATCCCTAAGAGATAAGCTAGTAAAAATCTAATCTTTTTGCTTGTTCTTCCTCTCACGGAACTGACAGGATGTAATGCATCAAGACTGGTGCGTTACATGGCTGTGGCGGTCGCACGATAGACCGCCACATCTAACGTGCACAAAATTCAATATAAATCAAACTCTTTTGTTAATTATCTATTTTATTATCTATAAAATTAGTATTTATCCTTAAAATACGTGAATAGGCTAAATAACCTTCTAGAATATGGGCCAAACTTATTGGGCTTGGTCTTTTAACCTATTGGGTTTCAATTATCAAAGCTAGATTAATTACTTAACATAAATTGGGCCTTATAATGATTTATTTAATCTAATATTTATTTATTACTCCATTTTGGGTCTTTAAAATTCCCCAAAAAAATTAAATATACAAAAAATACTTTATAAAAATTCTGGGGCCTTACACCCTCCCCCACTTAAAATAATTTGGTCCCCCAAATTCAATATATATTAGTTTTTTTTATGGAGAGTGTATGTATTTTAAGGTATTAAAATTTAACGTAAGGCGAATGGGTTAAGAGAGCACCTTTTATCATCTCACCTCCCTCGTCTAGAATGACATTTAATCAACCTCGCTTCCCGCATCCGTTGATATCCCTTGAAGATTATTCATTTATGAGAGGACACATGGGCAAGTGATGTTCCTAGCTTCCACATTTGAGACAAGCGCCGAGACGCTTCCAACATTCTTCTACCGAGTGCTCAAATTTTTCACAAAATGAGCAAGGTGCCACGGCTTGCTCCTTCTCTTCTTTAACTTTATTGTTCTTTCCATTTCTATTTTCATTTCTTTTTCCATTACCGTTCCCATTACGGGACCTCTTAATGTGACGATTTTCACCCTCATCTACTTCTTGTTCTTCTTGCCTATCATGTTTTCGGCTTGACCTTTCTCCTCAAAGCCTTTCCACCTTCTCCATGATTCTTTCACATAGGTGCACTCTTTGAACCATCTCAGCATAGGTGCAGATATTCTGGGTTCCAAGTTGTTGGATAAATCCGAGTCTTAAACCATCCATAAATCGGTTGGCTTTCAATAAATCTGTGCTTATCAAGTGAGGAGCATAAGGTGCTAGTCGAGAGAATTATAATTCATACTCTGCCATGGACATCGTGCCTTATTTTAAGGAGGTAAATTCTATAGCCTTCCTCTCTTTTACATTCTCGGAGAAGTACTTGGCTCGAAAAAGTGTAAGAAAACCCTCCCATGTATGAGGTGCATCCACAGGTGGCGTTGGAATGGATTTCCACCATGTACGAGCATCCTTGTTGAGTTGGAATGTGGCCAGTCGAACTTTCTCTTGGTCGGTGCATTGCATGACATCCAATATTCGATTCATCTTGTCGATCCAGTTTTCCGCTTCATCTGGGTTAGAAGATCAAGAGAATCGTTGGGGATTTAAAGTTCAGAAATTACCGTGCCAGTTACCCGCGCCAACCCTTCCACCAGCTTGGGCCACTGTTTGTAGGGCTTGAGTAAGTCCTGCAACAGTTTGCTGCATCTCGTCCCAGTTTATACGATGAGCCATTGAGAATCAAGGTACCTGAGAATCATGGACATTTTAGTTATTTAGAGTCGAGAAGATTTATCCTAAGATAATTTCTATATAACTATCTCATCCCGAGCTCTACCCAATCCTCGCATGGGTAAGGAATTATCTTCTTTAGTTCAAAGGTAGGGGTCCTTAAACCTTGGACTTATCCTAGGACATGACTCTTTTCCTTAAGTCATGAGACTTAGGCTCTGATACCAACTTAACTGTCACGCCCCGAGCTTTTATGACAGCGGAACACTCACTCGAGGAACGTGAACAATTGACATGGTAAGCCTCTTGCAAGCAAGAATGATCAGAGTGCAGGACAATCACACACATATATGCAATTGCACAACATTTACTCAACTCCAACTTTATTTCATAATAATCAAATATTCTTATACAACCACTAACTCAACTTATCTTCATCATGCTAGACTCAAGAAATAATAAAATTACATAGACTCAATCTAAACATTGTAGACTTCCTAAGTCTTCACTCTCAATTTGATATGACTCATTCGCTCTCGGACCCGCTACTTGTATAACCCGAGTCTGAATTCGTATCAGTTCCATCTCCTGAAAAAAATTGGAAATAGGTAATGAGCACACTTGCCCAGTAGGTATCTACGCATCAACATGAAGGCATGATTAAAGTAATTAACATTTTTACTCTAGAGAAATAAGGTAAAATCATGCGGATGCCATCAATCATGCGATTAAACCAAAGTAACAAAACGATCATGTAAGATAGGATGAACGAGTATGAACTAGCAAGAATGTAACAAGTATGATCAAGAAGGTGTCATGGCCTTTTATGAACAAGAATGCATTTTCACTTTTCACTTTCATAACCATAAAGGTTACGCACGAGAATTTCAATCATGTAGCAATTCACTAGATTTTCACGAGTGCTCATGGATTTCACTTATTTATAAAGAAAGTATTCCCAGCGCAATGCGACGCCAGTAGCATCATATCCCATGTTTTATAATAGTATGTTTCCGACAATCAGCCGAGGGGACAAGCATAGAGTCCTTGGACACAATCAGCACCCGAACTGCATCTTCACGTATAAATCAAGCTACTTCCGTGAGTGCAACAATAAAGTATGGCCAAGAATGTAACCATTCAATCAATAAGCTCATGACAATAATTATCAAAGAACGAATGCTTCTATTAAGAATATGAGAGATCAAGAATGATTTAAGATAATATTATGCTTATGAAAAAAAATCGGCAACATAACGGTACATTTCTTTAACTTCCATTCATTATATTAAGTTTCTTGATCAATATGATAAGTCCTAGACCATTATCAAGCCATCTAGGAACTTTAGAATATTAACCCTTGGGTCAAATCTCGGGTTAACTAGCTCAAGCATTGTGACGGTCTTGTACTGGGCCGTTACACTCATGTGACGCTCCAGTGTTGGGCCGTTACATTAGTCTGAATCCAAAAACAATAAAATAGACTCAGTGAAATGTGACGGTCGTATATTGGGACGTTAGATGCTCCTGACGGTCCAGTATAGATCCGTTACATTGCCCGAACCAGAAATATCGATAGTGTAATATACTAAATGGGCTTCAATGGTACAACCAACTCGGCGTCCTAGTGGGAATCCCAGGCTCGCAGAGAATTACGGTGTCCTTGAAACAAGATTTCCTAGTCCATTGGAAGGAATATCCAATAGAGAGGCCCTCAAGTCCAAGAATAATGTTCCTATAGTGCAAAGTGTGAACTAATAGACAACATACCGGAATATGCGCCATGTACTAAAAGAAATGACTCTATTGATAGAGAGGATGTGTAACAATAGGAAATCATGATAAAACTCTGTCAATACATCTTTGAAAAATCATGATTTAGAAACAAAACTATAGAATTTTGGCACATGATATTAACATAACTTAAAATAACTTAAGATACCTAAATTATGCCATTTCTATCATGAATCAGTAAATAATCTTATAGACATAAAATCAGGTGAAAACTTAGATAACTAAGCTTATTTATAAGTTAAATTAACTAGTTTCCCATTCAGTCTACAGTTACCCTGACGGTCGAGAATGGGTGCGTCACAGTGATTGTGACGGTTTATCATGAGGCCGTTACAGTAATGTAACGCTCCATCTACGGTGCGTCAGACACAACAGAGAACTTCAAACACCATAGAAGGTGTGACGGCTTATCGTAAGGCCGTTATATCATTGTGACGGTCTTACCTTGATGCGTCAGATCGTCTGCTGGTACAAAAGATATAAAAATATGAGGTCTCAACTTACATCATGTCTGGAAATCATATATAAACTTCCACATGATAGAATGAAGGCTAAGCTACTAGTATGCATAGACTTTTGGTGAATTTGACAAGAAAGTTCCTTTTCAACTTAGTTAGGGTTAAGGGTATTCATGTATGCATGACCTACTAAAACATGAAATTCATGATCTATGATGTATGAAATCAATCAAAACCATAGGGATTTTATCCCTAACAAGATGTTTTTACCAGTCATGAGATAACCTACTGCTTAACTGAGCTTTAAACTTCTAATTTGAGCTTTCAAGGACCGCCCTAGTTCCTCTCTTTTTGTGACTTTTCAGCGACTTCACGCTGCTCTAGCTCCTCAGCCTCTTGACCTAAGGACGTGAAATTTTGAGGGTAAGAAGCTGAAACTAAGGTGAACAAAAAGTTCCAAAGGATTGAACTCTAATTATCTCGTTTAGACGTCCTAATCTCTTGATCTTCAGTGGTCTTTTACTCTGAATTCTAGGCTGCTATGACTCAGTCAGCGACTTTAGAAGCCCCTATCTCCTTGGTTGGTTGATCTCCTAGTACAAAATTTAGAGAGCTATTAATCTAATGTATTATAAATAAAATCTTCTAAAAAACTTACCCGAAATTGTGACTCCTTACATTGTTTCTTCTCGAGCCAAAAGTAAGGGTTGCTCAGGTCAAAACTAGGTCCTATTTATAGAGTTTTTGCTAGGGTTTGAGGATTAGATCGATTCTAGAGTCCTTGTTAAAGCTTAGATCAACTTCTAAGAGTCATTAACACCTCTATTAGTCTTTCCATCTCGATCCCTAAGAGATAAGCTAGTAAAAATCTAATCTTTTTGCTTGTTCTTCATCTCATGGAACTGACAGGATGTAACGCATCAAGACTGGTGCGTTACATGGCTGTGGCGGTCGCACGATAGACCGCTACATCCAGCGTGCACAGAATTTAACATAAATCAAACTCTTTTGTTAATTATCTATTTTATTATCTATAAAATTAGTATTTATCCTTAAAATACGTGAATAGGCTAAATAACCTTCTAGAATATGGGCCAAACTTATTGGGCTTGGTCTTTTAACCTATTGGGTTTCAATTATCAAAGTTAGATTAATTACTTAACATAAAGTGGGCCTTATAATGATTTATTTAATCCAATATTTATTTATTAATCTATTTTGGATCTTTAAAATTTCAAAAAAATAATTAAATATACCAAAAATACTTTATAAAAATTCTGGGGCCTTACACCCTCCCCCACGTAAAATAATTTTATCCCCCAAATTTAATATATATGAGTTTTTTTTATGGAGAGTATGTATTTTGAGGTATTAAAATTTAACGTAAGGCGAATGGGTTAAGAGAGTACCTTTTATCATCTCACCTCCCTCGTCTACAATGGCATTTAATCGACCTCGCTTCCCGCATCCGTTGATATCCCTTGAAGATTGTTCATTTATGAGAGGACACATGGGCAAGCGATGTTCCCGGCTTCCACATTTGAGACAAGCGCCGAGACGCTTCCAACATTCTTCTGCCGAGTGCCCAAATTTTTCACAAAATAAGCAAGGTGCCACGGCTTGCTCCTTCTCTTCTTTAACTTTATTGTTATTTCCATTTCCATTTCCATTTCTTTTTCCATTACCATTCCCATTACGGGACCTTTTAATGTGACGATTTTCACCCTCATCCACTTCTTGTTCTTCTTGCCTATCATGTTTTCGGCTTGACCTTTCTCCTCGAAGCCTTTCCACCTTCCCCATGGTTCTTTCACATAGGTGCGCTCTTTGAACCATCTCAGTATAGGTGCGGATATTCTGGGTTCAAAGTTGTTGGATAAATCCGGGTCTTAAACCATCCATAAATCGGTTGGCTTTCAAAAAAATTGTGCTTATCAAGTGAGGAGCATAAGGTGCTAGTCGAGAGAATTGTAATTCATACTCTGCCACGGACATCGTGCCCTATTTTAAGGAGGAAAATTCCATAGCCTTCCTCTCTTTTACATGCTCGGAGAAGTACTTGGCTCGAAAAAGTGTAAGAAAACCCTCCCATGTATGAGGTGCATCAGCAGGTGGCGTTGGAATGGATTTCCACCTTGTACGGGCATCCTTGTTGAGTTGGAACGTGGCAAGTTGAACTTTCTCCTGGTCGGTGCATTGCATGATATCGAATATTCGATTCATCTCGTCGATCCAGTTTTCCGCTTCATCTGGGTTAGAAGATCAAGAGAATCGTGGGGGATTTAAACTTCAAAAATTGCCGTGCAAGTTACCCGCGCCAGCCCATCCACTAGCTTGGGCCACTGTTTGTAGGGCTTGAGTAAGTCCCACAACAGTTGTTGCATCCTTACGGTTTTGATGATGTCTCACACTATAAAACAATCGGTTTCTATCAATAGATTAATTCATGCTTCATGTAGGACAGTGCAGTTCATGTGGTTGTCATATAGACATGCATTACTTGTTCAAGTCCATACTCTGTCAGCATAGTCTAGACATTAGTGGGTCGACCCCCCTTCCAGATGGGTCGACCCCCCCCAGTTCGCAAGTCTGTACATCGCATTTGTCGAAGGCATTGGAAGTTTATACATTGACTCACTGTTCATGCATTCATCGAACAAGTCTATACAGTCATGGCATATGTGTAACGTTTGTTCTTCAAAGTCTATACATTGGCCTTCACTTGAAGTCTATTCATTGGTCTTCACTTCAAAGTCTGCACATTGGTAAAGTCTATACATCGTTCACATTGCTTCAAGTCTATACAGCCTTAGCGAAAGCTCTGCAAGTCTGTACAGCCATTTCCAAGTCTGTACATTGGATAACCTTCCAAGTCTATACACTGTCCTGTGGCCTTCAAGCGTTTCAAGTCTGTTCATTGCTGTTTTGGCCAAGTCTATACATCCGTTTGCCTGACTTCATATTCAAAGTCTGTACATCATTCTGTTGAAATTCTAAGTCTATACATCGGTCTGTTTGAGCAAGTCTGTACAGCGGTTGCAGTCATTGGAAGTCTATACATTAGGATCTTTTCCTACGTTGCACTTCAAAGTCTAGACATTGCACTATAGGTTGCTTAGTTGAAGTCTATACATTGCTGATCGAACGTAAGTCTATACATTCCAACCTTTTCCTACGTTCGATGCTTTAGCTACACCCTAAGTCTCCACATTGGCAAAGTATATACATCGCTTATGCAAGTCTGTACAGCCAGCGCATTCATTGATATCAAGTCTACACACTGCATATAGGCAAAGTATGCACATTGGTAGAGTCTGTACATCCTCTAGGAGCCTCAAGTCTATACAGTGGTAAACTCTGCACATTGTGCTTTAAAGATCACCAAGTCTATACATTGCTCACAGCACACACGTTCAAAGCCTGAAGTCTATACAGCCTTGACAAATGCTCCTAAGTCTATACATCGCAAAGTCTACACATCGCTGTGTTCAAGCCTTTCAAGTCTATACATTGGCTCAAGCGTTCCAAGTCTGTACACTGGTCCTCAAGCTTACCAAGTCTGTACATTGGCCTTCAAGACTCTCAAGTCTGTACAGCCTGATTTGTTGTTCAGAGTTCAAAGTCTATACATCGTGGGCTTCAGTTCTTCAAGTCTGTACATCCTTCAAGGGCCAAGTCCATACACTGTCTGGCTCACATCTTCAAGGGTGATTGAGCTTCGTGAAGTCTATACAGTTGCTGAGCATCGTGAAGTCTATTCAGTGGATGAGCATTATAATGTCTATACGTTGGTTAGGCTCGTTCATGCAGCGTTCATCTCAAGTCTGTACACTGCCTTTCACATGCACTCATTCATCAAGTCTGTACAGTCCCTTGGTTGCAAGTCTATACACTCGATTGCTTCGTGCATTACCAGAAGTCTACACATCCCCCTCTGCTATGTAATGCATCAGTTTTCAAATATATACACTAAGGATGCTGAAGGCCCTCAAGTGTATACATTCTCACATTGTACACACTTATTCATTTGCTGCTTCTAAAAGTATATACACTCATTGTTATAAGCTTGAACTAATTAATTCGATTCATTTTCTTTTGTCTCTGCCTGCAGGTGACTCAGGTTAATGATTGGGCACGTGAACCGAGGAAGATGCCTGGCATGTGATCCGAGATGCTCTGGAAAAGGAGGGAAAGAGACCCACTCGTGTGAAGTCCTGGAATTCAGGTCGGATGCCATATAAAAGGAGTCTTCTATGAACAGGAGAAGTAGAACGAAAAAGAAAGGCTGAAGTGAAGAATCCCTAAGCAGAAGAAGAAAAGAGAGAGCCTCCACGTTCCAGAGAAAAGACAGAGAGAAGAATTTGAGAGATATGAACTGAGAGAAAAGTCCTTGAGAGATAGAAGAAATCGTGCTGTGAAGATTTGCTTCTTCGGAAGCTACATTTGTTTTTGGTTTTTTTCAGAAACGATTGTCATTCATCGTTGGTCTTGTTTTCCTTTCTGTTTTTCATTTCTTCATTTCTGATTCTGAATTGTTACCCTCTAGTGTTTGGAGGAAGGGAGTGTTACTCCAGTTCCCCTCTGGGCTGCAAAGGAAGAGAGATCTGTGACCTCTGGTTTTGCCAGTGAAGGATTGTCACTAGCAGGTTCCCTCCGGGTTGGAGGAAGGGAGAGCCATCTCCGGTTCTGGTCTTGCTGGTTGCAGGTCCAGGTGTCAAGCTCTGTGGGTAGCACAGTTTGGTTGAGGGATTTGTTTTCCTTGGTTGTTCAAGCTGTGTGGCAGCATCTTGTTCGCAGACTGAGTATGTAGTTTTCTAGCAGTGGCTAGTGGAATCCTCACTCTAGTTGGAGTGAGGGGTGGATGTAGATTGTGGACTACAATCGAACCACCATAAAACTTCTTGTCTCCTCTGTGGTTTGCTGTTATCGGTTGTGCTCTCCATTTGCTTGGCATTGTGTTTGACTGTGGACAGTCTTTTTCAATCGCACCTTCTTATTCTGTCTTAGTTATTCACTGCGTTAGCTATATTGTTTTGCTATATCTGAAGGGTCGAAATTCGAAGTAGTGATTTTCCGCTGAAGTTTTCTAAATCGGGAGTGATCTATTCATCGCCCCCTTCTATATCACTCTTCGCTGCTGATGTGACACACCCTTAGGGTGATGGTCACAAGACCAATGCTTCCTCGGACCTAAGTATGCAAGCACAACCACAAGGCTAAGAAGCCTACGTAAGCGGACCTTCGTATGGCGCACACACTTAACCCGGGGGTAACTCGGGGATGCCGAGTCGAGGAAATGGGACAAGCCCCTTGCTGGTAGAGGGCCAGCAAAGTCTAAGGTAAACCTCCTCTTGAGGGGCGGATACTCAAGTCAAGGTGTTGGCCTTGGCCGAGGGATGCGGATCACTCACTCACACCCACGGTGGTCACACAAAGTGCGGTGGGGCCTTAAGATCGGGCACTCTCTTCCTTACCGACGGTGCAATTGGAGAATATTAAATGAACAAGGATAATTGAGAGCAAGGGTCGAGATTTTACCTAGCCGGTTTGAAGAAACCGACTCCGGTCGGAGACGTGGGCGAGCGGGGAAGCGTGTGTTCTCCACACGCCTCGCCGATGAAGCTTCGAACCTGAAATTTAAGATTTACATGCACTACGCCCCTTGCAAGGGGGTTGGACTAAGGGTGGGGGTTCAAATTACAACCAAAATATTCCTCCATGCAGGGAGGGGCCTTCAGCCGGCCAAGCGGGGAGGGGAGAAACGGGGAAAGTATGCCGAATGAAGACCGAGATCGGTTCAGTCTTCTCTCTGCGAGTGCTGATAGTCGGTCAAAGATGTTGCTTCTGTGACTTCCCCCGAATTTTTTTGGGGATGAAACTACTTGGAGAATCTTCGTATCTGGAACAAGGTGACTCCAGAATTTTGTAAATTTCTTCAGGCACCGCTGCTGGTCGGGGTGGGGGCTTGAACAGTGTGGCAGACCTTCGGATCTGACAATTTCAGGTTCCCAACAGCAGGAAGAAGATGGTGCCACGGCTGCTCCCGAGCTCAGAATCAGGTACCGCTAGATTCGTTGGAACATTTGACGAGTCCTCTTTGAAGCAAGACCAACGGGGATGCCAGCTGATGTTAGGGTCAACCGGTGGGCTCTGAACACTGAGGAGGGGTCGGTGCAGACTGAGTGGAGGTAGATCCGAGCGCCTGGAGGAAGAAATTAATAACTCTTGCGAACGGATGCCGATTGGAGTTCCGCCTCTTGATTCTGAAAGTAGACAGGTCTAAGAAGATCTTTGCAGAAGAACTTTTGTCCTGATTAACGCTGGATTTGTCGTGGCAGAGCTTCCAAGCACGTTCAGGTGCTCTGTCAAGAGAGCTTCGCGCAGTCGAGGGAGAACGGCTCTCCCGGGCAGCTCGGTGCTCGGACGACAACGAAACCACCGTCGTTGCGAAGAAGACAAGCAGACGCTTCCGTGGGTACCTCTTGGCCCTTCAGATTCGTGAGGAGGTGGTCAGGGTGGCCGCTGCTAGCAGGATATCCTCTGCAGGTCGCCCCTCTAGATGGTGGAAGGTGGAGGTGATGGAGAAGAACAATGGGAGAGTGGAGGAGATGAGAGAGAGGGGGAGGGGCGACCTAGGGCTGTGGAGGGAAGGGGGATTTCGAAATTCAAAGGCCTAGGGAGGTGGAGGGGTGCTTGGTGTAGTGGGAAGGGTGCTTGGAATAGTGGGAGGGGTAGTTGGGGGTTGGGTGGTGAGGAGAGGATTGGTGGAGGGGGTCTTGGGAAGGGGGGAGTATTGATGAGGGTTGTGGGGAATGGGAAGAGGCTTTAATGGGGTAGGTGGGGAGTGGAGGTGGTTGGGAAGGGAGGAGAGAGAAGAATTTCAAAATTGGGGTGGGGAGGAGAGAGAATGGGGTTCGCCCCCTTTAGAGAGAGAGAGAGAGAGAGAGAGAGAGAGAGATTCTCACAATTTTAGTGAAATTTCAAATTTTCTTTCAATCATTCATTACCCCAAAATGGAGAGAGTGGGGTCCTATTTATAGAGATCCCACAATTTACAATAAGACCCTGACTTTTGACACATTGACTAATAACCAACAAGATAGGGGAGCCCATGGGCCAAGCCCAATGAATTGGGCCCAATAGCTAACTAATAAACATAATGACACATAAACCTAGGGAAATAAGCACAAGACCTAAGGACATGACTCAAATAAAAGGGAAATTATAATGATATGACTCAAATAAAATAAAGAAACATACATAAGACTCAAAATAAATGACTAGACCATGATGTACGCCTCCGGGGTGACGAGAATGGTTGAGAGTGTCAGGACGGATGGTGATGACCCCATCATACTCCCAGGGTGCGGAGAACTCGACTCCGTCAAGTAAGAGGTGGTACCGCTCACATGTCTTCTGAAAGAAGCCGATTCTTCCACCTAGCGAGGTAGAGCCCATTCACCTTGCTCCGAGTGATGATTACTTGTTCATCCAATATTCTCTCAAGTTGCTTACGTCGGGCTCTCTGTGCTGATGGTGCTCACATGGGGAGGGGTGGGTGCTCTCTCAAGGGAGGAAGGGGCTTGAAATTCTCACTTGGTCCCAACGTGGGTCCCTTGTGTGGCACAAGGCTTTCCACATTGAAACTGAAGTTAACTTCGTATCCCTTGCCGAGGCCTAACTTAGTAGTGGGGCTAATGCACCTCAAAACCTCGAAGGGGCTGATCCCACAAAACCTCAATCTTGAGTTGTCTCCATGTGAGCGCCTCTCATTCCTCACCATCCCGGAATCACCCATTTGGATTTCTTGGTGACGCCATTGAGTCGGTCGGCTTTTTGTAGATTTCATGACTCTTGTTGATGCGCTTGCAAGGTTATCATGCAATTTTGTGAATGCTATCCTTTTAGTGGTTATGGGTGGACCTGGACAACCATAGATGGACCTATCATGCCATGATGCCATATGGACCTTGATGAACCTTGGTGGGCTGGGGCAACCATATGTGGACTTATCATGCAATGGGGTGATGAATGTCGGGGGACCCGGACATCCGTAGATACTTTTGACATGCTTAAGACCCATGATGAATGAGGGTGGACCAATACATCCGAATATGGACCACTCATACTTTCTACTTGACATGTGGGTGATATGAATGAATGGACCCAACATAGTGTTCATGCCAAGTGGTGTGGTAAGCCTAGACACATGCATGTTTTTTCTATGGGTGACTTCCATGTGTATAGGTGTGGGAAAACCTTTGAACTCCCATTGGAAAGGGTCGAATGGATCTAAGAAGGTGGTCATCATGGGGTGGAGCACAACCTCATTACCCAGGGATATGTGGCTCAAGGTCATGGCTCCCAAGGTGTAACCCGGGTCTAAGATGGAGTGAATTGGGTCAAACATGGTGAGTTGGTGTAGGGAAAGGTGGGAGGTGGATAAAGTGTTTGTGTCACACGAGTCTCTTGACTCCCATTGGAATGGATCATATGGATCATAAAATGGGTTACCTAGGGGGAGGAACTCCATGTCCTCAAGATCCTCAAAAGGTGTTAAGTCATCCTTCTCCATGATAGTTGGGCCAATGTTCTTGGCAAGTGGGTCGGCCATGAGTGAAGGGCTTGGCTTTCTACCTGAGATAAGAAGCTCTAAATCGAGGAGAAGGTTGGGCTCATCGGGTGTAAGGAGGAATAGAAGGAGGTCGCTAGTGTAGCAACCAATGGTGCAAACCGAGGTGATAGACCCTATGCATAGGTGTAGGAGGCTAAGGGTCCTAGGTTGTTCGACCATAGGGGTCAACATGCTAGTCATCTCTAATTGCCATGCTATGCCCTTGAGAAGGTCCGCTAAGGTCTCCACTTGATAGGATGCTTGGATTGTGGTGTGATAGGAGAAGTAGGGCACTGTGGGAAGGTCTTGTTCCATGGGAGGGAAAACATGGGCCGGGATCTCTCTAATTGGGCTCTCCTTTAGCCAACTAACAATGGGTTCTCCTAAGATGAGCTCCGCCCCAACTAGAGAGGGTGGTGTAAGGTTTAGACCATCGTGTGAGGTTTCTTCTTCAATTTGGACTTGGGTTTCCTCCAAGGTGGGGGGTGGGTTTGGATTGCTCACAACTATTGGATCGGGTATGAGTTCTTCTACCAAGGAGGTGAGGGGGTCTTTTGGGGTGATGAGGGTTGGTGTGTGGTGCTCCCAAGGTGGAGGGTAAAGGGAAACTTGGATTGGGATTGGTAGAGTGGGGTTTGGGAGTGGAAGTAGTGGATGCCTAGGTTGGGGTAGGATTGGGGTTGGAAGTGGAAGGTGGGTTGAGTGACAAGATTTGGGTTGATGGGTTTTGGGAGATGTGTCCCTTTTTGGGGACGATGGTGAGGTTGTGGTGGTGGCCAAGGGGGCTTGTGGGGTACGGGTTTGGTGAGGGGATTTGGATTTGGGGGTGGTGGCCATTATGGGCCTAGGTGGAGGGGTGGACATGGGGTCCACTTGGGTATGTGGACATATGGTTGTGGTGAGGACTTGGATGTAGGATGTAGATGTTGTGGTTGGAGTAGGAGAGGTGGGAAATGGTGGGGAATGAGTGATTAGGGTCTTGGGTTGGCCAAGGGGAAATGAAGGAGTTGAAATGCTCTTTGGGCTTTGGTGTTCGAAATGGGAGGAGAAAATATATCTAGCCCTAAGTTGTTCCTTCATGTCCCCCCATGTTGTGAGGGGAGCTTCCCTTCTAATTATCCTTAAGCCTTCAATTTTCAACCAATGAGTGTTGGCCCGTTTGGTAAGTTGCAATTTGGCAAATCAGACTTTCTCATCCTCGGACATGGGATACCAAGTGAAGTAATGGTCCATCGAGACTTCCCACTTAAATAGTCAACAGGTTGAGCTCCATCAAATATGAGAGGTGGAGAACATGTCCTTCTATCGTCCGTCCTTGGGGTGGGCCCATTTTCTCCAAGTTGGTTGAGTCGACCCGATATGTTATCAAGCTGCTCATTGGCATGGGTCAAGGCCTTCATGAGGTAGTTGACATGGCTAGGGAGGTTATGTGTGTTAGTGGTAGGCATCCTTTGGTGGTTTGGACTTATGGAGAGGGCCGATTAGTAAGGTCGGTATGAGGTGGCCATACTAGTGGACAAGAGATGCAACAGAGGACTCTAAATGCATAAACATGCCCTAGGACCAACTTGATAGAGACAAGTTGTGAACTTGCTCTGATACCACTTGATGTGACACACCCTTGGGGTGATGGTCACAAGACCAATGCTTCCTTGGACCTAAGTATGCAAGCACAACCACAAGGCTAAGAAGCCTACGTAAGCGGACCTTCGTATGGCACACACACTTAACCCGGGGGTAACTCGGGGATGCCGAGTCGAGGAAATGGGACAAGCCCCTTTCTGGTAGAGGGCCAGCAAAGTCTAAGGCAAATTTCCTCTTGAGGGGCGGATACTCAACTCAAGGTGTTGGCCTTGGCCGAGGGATGCGGATCACTCACTCACACCCACGGTGGTCACACAAAGTGCGGTGGAGCCTTAAGATCGGGCGATCTCTTCCTTACCGACGGCACAATTGGAGAATATTAAATGAACATGGCTAATTGAGAGCAAGGGTCGAGATTTTACCTAACTGGTTTGAAGAAACCGGCTCCGGTCGGAGATGTGGGCGAGCGGGGAAGCGTGTGTTCTCCACACGCCGCGCCGATGAAGCTTCGAACCTGAAAATCAAGATTTACATGCACTACGCCCCTTGCAAGGGGGTTGGACTAAAGGTGGGGGTTCAAATTACAATCAAAATATTCCTCCACGTAGGGAGGGGCCTTCAGCCGGCCAAGCGGGGAGGGGAGAAACGGGGAAAGTATGCCGAATGAAGACCGAGATCGGTTCAGTCTTCTCTCTGTGAGTGTTGATAGTCGGTCGAAGATGTTGCTGCTATGACTTCCCCCGAATATTTTTGGGGACGAAACCACTTGGAGAATCTTCGTATCTGGAACAAGGTGACTCCATAATTTTGTAAATTTCTTTAGGCACCGCTGCTGGTCGGGGTGGGGGCATGAACAGGGTGGCAGACCCTCGGATCTGACAGTTTCAGGTTCCCAATAGTAGGAAGAAGATGGTGCCATGACTACTCCCGAGCTCAGAATCAGGTACCGCTAGATTCTTTGGAACCATTGACGAGTCTTCTTCGAAGCAAGACTGACGGGGATGCCATCTGATGTTAGGGTCGACCGGTGGGCTCTGAACACTGGGGAGGGGTCGGTGCAGACTGAGTGGAGGTAGATCCGAGCGCCTGGAGGAAGAAATTAATAAATCTTACGAACGGATGCCGATTGAAGTTCTGCCTCTTGATTCTAAAAGTAGACAGGTCGAAGAAGATCTTTGCAGAAGAACTTTTGTTCTGATTCACGCTGGATTTGTCGTGGCAGAGCTTCCAATCACGTTCAGGTGCTCTGTCAGGAGAGCTTCACGTAGTCGAGGAAGAACGGCTCTCGCGGGCAGCTCGATGCTTGGACGACAACGAAACCACCGCCGTTGCGAAGAATATAGGCAGACGCTTCCGTGGATACCTCTTGGGCCTTCAGATTCACGCGGAGGTGGTCAGGGTGGCCGCTGCTAGCAGGTGATCCTCTGCAGGTCGCCAGTCTAGATGGTGGAAGGTGGGGGTGATGGAGAAGAACAATGGGAGAGTGGAGAAGATGAGAGAGAGGGGGAGGGGCGACCTAGGGCTGTGGAGGGAAGGGGGATTTCGAAATTCAAAGGCCTAGGGAGGTGGAGGGGTGCTTGGGGTAGTGGGAAGGGTGCTTGGGAAAGTGGGAGGGGTAGTTGGGGGTTGGGTGGTGAGGAGAGGATTAGTGGAGGGGGTCTTGGGAAAGGGGGAGTATTGATGAGGGTTGCGGGGAATGGGAAGAGGCTTTAATGGGGTAGGTGGGGAGTGGAGGTGGTTGGGAAGGGAGGAGAGAAGAATTTTGAAATTGGGGTGGGGAGGAGAGAGAATGGGGTTCGCCCCCTTTAGAGAGAGAGAGAAGAGAGAGAGAGGGGAGTCCACCCCTTAGAGAGAGAGAGAGATTCTCACAATTGTAGTGAAATTTTAAATTTTCTTTCAATCATTCATTACCCCAAAATGGAGAGAGTGGGGTCCTATTTATAGGGATCCCACAATTTACAATAAGACCCTGACTTTTGACACATTGACTAATAACCAACAAGATAGGGGTGCCCATGGGCCAAGCCCAATGAATTGGGCCCAATAGCTAACTAATAAACCAAATGACACACAAACCTAGGGAAATAAGCACAAGACCTAGGGACATGACTCAAATAAAAGGGAAATTACAATGATATGACTCAAATAAAATAAAGAAACATACATAGGACTCAAAATAAATGACTAGACCATGATGTACGCCTCCGGGGTGACGAGAATGGTCGAGAGTATCAGGACGGATGGTGATGACCCCATCAGCTGCGCTAACATTTGGTATCAGAGCATGTTTGCATCATGTGGACGAACGGTCAGGGAAATGCTAATGGTCCTAGAAGCTTCATGCTTGAAGGTCAATCCATTAGTCGCCCTCTATTTTTTGATGGTAATAACTATCTCTTTTGGAAGAACAAGATGGAAGTGTTTATCAGGGCACAGAGCCACAAGCTGTGGAGGGTAATTACTATTGGGCCGTATGATCTGCCACCGAATGAGGACGCATGGACAGATGATCATGTCAAGCTATCCTCACTCAACTGGATGGCGCTGAACATCATCCAGTGTGCTGTTCACCCAGAGGAATATGCCCGCATATCTGCCTACAGGACTGCCAAGCAAATGTGGGATGAGCTGCAATTAATCTACGAAGGTACAACTCACAGCTCAAGTGAAAGCCTCGAAGGTAAATCTCTACACCTCTAAGTATGAATTGTTTAGGATGAATGCAGAGGAGAATATTACTGAAATGTTGAGCCCGATGGTTTTTCCGATCTCGACCAGAAGGAGCAAGCAATGCTCACTCGACAGTTCAGTAAATTTTTAAGGAGAAAGGGGAAGACCTTTAGGAGGAAGAAGCCATACTCCTTTAACAAGAATGTTGAATCTACCAATCATAAGGATAGAAATTCTAAGAGACTGACTTGTTTTCATTGTAACAAACAAGGACACATGAAAGGCGAATGACCAGATCTCCAGAAGAAGGGTCCCTACTTTCAGAAGAAGAGCTCAAAGGTGCAGAAAAAGAAGAAGCCACAGGCGATGGTCTGCACGTGGAGCGAGGAGGAAGAAGATCCCGAAGACACTTCCTCAGAGGAGTATGAAGAAAGAATTTGCCTTATGGCAAATAGCGAAGAGGAGGTAATAAATGTCTTTGAAAATTTCTCTATTGATGACTGGGAAGATGCTTATGGTGAATTGTTAGACAAGTTTAATTCTCTCAATAAAGAGCATAGGGTCCTCAAAAGAAAATTTAATACTAATGTTGAAGAACAAACCCAGGTCTGTGAGGAAAATCAAAAACTAAAAGAGCAACTAGAAGAAATGACCTCACTAAGAAAAGAAAATGATAAGCTCAAGGGAGAAAACCAGGAGAGTAACACCCAGCTCAATGAACTGAAAACTAAAATTGAAGAAAGCCTGAATGAAATTAGAGTGAACTCAAAGAAATATGAGGCTGTTAAGATAGTGAATGCTGAACTGTTAAAAAATTCTGAGTCACTGCAAAAAGAGCTAGAAGATAAACAAAAAGTTTTGGAAAGATTTGTTCAGGGAAAAACTAGTCTAGATGCTATTCTAGGGACAAGGGTTAACTTCAATAAGGAGGGTCTAGGCTATGACCCAACTAACAAGAGACCCCTACAATTCAAGACCATCACCTTCCTCCCAGAGAAGGGAAAAGAGAAGCTGAACACACCATCCAGCTCAAACAGCAGTAAAGGAGTTCAATGTTCAAAAGAAACTTTAAAGAACAGTGCTAGTCAACCATTTAAAATGGGAATGAACTTTGTGAAGAACTTCACTAAGCCCACTCATCAGAACATAAATAGTAAATGGACCAAGCAAGTGGATCAGAAGAAAAGCTGGAATTACTACAATCAGATGGGTCCAAACAGGACCTACTGGAGAAATAATTATCATCTTCAAAAATTTGTTAATCAACAAGCTCACATGAGATTTCCTAGGAATGGGAAGCCTAATGAATGGAATAGAGCTTACTTCTCCAGACCAGCTGGACTTAGTTTCAATGAACCAGAAGTAAAGGTGCCAGAGAAAACCATGCTGAAGCAAATCTGGATACCTAAACATTTGATCAGAGATTTGATCAATGTCTTTGGACCCAACTCATCTTGGGTTCCAAATCACTTTGCTTGATTTTGTTTGTGTAGGTCGGCCTGACAGCTGAAGACAACAAGTGGTACCTCGACAGTGGCTGCTCCAGGCACATGACAAGAGACCGATCCAAGTTCAGCAAGATAGAGATGAAGGTAGGGGGTCTGGTCAAGTTTGGAGGAAAGAAAAAAGGTAAGATAATTGGAGTTGGCACAGTAGGTAAGACTTCCACAAACTCCATTGAAAAAGTTCTACTTGTGGAAGGTCTTCAACACAACCTTATTAGCATTAGTCAGTTATGTGACAAGGGTCACAGGGTTGTGTTTGATGATAACTCATGCAAAATCTTTGAAATAAATTCTGATGTGGTTAAATTTGTAGCCAACAGGATTACTATTGTTTACATGGTAGACTTAAATGAGGAATCTGAATATAATATCTGTTTATCGGCCAATTCTAAAAATGATGCTTTTGAATGACATAGACGTTTAGGCCATGCTAGCTTTACTACTTTAAATAAATTGGTCAAGCATGATTTAGTTAGAGGCATGCCTAGAATTAAATTCAATTCTATTTCAAAATCATGTGATGCCTGTGCTCTAGGCAAACAGACCAGGAATTCTTTCAAGCTAAGATCTGAGCCATTGTCCTCTAGACCAATGGAACTTCTCCATATGGACCTTTTCGGTCCTACTAGAACTCAGAGTCTTAATGGGAACAGGTTTGACTATGTCATCATAGATGACTTCTCTAGATATTCATGGATCTTTTTCTTAGCAAATAAAAGTGATGCATTTCAAAAGTTTAATCAGTTTTTTAATAAGGTCAAACAAGAAGGAAAACACAAGATCTGTTCTATTCAATCTGACCATGGAGGTGAGTTTGAAAACTCCATGTTTTCTGATCTTTGTGAAAGAGAGGGACTAACACACAGATTTTCTTCTCCCAGGACACCTGAACAGAATGGAATTGTGGAGAGAAGAAATAGAACTGTTGTGGAGATGGCCCGAACCATGCTAATTGAAAGTCAATTACTAAGGAGGTTCTGGGCAGAGGCGGCGAATACATCAACTTACATAATCAACAGGGTCATGGTAAGACCCATTCACAAGAAAACACCCTATGAGCTTCTAAAAGGTAAGAAACCAAACTTGTTTCATTTCAGAATTTTTGGAGCTAAATGCTTTATTCATAACAATGACAAGAAAGATTTAGATAAGTTTGAAGCTAAAAGCTCCCCTGGAATATTTTTAGGATACTCTGAAGTGTCTAGGGCATATAGGGTCTTTAACATATCAGACCAGAAAGTTGAAGAGTCTCCACACATCATTTTTAGTGAAAAGAAAGGTGTCACTAACATTGAAAATATTGACAGGGATTCCAATCATGATGGGGAATTCCTAGAAGACTAAGAAGAAGAGAAGACTCAACCGAGTGGAACAGCAAATCCTCCCAACTAGGAAGAGCCAAGAGAAACAGGTGAGTCTTCAATAAATGTTAGATTTCTTAAAGATCATCTGATAGATAATGTCATAGGCAATCCTGAAGATCCTCTTCAAACTAGGTCTCATTTTAGGAATGTGAATAATGAAGACTTAATTACTTTAGTCTCACAAATTGAACCCAAATCAGTAGAAGAGGTCTTAGCTGATCAAGCTTGGGTCAATGCTATGTGTGAGGAATTGGGCCAGTTCGAAAGAAATAATGTCTGGGAACTTGTTCCAAGACCAGATAATGTTAATATCATAGGAACTAAGTGGGTATTCAAAAATAAAATGAATGAAGATGGAATCATTTCTAGGAATAAGGCCAGATTAGTAGCCAAGGGCTACTGTCAGGAATTTGGTGTAGATTTTGATGAATCCTATGCACCTGTTGCTAGGATGGAAGCTATAAGATTGTTGCTTGCTTTTGCATGTTCAAAGAATATAAAACTCCAACAAATGGATGTTAACAGTGCCTTTTTAAATGGAGTCATTAAAGAAGAGGTTTTTGTTGAACAACCCCATGGATTTCAATTCTCTCCTCAACCTAACCAAGTTTTTATGTTAAACAAAGCCTTGTATGGCCTAAAGCAGGCTCCTCGAGCATGGTATGAAAGATTGACTGAATTTCTGATCAGCAAGGGCTACAAAAGAGGTAAAGTTGTTCAAACCTTATTTACCAAGGGTACAAATAAAGATCTCATCATAGTTCAGGTATATGTAGATGACATTGTATTTGGATCAACTAAGCATGAACTATGTGATGAATTCTCTAAAATGATGTCTGCTGAATTTGAGATGAGTTTGGTTGGTGAACTAAAGTACTTTCTTGGCTTGCAGGTACAACAGTCAGAGGATGGATGCTTCATCAACCAGACCAAATACACAATGGAACTATTCAAGAGGTTTGGTATGGAAAACTTGAAGCATATTACAACACCTATGGGTACCAATACCTCACTGGATACAGATGAGACAGGTAAAGAAGTAAATGCCAAGCTCTATCGAGGTATGATTGGATCTCTTCTTTACTTGACAGCTTCTAGACCTGATATACAGTTCAGTGTAGGAATGTGTGCAAGGTATCAGTCTAGACCTACTGAATTACATTTAGCTGCAGTGAAAAGAATTTTCAGATATTTGTCAGCTACTCATTCTCTTGGTTTATGGTTTCCTGCATCACACACATTTAACTTAGTTGCATACATAGATGCTGATTATGCAGGATGTAAACTAGACATGAAAAGCACTAGTGGTCATTGTGAATTTTTGGGTGGGTGTTTAGTGTCTTGGGGTTCCAAGAAACAACATTCTGTGGCCCTCTCCACTGCAGAAGCTGAATATGTGGCTGCAGGGAGTTGTGGTACACAAGTCATTTGGATTAAACACCAGCTTCAGGACTACCAAGTAGACCTGGGGTGCACACCTATCTATTGTGATAATACCAGTGCCATTAATCTTGCCAAAAATCATGTTTTGCATTCACGCACCAAACACATAGAGATAAGGCATCATTTCATAAGAGATGAGGTTTCTAAAAATAACTTTGAACTGATTCATGTAGGCACTGATAATCAGATTGCTGACATTTTCACTAAACCTCTAGATAATGAAAAATTCACATCACTGAGAAGAGAATTAGGCTTATACAAATTATCTTAAATGTGAAGTCTGTTCTTTTTGTGAGGGGGAGTTCTGTATGTCTGTTGGTTAGCTTTCAGAATGCTTTGAGTGAGGGGGAGCTGGTTGAGCTGTGAGAGGAAGTGTTCTTTGATAGATTCAAAAAGATTGACCAGATGTGTGTAATTGCTACTTTTCATGACAGATCTAGTGTGGTTCTCTCAGACAGTAGAATGTCACTTGTTTATTAAGTCTATAAGTCAGTGATACTAAAGTCCTGTTAGAATCTTTCCTATGGTATTCCTTCAGAGATCTGGATTAATTGTATAAAGTATATCTTCCTACATTGTCAATGATTCTGGTTCAGGCCAAACCTGTATGTCTCGATATCTGACCCAATCAGCTTGAAATCTAGACTTCAAGATCCACTTCAAGAAATAGTCATTCTGGTATTGTTTTCAATCATTCCATCTCTTCAACACAAGGGCTTAACTGAACAAACATGTCTTGTTTTGGTCACTGAGAAACTGGAAGCTTCATCAATGAAATGAAGTTTTCTCCTATGTCATGAGGTGTCAAATGCTTAAAATGAATGAAAAGTCATGACAGAGCAATGGTGGCTAGTTGGTGAGTAACTGGGGATTCTGGCCTCTAATCAAGGTGTTTCCTCATGTCAAAAGCCACAGTTACTAACTCTGTTCCTTTAATAAAAAAGGGAGGAAGTAATGAGGTACTCACACTTAGTAACTGGGGATTCAGGCCTCTAATCAAGGTGTCTCCCTAATGTCAAAAGAGTGAATTGCCAACTTACTCATTATTCTTCTTGAAAATCATCTCAAAAAAAAAAAATCCTTGTTGTTATGCAACTAATGGATTGCTTGTCCTCAATACCTTGAGAACACCTCTCTGACTTTGTCTCTTGTTGTCATGTGGGATAGTTGACGGTTCAGCTATATCTGGCCATACTTGTTAACTCCTGCTCTAAATCATACATTATGTATGCTGATAAACTTTTCTATCATTCTATTTCTCTATTGCTTACTGGAGTTCAAGAACCTTCACTTGAGTTTAGCACCTCACTTATTCTCTTAAGACTTGTTCGTGCCTTTCTGCACTAAGAAGTTACTGTACTTCTTCATGTCTCCAGCACTTTCATACATTCTGCATTTCCTTTTGCTGATGTCAAAGGGGGAGAGAGGTGCTGCAATATCTGTAAGTCAGAGGTGCTGCAATATCTATAAGTCATGTATTGTCATGAGCTTTGGGGGAGTTCAATTTATGAGCTGTGGGGGAGAATTCATGTCATGGAAATTTCTGAGAATGAGTTGTGAGGGAGCTGAGAGTGTGTTATAGGGAGTGTTTAAATCGTCTGCATGAGCATGCCTTGAATTTGCTTTGATTGTTGAAACTGTAGTTAATTTTCTTGTTAAGCTTTGATATTGCTTGATTCATAGTGTTGCCATCATCAAAAAGGGGGAGATTGTTGCATCCTTACAGTTTTGATGATGTCTCACACTATAAATCAATCGGTTTCTATCAATAGATTAATTCATGCTTCATGTAGGACAGTGCAGTTCATGTGGTTGTCATATAGACATGCATTACTTGTTCAAGTCCATACTCTGTCAGCATAGTCTGGACAGTAGTGGGTCGACCCCCCCCAGTACGCAAGTCTGTACATCGCATTTGTCGAAGGCATTGGAAGTCTATACATTGACTCACTGTTCATGCATTCATCGAACAAGTCTATACACTCATGGCATATGTGTAACATTTGTTCTTCAAAGTCTGTACATTGGCCTTCACTTGAAGTCTATTCATTGGTCTTCACTTCAAAGTCTGCACATTGGTAAAGTCTATACATCATTCACATTGCTTCAAGTCTATACAGCCTTAGTGAAAGCTCTGCAAGTCTATACAGCCATTTCCAAGTCTGTACATTGGATAACCTTCCAAGTCTATACACTGTCCTATGGCCTTCAAGCGTTTCAAGTCTGTTCATTGCTATTTTGGCCAAGTCTGTACATCTGTTTTCCTGACTTCATATTCAAAGTCTGTACATCCTTCTGTTGAAATTCTAAGTCTATACATCGGTCTGTTTGAGTAAGTCTGTACAGTGGTTGCAGTCATTGGAAGTCTATACATTGGGGTCTTATCCTACATTTCACTTCAAAGTCTAGACATTGCACTATAGGTTGCTTAGTTGAAGTCCATACATTGCTGATCGAATGTAAGTCTATACATTCCAACCTTTTCCTACGTTCGATGCTTTAGCTACACCCCAAGTCTCCACATTGGCAAAGTATATACATCGCTTATGCAAGTCTGTACAGCCAGCGCATTCATTGATATCAAGTCTACACACTGCATATAGGCAAAGTCTGCACATTGGTAGAGTCTGTACATCCTCTAGGAGCCTCAAGTCTATACAGTGGTAAACTCTGCACATTATGCTTTAAAGATCACCAAGTCTATACATTGCTCACAGCACACATGTTCAAAGCCTGAAGTCTGTACAGCCTTGACAAATGCTCTAAGTCTATACATCGCAAAGTCTGCACATCGCTGTGTTCAAGCCTTTCAAGTCTATACATTGGCTCAAGCGTTCCAAGTCTGTACACTGGTCCTCAAGCTTACCAAGTCTGTACATTGGCCTTCAAGACTCTCAAGTCTATACAGCCTGATTTGTCGTTCAGAGTTCAAAGTCTATACATCGTGGGCTTCAGTTCTTCAAGTATGTACATCCTTCAAGGGCCAAGTCCATACACTGTCTAGCTCACATCTTCAAGGGTGATCGAGCTTCGTGAAGTCTATACAGTGGCTGAGCATCGTGAAGTCTATTCAGTGGATGAGCATTGTAATGTCTATACATTGGTTAGGCTCGTTCATGCAGCGTTCATCTCAAGTCTGTACACTGCCTTTCACATGCACTCATTCATCAAGTCTGTACAGTCCCTTGGTTGCAAGTCTATACACTCGATTGCTTCATGCATTACCAGAAGTCTACACATCCCCCTCTACTATGTAATGCATCAATTTTCAAGTATATACACTGAGGACGCTAAAGGCCCTCAAGTGTATACATTCTCACATTGTACACACTTATTCATTTGCTGCTTCTAAAAGTATATACACTCGTTGTTATAAGCCTGAACTAACTAATTCGATTCATTTTCTTTTGTCTCTGCCTGCAGGTGACTCAGGTTAATGATTGGGCACGTGAACCGAGGAAGATGCCTGGCACGTGATCTGAGGATGCTCTGGAAAAGGAGGGAATGAGACCCACTCGTGTGAAGTCTTGGAATTCAGGTCGGATGCCATATAAAAGGAGTCTTCTGCGAATAGGAGAAGCAGAACGAAAAAGAAAGGCTGAAGTGAAGAATCCCTGAGCAGAAGAAGAAAAGAGAGAGCCTCCACGTTCCATAGAAAAGACAGAGAGAAGAATTTGAGAGATATGAACTGAGAGAAAAGTCCTTGAGAGATAGAAGAAATCGTGTTGTGAAGATTTGCTTCTTCGGAAGGTACATTTGTTTTTGGTTTTTTTCAGAAACGATTGTCATTCATCGTTGGTCTTGTTTTCCTTTCTTTTTTTCATTTCTTCATTTCTGATTCCGAATTGTTACCTTCTAGTGTTTGGAGGAAGGGAGTGTTACTCCAGTTCCCCTCTGGGCTGTAGAGGAAGAGAGATCTGTGATTTCTGGTTTTGTCAGTGACAGATTGTCACTAGCAGGTTCCCTCCGGGTTGGAGGAAGGGAGAGCCATCTCTGGTTCTGGTCTTGCTGGTTGCAGGTCCAGGTGTCAAGCTCTGTGGGTAGCACAGTTTGGTTGAGGGATTTGTTTCCCTTGGTTGTTCAAGCTGTGTGGCAGCATCTTGTTCGCAGACTGAGTCTGTAGTTTTCTAGCAGTGGCTAGTGGAATCCTCACTCTAGTTAGAGTGAGGGGTGGATGTAGATTGTGGACTACAATCGAACCAACTTAAAACTTCTTGTCTCCTCTGTGGTTTGCTATTATCGGTTGTGCTCTCCATCTGCTTGGCATTGTGTTTGACTGTGGACAATCTTTTTCAATCGCACCTTCTTATTCTGTCTTAGTTATTCACTGCGTTAGCTATATTATTTTGCTGTATTTGAAGGGTCGAAATTCAAAGTAGTGATTTTCCGCTGAAGTTTTCTAAATCGGGAGTGATCTATTCATCCCCCCCTTCTATATCACTCTTCACTGCGCTAACAACAGTTTGCTGCATCTTGTCCCAGTTTATACGATGAGCCATTGAGAATCAAGGTACCTGAGAATCATGGACATTTTAGTTATTTAGAGTCAGGAAGTTGTATCCTAAGATAATTTCTATATAACTATCTCATCTCTGGCTCTACCCAATCCTCGCATGGGTAAGGAAATTTCTTCCTTAGTTCATAGGTAGGGGTCCTTAAACCTTGGACTTATCCTAGGACATGACTCTTTTCCCTAAGTCCTGAGACTTAGGCTCTGATACCAACTTAACTATCACACCTCGAGCTTTTATGACAGCGGAAGACTCGCTCGTGAACGTGAACAGCCGGCATGGTGAGGCTCTTGCAAGCAAGAATGATCAGAGCGCAAGACAATCACACACATATATGCAATTGCACAACATTTACTCAACTGCAACTTTATTTCATAATACTCAAATATTCTTATACAACAACTAATTCAACTTATCTTCATCATGCTAGACTCAAGAAATAAAAAAATTACATAGACTCAATCTAAACATTGTAGACTTCCTAAGTCTTCACTCTCAATTTGATATGACTCAATCGCTCTCGGACTCGCTACTTGTATAACCTGAATCCGAATTCGTATCACTTCCATCTCCTGAAAAAAATTGAAAATAGGTAATGAGCACACTTGCCCAGTAGGTATCTTCGCATCAACATGAAGGCATGATTAAAGTAATTAACATTTTTGCTCTAGAGAAATAAGGTAAAATCATGCGAATGCGATCAATCATGCGATTAAACCAGAGTAACAAAATGATCATGTAAGATAGGATGAACGAGTGGGAACTAGCAAGAATGTAACAAGTATGATGAAGAAGGTATCATGGCCTTTCATGAACAAGAATGCACTTTCACTTTTCACTTTCATAACCATAAAGGGTACGCACGAGAACATCAATCATGTAGCAATTCACTAGATTTTCATGAGTGCTCATGGATTTTACTTATTTATAAAGAAAGTACTCCCAACGTAATGCGACGCCAGTAGCATCATACCCCATGGTTTATAATAGCATGTTTCCGACAATCAGCCGAGGGGACTAGCATAGAGCCCTTGGACACAATCAGCGCCCGAACTGCATCTTCACGTATAAATCAAGTTACTTCCATGAGTGTAACAATAAAGTATAGCCAAGAATGTAACCATTCAATCAAAAAGCTCATGACAACAATTATCAAAGAACGAATGCTTCTATTAAGAATATGAGAGATCAATAATGATTTAAGACAATGTTATGCTTATGGAAATAAATCGGCAGCATAACGGTACATTTTTTTAACTTCCATTCATTATATTAAGTTTCTTGATCAATATGATAAGTCCTAGACCATTATCAAGCTATCTAGGAACTTTAGAATATCAACCCTTGGGTCAAACCTTGGGTTAACTAGCTCAAGCATTGTGATGATCTTGTACTGGGCCGTTACACTCATGTGACGCTCCAGTGTTGGGCCGTTACATTAGTCTGAATCCAGAAATAATAAAATAGACTCAGTGAAATGTGATGGTCATATATTGGGCCGTTAGATGCTCCTGACGGTCCAGTATAGATCCGTTACATTGCCCGAACCAGAAATATCGATAGTGTAATCTACTAAATGGGCTTTAATGGTACAACTAACTCAGCGTCCTAGTAGGAATCCCAGGCTCGCAGAGAATTACGGAGGCCTTGAAACAAGATTTCGTAGTCCATTGGAAGGAATATCCAATAGAGAGGTCCTCAAGTCCAAGAATAATGTTCCTATAATGTAAAGTGTGAACTAATGGATAACATACCGGAATATGCGCCATGTACTTAAAGAAATGACTCTATTGATAGAGAGGATGTGTAACAATAGGAAATCATGATAAAACTCCGTCAATACATCTTTGGAAAATCATGATTTAGACACAAAACTATAAAATTTTGGCACATGAAATTAACATAACTTAAAATAACTTAAGATACCTAAATTATGCAATTTCTATCATGAATCAGTAAATAATCTTATAGGCATGAAATCAGGTCAAAACTTAGATAACTAGGCTTATTTATAAGTTAAATTAACTAGTTTCCCATTCTATCTATAGTTACCCTGACGATCGAGAATGGGTGCGTCACAGTGACTATGACGGTTTATCGTGAGGCCGTTACAGTAATGTAACGCTCCATCTATGGTGTGTTAGAGACAACAAAGAATTTCAAACACCACAGAAGGTGTGACGTCTTATCGTAAGGCCGTTATATCATTATGACGGTCTTACCTTGATGCGTCAGATCGTCTGCTGGCAGAAAAGATATAAAAATCTAAGGTCTCAACTTACATCATGTCTGGAAATCATATATAAACTTCCACATGATAGAATGAAGGCTAAGCTACTAGTATGCATAGAGTTTCGGTGAATTTGACAAGAAAGTTCTTTTTCAACTTAGTTAGGGTTAAGGGTATTCATGTATGCACGACCTACTAAAACATGAAATTCATGATCTATGATGTATGAAATCAATCAAAACCAAAGGGCTTTTATCCCTAACAAGATGTTTTTGCCAATCATGAGATAACCTACTGCTTAACTGAGCTTTAAACTTCTAATTTGAGCTTTCAAGGACCGCCCTAGTTCCTCTCTTTTTGTGACTTTTCAACGACTTCATACTGCTCTATCTCCTCAGCCTCTTGACCTAAGGACGTGAAATTTTGAGGGTAAGAAGCTGAAACTAAGGTGAACAAAAAGTTCTAAGGGATTGAAGTCTAATTACCTCATTTGGATGTCCCAATCTCTTGATCTTCAGTGGTCTTTTACTCGAAATTCTGGGTTGCTATGACTGAATTAGCGACTTTAGAAGCCCCTATCTCCTTGGTTGGTTGATCTCCTAGCACGAAATTTGGAGAGCTATTAATCTAATGTATTATAAAAAAAATCTTCTAAAGAACTTACCCGAAATTGTGACTCCTTACCTTATTTCTTCACGAGCCAAAAGTAAGGGTTGCTCAGGTCAAAACTAAGTCATATTTATAGGGTTTTGGCTAGGGTTTGAGGATTAGATTGGTTCTAGAGTCCTTATTAAAGCTTAGATCAACTTCTAAGAGTCTTTAACACATCTATTAGTCTTTCCATCTCGATCCCTAAGAGATAAGCTAGTAAAAATCTAAACTTTTTGCTTGTTCTTCCTCTCACGGAACTGACAGGATGTAATGCATCAAGACTGGTGCATTACATGGCTGTGGCGGCCGCACTATAGACCGCTACATTCAACGTGCACAGAATTTAACATAAATCAAACTCTTTTGTTAACTATCCATTTTATTATCTATAAAATTAGTATTTATCCTTAAAATACGTGAATAGGCTAAATAACCTTCTAGAATATGGGCCAAACTTATTGGGCTTCGTCTTTTAACCTATAAAATTCCCAAAAAATAATTAAATATACCCAAAATACTTTATAAAAATTATTGGGCCTTACACCAGCTACTCTAGTCTCAACGGTGCCCCGCGGCACCTGATCGCCCGGCTACCTCAGTCACTACGGTGCCTATGTGACAGTCCAGCTACAATGGTGCCCACGACACCCTACCGCCCGGTCCCGGTGACGCCCAGCTACTTCAGCCCCAGTGGCGCTCAGGCTCTCCAGTCTCAACAGTGTTCATGGCACCTGATCGTTCTGGCGGAGATGTCCAGGGGCACCCAACTCTCCCAGTTCCAATGGCGCATGGTCGCCCCGGTCACAGCGGTGCTCAGGGCACCCGACTGCTCCAGTCCCTACCGTGCCGACGACACCCAACTATTCTAGTCAAAGTGATGCCTACGACCTCAACAACTTTAGTCACAGTTATGCCTAAGGCACCCGGCAATTCCAAGCTCAACGGCTTTTGGTCGCTCCCTTCAAGGCGATACTCATGTCATTCGACCACTCTAGTCTCAAAAGTGCTCGGCCGCCTCTGTCTCAACAGCGCCCGACTGCTTCAGCCGCAAGTGGTGCCTGCGCCATTTGGTCACCTCAGCCCTAGCGACGCCCAACTGCTCCAGCACAGCGGTGCCCATGGCACCCCTACTTCCCCGATCTTGACACTATCTCATATTGGGAATTCATTGTGACGCCCCTCAGGCTGCATCCTGCTGAGTCACAGATCCTTTGACGGACACTATGTATGAATGCAAAACTACCCACACAACAACGCAATGACCTGGGTGTAGACAGGCCAAAATCGATGCTATGATGAGTAAATCTCATGTCACCACGTGACGCCCCAAAGTGGACTTCAATATTTACTTAATATGAAGTTTTTCTAATTATTTGATATTTTTTCCATAATAAATTATAATTAACACCTAGAGGAAGGGCGTCATTTAAATGACGACTTGATTGGGGTCGTGGTTTATCAAATAAACGACTGTTCATAAAGGCATTGTTTCCTGGATTTTATGAATTCTAATCAAAATAAAATTCAAAGAATTGACGCCCATCTCTAAGGCGTTGATTAATTGACGCTCATTCAAACAGGCGTCATTTCTATTTTTTTAAATAAGGAAAGTCCTTTATTTTCATAATTAAATCCAGGAATTAACGACTAAATGGCTGTCGTCATTTCAATTGACGCCCCTATCAGTGTCATCATTTTCACTTCCATCTCCGTTTTGCCTGCTTCTTTCCAGTAATCATCCTTTCCCCATTTTACACATTGTGTTCGATTGGGAAGAGAGATCTTGCTGGAGGATTGATTTCTTAGTTTGAATCCTATTGAAGCAAGGATTTTTGCCCTATAAATACCCCATGGTTCCTCACGCACGCGAGAGTTAAGAAGAAGACACACACAGAGAGCTTTTTCACATATAGAGGGCCTGCGGTATAGAAGAGAAGAGAGTTTTCTTTTCACGTTCTTGCAGGATCTTCCTCTTAGTGTTCTTCTTCCGATGTTGGTTCTTCTTCCACGGGTGGTCTCCTTCCGGTGTTGGTGGACTTCTTTCATCTAGCAGCCGAAGCTTGTTTTCCTCACCCTTTACTGCTACTACACACAGCAGAAGGGCATCTCCTCCTTTAGTCTTTTATTATTACTCATCATCATCTCATGCATCCTCCCTCTAGCTCCCTTTGCTAGAGATACTCTTCAGCATATATTCACCTTATTTGCTTTGCATATTCATAGCATTCATATCCCATCCCTTGTTACTCCTTCATAGGGGTTTAAACCAAAACACACAAGGTGTGTTCATGCCCATGTTGCATAGTTTTATTTTATTAGAGCATTGATACTACACACTTGGCTAATCCATATCTTTATTTATTTTGTGTGTTTTTCTAGCAAGGGTAATCAAGCTAGAAACCCCCTTCATCGGCCGGCCGGTAGAAGGAGGAAGGAAGAACTTACAATCTCACCAGCTTCATACAAGGTACATGCGATCATCTTTGTATTTTTGAGGTAACCCCTCTGGCGATCACCCTCCTTTGAGCATCTCATGCCGATTCACCTTCTTTTTCTGATATCCCACATATTTTAGCACATTTCTCCCTATTTCCATTTTAAATATTTTTCTTCTCTTTAAAATGTCTATGTGACACGTTCATACATTGGCGATCACGGTGGGACACTTTTTGTTTTTAGTTTGATTACCCCTCCCTTTGGCACCCTCGCGTGCCCCTCCCTTTGGCACCCTCGCGTGCCCCTCCTTTGGCACCCTTGTGTGCCCCTCCTTCGTGCTCTACGTAGCACACTCCCCTTGTGCACCACGTGCACACCCCCCACTGGATTAGCCAATTTTTGAAGTATCCATAGCATTTTTTTTAGAAAAGAAATTTGATTTCTGCCAGTTACCTCTCTGGAACTGAATAGCGCCCTCCCTACCGCCGTCATTTCTGCATACAAGGACCATTCAAATAGGCGCTGTTTCAATTTATTTTCTGCATTTTTATTATTTTTATAATACACGCCCCTCACAAAGATGTCATTTTCTAATTTAATGCCTCACACCAAGGTGTCAGTTTCTTTGATTGCTATTGGTTTTGGCCATTTCCCTGATTACTGTTTACTGTGTTTCAACGCCCCTTTCAGAGGCGTCATTTTCGAATTTAACGCCTGACACCAAGGAGTTTTTCCCTGCTTGCTGTTGCCACAGCTTGTTTACTGCATTTTTGAGGCCTTTCATAAAGGCGTCTTTCACTGGTACATCGCCTTACTCAAAGGCGTTATTTGGATTATCATTATTTTTATTCATCATCTCGAGCACTGTTTACTGCTATCTGACGCCCCTGTGCAGAGGCGTCATTTCTACAGACAGCACCTCACTCTAAGGCGCTATTTCATTTTGGTTGCTTTCTGTTTACACTGTTCACAGTGATTAGCGACTGAAACTCAGTCGCTGCTTGTTGATATAGCGACCTCCGCGAGGTCGTCATTTTGTTCTGAGCCCATAAAACCTTGATTATTGCTCTGTTGATTGCCATTATTATTTATTTGATCATTATCTATTGGATCTGCCTGCATTAGCGCATTCTAGGGCATTTGGTTGAGAGACCTCCTCTCTCTACACACTTAGGATCTCACACCCCCTCTTGGTGAAGGAAGGACCCTCCTTTGAGCATTCCGTCTCATTGGACCGTAAATTCCTAAACCAAGCCTCCGTAAGTCCCTGCACCCGTGGATTCCCTCACAGACGCTGGGCAGGTTGTACCTTTGAAGCACCCGGAGTATAGTTAACCCATACGTTGGTAAGGAGAGAGAAAGAACCTAGTTAACCCGGAGATTATACCCAAACTCCCGACTAGGACCCACTTTCAAAGGAGAGAATTCGTTATACTTTAAAACTCACCTAATCTCCAAAGAAAACTTTAAAATCTTGGGCTCATTATAACTTGAGTGTATATCCTGTTTGTTTGGGTGATATCTCTTGATTATACTTGATTATCGGGAAGTTATTTCTCTCCTTAAAGCATGAATCTCCGTTCTGGTAAAATCGTCGGTATGGCCAGCTATGGGTATACCTACGATGGATACGAGGAGGGTCAATTTGACCCATTTTATGAGGTCCCCTCTCAGGATCCCGTCCACTACGAGGGAAGCTATGCTCCCTCTCCCACTCATTACCCTCAAGTCCACATGGTGGACACTACTTCTCAGGAGGTTGAGCCTTCTTCACATGCCCAACCTACCACTCAAAATACTTCTAGGGACACCTCTCCTTCTTTCAACTTCAATGATTTTCTGAAAGCTTGAACTCAGCTAGATGACTCCCAACGTCAGGCGGTCCAAGCCACCTTAAAAGGAAAATATGTCCCATCATCTTCCAACCCTCCCCAGGCCGCGGGTGGCCACTCTGCTAACTTTCCCAATGACCAGGCGATCGCACCTAGGGTGCCCTCGCGCCCACCAACTCCTATTATGACTACACCGGTCCAACTGACAAGTCACTCCCCTAATAGGCCTCAAAAACCTCCTGTTCCTTAATTTCTAAGGAGGCCTATGCCGAACCAATATTCTTCTAATCCGGCCCCAGCCGAGTCTGATACTAACACCTTACTCCTCCAGAAGATTGCTAGTATGGAGGAGCAGCTGAAGAAGGTCACAGCACCGAAGACCGCTCCCGAAGTTACCCTTCCCACTATGCCAGTCTTTCACTTACCCCCATCTGAGATGCCAAATTTCCGGTGATATAATGGAACGGGCAATCCGTTCATCCATTTAAAAGATTTTATGTATGCGGCATCATTCTGGCAGGATAACAAGACCTCTCTAGCCTATGTCTTTAGGCGGTCCTTAGATGGTCCGACGCTGGAATGGGTTTTTTCGTTGGAGCCGGCTGATGCCGGTGACTTTGATGTTGTTCAACGAAAGTTTCTGTAGAAATACAAGGACCCTGTGGGTCCGTCTTTGTCAGTTACTGATTTGGTCGCCGAAAAGATGAAGCCCAAGGAGGACTTCGTATTATTTGCAGATAGATGGAGAGCCATGGCCGAGAGACTAAAAGACACACTGTCGGAGACGGAGCAAGTCAAAATGATCATATCAAACTCCACTCTGCAGTTTCGTCACATTCTAGCCATGAACAAGTTGAGCACCATGGAAGAGCTCTATGAGAGAGCTAGATATATACAAACACAGATGAAAGACTCGCCCATCATGGGCATGTTTGAGCCAAGGCCGAAGGTGATGAGAAAGAATGTCAATGCCGGCAATACTGGTGCAACTACTGAAGGCACGGTTACCAACGAGCAGGTGAGCGCGTTTGGCAATTCCACACCCTTCTGCCACCCTCCAAATCAAAGGCCGCCACCACAACAGCCCGCCTTCCAAAACCAAATCCACCAGCCGAATAATAACTCGTCTCAAACCTTTCGGCCTCCTCCTCCACAACAGCAACAACAACCCCACTTTACCCCACAAAATCAACCCCCACAATACCACCAGGTACCCCCGCCAGCCAATTATGCGCCACAACAACTGCAACAACCGAGAAGACCATTGGGTCCCCGAAGGGCCCAATATCCTCCGTTACCTGAAAGTCTACCAGATATCTTCAACGCCCTCATGGCCGCCAATGCGCTCACCTTGCCTAAGGAAAGAACGGTGTGGGCACAACATATAGACACTTCTCGGTATTGCGTCTTCCACCGGCAGTCGGGGCACACTATTGATAATTGCTTTCACTTCAAAGATTACATATATGATATGAATGACCAAGGTGATATTGATTGGGATGAGATGAGAAGATTCATTGCTACTTTGAAAGCACAAAGGCCTCCTCGGCAACCACAGGCTCAACAGCCTTCTCAGCAACCAGCAATACCTCCCCCTCAGCAACAGCAGGCTCCTGCACCCCAGCCAAATATGGGGATCGTTAATAATCCACTACCGGAGCACCCGGTTCAAAATCAACGAGTAAGCCCTATCACCTCAATCTATGAAGTGGAGAGATGGCATGGCTGGCATGAAGAGCGGGCCTCTGTCGGGGCCGTTAACCAAACCTCTAGTCAACCACCACAATTGTTAAGAAGGCTCTAACCTGCACCCTCCTCCCAACCGCCGCGTCCCCTCATACATTCCACCACTCCAGGGCCACTTAACCCTAACCCTACTCCTGCACGGCCTCTTCTTATACGCCAACCCATAAATTCTCCTCCACCTCAAAACCCCCCACCAAATAGACCCCTCCTTATCCGTTCCACGCTGGCAACCGTTTCCCTTCCGGTTCCACCACAATCTACCCTGTCTACCACCACCATGCTTCCGAGGCCCCTCCTTGTCCGTCCAGCCGTCACACCAATCTCCCGGCATCCACTTCCACCTTCCAATAACCCCCAGTCGGCGAGGCCCCTTATAAGAACCCCTCCTTCTACTAATCCTGCCCCAGCATCCAACACGCCTTCCACTATTCCCTCTACCTCTTCTAACCCTTCACCCACTCCCGGCCCGATAGAGGCGCCGAAGACAATGGTGCTCCGTAGTGGACGGATGTTCCACCGAGTGTTTCCCCAACGGGAGCAGGAGCCGGTACAAGAGCAAGGAGCAGGAACAGGAGTCTGTATCGGGCACTGAATATGATCTATTAAAGCATCTAGACAGAACACCGGCCCGGATCTCCATTCTGGAATTAATTAAAAGATCGACAACACAGCAGTTGGCCTTAAAGCAATATCTGCAGGAAGTAATGGTGAATGAAAACATTCCAGTTGAACAGGTCACTACAGTTCTAAGTCCAGCTAGTAATCAACTGGCCATTACTTTTTATGAACATGAATTGGCCCCTCAGCCAGCCAGGAAATATACATTGTGCATTACCGTTGATATTAATAAGGTGGCCATAAAACAATGTTTGGTTGATACCGGGGCGTCAATCAATGTTTTGCCACCAAGTACTTTGAAAATGTGTGGCATTCCGGAAAGTCAAATCCAGCCATCTACAATCACTGTCAGGGCTTATGACAATACTAAGAAACCTCCCCTGGGGATGATCACTTTAAAAGTGGGTTTGGGTCCGGTCACAATTACAACGGATTTCCACATTCTAGACATGGACCCAACATTCAATGGCATTCTGGGCCACCCTTACATTCAGGAGCTTGATGTTGTGCCCTCCACGAATCATCAATGTATAAAATTTCCGCACAAAGGGTGCATTATCAAAGTTACTAGTATGCCCATTTTGCCGGCGGAAGATATACATTCCGCAACATCGGTGCCTTCTATGTGGCCTTCCAATAGGCCTTTGCTCTCAGTATTGGATGTTGCCGACCCGCGGCAGGACTTGTTAAGGCCTCTAGTTACTAAGCCAGCATCAGTTGTGATGACACCCCTACTTCCCCAGGGGAAGAAAAAGAAAAATATGTTGAATACCCCGGGATGGAATATCTTGATGAAAATGGGGTACAGAACTAGCAAAGGTTTGGGTGTTAATCTTCAAGGCCGAGTTAAACCTGTCAGGCACTAGAAAATGATTCCTCGGGGTGGCCTAGGGTACAAAGGGCCAAGCAAAGACAAAGATAAAGAAGGGCCATGGGCCGTCATGACCTCCACTCTTAAAACAGACCGGCAGCCTCTCACATGGACCCTACAAACATACTTTGTAAAAGGGGGTACTCATAATGATGAGCAAACCACACTAGTTACTTCCATGCTAGATTGTCAAGATGTGCATGCACGGCAGTTTGCTCGCCACATAGCCCCACTAGCCACATATAAAGCCATGGAGTCCTTACGGCCAGACAAAAGAAGAAAAATAGATGACCCGGAATGTGACTGGTACCGATGGTTAGACATGAACGACATTACCATTGCTCTGAGCCATATGTTCATGCCAACTGACCCGGAGTGGCCGCCATTGATTCATGAACTGATTGAAAAGCCAACGGTAATCACTGATAAAAGGCAACTGTTAATTAACTACACAGATATCGGGGAGCCGGATGTGCCGTATGAAGAAGGCTTCAATGTGGATAGGCTGTGGGCCGACCTTTTCTCTCTTAAATCCATCCATCCAACAATTATTGTCCATTTTCTTAATAAAATGTTTTGTTCAGATATCCCTAGACCGCCCGCGGTCTTGATACCCTTTTCTCCACATTCGCTTCAAGTTTCTCCTCCAATTCCCCCTTTGCTCCTCGAGCAATTTTCTAAACTCTCCATCACGCCCCTGCGTGGGCAACCACTTGTTCAATCTTTTTCAAATCTTCTGATTTCAGCACCATCTCCTATTCCTTCCTCTCATTGCTTTATTATTGAAAACGAAAAAAAATGCCAAAATTTAAACTCTCCAATCTTCCATCTCTTTTGAAAAGAACTCCTATCTTGCTTCGGAGCGCGCCCCGATCCAAGGGCCGCTCTTTCAAGGTTCATTAGTGGACCTTCTTTTCTCCTCCGACGAGGAGGCTTCCCCTGTATCCCCTCCTGTATCCATTGCATCTTCATCTTCTTCTCCTCCACCTCATTTTGGTCAGGGTAGTTCGTCTAGCTTGTCTTCTTGTTCCTCTCCCTCTCCTTCTAATAAGACTTATGGGTAGCTTCGCATAAGAAATTCAAGGGTAGGAAGATTCCCCGTAGGTTCTTGCTAGATTTAGCTAGAAGATGCCGGTCATGCTTAGCTCTTCTCGAGTTTCTGGAGGATCCGATACTCCTGTCGAATTTAGAATGTGAGGATGGGTGTTCTTTAGATGAAGGGTTTGGTGTGTATGAAATCATGAACGATGAAGACCCTATTGAAGAGGGGGATGAAGAATATGAAGAATATGAGGACGAGGCTGATGCTTTTGCAAGTGGTATGAGGAGATTCGACGAACCGTCAGCCTCAGTAGAAGAACCCACTAAAGAAATTAATCTGGGAACCGAGGAAAACCCTAGGATTGTCCTCATTAGTAAAAATTTGCCGCCCTCCGAAGAGGAGGCGCTTATTCAAGTTCTTCAAGAATATAAGGACGCGTTTGCTTGGAGTTATGAAGATATGCCGGGACTGGACCCTGTGCTTGTTGAACACCATCTTACACTTAAGCCAGGGTCCATACCGGTCAAACATCGGTTAAGACATTTCCACCCTCACATGGCTTTAAAGATGAAAGAAAAAGTCGACAAGCTTCATAAGACCAGATTCATTAGAGTCGTCCTCTATCCCAATTGGGTGGCTAACATTGTCCCGGTTATGCAGAAGGACGGAAGAGTTAGAATTTGTATAGATTTCTGGGACCTTAACCGTGCGTGTCCTAAAGATGATTTCTCCCTCCCTCACATTGACGTGTTAATCAACAACACGGCGGGGTATGAGACTCTCTCCTTTATGGATGGCTTTTCAAGTTATAATCAGATTCGCTTGGCTGAGGAAGATCAAGAGAAAATCTCATTCGCTACACCGTGGGGAACTTATTGTTATGTAGTCATGCCGTTCGGGCTCAAGAATGCCGGAGCCACCTACCAAAGGGCCATGATGGCTATTTTTCATGACATGATCCACATTTTTATAGAGGTGTACGTTGATGATTTGGTAGTGAAATCAAGAACAAGGGTTGAGCATCCCGGGGTTCTGGCCAAAGTCTTGCAAAGAGCACGGGAGTATCAATTGAAAATGAACCCCAAGACGTGCGTATTTGGTGTTTCGTCAGAAAAATTACTTGGATTCATCGTCAGTAAAAGGGATATTGAGATTGATCCCAACAAAGCAAAGGCAATAAGAGATATGCCTCCTCCCAGGAATTTGAAGGAAGTTCTAGGATTAATTGGAAGGTTACAATTTATTCGTCGATTTGTCTCCCAGCACTCACAAAGGTGTAGGTCGTTTTACGAGCTTACTAACCCGGGAGTCAAGTTTATTTGGGATGATAAGTGTCAGGCAGTTTTTGATAGACTAAAGGATTATCTGGCCAATCCTCCTATCCTGAGGCTGCCAATTCCAGGCAAATCGGTTGTTCTTTATATTTCTGTCCTGGATGACTCTGTAGGTGCCGTTCTCGCGCAGGTTGATGAAGAAGGAAAGAAGAGGGCAGCCTACTACTTGTCCAAGCTTCTCAACCCCTGTGAGCAGAGATACTCAGCCATGGAGAAGACTTGTGCTGCTTTAGTCTGGGTAGTACAGAAACTCAAGCATTATTTCTTAGCTCACGAGGTTCATCTCATTGCTCACATGAATCCTATTATGTTCCTCCTTGAAAAATCCGTTCTCACTGATCGATTAGCACGATGGCAAAGCTTCCTTTCTCAATTTGATATCATCTATATTCAGCAAAAAGTGATTAAAGGCTATGCCATAGGAGAACATCTCGCTCATCACCCTCTCCCTAGATTCGACCCTGTTCGCTCAGAGTTTTCAGATGAGGAACTAATGTCCATCAATCAGTCTGATTCAATGTGGACGTTACATTTTGATGGAGCTTTGAATTTAAAAGGGAAAGGGATGGGCATTGTTCTTCTATCACCTGAGGGTATCACTATTCTGCTCGCCTCCCAGCTTGCATTTCCAGTTACAAATAATATAGCTGAGTACGAGGCTCTTCTGGTCGGACTGGAGGACGCTCATCAATTCGGTGTTACCCAATTGCGGATTGTAGGTGATAGTCAGCTTATTCTTTGCCAAGTGCTCACAAGTGTCGCACGCTCAATCCTAAACTTAAACCCTATTAGGAATTGACTTCTACTTATGCCAAGCTTTTCACCAAGCTAATCTTCGTCCATGTTCCTCGTGATCAGAATATTCTGGCTGATGCCCTTGCTTCTCTTGCTTCTTCCTTGGCTTTCCTTCCCGAAAGGGATTTCCACTCAATTATTGTTCATAAGCGTCTCACTCCAGCTGTTAAGGATCCAGCTTTCCTTAGTATTAAGGAGGAGGTGCTCAAGAAGGTTAAACAAGGTGGAATCATTGAGAATAAGGAGATCATGTTGATGGATGTAGAGGAAGAATTGGCTGACGAAGAGAAGCCGTGGTATTATGAAATTGCCAAGTATTGCCAGGATCAATCTTATCCTGAGGAAGCAACGGCTAAAGAAAAGAAAGTCATTCAAAGAGTTGCTCAGCGATACACTCTAGTTGGAGGCGTGCTTTATAGAAGAGGTCCCACTGGCATTTTGCTAAGGTGCCTCGACGATGACGAATCTTGGAAGATCGTGGAAGAGGCGCATTCAGGAGTGTGTGGTGGCCATGTCAATAGCTAGATGCTAGCTAAGAAGATCCTTAGGCAAGGCTTCTATTGGCCCACTCTAGAAGAGGACTGCTCCATCTATGTTCGAAGGTGTGTTAAGTGCCAACTACACGCTGACAAAATCCATTCTCCCGCTTCTTCACTCAATCCTATGTCCTCCCCATGGCCTTTCTCCATGTGGGCTTTCGATATCATTGGACCTCTTGGTGATTTGAACCTCCTCATGAAACCAAAGTCATTTATACTTACGGCCACGGAGTACTTCACCAAGTGGGCGGAAGCGGAAGCTTACGTGGAGATTAAGGCGTCAACTATCATGCCCCTGTGGAACGCACTGGATTTCGTGTTCGTGAAAGATATCGGGGTGTTCTTTTTATCAGTTTATCGGTTTATCTAGTGTGAGGGCGTGCCAGTCACCTAGGTGACAATGTGTTCGGGCTTCAAGACTGAAGTGGTCCGAAGCCCGGGGTGCGCTCCGTCTGACTAATCAGACGATTGTGGATATCGGGTCGGGACTGGAGACCCGCCGCACCATAAAGGCCGCGACGTTAATTACATCCCCTCGGAGAGGGGAAGACCTCTGATTAATCGCCAAGAAAAGGGGCCAAATGACCTAAAGATCATTTTTTCATTAAAGCATGCGAGTTGGGTTGACATGATTTAAACCCTCCGCATCGGTATGCAAAACGGTGTTCAAAACCATACAAATACTTGCTGCGAGTGCGGCAAATTTAATGCAAGTGCAGGATTAGATCCCGGTATATATGTATCAATCACTAATGGACCATCCAGTATTCGGTCGAGAGTCCACATTCGAAGCATCGAAGATATCAACAAAGACATTCGGATATCTGCCGTAGGTACGACACGTTTCATATGGGTACGGGATCGGATTCCGGAAGAAGTGGGTCAAGCTGATGAACTATCGGCCCAAGAGGTGTACGGATCATGACCATGTCGGGGATCCCGAGGTCCACGTCCAGTACCACGGGGCATCATTGCTTTCCTCTTCACGCACAGTCTGGAGGAGCGGGTTGTTAAGTGTAAAGCCCAAACTCGGCAACGTGCGCCCTCGTACGCAGATCGACCTGCGCGGTCAGGTCGCGGGGTTTCCGGGGGCAGCGCCCCCGGAACAAAATTTAGATTATGGTGGAGGGGAAACTTTTGATTAGTTTTATTCATTAGCTTTAATTCTTTTCTCTCATTTGATTAAGCATTTTCTCCCTTTCAGGCATGCCGGTTTAATGGGTGCAAGAAGAGAGAATAGGGGCGCGCCGGATAAGGGAGAAGAGAGGGGCGCACCGATTAATGGCCAAGAAGGAAGAGGGGCCAGGGGCGCGCCAGAATAGGGCAATGAACAGTATAGCGCACCGGTTATATGGCAAGAAGGAAGAGGGGCTAGGGGCGTGCCGGAATAGGGCAATGAACAGTATAGCGCGCCGGTTATAGTGCCAGGAAAATGGAGGGAGTTTTGAGTGTGAAGCTAAACCGACGCGGGGGGGGGGGGGGTACCGCGCCAGATTAGCCCACGCCAGATTAGGGGGCGCCGGGTTAAGCTCTAGGAGGTTTTCTTTCATTCTTCTGTGCTCTGTTCTTCTTTCTTTCACCCGTGGGCTACTTTGATGACTGATTTATTCATCTTATTGATGGATTAAGCTTGTGGAAAGAACATTTAAGTGTTTTGATCATTTATTAAGGTAAATTAGCGTGAAGGTTCAAGTGCTTTATTAGAGGAGTTTGTGCGAGGTTCAGTCTGTTTCAGTGGGCTTAGTTTGTTCGTCTGTCCGTTCTTACACTCTGTTCTTACGTGTTCTTCCTCTAGTAAAATTTGGGCAGCATCTCCCCCGGACGGAGGCTTGCCAGAGAAAATAGAAGAACGCCAAATGGATTGCTCCGGGGCGAACCTCAAAACACAGAGTAAGGCCTCCGTTAACCCATAAGTGCGTGTAGAGACTCGAGGACTAGCCTTCAAGAGTCCCAGCAACTCACGGGTGATGATTCTTTGAAGCAGGACAAGTGGGGAAGGAGATCAGAAACACTGGGGACCAAATAGAAAAGGGGGGCTATAGCCTGAACGTATTCCGAAGGGGGAGAAGAAGATGCAACATATCAAAAAAGGATCTCTCGAAAGATCATTTTCATTTCACCACGAGGGGGGGGGGTGCAAATACATGGGCTCTTCATGCATCTAAAGAAAGGAACCAAACGGAAGAATACATCGGAGGAAAGGAAAAAGAAACAAAGGGGAGGGGAGAGCTGTATCTCCCTCACCTCACTCTCTGCTCTCTCCTTCTCTTTTCTCACTTCACTTCGCTCTCACAGGAACACTGGCTTCGGGCATCAAGGGGTTTTCTCTCAGAAGAAAAGCTTCTGCTCTCCAGGCTTCCAAGAGTTGTCCAACCCTCTAACCCTCCAACCCGATTTAAGCTCGCCTGGGCGCTCCTTTTATAGTGGCCGGAGGCCCTATTTCGGAGGGATTCCCTCTGGATTTTTCTTCCTCCCGTTGGTTCCTTGTTTCCCGCAACCACCACTGCTGCTGCTGACGTTGGTGACGTTGCCCTGTTGCTGTTGCTATTGTCGTGGCCTTGCTGCTGCTGTAGACATCACCTCCGCGGAGGCTAGTGTGACCGGGAGGGGGGCAGAGGCATGGCCTCCTCCTCCGCTGGCATATCCACCGCGAGCCACATTGCCTTCATCATTTGCAGGAGAATGGGCGGCCGCTCGATGGAATGAAAGTTCGGCGGTGCAGGGCTCGAGAACTTCCATTCACGACATATGCTTGGTTGCCCGTTGGATCGAGGCGGAAGTTTTAGCCACTTCAGGCTTGTTCGTCATCATGCAGTTCCCAAGAAACAGGGGACCGCATTGATGACGGGACGGCTTCACTGCACGCCGGATAAACGCCTCAGAGAAAAGATTGCTTTTAAACTAAGCACGACGTATTAGCACTCCAAAATGGGCGCGCCGGTTTAGTGCATTCAAAGGGGTGGCGCCGTTTTAACAAAAGCAAGGGAGTACATATTATAGCATATAATGGGGCGCGCCGGACTAGCATCTTGTAAAGGGGCGCGTCGGTTTAAGGCCCCTTTAGGGGCGCACCGGTTTAAGGCTATGCCATGCCGATTTAAGCGTCAAAGGGCTCCCTCCCAGCTTAGTGGCGATTCGGACAGATGCTTGCCCTCCCGTGTTGCTTTAGTTGTGAGCCTCCGAGTCTCGATTTAGGGCTTTGAGTGATTTTCGGTGTATGCCGAGCAGGCGTTCGAACTCCTGAGTTTCTTTGATTCGACCTTCGGCATTGCCGACTTGGGAGCCGGGGCTAGCTCTTCAACCCAAGGGGCTTCTTTGTTGGGTGGCGGAGCACCGGGTAGGTATTCATCCTTCTTGGAGGAGGCACAGGGTTTATTTGGCCTTTCCGTCTTTGACTCGCTCTCGAGTGCTGAGACGTGCATGACGTATGATCATCATCATTTTTTGACGTCCACAGCCCCGAGTCTTTATTACAGCGGAAGACTAACTCGGGCAGCGCGAACAGCTGGCATGGTAAGCCTCTTGCAAGCCAGAATGATCAGAGCGCAAGACAATCACACACATAAATGCAATTGCATAATATTTACTCAAACGCTAACTTTATTTCATAATAATCAAGTACAACCACTAATTTAACTTCCATTATGTACTAGACTCAAGAAATAGGAAAATTACTTAGACTCAATTTGAATAATTTAGACTTCCTAAGTCTTCACTCTCATCTTGACAATACTTTCATTCACTCTTGGACCCGCTACTTGTATAACCCGAATCCAAATTCGAATCACTTTCATTTCCTGAAAAGATTGGAAATAGGTAATGAGCACACTTACCCAGTAGGTATCTTTGCATCAACATGAAGGCACAATTAAAGTAATTAACAATTTAGCTCTAAAGAATAAGGTAAAAATCATGCGAATGTGATCAATCACGCGATTAAACCAAAGTAACAAGACGATCAAGTAAGTTAGAATGAGAGCAAGTACGAACTAGCAAGAATGTAACAAGGACATGATATTGGCCTTTCATGAACAAGAATGTATCAAGAATGTACTAGCAAGCCACATAATCATCATTCTAGTATCTTTTGTTGATGAGCAAGTACTTCGTGAATTTCTGTGGAATATCAAGCAAGAAAGTCATGTACAAGAATGTCATGTCATGCCGTATTGTGGATTTTCACTTATTTATAGAGAAAGTACTCCCAACGCAATGCGACGTCAGTATCATCATACCCCATGATTTATAATAGTATGTTTCCGACAATCAGCCGAGGGGACTAGCATAGAGCCCTTGAACACAATCAGTGCTCGATCGCATCTTCAAGTATAAATCAAGCCTTTTCCACGCATGTAACAATAAAGTATGGCCAAGAATGTAATAAGTTCAATAAGCTCATGATAATAATAATTCAATGAATGAATGCTTTAATAAGAATCATGAGAAATCAAGAATGACTTAAGCAAGGTTATGCTTATGGAAATAAATCGGCAGCATAACGGTACATTCTTTATTTTCCATTCATTATTTTAGGTTTCTTGATCAATATGATAAGTCCTAGATCATTAATAGTCCATCTAGAAACCTTGGGATATCAACCCTTGGTCCACCTTGGGTTAAAATACTCAAGTAGTGTGACGGTCGTGTACTGGGCCGTTACTTGATGTGACGCTCCAGTATTGGGCCGTTACATTAGTCTGAATCCAGAACCAAGAAATCAGACTCAGTTGAATGTGACGGTCGTATATTGGGCCGTTACTTGTGCCTGACGGTCCAACATATAGCCGTTACATTACTGATAACCAAAAACATCGATAGTGTAATCTAATCATTGGGCTTTAATGGTACAACCAACTCGACGTCCTAGTGGGAATCCCAGGCTCGCAGAGAATTACGGAGGCCTTCAAACAAGATTTCCTAGTCCATTGGAAGGAATATCCAATAGAGAGGTCCTCATGTCCAAGAATAATGTTCCTATAGTGCAAAGTGTAACTAATGGATATATACCTGAATATACGTCATGTACTTAGAGAAATGACTCTATAGATAGAAAAGAATGTGTAACAATGTGAAACCAAGATAAAACTCCGTCAATACAACATTGGAAAATCATGATTTAGAATACAAAACTATAGAGTTTTAGCCAATGAAATTAGTATAACTTAAAATAACCTAAGACACATTAATCATGTAATTTGATTATGAATCAGTAACTAAACTTGAAGTCATGATAACATGTCCATCTTAGATATCTAAGCTTATTTATAAGTAAACTTAACTGGTTATTATTCTGCCTTGGGTTGGCAGAACACAGGGGTCTGACGGTCTAGGATAGGCGCGTTACAGTGCTTGTGACGGTTTATCGAGGGGCCGTTACAGTGGTGTAACGCTCCTGCTAGGGTGCGTCAGAGACAATAGAACAATAAAAGTACAACATGGTGTGATGGTCTATCGTAAGGCCGTTACATTCATGTGACGGTCTTACGTTTGTGCGTCAGAGAATCTGCTAGCAGTAAACTAAGTAAAGGTTTATGAAAACATAACATGCTTGGAAATCAAAATACTACCACTGTTCTAGTCATGATAACGAAATATAGGCCAACTATATGCATGGGTTTAGTGAATAGATAGGATAATATCTTTTAATTTCCATTTAGGGCTAAGATATGCATGAATGTATAGAACTATTAGATCATTAAATTCTTAGTCTATAATGCATGAAATCAAGCACAACCAGAGGACTTTTATTTCTAACAAGTTGTTTTTACCAATCATGAGATAACCTACCTCTTCTAAAACCTTTAAACTTCAAATTTGATGCTAGGTGCTACCCTTAGTCCCTTGTACTTCTTGTGATAAATTAGTAACTTCAATCTGCTCTATTTCCTCAGCCTCTTGACCTAAGGATGTGAAATTTTGAGAGTAAGAAGATGAAACTATTGGTAACAAAAAGTTCTAAAGGATTGAACTCTAATTACCTCATTTAGACATCCTAATTTCAGGGGACTTGCGTTCAGATTCCTGGGTTGGTAAGGTTGAATCAGCAACTTTGGAAGCTTCTAACTCCTTGGTTGCTTGATCTCCTAGCACGAAATTTGGAGAACTATGAGTATAATGTATACTAAGCAAAATATTCTAATGAACTTACCTGAAATTATATCTCCTTACCTTGATTCTTCACGGGCCAAAAGTAAGGGTCGCTCAGTTCAAAACTAGGTCCTATTTATAAGGTTTTGGCTAGGGTTTAAAGATTAGATCGATTCTAGAGTCCTTAATTTGCCAGAACCTAATCCCTAAGAGTCCTTAGTAATGTTATAAGCTCTCCCAAGTCGATCTCTTATAGATAAGATCCCAAAGTTCTAATCTTTTTGCTCGTTCTTTCTTTCACGGAACTGTCAGAGTGTAACGCATCAGCCTAGGTGCGTTACAGGGCTGTGGCGGTCGCCCGATAGACCGTTACATTCAACGTGTATAGAGTTTCAATTTAATAAAACTCTTTTATTCGTTTATCCACATAATTATCTTATATAAATAGTATTTATCTTTAAAATACGTGAATAAGCTAATTACCCTTCTAGAATATGGGGCAATTTTGATGGGCTTGGTCCATAAACCTTTTGGATAATAATTAGATAGGCTATGTCAACTAATTAGCCTAATTGAGCCTTATAATGACTTATTAATCCAATAACCCATTCATTAATTTATTTAAGCCTTTATAATTTCTAGAAAATTATTTTAAAATTCAAAAATTATATATATATATATTCTGGGGCACTACACCCTCCCCCACTTATAAGAATTTTGTCCCCAAATTCAATATATGGAGTTCAGAGAGTGTACTTACAGTTAAATAATTCTGGAAATCTTTTCCGCATGGCTGCTTCGGTTTCCCTTGTTGCTTCATATGGCCATGTTTCCTTCCATTGAATCTTGACCATAGGAATAACTTTATTTTGTAGTTGACGCACTTCTCGTTCCAGAATCTTTATTAGCATTTGCTCGAACATCATATCCTTCTGAATCTCCAGATTGTCATAAGTGATAATATGGTCAGGATCATATACATACTTCTTCAGCATAGAGACGTGAAATACGTCATGAACTCCTGCTAATTGTGGAGCTAAAGTAAGTTTGTAAGTCACTTCACCAATCCGTTCAAGAATTTTAAACGGGCCAATGAATCTTGGAGTTAATTTGCCTTTAATGCCAAATCTCCAAATACCACGACCTGGAGAAATCTTGAGATATACGTGGTCTCCTATTTGAAATTCCAAGTCATGTCTTCGATTGTCGGCATAAGACTTTTACCTATCTTGTGCCATTTTCATTCTTTCTTGAATGAGCTTGATCTTCTCTGTAGAATCCCTGATAAGATCGGGGCCTAGAAATTACTTTTCCCCTATTTCATTCCAACATATTGGTGATCGACAGCTTTTTCTATATAAGGCTTCAAAAGGTGTCATTCGTATGCTAGCCTGATAGCTATTGTTATATGCAAACTCCACTAGAGACAAGTGATCATGCCAACTACCTCCAAAGTCGATAGCACAAGCCCTAAGCATATCTTCAACTACCTGATTCGTTCTTTCCGTTTGACCATCTGTTTGTGGATGAAAAGTTGTGCTGAAATTCAATCTAGTCCCTAGTGAATGTTGTAGACCCTTCCAGAGTTGTGATGTGAATCGAGAATCTCTATCAGATATAATAGTGACTGGGACACCATGTAATTTGATAATCTCCTTTATGTATAATGCTGCTAGAATATCCACAGACTATCGACTCTTTATTGGTATGAAGTGTGAGGATTTAGTCAATCGGTCTATGATTACCCATATTCCATCGTGTCCACCTCTGGTCTTGGGTAAACCCATAATAAAGTCCATCCCTATACTCTCCCATTTCCATTCGGGAATACTCAAAGGGTGTAATTTACCTGCGAGTCTAAAATGTTCTGCTTTTACTTGTTGGTAGATGAGACAACGGGACACGAAATTAGCTATCTCTCTCTTCATATTGGGCCACCAGAAATTTCTTTTGAGATCTTGATACATCTTTGTTCCTCCTAGATGAATTGTGTATTTAGAATTATGCGCTTCATCTAAGATTAGTTTCTTCGTAGCCTCATGATCTGGTACACATGTTCAGCCCTTAAATAACAATCTTCCGTCGTTGGAAATAGAAAAATCCGGCCTTTGTTCAATATTGGTTTTAATTTCCAGTAATATAGGATCATTATTTTGCAGCTTGACCAGATCTTCTATCAATGTAGGTTGAGCTCGGATATTAGCTATGAAACAATCTTCTTCCTTTATGTCAATATCTAAGTTCAACTGAGCAAATTGAGGAACAAGGTTAGTTACACTTATCATAAGACTTGATAGCATACCCATTGGTTTTCTGCTGAGTGCATCTGCTACAGCATTAGCCTTGCCATGATGATATTAAATAGCAAAATCAAAGTCTTTGAGATATTCTAACCACCTCCTCTGCCTCATGTTAAGCTCCTTTTGAGAGAATAAATATTTCAAGCTTTTGTGGTCCGAGTAGACCGTGAACTTTTCTCCATAAAGATAATGATGCCAAATTTTTAAGGTGAAAATAACCGCTGCCAATTCCAAATCATGTACGGGATAGTTTTCCTCATGACGTTTCAATTGTCTTGAAGAATAACAGATTACTTTTCCATTCTGCATGAGAACGCATCCTAAGCCAATGCCAGACGCATCCGTATACACTTCGAATCCACCACCCTCCATTGGTAGTGATAAAATAAGAGCTGTCGTAAGATGATTCTTAATATTGTGAAAGCTCTTTTCACAGTCCTTTGACCAGACAAAAGGGTTTTCTTTTCTTGTGAATCTAGTTAAAGGAACCGTAATTTTTTAGAAGTCCTTAATGAATCTCCTATAATAACTTGCTAAACCCAGAAAGCTTCTTACTTCAGATACAATCGTTGGCCGACTCGAATTCTTGACAGCTTCTACCTTAGAAGGATTCACAACAATACCTTCTTTTGAAATAATGTGGCCTAGGAATGAGACTTCCTCGAGCCAGAATTCACACTTATTGAGTTTGGCATAAAGCTTATGTTCTCTAAGTGTTTGTAAAGCTATTTTCAAATGTTGTTCATGTTCCTCTTTTGTCTTGGAATATATCAAGATATCGTCAATGAAGACGACGATGAACTGGTCCAGATATGGCTGGAAGATATTGTTCATAAATTGCATGAATGCTGCCGGGGCATTAGTTAATCCGAATGGCATTACCACGAATTCATAGTGGCAATAACGACTTCGAAAAACTGATTTATAAATGTCCTCTTCTTTAATTCTAAGCTGATAATAACCTGATCTGAGGTCTATCTTAGAGAAATATCATGCTTTTGAAAGCTGATCGAAGAGCTCATCAATACGCAGTAACGGATACTTATTTTTAATTGTGAGTTGATTCAGTCGTCGATAATCGATGCATAGCCTGAGAGAACCATCCTTCTTCTTGACAAATAGAACCGGCACACCCCAAGGGGATGTGCTAGGTCTGATGAAGCCTTTGTCTAGTAATTCCTGCAACTGCCTTTTTAATTCCTTGAGTTCTGTGGGGGACATCCTGTAAGGAGCTATAGAAACAGGTGTTGCTCCTGGGATGAGTTCAATAGTAAAGTTCACTTCCCTCTCGGGCGGTAAACTGGGTAATTCAGGCGAAAACACATCGGGGAACTCATTTACAATAGGGATGTCCGCTAAGATAATCTCCTTAGATTCGGTAACAATGACAGAAGCAAGAAAAGCTTCACATCCTTGCGAGATAAGTTTGCAAGCGTGAAGAGAAGATATGATAGTAGGATAATTCTTGTACTTGATGCCAAGAAAAGATAATCTTGGAAGACCGAGCTTTTGAAAGGATATAATCCTATTTCGGCAATTGATATAAGCATCATGATCTACAAGCCAATCTATCCATAAAATGGCATCATAACCTTTCATGTCAAGGCATACTAAGTTTGCAGGGAGATTATGACTTTCTACTATCACTTCGCTATCAGGATAATAGTCGGTAAGCTTTGTTCCAGAACCTAAGGGTGTGGAAATAGCAAGATCTGAAGGTAAGGGAACTGATGCGATTGGTAATGTTTTAGCAAAAGTAGTGCAGATAAAAGAATGAGAAGCACCCATATCAAATAGCACAAATGCAGGATGAGAACAAATTTGAAGAGTACCTTCCATAAGCCCTTCATCCCTGGGCGCTTCCTCTTCTTCTAGAACAGCATTGAGGCGAGCCTGCCTCCTGCGTCCATTACCAGATGACTGGTCCTTCATAAGGGGGCATTCCGGCATGTGATGCTCCCTGCTTCCACAACGTAAACAAGCGTCGAGATGCTTCCAACACTCCTCAGCCGAATGGTCAAATTTTTCACAAAATGTGCAAGCCGTGGCGACCTGCTCCTTCTCCTCCTTGACTTTCTTTTGCTTATGGGAACTTCCACCATTCCCATTCCCGGATCTCTTCTTACTATCACGGCTCTTGTAAGGCTCCGTGATGCTGAATTTCTCTTTCTTATAACGTAGATTAGAATGTCGGCTTGATTCTTCTTCTTTCCCTTTCAATTTTTTGACCTTCTCTAAGGTCCTTTCACATAGGTATGCCCGCTGAACCATCTCTGCATAAGTACGGATGTTTTGGATCCCGAGCTGCTGGATGAAACTGGGACGTAATCCGTCCATAAACCTATTTGCCTTTAATAAATCGGTATTGATTAGATGTGATGCATAAGGTGCAAGCCTTGAGAATTGTAGTTCACATTCGGCAACCGTCATCATTCCTTGCCGAAGAGTGGCGAACTCCATAGCCTTTCTCTCTTTTACGTGCTCAGAAAAGTACTTGGCACGGAATATGGTAAGAAAACCATCCCAGGTATGAGGTGCATCGGCCGGAGGTGCCGGAACCGACTTCCACCATGTGCGAGCATCTTTCTTAAGTTGAAAGGTTGCGAGACGCACCTTCTCCTGATCGGTGCATTAGGTCACATCAAAGATATGGTTCATTTCATCTATCCAGTTCTCTGCCTCGTCGGGATTAGAAGAACCATAGAATCACGGAGGATTTAAACTCCAAAAATTGCGATGTAGGTCACCAGCCCTTGCCCCTGCACCACCTTGCACTATGGTTTCCAATGCCTGAGTAAGGCCAACAACTATTTGTTGCATGCCACCCCAATCTACACGATGAGCCATTCGTAAGATAAGGTACCTGAGAGAAAAATAACCACTTGTTATTTCTCATGAAATAAAAAATCAATCTTAAAGCTAATTAATTATCTTATCCCGGGCTCTACCCAATTCTCACATGGGTATGGAAATTTCTTCCTTAGTTCATAGGTAGGGGTCCTTAAACCTTGGAATTTTCCTATGACATGACTCTTCTTCCTAAGTCCGGAGACTTAGGCTCTGATACCAACTTAACTGTCATGCCCCGAGCCTTTATTATAGCGCAAGACTAACTCGGGGAGCGTGAACAGCTGGCATGGTAAGCCTCTTGCAAGCCAGAATGATCAGAGCGCAAGACAATCACACACATAAATGCAATTGCACAATATTTACTCAAACTCTAACTTTTTTTCATAATAATCAAGTACAACCACTAATTCAACTTCCATTACGTAGTAGACTCAAGAAATAAGAAAATTACATAGACTCAATCTAAACAATTTAGACTTCCTAAGTCTTCACTCTCATCTTGACGATACTTTCATTCGCTCTCGGACCCGCTACTTGTATAACCCGAATCCGAATTCGAATCACTTTCATTTCCTGAAAAGATTGGAAATAGGTAATGAGCACACTTGCCCAGTAGGTATCTTCGCATCAACATGAAGGCACTATTAAAGTAATTAACAATTTAGCTCTAAAGAATAAGGTAAAAATCATGTGAATGCGATCAATCACGCGATTAAACCAAAGTAACAAGACGATCAAGTAAGTTAGAATGAGAGCAAGTACGAACTAGCAAGAATGTAACAAGGACATGATATTGGCCTTTCATGAACAAGAATGTATCAAGAATGTACTAGCAAGCCACATAATCATCACTATAGTATCTTTTGCTGATGAGCAAGTACTTCGTGAATTTCTATGAAATATCAAGCAAGAAAGTCATGTCATGCCGTATTGTGAATTTTCACTTATTTATAGAGAAAGTACTCCCAGTGCAATGCGACGTCAGTATCATCATACCCCATGATTTATAATAGTATGTTTCCGACAATCAGCCGAGGGGACTAGCATAGAGCCCTTGAACATAATCAGTGCTCGATCGCATCTTCAAGTATAAATCAAGCTTTTTCCACGCATGTAACAATAAAGTATGGCCAAGAATGTAATAAGTTCAATAAGCTCATGATAATAATAATTCAATGAATGAATGTTTTAATAAGAATCATGAGAAATCAAGAATGACTTAAGCAAGGTTATGCTTATGGAAATAAATTGGCAGCATAACGGTACATTCTTTATTTTCCATTCATTATTTTAGGTTTCTTGATCAATATGATAAGTTCTAGATCATTAATAGTCCATCTAGAAACCTTGGGATATCAACCCTTGGTCCACCTTGGGTTAAAATACTCAAGTAGTGTGACGGTCGAGTACTGGGCCGTTACATGATGTGACGCTCCAGTATTGGGCCGTTACATTAGTCTGAATCCAAAACCAAGAAATCGGACTCAGTTGAATGTGACGGTCGTATATTGGGCCGTTACTTGTGCCTGACGGTCCAACATATAGCCGTTACATTACTGATAACCAAAAACATCGATAGTGTAATCTAATCATTGGGCTTTAATGGTACAACCTACTCGACGTCCTAGTGGGAATCCCAGGCTCGCAGAGAATTACGGAGGCCTTCAAACAAGATTTCCTAGTCCATTGGAAGGAATATCCAATAGAGAGGTCCTCATGTCCAAGAATAATGTTCCTATAGTGTAAAGTGTAACTAATGGATATATACCTGAATATACGTCATGTACTTAGAGAAATGACTCTATAGATAGAAAAGAATGTGTAACAATGTGAAACCAAGATAAAACTCCGTCAATACAACATTGGAAAATCATGATTTAGAATACAAAACTATAGAGTTTTAGTTAATGAAATTAACATAACTTAAAATAACCTAAGACACATTAATCATGCAATTTGGTTATGAATCAGTAACTAAACTTGAAGTCATGATAACATGTCCATCTTAGCTATCTAAGCTTATTTATAAGTAAACTTAACTGGTTATTATTCTGCCTTGGGCTGGCAGAACACAGGGGTCTGACGGTCTAGGATAGGCCTGTTACAGTGCTTGTGACGGTTTATCGAGGGGCCGTTACAGTGGTGTAATGCTCCTGCTAGGGTGCGTTAGAGACAATAGAACAATAAAAGCACACCAGGGTGTGCCGGTCTATCGTAAGGCCGTTACATTCATGTGACGATCTTACGTTGGTGCGTCAGAGAATCTGCTTGCAGTAAACTAAGTAAAGGTTTATGAAAACATAACATGCCTGGAAATCAAAATACTACCACTGTTCTAGTCATGATAACGAAATATAGGCCAACTATATGCATGGGTTTAGTGAATAGACAGGATAATATCTTTTAATTTCCATTTAGGGCTAAGAGATGCATGAATGTATAGAATTATTAGATCATTAAATTCTTAGTCTATAATGCATGAAATCAAGCACAACCAGAGGACTTTTATTCCTAACAAGTTGTTTTTACCAATCATGAGATAACCTACCTCTTCTAAAACCTTTAAACTTCGAATTTGATGCTAGGTGCTACCCTTAGTCCCTTGTACTTCTTGTGATAAATTAGTAACTTCAATCTGCTCTATTTCCTCAGCCTCTTGACCTAAGGATGTGAAATTTTGAGGGTAAGAAGATGAAACTATTGGTAACAAAAAGTTCTAAAGGATTGAACTCTAATTACCTCATTTAGACATCCTAATTTCAGGGGGCTTGCGTTCAGATTCCTGGGTTGGTAAGGTTGAATCAGCAACTTTGGAAGCTTCTAACTCCTTGGTTGCTTGATCTCCTAGCATGAAATTTGGAGAACTATGAGTATAATGTATACTAAGCAAAATATTCTAATGAACTTACCTGAAATTATATCTCCTTACCTTGATTCTTCACGGGCCAAAAGTAAGGGTCGCTCAGTTCAAAACTAGGTCCTATTTATAGGGTTTTGGCTAGGGTTTAAAGATTAGATCAATTCTAGAGTCCTTAATTTGCCAGAACCTAATCCCTAAGAGTCCTTAGTAATGTTATAAGCTCTCCCAAGTCGATCTCTTATAGATAAGATCCCAAAGTTCTAATCTTTCTCGTTCTTTCTTTCACGGAACTGTCAGAGTGTAACGCATCAGCCTAGGTGCGTTACAGGGCTGTGGCGGTCGCCCGATAGACCGTTACATTCAACGTGTATAGAGTTTCAATTTAATAAAACTCTTTTATTCGTTTATCTACATAATTATCTTATATAGATAGTATTTATCTTTAAAATACGTGAATAAGCTAATTACCCTTCTAGAATATGGGCCAAATTTGATGGGCTTGGTCCATAAACCTTTTGGATAATAATTAGATAGGCTATGTCAACTAATTAGCCTAATTGAGCCTTATAATGACTTATTAATCCAATAACCCCTTCATTAATTTATTTAAGCCTTTATAATTTTCAGAAAATTATTTTAAAATTTAAAAATTATATATATATATAAATTCTGGGGCACTACATCAACCGTCTGTAAATTTATAATGAAGAACATTATTGCAAGATTCGACATCCCGAGTACCATCGTCACCGATAATGGACCGCAATTTATCTGTCAAGAGCTTCAAGACCTCTGCAACATGTATAACATTGCATTGCACCATTCATCTCCTTATTATCCACAGGGCAATGGCCAAGTAGAGGCAACTAACAAAACTTTGATCAAAATTATACAGAAAATGTGTGAGGCTAATAAATTCGCGGATTGGCCAGAAAAGTTGGTTGAAGCTCTTTGGGCCTATCGCACTTCCATTCGTACCCCTACTAGGCAAACCCCCTTCGCCCTCACTTATGGAATGGATGCAGTAGTCCCTTATGAGATTCTTATTCCTTCTCTACAAGTACAATTGGACAAGGAGCTCTCTATTGATGAGCGCCGTGAATCTCTCCTTGCTCAGTTAGAACTTCTAGATGAGAAACGTTTGGCCACTGCCGAGCATGCACGTGTTTATCAAAATAGGCTTTAACGTTTTTACCAAAAGAAAGTAATTGAGAGAAAATTTAAAATCGGTGAAATGGTAATCAAAAGAATTTTTGTAAAATCGGGTGGGCCTCGTTCAAAACTCTAACCTAATTGGAAAGGGCCCTATGTTGTAAAAGATGTTTAACCTGGCAACGGTTACAAGTTGATTAACGCTGAAGGGGAAGAGCTGGCTCACCCTTGGAATGGTCTTTACTTGAAGAAGTACTACCCCTAAGTCTTCGGAAAAAAAATTTAAAAAAAAAAGAAAAAATTGAAAAAGAGAAAAGAGAAAAAAGAAAAAAAAGAAAAAAAGTGTAAAAATTACAGGCTGGCATGGTGCGTAGGCCGCAATCCCGAAAAATCAAGATTATTAATTCATTTTTTCAGTCTTGATGGTTTAACCTTGGGGTCAATTCCTGCACAAACTACATGCTTTACTCTTAAACTCGTGTGGTCCAAAATTTGAGGAAGGTCAGACCCAAACTACGAGTATAAGAACTTTACCTATTCTCTTCTCTTCGGCTCACGAGAGGGAGTACGAGTCAAAGAATGCTAACCAAGCCTGCCCGTCGCCCTAGTAGTGGAAGTGAGGGCTCAAAAGGGAATAAAATACTTAAAGCCCAAGTACAATTAGGTCTTTATTTTTTGAAAAGTAAAGAAAAAAAGGAAAAAAAGGAAAGTTACAAAAGAAAAGCATGTCAAGAGGGCAAAGTCCCCGCAGGGAAAACCCTGGTCATAAGCAAGCGTAAATAAGGGCAAAAAGAGTAAAAAAATTTCCTTAAGCCGAAGACCAAACCCCAACAGGCATTAGGGCAAGGGAAGGAAAGTTTCTCGAATCTCGGAAACCTCTCGTTAGCTTCCTCAAATTATTCTTCACTTCTCCCTCCATGGTAGGTTATAAGCTCAAAGGATGGCGAAGACCTACTGAGAAGGACAGGCCGCAAGAGAATATGAGTAAAGGCACAAGTCAATAAGCACGTTGACCCTTTGTTAAATCTTTTAAGAAAGATTAATGAATTTAAGATAGTGATTGTGTAAGGTTTAAGACCCTTGTACTATGCTCAGTCTTATACATAAAAAAAAGGAGGAAAAAAAGAGATAAAACATGTTTTTCTTAACTAATGCCTCCATGAGCAAGCGTCATTTCCATAAATTCACAACTTCCATAATGTCGTCATTTTCAAATAAAAAGAAAAAAAAAGTTTTTAAATTAATGCCTGCTTCAGTGGGCGTCATTTCGTCAATTAACGGCCTTGTCAATGTTGTCATTTTAAATTATGTAAAAAAATGATTATTTTAAATCAACGCCCGTGCACGAGGGCGTCATTTTCAAAATGAAAAAAAAAGAAAAACAACAAAACAACAAAAAAGAGAGAACAAAGAACTCTACTGCTTTCCATCTCATATGCTTGATTGCATTCTTGTGTGGGCATCTCTTATTCTTAAGTTTGCATCCGTCTGCTTGCATGCTGCATTTCTTTAAATATTTATATTATCCGCCTTTATTAGTTAAAGGCTTGGCCCCTTGACTCGTCAACAAGGTCAAAGAAGAGACAACCCCTTGCTTATTGAGCAAGGGGCCAAGCCGAACAGATAAATTAATCTGTTTGTCTAAGTGTGAACTACATGCACAGGGCAAGAACGAAAAAAGAAGGAAAAGCAAACACACAAGTACACAACTGCTCAAGTGCTCAACTGCTCAACTCAGAGAAGAGCAGGCTATGTAGGTCTCAAAATGATTGGACTTCTTTCACTGGTAACATCATTCCATCCTTGTATTCTATCTTGTAACCATTGTTACTATATGGTATCTACTTTATTATAGCATATCAAGGACCTTGTGGTTCTGATGAAACTGGAATTTGAGTTCCCCTTCATCAAAAATAATGATGATTCCAGGGAAATCTTGATCACACGGATAGGCCGTTGGGTCATTTAAGGTTTGGGATGATGGTTCCACTTTCTGAGTTGATGCGTAGATAAACGGGTTTCAGTTTAGTATCAACTTAGAGATTTGGATTCCTGACCAAATCTGGATGGTTTAGCAATATTATCCTTGATTATTTTCTATTTTAGTTTGTTTTAATTTTTCTTTTAGCCCAGCATGCATCATGTCGGACTTAGAGCTTTAATGATGAAAATCCTCATATTACGTTAATAATGAGGGCCGCTCGCTCTTAATCGAGTTGACATGAGATATTCCATTCAAAATCAAAGTACTGTATTCTCCTTGAAGCCGCTGAAGCTGGTTCCTTGAAAGCATTCATTCATTGGATCTTTATCTTAATTCACTTTATTTTCCTGCAAACCCACCTTGGTTGTAGCACGTCCACCTTGGCTGGTAACCGCTCTCCAATGGTGTTTTTCCTTCCGTGCCCTCGCGTACATTTCGTCTATTAGTTTAGTTTCATCATCCACTTGATCTTTGCTTTCTCATAATCATCCGAGGTTGTTTCATTCAGAATTGTGGAAAGATTTCCAACTCTTAGTGTCGGAGGTGTGTCACATCACACCTTGGCATATACTTATCAGTCCGTTCTCACTTCATTTCGCTTGTTGCACTTTTGCTTCATTCCGTGTCACTCTCTTGCAAAGCAGACGCCAAGGCGGGGCAGCTGTAGACATGCCAAAATCAATGCTATGATGAGTAAATCTCATGTCACCACGTGACGCCCCAAAATGGACTTCAATATTGGCTTAATATGAAGTTTTTCTAATTATTTGATATTTTTTCCATAATAAATTGTAATTAACACCTGGAAGAAGGGCGTCATTTAAAAGATGACCTGATTGGGGTCGTGGTTTATCAAATAAACGACTGTTCATACAGGCGCTGTTTCCTGGATTTTACGAATCCTAATCAAAATAAAATTCAAAGAATTGACGCCCATCTCTAAGGCGTTGATTAATTGACGCTCATTCAAACAGGCGTCATTTCTATTTTTTAAATAAGGAAAGTCCTTTATTTCCATAATTAAATCTAGGAATTAACGACTAAATGGCTATCGTCATTTCAATTGACACCCCTATCAGTGTCGTCATTTTCACTTCCGTCTCCGTTTCGCCTGCTTCTTTCCAGTAATCATCCTTTCCCCATTTTACACATTGTGTTCGATTGGGAAGAGAGATCTTGCTGGAGGATTGATTTCTTAGTTTGAATCCTTTTGAAGCAAGGATTTTTGCCCTATAAATACCCCATGCTTCCTTACGCTTGCGAGAGTTAAGAAGAAGAAGAAACACACACAGAGAGCTTTTTCACATACAGAGGGCCTGCGGTATAGAAGAGAAGAGACTTTTCTTTTAATGTTCTTGCAAAATCTTCCTCTTAGTGTTCTTCTTCCGGCGTTGGTTCTTCTTCCACGGGTGGTCTCCTTCCGGCATTGGTGGACTTCTTTCATTCAGCAGCCGAATCTTGTTTTCCTCACCCTTTACTGCTGCTACACACAGCAGAAGGGCATCTCCTCCTTTAGTCTTTTATTATTACTCGTCATCATCTCATGCATCCTCCCTCTAGCTCCCTTTGCTAGAGATACTCTTCAGCATATATTCACCTTATTTGCTTTGCATATTCATAGCATTCATATCCCATCCCTTGTTACTCCTTCATAGGGGTTTAAACCAAAACACACAAGGTGTGTTCATGCCCATGTTGCATAGTTTTATTTTATTAGAGCATTGATACTACACACTTGGCTAATCCATATCTTTGTTTATTTTGTGTATTTTTCTTGCAAGGGTAATCAAGCTAGAAACCCCCTTCATCGGCCGGCCGGTAGAAGGAGGAAGGAAGAACTTGCAATCTCACCCGCTTCATACAAGATACATGCGATCATCTTTGTATTTTTGAGGTAAATCCTCTGGCGATCACCCTCCTTTGAGCATCTCATGCTCATTCCCCTTCTTTTCCTTATGTCCCACATATTTTAGCACATTTCTCTATATTTCCATTTTAAATCTTTTTCTTCTCTTTAAAATGTCTATGTGACACCGTTCATACTGGGGACCGTCATAAATGACGGAATTGTCCCATGGCTTGCATGCATTTGTAATTGGGCTCTCATGTCCCCATATAAATCACTGGCATGGCATATAGTTATGTAGCCCAGTCAGGGAACGGATCCCCATCCTCGCTAGAACCAGTCTCTCTGCCCCAGTTATCCCTGCTGTGTTGTTGTTGCTCTGTCATTATTGCATGAACTAAGCCCTCCCGATGTTGTCGCTCCTAGGGTCCCTGACTCTACTCTTTGGTAGTAGAAATAAAGGTGTTCGGGCTCCGCCCGATGTAAAACAAACACTGATTGCTTGCGATCGGTGGGGAAGACGTCCAGTACACGAGCTCCCACAATTATCTACACTCGTACCAGCGGAACCTCCTTCTCTCCACGTGGCACACAACGTTTCGTGCTCACGTGCCGTGCCCTGGTGGCACATCCCTAGTCGAACACTTGGTTCCACCGGTGATCGTCGAGAAATCGATTGGCATGCCCGCATTCCATCCAGCCATCCATGTCCTAGTTTTCCAGAACGATTAACCATACGCCGCCATTCCTTCATGTGCGTTCCTATCATTCTTTTCACCTTCTTGTAAATACCCCAGAATTCCAGCGTGCCAAGTCGACCTATCTCGGCCTTCCGTGAAAGGCGAGTGTGCGACACTGTCGCAAGGAAAAAGAAAAGTGACTCCCCGCGCTCGTAAACAGCCGCCCACGAGCAGGAGGGCTCGGAAGGGCTAAAGTATGTGTGTGAGTGGAGTACACAGAAATAAGAAATAAAGTAGGAATTACAAGAATATAACAAATAAATAAACTAACTACAGAGTTGTTGTACCCAGATAATTTCCCAGCAAAATATTAAAGAATAAGGGTTCAGGAATTTCCCCGAACGCCTTTAAGGCATGGATGACCTAACCCCTCCTACAACTTGCCCAGCTGAACTAAGGGTCCCGACCAGCTAGCCATAACATACGGTGACATCAACAATTGGTTGGGATTACTCCCGATCACTCGGTGGCGAGTTTTTCCTGCATTCTACACGGCCACCCAGGGCAACCCGGGGGCGCCCCGACTACAAGCCGTGCCACGTGGCACCCAACAACAAGGCCAGGGCCCACGCCCAGGATGGTTTCTTCCAACCCTCCAAGGTCAAAGGAAAACTTAACTAAGTCAACCACAGGCTTCGGAGGCCCGCGGCACGTGTATACGACTCACACACGGGTGTCGGGCATTTCCCCGAACACCTTGTAGGCGCGTATGTTCCAGCCCTTCTACAACAAACCATGGGTCAACCCACGGCTCCAACACACCAGCCAGGTCCTACAACAACCCTCCAATAAGTCGGGACCACTCCTGACCCCCAGACACACGGTGACGAGCCGTTTATCCTCAGCTCTCGGGCCAACCCGAGGCTACCCTGCTGACTAGCCGTGCAACGCGGCACATGCCTCGAGGCTGGGCCCAAGTGCCCAAAGTGCCTCCTCTCAGCTCCCACAAGCTCATATCCTCAGCCCAAGGGCCATTCCAAGGCCCCTCAGCCAGCTATCCAGGCCGTTCGACAACCTGCGGTGTGTCGGGCATTTACCCGAACACCTTGCGAGCGGCAACTACGACATCACAACAACAGCCCGCATGGGCTAATCCCGACATCCCAGAACCCTTTGTCCTTCAAAGGACACCCCCAGACAACAAATGAAGACCCCCAAGGGCCATCCCTCGGGGATGTGACTTGCCCGAGGGGAGTTCACCCCGGGGAGGGTGAACTCCCTTGGGGAGCGCACCCTCCTCCCATCCCAGCAGCACCACGGCCATCCCCAGTTCCGACTGCTCTCAATTCATATTCCCCATTTGCGAGATTCGTGCAAAGTTCGTTAGCATTCCTGTACATGAAAAGGAGTCGCGAACAATGAAGCCCGAAGCCACGCAGAAGCACGCAAGTCAACTTCCACAGTCTCTAGCCAACCAGTTCGAGCCACGTATCCTTTTGTCCGCTTCTTCGTAGCCAAATTAGGACAAAAAATAGCAAAATCCAGATTTTATAGGGGTGGGGCCGCCCTCTCTCTCCCCCTATCCAGTCTGCCTAAACCCCCTGGGGGAGGGGTTTAGGCGGACCAGCCTCACCCCCAAGGCTGGCCCGCCTAAACCCCTAGTGTAATAAAAAAAGAGTTTTTTTTGCAAAAAAACCTAGCCCCCAGCCCCAGTCGTGCCAACCCCCATGGGGTTTAGGCGGACTAGCCTAGAGGGTCCGCCCAAACCCATTCCAAAAAAAAAAAAGAATTTTCAACAAAAAAAAACCCTTTTGTGGAGGGTTTAGGCGGACCAAACCAACCCAAGGGACTGGTATGGTCCGCCTAAACCCTCCCTCTCCCACTTCGTAAAAAAAAAACTTTTTCTAAGGGTTTACCCGGACCAAGATGGACCCCCAACTTGGTCCGCCTAAACCCTTCCCTGCCCCTTCAAATTCCCTATAAATTCCACCCCTTAGAAGCTCAAGGGGCATATGCAAGAACACATAGAGACACAACAACAGAACAACCCGCGTCCTAACTGCTGCACACTCGGAGTTCCTCCATAGGCATCCAGCAAGGGTAGAGGACGCGAGGAGCAAAGTGTGCGCATGGGTGGCTTGCAGATCGGCTTGCGCACGCCGAGGGTATGTCCGTACTCCTTTCACGCGGTGTCTAGCCATCGCACCCATGTCCACCCCCGTCGCACGTAAGGAGTTATGACAACGGCGAACACACCCGCATCCTGGGTCTGCCCATGGGTGACAACCCACGGTGGCCACACATGCGACACATTGCCGCACCTACGACTGACACGGAACTGCGTGACTACCACTCGCCCCGAGCTAGCCGCCGACCACTCTGACTGATGACTCGAGTTAGCCGAACCCTGGCCCGGGAGTCACACTCCCGGGGCCGGCCTCGACTCCCCAGCACGATGGCATTCACCTCTGAGGCCCGGACCCGACCGCTCAACTTGAGCCGCATCCTATCTTCATCAGGTGCTAGCCCACAACCGCCCCTGCAACCTAGGCAGTCGGGCTTGTCTCAATCTCCGTATGGGGAGCCATTGTAAAACACGCGAATATCCGCCTTATTACGCATTGACCTGGGGACCGACCCAGGCGTCGAAATTGTCCCGTGGCTTGCTCCCATTGTACTTCGGCCCTCTCGGCCCATTTGTAAAGCCCATGTGGCTCTCATATAGCATCAAACTAGTTGAACACAAGCGCCCGTATGTGGGCCCCAGTCTTCTACCTACATCACTCGGCATGTATGCCTAATACCCCTGACTCCATCAAACACCTCCCAGTCAAAAGCGCACCCACAGCTGCGGGATGCTCCCGGCCCTCCACCCATGGCTTCAAACACATACAAATTTCTCTTCATCATAGAACGAAGGTGTTCAGATTCAATCCGATGTAAATAAACACCGATCGCTTGTGCTTGGTGAGGAAAGACGTCCAGTACACGATTCCCACAATCGCCTGCACACTCGCACCCATGGAACCCCTTTTTCCACGTGTCACTCGATCTCTTGAGCCACGTGCCGCGTCCTGGCAATACTTCCTCGGTCAATCCTTGGTTCCATAGGTGACTGTGATGCGGGACGGGACGTGAACCTGGGACTCTAGCTCGCGGATGTCCCTATGCGAGGGAAGCGTGTGGACTTGCGCGGTTGAGAAACCTACAATGAGTCTCGAGTATCGACTTTCAGCGTGCTCGGATCGAGTCACGGGATGAGTTACACTCACTCACTCTCGCAGCAGTGACAGAATTGAATCGAGCTAGTTAACCTATCACTTGCAGCGGCATACAAATATGTACGAGTAAAGTAAAATGTCGAGAGGGGAGCGGAAACGATACCTCCACGCTACCGGGCGTGGGGAAGGCGACCCCGGCCGAGACTCGTACTCCCGGTACAGCAATAACCAATAATTACAGAAATGAATTTATCACCTACTCCACGCAGGGAGGTAAAGGGCTACAAGTGGGACCCGAGAGTAGCGGGCTCGGGTTGACGGGCAGCGATTTGGACAGCTCCGGCTGTAATGCATGCCAACGAATGTGGGGCCCACGTCCTGGTCGGAGGGCTGATAGGGCCGAGAGTGGTACCGCGGCGGTGGGGACTCTTGGAGAGACGATCCCGGGGAGGGAGACAAGCTGGTTCACCTCGTGGAAAGTGAGGCGGCCCGACAGTGTATGTTGTAGCTTGCTGCCCACGGATTTGTTATGCTCTGTGCAGATCTGTGTTCCAGTAAGCTATCTCTTCACCTCTTTCACCCCCTTTTCGATTTCAGATTGAGCTGAAATTTGAACTGGGAGTTCTATCCATCAAAGCCTTCGTCCCCAATTTTTTTTGTGATTTTAGGAATTTTCTATCCCATCCAAGCCAGGAGGATCTTAATCATGTTTTTATTACTGGAGAGATGGCAACTGAATTATGGAGATGGGTATATCATTTTATTAACTACAGAGCATGGCCTAGTGATCAAATTACAGCTCGGTTATGGAATCTCATTTCTGTTACAGATATGCAGTCAGCATTTAGCTTTATTGGGATGCTTGCTGTTATTATGATGCTATGGGAAATATGGAAGTCCAGATGTGCAGCTAGATTTGAAGGTGTGCCTTTCAACTATGCGGTTGTCAAAAGGAAAATTTTATGCTCTATTACCATAGCTCTTGACAGGTTAATTTTCCATAAACCTCTGTCACATGCTCAGTCCAGATGCCTTGCTGACCTAGATCTATTCCCCCGGATAGTAGTCAAGAAGCCAATTATTGTCTCATGTAAATTAGCAATGCAAGGCTATACTCTACATCTTGATGGAGCCTCAAAAGGTAATCCTGGCAGAAGTGGGGGAGGTGGCTGCATAAGAGATACAACAGGGGGTTTGATAGCTGCTTTTGCCTTCACTTATGGCATTGGGTATAGCCTTGTGGCTGAAACCAGAGCACTACATGATGGCCTTGCTGTTGCAAAACAGTGTGGCATTAGATTAACAGCCATTTTTTTGGATTGTACTGTTCTTGTGGAGGCAGCAAGGAAGGGAATTGTCCCTAGTTGGATGACACTACCATGGTGGAAGAAGATTATGATGTTGCTCAAGGAAAATGGCTGCCCGGTCCAGCATATATACAGAGAAGGAAACCAGTTGGCTGATTCCTTGGCATCCTATGCATGTAATGCATCGGCTAATTCGGTCTATACTCAAGATAGAGATCTTCCATGGCCGGCTAGAGGTGCTTTCAGGATTGATAAAGCAGGACTGCCAGCATTTCGGTTCTAGTTTTCCTGGTTACATTTTAGTCTCATTTACTATACTATTTTCTTCTTGGTTTCATTATGGGCTATGGCCCCTTTTCTCCTCAAGGGTATATCCCCAAGGATTTTGTAATTGTTTCAGCAAAAGCAATAAAATCTAGGGCCCTGGTGCTGCCTGGGGAGTGAGAACACTCTTCCTTTCTGAGGAAGAGTGCACTTGATCAGGTCTAGCTCCAGATTGGCCGGTTTTTGCTTTAAAAAAAAAAAAGCACAGAGCAGAATCTGTAGACCGGGAAGAATAATAGGTAAACGAAGGTAAACAAGGGAGTAAAAATGTGAATTTTTTTGTGGAGGCTGGGGGAAACGTGGGGAACTTCCCCTCAAAATCTCAGATTGATCTGATCTAGGGATGGGGAGGATGAATTCTGACACCAGGCTGCTGTCCAGGGGTGGACAGAACTCCGGCGGGTTGGCAGTGGCGATGCGATGGCGGCGGCGGAGCTTCACACTTAGAGATGATATACCACTTGGAATCCACCAAGTTTTCTAGGGAATCCACCCTAAGAACATAGCTATCCAGCTGCAAGGGGAGAGGAGAGAGAGGGGGCGCCCAAGGCTTGCTCTTGGCAAAAATGGAATAAGCTTTTCATTAATTCTTCATTAACTCTCAAATGACACTATACACATCATTATATAGAGCATGGCAAGGGGTGGGGGGCTGGGAATTTCGTGGGAGAGGGGGAGGGGGAGAGGGGTTTCACCCCCTTGACCAAGGGGAGAGGGGGGGGGGACGAAGGGGGGACAAGGAGCCACCAATATTTGAAAAAATAAGGGGAGGGGAGTCAAAGTGTGGTAGGTGGCTGCCTACCCTTGGACCAAGGAAGGGGGGCGCCCCCTTCCACTAGCCACCAAGGCATCTTCCCATTAACAGCTTTCATACTTAGCACACCTAGCCCTTGGACTTGTTCACATTGAAGCCCCTTTGGCCCATTTAATGCCCAAAACCCATTAACTCTAGCCCATTACCTGGCCTAGTCTATTTGCCATACAATAAGACAATTGTCCAACATGGACTACAATAGGGCCCAACATGGCCTAAAGAAATGTGAAATAAGGATGATGGCTTGGCCGCTGCGTCCACGTCCTCTGCGAGCTAGGCGGGCCCCGGTGTGTCCTCGTCCACCGACGCGTATTGCGGCGTGTGTCCGTAGCAATTCTCTCTGGGTGGGAAGAACTCGACCCCATCGAGTAAGGGGTACGGCAGCTCGTATGGCTCTTGCAGATCTATCACCGTACCTGGTAGCGCGGAGTACGCTCCACTCCAAGTAATCGTCACCTTCTCATCCCGTATATATTCGATATGCACATGCTGCTGCAAGAAAGAGGCTGGTGGTGGACACTCTAGGGTGGGGTCACTCTCAAAGGAAGGAGACGGCTCAATGACTCACTAGGAATCACCGTTGGGTCCCTTTATATGACTAGATCCGAGACATAGAAAGGTAGAGTTGATCCCCTATTTGTTAGGCAAGTCCACAACGTACGCATGAGATTCGACTTGCCTCACACTCGAAAGGGACTGACATCACGAGCGGACATTAGACTGACTCGACTTGATGCAAGCAGACTCACTATGCACTAGACAAATGTACGTATATACTCCTGACAAACTGAACAAACAACGAAACACAGACACTTTGATACCAATTTGATGCGAGACGAGACGCGAACTTGGGACTCTAGCTCGCGGACGTCCCTATGCGAGGGAAGAGTGCGGACTTGCGTGGTTGAGAAACCGGCAATGAGTCACGGGTATCTGCTTTTCGCGTGCTCGGATCGAGTCACGGGATGAGTTACACTCACTCACTCTCGCAGCGGTGACTAAATTGAATTGAGCTAGTTAACCTATCACTTGCAGCGGCATACAAATATATACGAGTAAAGCAAAATACCAAGAGGGGAGTGGAAACGATACCTCCATGCTACCGGGCGTGGGGAAGGTGACCCCGTCCGAGACTCGTACTCCCGGTACAACAATAACCAATAATTACAGAAATGAATTTTTTTCCCACTCCACGCAGGGAGGTAAAGGGCTACAAGTGGGACCCAGGAGTAGCGGGCTCGGGTTGACGGGTAGCGATTTGGACAGCTCCGGCGCTAACGCGTGCCAATGAATGTAGAGCCAAATATCAGGCTAGATTAACCTATCACTCATGCAGCGGCAATAGAATACATACGAAATAAGCAAAATGCGAAGAGAGGAGCGGACACGATAGCTCCACGCTACCGGACGTGGGGAAGATGACCCCGGTCGAACTTCGTACTCCCGGAACAGTAAATAATTAAATTACAGCAATGAATATTACTGTCCACTCTATGCAGGGAGGTAAAGGGCTACAATGTGGGACCCAGGAGTAGTGGGTTCGGGTTGATAGGCAGCGATTCGGACAGCTCCGGCGGTAACGCGTGCCAATGAACGTGGGGCCCATGTCCTGGTCGGAGGGTCGATCGGGCCGAGAGTGGTACCGCTATAGTGGGGACTCCTGGAGGGACGATCTCGTAGAGGGAGACGCGCTGGTTCGCCTTGTGGAAAGCGAGGCGGCCCGACGATGGACGTTGTAGCTTGCTGTCGATGGATTTGTTATGTTGTTTCAAGGTGCGCGATTTGTCGAAAACGACTGCTGCGATCAGCTCCGATCTCGGAACGTCACGAAACTGGCGCCGTTGCGAAGCTAACGCGGAGTTCTTCAACCCTCTGTTGTTACAAGAATTTTCCTGTCTCTTTATTTGATGTGGTTGAATTTATAACATGCTGGCTCACAGGACCAGATCAGATAGGGTAGAAAGTGGATCTACCTGAGAACTCGGTTTGACCGAGGATCAGACGGTTAAGTTTGGATCTGAAATTTTTATGGATGGTAGATGGCAAGGTAAGGAACACGGAGGTAATTTTTTTATAATTTTTGGAGATGGTTTGACTGGGGGAATGGATTTTTTGGTGGAGGTGGTCAGATTTGGACTGCACATGACAGAACAGATTTTAGGAAAATGCAATGATTTTTTGGATGGGAGGGGGGGCGCCGAAGGCTTGCTCTTGGCAAAAATGCAATAAGCTTTTCATTAATTCTTCATTAACTCTCAAATGGCACTATACACATCATTATATAGAGCATGGCAAGGGGTGGGGGTCTGGGAATTTCGTGGGAGAGGGGGAGAGGGAGAGGGGGTTCGCCCCTTGATCAAGGGGAGGGGGGGACCAAGGGGGGACAAGGAGCCACCAATATTTGAAAAAATAAGGGGAGGGGAGTCAAAGTGTGGTAGGTGGCTGCCTACCCTTGGACCAAGGAAGGGGGGCGCCCCCTTCCACTAGCCACCATGGCATTTTCCCTTTAACCCCTTTCATACCTAGCACACCTAGCTCTTGGACTTGTTCACATTGAAGCCCCTTTGGCCCATTTAAGGCCCAAAACCCATTAAGTCTAGCCCATTACCTAGCCTAGCCCATTTGCCATATAATAAGACAATTGTCCAACATGGACTACAATAGGGCCCAACTTGGCCTAAAGAAATGTGAAATAAGGATGGTGGCTTGGCCGCTACGTCCACGTCCTCCGCGAGCTAGGCGGGCCCCGATGTGTCCTCGTCCACCGGCGCGTATTACGGCGTGTGTCCGCACCAGATTTTTGAGAAATTGACTAGCACGCCCGCACCCTATCTAGCTAACCTACACCCTGACACTTGATGCCACTCGACCCTTTTCCACTTTCCGTAAAAGGAGAGTGCCCGGTACCGCCGTGAGGGGTATACAGCCGTAAGGAGGATACCGGAGATACATCAAATTCCCGTATTTTTCTTCCCCGCTGTATTCCTACCTTCACCCCGGTCATCGACATAAAAACCCCTACAACAGAGAGGATGGCACCCCCGATGGGATGTCTCCCGCCTTCCTTCTTTTGCTGAAGAAAATCCTATACCAACCTGAAGCCTTGGTGCCCTTTTCCCGTCCTTGCAGGAGAGGCAGAGGGGGGTACTCGTGCATGTTCCCTAGCGGCTCGTTGTTCACGCTCCGACTAACGGACCACGGCCGGTGATTGTGAGCAACCGTCACCCCCTAGTCACCAGTGTTCCAGCGCTCCAGCAACCATGGCGGCCGTTACTTATGGCCCCATCGTCATCGCCACCCATGCGCGGGTGGCTTATTTGGCGGCGCCGATTACTTTCGACAGCTTCGCCCCTGTCATCGGATCGCCCTACTTCTTGGGCATGATCCCTGTGGCTACTTCTCAGCCGGTCTCAGCTCCTCTGTCAGGTCCTGTGGCCAATGCGCCATTCACTTCTTCGGTACCGGTGGCCCATCTGAGCACCAGGCTTAGAACCACCACCACTAGCCCTCGCAGGGGTCCCAGATCATCTCCGGCCCAGACAGGCGTCAGCTCTCGGGCCCACCTCTGACGACCTCCAACACGGGCCTCACACCTTGGGTTTCAGTCGCTGTCTCAAAAATTTCCTCGGGATTCCAACCCCGAGACCCAGCAACACCGGCGCCCGATGCGGGCTCTCAGCCTCGAGTCCCCAGCTCCTTAGTATTTTACCTGGGATTTCGGTCCCGAGCCTCAGCCGAACCGGTTCTCCCCGTGGGTCTTCCACCCAGGGGACGAGGTTCCTCATCATCTTTCTAGGGCCTTCCGACCCGAGCCCAGACCACGCCGACACTTATTACGGGTCCTCAACCTCAGGTCGCCGACACCTCAACACTTCCAATGGTGTTATTTCTCGGTGCAAGAGCGTTATCTCGAACATCGGCAACGCTTCTATCGGCGCAGGCAAGGGCTTACACCGGAGCCGCCCGGCCATCGACTCTCGGTGTGGCCCTGGGGGCCGGTCCCAGTACTTTCAACTGACAACTCCATGCTGCCAGTCACCGTAGGCCGGGTCTTCTCGGTCTACCATGTCGGGATGGAGTCTTCCTCCGCTCCCCAAAAGAAGCGTCGCCACCGGCCGTAAAGGTAGGCGGCCCGCAGCTACAACCAGCAACTCAGGTAAGACTATTCTTTTTGGTGACCTGCGGATTCACCTCAATGGGAGAAAACCCATTATACCTCAGGAACGGACAGTTCCCACTGTCCCTACCTCCAACCATTTTGACCTCCTACTGTAGACGCGAGAGGATAAGGCGAAGCTCAGAGAAGCCGGTGCCCCGGTAGCATTCCGGGGGCATCCACATCAGCCCTACTCACGAGCTCCCAAGAAGACCCGTCGGAGAAACGACATTAAGGGAGACTAACAATCCGACTTGAGAAGACTTTGGGTCACCCCGGAGGAAGCTCACACCGTTCGGAGGGCGCGTATTAGAAACCCCCTGCGAGCACTCAGACATGGCATCAGGCAAGACGCGTCTAACCCCACAACGGCACTGTCTGACGATGCCCAGTCATCTAATATACCCCGCACGAGCAAGCGGAGGCAAAGACGAGCCCGCTCTCGGGGCCTCCAGCAACCTGTCCCGAGCCCTCCTCCGACTAATACCCGGAGGGAGGCTCCTCTGCATCGCACCTTGGTCTTTGACAGACTAGGGGCGCCCGTCCGCCATGAGGAACACCTGCAGAGGAAGCGGATGGCCCGATTCATCAACGACACGGTTCGGGTGTTCGCATGCTATACCACGGGACACTAACCCGACACCCAGGATGATGACTTGAACCAGCCCCTGTCCCTTTCCAGGAGGCCACGTCATCAGGCCCAACAGCCTGCTCCAACAGGCCACGTTGGCACTTCTGTCAGGGCCGCAGGCATCGGAACGCATATAAGAAGTCCCAACCTAGGACCATGACCCTCCTATCAACGCGGAGCTAGTCAATAATGATCCTCTGCAAACGAGGTTCAAGAGGTGACCCTCGAGACTCTTGTGAAAGAGAACCAGCATCTGAAGGCCCTCCTGCAAGATCTCCTCTAGGAATGGGACCTTCACCCTAAGCAACCTGCTAGGCCTTCGGCCGAAGCACCGGCACTACCGGTTGGGCGCGAGGGTGCTAACACCTCAGCGGCAGTTGCCCGAACCCCGACAGCAGCCGGGTTTGGCACACCCCCAGTCGAGGCTCAACTACGAGCCTCTAACACACCAGTGCTGGAAAGTGTCATGGCACAACGCTGTGGATGATGAATCGTACCAAGGAGAGAGAATGAGGGGGATGAGGATGAATTACAGGGTGGTATGAGAAAGGTGGTGGGAAGTATGACTTGAAAGAAACATTCTGGTGGAACACAGAGAAAGTAGACTTACCCAACCTCCGGTACGGGGCAGAGATAGGGATCTGAAGATCCTCTCATGCAAGCTAACTACCTCCTCAACAGGTGTGGCCTGTTGTTTCAGGAGTAGCTTTAAAGATACAGGATGTTAGGATAGGATATGCTGGGATTCTAGGTAATGAGGGAATGCAAGGTGTTGACATGAACAACGATGATGATGAAAGTAGTGACACAAGAACGGGGAATAGGGGGGGTGGTACCAATTGGATAGTGAACACTGGAGAATACCCGGCGAGAGTTGTCTCCACTAGATTCAGGAACGGGGGACAAACAAAATGATAATACGAAATTACAGCAGAATGTCACTCATCATGAAATCATAACAGTAATATGAGCAAGGCGAACCAGAATTATAGCAAGATATCACTTAACAGGAGATCATAACAGTAATATAAACAGAGTGAACCACCACAAGACATTGGTCTTTGTAGGGTTTTTATAGCAATATATATATAGAAGTAAGTACATACACGTTCAGCAAACCACCACTAGATATTGGTCTTTGTGGGATTTTTATAGCAAAGATAAAGATAATGGGAATGAATGACAGAAAGAAAATTACGGAAGGAAACCTCCGCGAGGAACTAGTTCCGCTCAGTGGGGTTTGAACGAAGATCGCAAAATAAAAAAACTCCGCGAGGAACTAGTTCCGTCCACGGGGTTTGAACGAAGATCGCAAAATAAAAACCTCCGCGAGGAACTTGTTCCGTCCACGGGCTTTTAACGAAGATCGCAAAATAAAAACCACCGCAAGGAACTAGTTCCGTCCACGGGGTTTGCATGAAGATCACAAAATAAAACCTCCGCGAGGAACTAGTTCCGTCCATGGGGTTTGAATGAAGATCACAAAAGAAAACCTCCGCGAGGAACTAGTTCCGTCAACGGGGTTTGAATGAAGATCACAAAATAAAACCTCCGTGAGAAACTAGTTCCGTCAACGGGGTTTGAATGAAGATTACAAAATAAAACCTCCACGAGGAACTAGTTCCGTCAACGGGGTTTGAATGAAGATTACAAAATAAAACCGCCGCGAGGAACTAGTTCCGTCAACGAGGTTTGAATGAAGATCACAAAATAAAACCTCCGCGAGGAACTAAAACCTCCGCGAGGAACTAGTTTCGTCTACGGGGTTTGAATGAAGATTACAAAATAAAACCTTCGCGAGGAACTAGTTCCGTCAACGGGGTTCGAATGAAGACCACAAAATAAAACCTCCGCGAGGAACTAGTTCTGTCAATGGGGTTTGAATGAAGATCACAAAATAAAACCTCCACGAGGAACTAGTTCCGTCAACGGGGTTTGAATTAAGATCACAAAATAAAATCGCCGCGAGGAACTAGTTCCGTCAACGGGGTTTGAATGAAGATTTCAAAGTAAAACCGCCGCGAGAAACTAGTTCCGTCAACGGGGTTTGAATGAAGATTACAAAATAAAACCGCTGCGAGGAACTAGTTCCGTCAACGGGGTTTGAATGAAGATCACAAAATAAAACCTCCGCGAGGAACTAGTTCCGTCAACGAGGTTTGAATGAAGATTACAAAATAAAACTGCCGCGAGGAACTAGTTATATCAACGGGATTTGAATGAAGATTACAAAGTAAAACTGCCGCGAGGAACTAGTTCCGTCAATGGTGTTTGAATGAAGGCTACCAAGTGAAACCACCGCGAGGAACTAGTTCTGTCAATGGGGTTTGAATGAAGGTTACCAAGTGAAACTCCTGCGAGGAACTTGTTCCGTTCACGGGGTTTCAACAAAAATTAAATGGGGAAGGGAACCGTCACGGGGAATGATCCTCTGCACGGGTGAGGATAAAACAAAGAACTAAAAATGAAAGTAAGGGGGTGTGTGATCGCCAGAGGTAGTGTACCATGAAATGGAAGGGAATGATCACGTCTCGTCTCCGGACTGAGGGATTATGTGAGTTCTTCTTCCTCTTCCTTCGGCCAGCCGACGAAGAGGGCTTCCTTTGGTTACCCTTGCAAAATGAAAGAAGACGAAACAAATGGCAAACGGATTAGAGTGGGAAGAGTATAGTATCAGTCCCTTGAAATGAAAGTGATGCAATCATCTTCAAACACGCACCTAGTTGGTGTGGTTTGAAACCCCTTTTTGGACACAAAGGGTACGAAATGAAGTGATTATGAGACGAATAAGGTTCTCTTAGAGAGAGAAATGCAATATGGACGACAAATGATGCATGCAATGCATTTAAAAATCAAACAGGACAAGGGAGATGAGAAAGCTTATTGGGGATGCTGTTGATGGGCTTTGGACGAGCTTCTCCAAGATGAGGATGGCACGAGCGTACGGTGAAACGTAATAGCTTCTCTTATACTCCGACGCCCGAAAACTCAGCAGGGCCTTCCCGGTGTCGGTGACGCCCTGAAAAGGAGAAAGAGAGAGAGAGATCGAGGGAGAGATCCTCCTTTTTTATCTTTTTATTAGAGTAAAAAAAAGTACAAGAATAAAAGAAATAAAATAGAATAGAATGAAGAATGAGATTATATATATATATATATATATATGTCTATACAAAGAAGGGAAAGAGCGAGAAATGGAAAGAGAAAGGGTGGAGAGAATAAAAAATAAATAAAAAAAGGGAAAAAGAGATGAGAGATCAAGAGAGGGAGAAAGAGAAAGAGAGAGGGAGAGGGTGAGAGAGAGTAATAGATAGAGATAAAAGATAATAATAAAAAAAGAAAGAGTTGAGAAAAAAGTGATCGAGAGGGTGAGGGAGAAAGAGTAGAAGAGAGGGAGAGAGAGAATACGTGAGGGAGAGAGGAAGAGGGAGTAAAAGAGTGAGAGAGAGAATAGAGAATATAAAATAAAAAAAAGGAAAGAGAAAGAGGAGATCGAGAGAGAGTAAAAGAGAGAGGGAGTAAAAGAGAGAAAGGGAGAGAATATAAGAGAGGGAGAGAAAGAATGTGAGAGAGGGAGAGTGGGAATGTGATAAAAAAATAAAAAAAAGACAAGAGTTGGAAGAGAGAGATCGAGAGAGAGAAAGGGAGTGAGAAGGTGATAAAAATAATAAGAAAAGAAGTTGAGAGAGAGATCGAGAAAGAGAGAAAGAGAGTGAGGGAGAGAAAAGAATACGAGAGAGAGGGAGAATAGAGAGGAAAGAAGAAAAATAATAAAAAAAGAAAGAGTGAGAGAGAGTTAGCATGAGGGGGAGAGAGAAATGGAGTGAGAGAGAGAGAGAATACGAGGGAGGGAGAGAGAATACGAGGGAGGGAGAAGAAGAAGACGCGAGAGAGAGAGGTCGGGTGGAAAGAAAGGAGGCTGGCGGTGGGTGTGGGTGGCGACGACGGCAGCGACCGGCGACGGTGGAGGATGGTCGGGGACGACAGCGGCGGCATGGAGGTGGTGGTGCCGGCGACGTAGGAGGTGGCTGCGGCGTCGGGGACGTGGATGGCGACGTCAGCGACGTGGGGTGATGGCAGCGGCGATGGAGGCACGGTGGGCTCACGGGTGGACAGTGGAGAAGAGGGTGGATGTGGGGAAGGCTGCAGGGAATACGGAGGTGGAGGGTGCCGAGAGAGGAGAAGTAGGGGGTGAGAGAGCGACGTCGGTTGGAGTGGAGAGGGTGGTTGGGGTGCGATGGAGAGAGGGAGCTGGGAGGTTGGGTTCTGGAGGATGGGTTAGAAGAGTGAGAGAGGGAGATGAGAGAGAAAAGAAAAAAATGAGAGGGAGGGACTCGTGGGGGGCTTGCGGCTGTGGTGAGAAGGGAGACAGGGAAGGAGAGGAAGCGGGATCTAGGCAGTGGAGGATGTGAGAGGACTGGAGGTGGAGTGGCGACATCGGCGATCAGAGGATGGACGTTGGGGAGAAGAGGGATGGCGACAAGGTGCAAACGGCGGTTGGTGGGGGGACGCCGACAGCGGTGACGGCGTGGGAGAGAGATGGCATGGAAGAGGCTCGTGTCAGTGGGTTCTCGGTGCGAAGGGGAGGGCTACTGTTAGCAGGTTAGAGAGGGAGAGACAGTGGCGGGAGAACATGGGGGCGACAGTGCCGGCGGAGGTAGTAGAGAAGGAAGAGGAGGGATGGCGGGTGTGGGCTGCTAGGCAGAGATGGATGAGAGAGGTTACTGTCGGCTGGGGGAGGTTACGGGTTCATGGGTGGATGAGGGTGAGAAGGAGAGTGAGGAAGAAGGAAGAGGAGGCAAGAAGGTGGTGTTAAGAAGAGGAAGAGAAGGAGGGGCCAGAAAAGGGAGACCGCCCGTGAGAGCGGGTCGGCCGCGGCGGGTAGTGTAGGAGTGTAGAGAGAGAGACGGTCTGGGAGAGGGGGGGTGCAACGAAGGCGGGTCGAGGTTGCGGCGAGGATGAGCGGCTGCTAAGTGGGTGGTTCGGAGAAGAGAGTAAGAGGGAGCGGCTGGGAGATCAAAGGGGGGGTGTACAACGTGATGGTGAGAAGAGGGAGATGGAGAGGGGTTACGGTAGAGGAGGGGGATCTGCGTGTTGGTGCGATGGGAGAGAGAAAAGGGAGAGAGAGAGGACATCCACGGTTAGCAGAGAGGTAGGGGGTGAGCAGCCAGCGGAGTTTTGGCAGGGTGAAATGGAGAGTGAGAGATGAGAGATGGCTGGTGGGAGGAGGCTTCCGAGGTGCCGGAGAGCCTTGTTGGCGAGAGAATAGAGAAGAGGGAGAGAGGGATATGGGAGATGAGATCGGTGTAAGGAGGAGTGGATAGGAGGGGGGCTTTGACGTGAGAAGGTGATTGCATGATAGGAACTGAGAGAGAGAGAGATGAGAGATAGAGGGAATATTATGGGGAGACAAGATCCTAAAAATTAGGGAGTGGGGTAGCCATGTTGTTTTGTTTGGTTTGATATATATATATATATATATATATATATTATTTTGCTTTATTTATTTATTCTTAGTATTATTATTTTTATTCATTATTTTTTATCTATCTATTTTTTTAATTTTTGTTATTATTTTTATTTTTATAACCTTTTCTTATTTTTTTGTATTTATTAAAAACAACCTTATATATATATATATCTTTTTTTATTGTTTTGACATTTTCTCATTTTTTTTATTTTATGTGTAACCGAGATTAACATAAAAAATTAAATTAAAATCATTCAAATAAGTCAAGTGCGCAGGCCATTTTGGGGCATCACAATGTAATATGAGATGTACTCATGAAAATGTCAAAAGACACGTGTCTACAAACGCCAGATGATCGAGCGGATTGTCGAGACAAAGCTCGCCTAGTATGGCGAAGGGGTTGCCACTATAGATCTCTATAGTGTGCCCTACCAGCTCCACCACCAGCTGAAAAAACTTCCTCCAGAGTACGCCAAGCCCCCAAAGCTGCAATAGTTCGACGGGTAGGGCTCTCCGCATGAGCACTTAGCCTACTATGTTACGGCCATGGGTGAGTTAGCGTTGGATGAATCATATCTCCTCCGCTACTTCGCTACTTCGCTCACAAGAACGGCCTTCCAATGGTATTCCCGCTTGAAGCCCAACTTAGTGACAGACTGGGCGGATCTCTAGAAGAAATTCCTCGACCGCTTTCAAACGACCGAGCGAAGGATCTCGCTGGCCGAGCTTTGCTCTCTCTGGCAGAGGAAGGGCGAGAGTGCCCTTGACTTCATCAAGAAATGGCGAGACCTTAGCATGAGGTGTGTCAACCCGCCAGTTTAGGAAGATGCCATCACCATATGCCGTCGATGCTTGGCGGCCGAGGTCAGCGAAAAGCTTCTCGACACCAATATCAAAGGCTTTGACCAACTCAACTCGGCAGTCGCCGAAATAGAGATGTTCTTCACCGATAACCTGAGCTACACTTCCACGAAGGGTAAGCAAGCGCGATAACGCCAGTCCGGTAAGGGGGTGAATATCATCAAGTTCACCCCCGCCGTCAAAGCTAGCAAGAAGGCCGAGCTGAGCGACTCTGATGAGAAGCCAGCAGACAAGCCGACTGCTCCTTCCTTTTCAGAGCGTATGAAGACACCCTTTTCCATCAAAAAAGAACATACGAAGATGCTCTTCGACCTCTGCATGGCCCAAAAGATTGTCGAGCTGCCAGAAATCTGCAAGCCGGACGAGGCTCTGAAGATCGATGATCCCGGCTACTGCCCATCTCATCGCATGATGGGTCACCGAATTGAAGATTGCTATGTCTTCAAGACTCAGGCGCAGAAGCTAATACGAGACGGCCTCGTTAAAATGAAGAGTGGTCTCGTCGATCCTCCACAACCACATACATGGTCCAGACCCGCTAAAGCAGCACGTGTGGTCCACTACCCGGCCAGCGTGATCCACATGATGGCCGCATTCTCGCTCTCTGACATCGAAGCGGGGGAGCCCGGCACCAGTCAAGGTGAACATTCTCTTTGGTATCTCGGGTGGAGGCCTTGGCATGATCAAGTACCCCTATCCTTCCCAAGGTTAAAACCCAGTGACTCTTCGACGTTCTCGTCGATAGGGGACAAATCATGCCCCGTGATCCGCCGGCGGACTACACTCACTAGGACTTTAGCCATCCCCTGTACTACCCTTTCGATGCCAGGATCTGCCACACAATCGAGTCCTGTAAGGAAGTTCAATACCTCATCCAGGAGCAGATCCGATGGGAGCAGATCGATGCTGAGGGAAATTCTATGGCACTCATAAGACTTCGACAACCTATCGTAGAAACCCTGAGCATCGCCAGGGATGCGCCAGAGCAGCCAGATCCCCCTCAAGAAAATGGGCACGGGCTGCCTTACCAGCACACTCTAGAATGGCTCGAGTTTTAGACCGATAATCGAGAGGCTCTCGAGCGACTACGAAGGCACAGGGAGCAGGACGCCAGTCAATAGACAGAGCCGAGTGACTTCTCAGTTAACGTCATCCATCCCCCTGTTCCTCTGGCCCCTTCGGGCTCTCAGACACCACCATCCACCCAACCGGCCCCTACCACTTCAGCTGTGTAATGGCGGCCCTGGCGGGAGCTGAAATCTCTCCCTTTCTCCAAAGAAGATATCGCTAGGCTTCTCTAGGTCCTTCTTGGCCAAGAGAATGTTCTGGTGGGCGAGACGGTGATGGGCTCCTTAGGCCCCTCTTGCTCTCCCCTCGCCCTATCTCCACCTCCGACGTCTTTGGATAGAAAGGGAAAGCAAAAGTAGGGTGAGGTCCCAGCCCAGCCGTGCCACGCCCCCTCAGCCGGTGGGCTGTCGGGTCCTCCCCGCTCACCCTCTAACGCAGTCCAGATCGCGAAGAAGACGTCTTCAAAATCATCAGCGACTTCGACTCGTACGACAGGCCCATTGCCACAGGGCCCAGTCGACACACAAAGTCAAGGAAACTATCCAGAGCAGCAATATCCCACGGTACCTTTGGTTGCCTCGAGACCTCGCTCTCAACATGATCACGGAGGTGAGACTAAAGAGCAAGATAACAAGCACATCTCCCAGTCCGCTTCTCAGCAAAAGCCATCGCCACCGCGGCTAAGGCATCAAACCGTGCATACGTCTTCGGACGCCAGAACCAGTCTGTCGGTTGCTCGTAGACTCCTGCCGCCACCGTGGCTAAGGCATCAAACCCTGCACACGCCTTCGGACGCCAATCCCAGTATCCCAGCCTACCAGGAGTTACCACTCAAGGTAATCAAGCAGGCGATCATTGCCACCTTCCAGATACAATGAGCGAAAGGTGCCTGGATCAAAGTCCGGGCAAAAAAGAGTCGTCGACCTCACCCTGCCAAAGCACCGGCTCGGAGATACCCTCATGGGGATTTATCACCTCCGGCCTCAGCACTTCTCTCTCCTACTCCCTTGGAGGCGGCCATCGCCAAGAGATAGGAGAAAAATGAGAGGAACAACCTCAAAAGGCTGCTCAAGAAACAGGCTGAGCAAACGGTTGCCCGAAAGTCCCCAGCTGAGCCAATGCCTCTCCAGAGGCTCCAGCGGCTCATTGATGACCTGGAGGAATACGTTCCCCCTTATCCTACCGATGTTCTCCCACTCTAAAGCTATATTCCATGGGAGGAAATGCAGAAGCGAGCCCGCCTCAGAAACTGGATCTAAGAGACGAACCATAAGCTCAAGAACAACGAAAGACTCCTGATCCCAGACGAGCTCTCCTTGTGCTATAAGGACAAGGAGATCACGACAGAGTAGCTAGAAGAGATGCTTCGGGGCTATACCTGCAACATGGTGGCCATCCCACCTCCTGATAACATCAACGCTTATTAACGAGGCGAGTCAGTGGCCTCCCAAACCAGACAAAGAGCCACTACCCTGCTCGGGCTACAGCCAGCTCCAGAACACACAGGCCGTGGCCGAGGTCATGGCCGGGGTCGCGGTAGAGACCGCGGGAGGATTCCTGAGCTACCCCTTCACCCGTCCACCTTCGACCCGAAGCGAATCATCCTCTTTTGAGGAGAGGAACCTGCGCCCATTCCGGAGGTAGAAATTCGGAAGGGACCCGACATCTTCGATCCTTCCAGCATCGAAGAGATTGTTGCCAGCCTCCCAGTCCCAGCACCATCTTGCTCCTCTTCCGCGGAACAGGCAGGACCATCCGGCAAGCATGAGCCATCCCACTAGACACTCCCAGAAGAGCCATCATTGGCACCCCTGTTCCAAGAGTCCACGGGTGATCAAGGTCAGTCTGATCCCGGTGGTAAAGGCAAGGCATTGCGACTCCCTGACGGGGAGCAACACGACAGCTCATAGAAAGCCCAACCTGACATACTACCCTCCTTGGAGGATGCTCGAGCCCAAGCCGACCGGAAGGTCCTCCACCAGCTGAAGCGCTTCCTTACCAGCATTACAATTTGGGAAGCCATCGCTTGGAGTAAAGAGTTGAGAAAAACTCTCATCAAGATACTCCAAGAGCTAGAAGCTTATGAAGCACATGTTGCGGAAATGAAGGCAGCTGCCTATGAAGCCTTCATAGCCACCGTCTCCTTCACGGAGAAGGACATGCTGCTATCCCCTCCGTGCCATAACTGCCCTCTCTACATAAAGGGGAAGGTCAATGGGCACGATGTGAACCGGATTCTGGTGGACGTGGGCGCTGCTGTTAACATCATGCCACTCAAAACATTCAATACTTTATATCTGACTCCACACCTCCAGAAGGTTCAAGCGGTCAAGATATCCGGCTTCAACCAAGACACCGAGGATGTCCTCGGCCGGGTAGATGTCGATCTGGTGCTCGATGATTTCACCTCCAAGGTGACATTCTACATCATCAATGCCAAGACATCATATAAGGTGCTACTGGGTAGACCCTGGCTCCATGAAAATTGGGTCGTCCCATCAACTCTCCACCAATGCATCAAGTATGCCATGGGCAGAGAGTAACACATGGTCTTCGCAGACCTATCACCATTCACTCCAGCGGAATGCAATCTGGCCGACGATGCGCTCTACTTCAAGGGGATTTGTCCATATCCTATGATCAAGAGCAAAAGCAACGGCTGGCTCTCAATGGAAGATGATGACGATCTCTTCTCCATTGACAAAGAGAAGGCCAAGCTCCATCGACTGCGCCTCGGTTCCAAGTCAACCTCAGATCGCCCTGGGAGGTGCAAAATCGACTTTGAGGCCAACCTCATTAGTCGAGCTATTGGCAAGAGTATATGCTTGCCACCAGACTGCATCCAGTTTCCATGTGCATCCGAAGAACACAGCGTTGAGTCGCTGACAACATTTGTTGTCACCTTCAAACGACAACACAAAAAGAGGAAGAAGTCTAACAGGGACAAACCCATTGTCTTCTATAAGGGAGACATGGATCCTCAAGCCCCACCAGATCATGACTTCAGCTGGTCCAAACGAGCCGATGATACCCCTGAAGCAGTCCAGGAACTGGACGACCTATCGCCGCACATTCGGGAAATGTGTCTGAAGCAACACATCCCCCAATGGCAAGCTTCCGCACAGCGGAGATATTTTCGCCAGCTATGAACCCCTTCCTAGGTCCGGGGCAACCCCCATCCTTTCACAAGGATACCAGGGGGCTTGGCTACGACCAAGACCCGGACTTTCACGTTCACTACGCGGTCAATGTCATAGGCTTGACACAGCCGGTCGACGACCGAGCTAAAGTCAAGGCCAAATTCGACAGCTCTGGGGATGAGGAAGAGGAAATCCTGATCCCGATCCCCGCCTGAGCTAGTGCACCAGCCCAAGTAGTCGAGGAACCTTCCTCGCCTCCCTGCAAAGACAACAGGGTCGAAAAAGCCCCTCCGGTCACCCAGCCAGTCGAAGGACTTAGTTCAATAAACTCTCCTAATGATCGAGAGATCCCTGATACTAGATATGGAGGATTGTCAGCTTTAACAGGCAACCCCAAGGAAACCTCAGCAACCCCAGTTGCCAATTGCTGGCGAGAAGCTTGCGGCCTAGATCAATCCTAGATGGATACCAGCGACAACAACTCTCCAACCCCATCGGCGTCAACCAGTGGCTTCGAGAATTGAGAGATATACGAAGCCAATGCCGATGATGAGGATTTCTTGACTTCCAACCTGCTCCTCCCGAGCTGGAGGACAGCTGACAGGAGACCGTGGATGAACTCGTTGAAATCAACTTGGGTGAAGATAAATCCCCTCAGCCCACGTTCGTCAGCGCTCTCCTCACCGAGGCAGAGAAGTGGGACTACAAGCAACACTTGCTCGAAATAAAGACTGCTTCACCGGGACATACAAGGAGATGCTAAGGCTAGACCCCTCTGTAGTGGAGCATGAGCTAGCTATTTCTCCCTCAGTCACTCTAGTCAAACAGCCACAACGGCGCATGCGCCATGAGCTGGAGCTCTAGGTTTCGACCGAAGTCAATAAGATGGTGGAGGTCGACTTCATCGAGCCGTGTATCTATCCGATCTAGCTCGCAAACATAGTCCCAGTTAAATAGAAAAGTGGTCAAGTCTGCATCTGCTTCGACTTCCAGGACCTCAACAAAGCTTGTCCGAAGGATGACTTCCCAGTTCCGATCACAGAAACAATGGTCGACATGACCACCGGACATGAGGCCTTGTCTTTCATAGACGGGTCATCCGGTCAAAACCAGATCCGGATGTCCCACAAAGATAAGAACCACATAGCCTTCAGGTCCCCCAAAGGGATTTTCAACTATAAGCGCATGCCCTTCGGTTTGAAGAATGCCGGCGCTACTTACCAAAGGGCCATGACCAAGATATTCAACGAAATGTTGCACAATATTGTCGAATGCTACGTCGACGACCTTGTCATCAATACTAAAAGGCCCGAAGACCATTTGCGCGATTTACGCCAAGTCTTCGAGCGTCCCCGGCAATACGGGCTCAAGATGAATCCCATGAAATATGCCTTTGGCATATCTAGTGGCAAATTCTTCGGCTTCGTCGTTAGATACCGAGGAATCGAGGTGGATCCCAGCAAGATCAAAGCAATCCGGGAGCTTCCACCACCCAGCAACATCACCGAGCTCAGGTCCTTCCAAGGGAGGCTGACCTACATTCGGAGGTTTATTTCTAACCTCTCCGATCGATGCGCGCCTTTCAGCAAGCTGATGAAGAAAGACGCCCCATTTGTATAGGACTTGAATGCCAGGCGGCTTTCGAGCAAATCAAGGAGTACCTCCTTACTCCCCCAGTCCTGGGGGCACCAGTCAAGGGTAAACCCCTTATACTCTACATCACCGCCATGGACGTTTCACTAGGCGCTCTTTTGGCATAAATCAACGAAGAAGGTAAGGAGCAGCTGCTCTACTACCTTAGCCGGAAACTGATCGGTGCCGAGTACTGCTACTCCCCCATAGAAAAAGTCTTCTTGGCATTGGTATTCACCGTCAAGAAGTTGCGGCATTACCTCCTCTCCCATCGAGTCGAGCTCATATGCAAGCACGACCCTCCGAAGTATCTCCTCCGACAGCCCATCCTCTCAGGCCGACTGGGAAAGTGGGCCCTCCTGCTAATGGAGTACGACATCACTTATGTCCCCAGAAAGGCAATCAAGGGACAGGGCATGGCTGAATTCTTGGCAACTCATCCAGTACCAGACGATTCACCCTTCAACACGGAGCTCCCTGACGAGGAGTCCCTTGCTAGCCAATCATAACAACCGATTGAACAGAGCGGAGATGTCTTGCATTACTAGCATCAGAATGCTCTCACAACCAGTGTACCTTGCTGGGAGCTCTACTTCGATGGCACTTTCCGAGGGATTACTCGGAGCAACCAGGATCCAACCACCATGGCAGGTGCCAGTATTGTTTTCCTGATTCCTCAGGGCGGAGTTTTGTACAACTCATGTGCCCTTATGAAGTCCCTGACCAATAATGAAGCTGAGTATGAAGCTCTACTCATTGGGCTCCAGATGGCTCTCCACATGGGCATCAAATGCCTCAAAGCTTATAGGGACTCTTAGCTAATAGTTCGACAAGTCCTCGGCATCTATGACGTGCGGAAGCCAGAGTTGGTTCCATACCACACCGCCGTCACCAGATTGACCCAAAAGTTCTATTTCTTTGAAATAGATCATATTCTCAGAAGCAGCAACACCCAGGCAGATGCCCTGGCAAAGTTGGCTACGGCTATCAAGCTCCCGCCCGAGGGAGAGGTCGACATCATTGTCAAGCACAGAATACTGATGCCGAGCTCACTCGAGAGCGACGCCGGTCTCACTGTATATGAGGTCCATGACCTTGAATAGAACACTTCTCCAGAAGAAGATCGGCGTACGTCGATCATAAAATTCAAGAAAGGGTGGCTTTCTCTTGACCGAGCTCAAAGAGTCCAGCTACTCTACCAAGCAACCTCGTATGAGGTGATTGGCGACTCTCTGTACCGACTGGTCAACGAGAAGGACAAGTTGATTCTCCTAAGATGCGTCTCTCCAGCCGAGGCTCGAGCCGTCATGGAGGAAGTCCACTCCGGATTGGGTGGCACGCACCAGGCCGGAGATCGTATGAAGCACAACAATAAGCTCAAGGGCTTCTATTGGCCAACCACGTATGCGGATTGCGTCCAGTACGCCCGTAGATGCCATCAAGGCTTGGCCTAGTACCTAGAAGACCTCCTAATCCACTACGTCCCACAACCCCCACCTGGCCGTTCGCAGAGTGGGGCATGGACATCGCGAGGCCTTTCCTACCATCTTCCAAGGGCCATAAATACATCTTGGCTGCCACCGACTACTTCTCTCGCTGGGCGGAAGCCCTCCCCTTGCGGGAGGTCACCGGCGAAGTGGTCACCAGATTTGTCCGACATAACATCATCTACAAATTCAGTACTCCCAGCCGCATAGTGTCAGACAATGGCACACCATTCAAGAATAGGGCCGTATACCAGCTAGCGGCCAAGTTCACATCGACTGGAGAACCTCTTCGGTCTACAACTCCCAGGCCAACGGCCTAGCGGAAGCCTTCAACAAGACCCTCTGCAAGCTCCTGGCTAAGATGCTTAGCCACCTGAAATGTGATTGGTGTGAGAAGATTTTCGAGGCATTATGGGCCTATCGTACGATCTATAAAACCTCTATGGGGTGTTTGCCGTTCTCCCTCGCTTACGGGGCAGAAGCCGTTATCCCCATCGAAGTCCAGTTAGCCTCTTACTGCGTGGCAGTCAACACCGGTCTTGCCGGCCCTGACGAAAATGAATACCAGAGAAGGCTGGAGGAGCTGGACGATTTAGAAGGCAAGCAGATCGAAGCCTACAAACACCTACAAGTATACTAGGCCCGTATGGTGCGAGCCTATGATAAGCTCGTCACACAGCGAGCCTTCAAGCAAGGCGACCTCGTCATGATCAAGGAAAAGGAAGTCATGGCGGGCCGCTCTAGTGGGAAATTACAGCCAAATTGGCGAGGTCCATATATCATCCACAATGTCTACGAGGGTGGGGCTTATACGGTCGTCAACCACAAGGGTCACAGACCCTTCCCACCTCTCAATGGCAAACATATGAAGCTATACTATGCACTTGAACATGAGTTCACGCGCCAGCCAGATTGAGGCGCACGTGCCACCTACTACCAGTAAAACTAGTTCCCCCTGTGAAGGGTTTAACCAGTCGCTCCTTCCAGTCTTCTTTTCCCAGTCAAGCAACAGGGCTGGCCGAGCCCTCCCAGAACCACCGCCAGGCATTCTCGGGGGTCTAACTCCCACCGTTGCCCTTACCACGACAAGAGCAAGGACACCTCTGCGCCAGCAACAATCTAGCCGTCGGGGTCCCAGGTAAGCAGAAAAAAATAATAATAGCAAAAATGGGGTTAAAAATAGAGATACCCCGGCAGACCCAGTCATCCCTACTGTAAGGGGGCGGCTGGGGGCAAAAAGGCCAAAAACCTGGGTGAGGCGGAAACCTGAAATGGCACCTCAAGCAAAATTGGGAAACCCCTCGACGTGAAAACCCACAAGGGCGCATCGGAAAAAGCTAAAGGGGGTCGACTCTGGCAAAAACCCGAAAGGGCGGTAGAGCCGATAATGAGAAAATCCCACTCTCCCCACCAGTCCGGGGTGGCCTTCCGCCCATTCCTTAATAGGTTGTAGGCCTCCCCAAATACCGGCCTTCGGTTAATCCACAGTGCCAGACCATTAACCCTGTAATCTCCAGTCAGCCTTATATCACCCTACTTAGCCCACTCTAGTCTCGGCCCTCGCTCCGTCGCAGCGGACTGATAAGTTCTAATGTCTACGCAACACCCTAGTCGCCATTCCGGTCAACTCCGGTCTCAGCTTCTCCCCAGACCTTCATCATTCCACACTATTGCATCCTACATCTCTCTAAATCCAGAACCCCCCGAGCCTCAGTATGCACCCAGCCCCCTCTGTAATCCCTGACCCACCAGTTATAGATCTAGTCACATCCTGCCACGACAAAGTGGCCCCAGCACCGTAATCTGATAATTTACGATAACCCTTATTAAGGGAAAATAGTACCCAGTTACCCACATCTCCCAGCTTTAAGTTACGTCCCCTGATAGCGGCATGCTATGGACGACACTTTTCAAAAAAAAATAAATACAAAAAATGGTGTTGAAAATAGAGATACCCCGGCGAACCCGGCCGTCCTCATTACAAAGAGATGACTGAGGGAAAAAATTATCACCAACCCAGTTGAGGTGAAAACCCGTAAGGGCGCCTCAAGCAAAATCGAGTAACCCCTCGGTGTGAAAACCCGTAAGGGTGCACCGGAAAAAGTAAAAGGGGGCCAACTCTGGCGAAAACCCGCAAGGGTGGTTGAGCTGGTAAAGATAAAACAAAAAAAAACTATCTCCCTCTATACTCCTCATAGATGGAAGCCGTCAACTGCGACATCCTGCCGACGGTGACCTCAACATCACTCCACAACATCGGTGGCCACTACGCCCCCGAGGGTCCGCCATTACCAACCCCAGCTCCAGTTCTCGGCTACAACGCCTTCACAGGCCAGCCGCCTAGTCCCCAGTTCCAGTTTCTGCTACAACGCCTTCACAGGGCAGCTGCCTAGTCCCCAGTTCCAATTCCGGCTACAACGCCTTCACAGGCTAGCCACCTAGTCGCCAGCTCCAGTTTCCGGCTACAAAACCTTCACAGGCTAGCCGCCCAGTCCTCAGTTCCAGTTCTCGGCTACAACTCCTCCACAGGCTGGCCACACAGTTCCCAGTCCCAGTTTTCGGATACAACGCCTTCACAGGCCAGCCACCCAGCCACCAGCCTCAGCCACAGGCTATGACGCCTTTACAGGCCAGCCGACTGGCCCTGGCCCCAATCCTAGCTTCAGTCCCAGTTCCAGTCTCGAACCCAATTTCAACCTTCACTCCCTGTCCCAGTCCCAATTCTTGGCTGAAACGCCTTCTGCGAGCCACCCAGCCAGCTTAGCTCTGGTTTCCCCCCAGGCTAATAAGGACTACATTTCCGGCTAACAACATGATACTAGCCGATACTCTATCACTCGGTCTTCGACCTACACATCCCGAAATCACCCAGTAGCCCTAAACTGTGTAAACCGTTATACCCCATGGGTCCATGATGGCTCTATGTTACACAGGCTTTTATCCTCCTCGAGGATTAGCCCCAACACCCAGTCATTCTCCCCTACTGCCCAGTACTCAGCCGCCAATTTCCTACACTCTATCCCAGGGACCCAGTACCCTCCATCCAGTTACATTATTCTCCATACTCAACCCCCTTTTACTCTTGCACCCGAAAGCGGGTATATCTAGTCCCCTGTCTCTTACACTAGTACGCAGCGGGAGAAAAAAGCACGACTAATAGCAAGTGGTCGCCAGTCCATGCAGACAACACCGTGTCACCAGAGAAAAGGAGGAACAACCCAGTAAACAACCAAAAAAAATCCGGTAGGTTTGTCATTAATGCTCTATAAAGGGAGCTCAAGACATGCCCTTGGGGTAACAAAATCCATACAGTATGGATGACACAAAATAGAAATGGGAAAAGAGACACAATCAGACCCCAAGCTTGATCCCCTCTAGAGCCGCAAGGCGAGTGTCAGTAGCCGCAAGCTCTGCCTCCAGGGTCGACAAAAGCTGAGCACTATCCTCAGCCATCATCTCGGCCATCTGCCACTCAGCTCAGGCACGCTCGACGTCTGACTACTGTTCCTCCCAGGCCTTCCTCAAGGCTTCAACCCGGCTCTCCACCTCTCCCAGCTGTGCGGCACGGTCTCGAGAAACCAATGCGGCCTCTTCGGCATGGCCACTCTACTCTGCTACGGCTGACACAAGCTGGGCCCGCTACTCCTGTGCCTCCCGGATCCCTGCTAGTCTCCGGGTCCTCTGCTCCTGAGCCTCTCAGAGTCGCAAGTACTTCACCCAGATCCCAGCTAGCCCGGACATCCAGAGCTCGCGTGGGAATCCGAGCACGTGGTAACCCTGGGTGCACTCTCTTAGCCAATGTCTCAGGCCCTCTGGAGAAGGAAGAGGGTAGCCCAATAGGTAGCCCCGTGCTCGTTGGAGCAAGGCTGCACCCGCACTCATATCCAACAACGGCTCTGGCGGTGAGGCAGACGTGGGCCACTCGATCCCCAAGCTTAGGGAAGGGTCAGTCCTTTGGGCCAGCACGTCACTAGAGCCTGCATAATCCTGGTAAAAACAAAGGGAAATGAGTGATACGTCCAAAATTTCTCATAATGAATAAGGTGGGAAATCTGAAAAAAAAAGCTTTTATCGCTTACCCAGTCTGATGCCCGCCACGCCAGTGGCATCTTCCGCCGGGGTCGGGGAAGGCAACCGCTCCTCCATCTCGGTGGCATCACCCGCCGGGGTCGGAGAGGGCAGTGACTCCTCCACGACCCAATTACCACCAGCAACTACGGGTGAGACAGGAGGCTCCTCCTGCCCGCTCTTAGCAGGAGCCGATGCATGCCCCTCTCCAGACTCCGACGCTGCATGCAACCCAAGAGCGTCAGCACTCCGCCATAAAGTGCAAACAAATGCCAAATGGGGAGAGGGACAACCCCCACATACCTCCAAAAGTAGTACCCATCTCAGCCTCCTCGGTGGAAGAGGCCCCAGAAGAGGAAGAGCTCGAGCTCGAACTCTCCTCCAACTCTATTGCCAAGCTATCGTTGCCCGGAGAGCCTGATGAAGCCTCCGACGAAATCCCAGAGGTGGCCGAGCCAGAGGCCCCTATGAGTCAACAAAGCAAACGAGGTTACGACACAACCCAACCTCGTGCGAAAATAACTCTCCAGTCAAGGGTTTCGGATGGGAAACGCACCAGTCGGGACACTCCCCTCCGAGACCCTCTCAATGTCGACGATCTCCTCATCGCCCCCAGGCGAAGCCGCTACAGCAGGCCCTTCTCCCGCTGCCTCAGTCATGTCGCGGGCCTGAGGATCCCATGCTGGATGACCCGACCAGTCCTACAGTGCAGGTAGACACCACGGCTGGTAAAGGAAAGAGAGGTGTCTCTGCCAGCAGCGGCGGTAGCAAGCCAGGCGCACCCCCGGTAACAGACGGAATCGAGGCGTCCACCGCTCCTAGATCTACCTCGAAAGAGGGGAGGGCCACCAACTGTCACGCCTCGAGCGCGGAAGGAACCCGGGAAAAATGTGACGAGTTTATGTCAATCATGTCAATCAGAGCAAGTAGAATTTCGACATCAAAACAGAGTGCGCAATAAGACAAGAATTTTAAAACATAACCAAGTACTGATACCATTGATAACAACTTAATCCATTAAATAAAGTCACATAACTCCAAGACTTAACAATTCTAATCAGGCCCACAAGCCTTAAATGTTACAACTTTTGAAATAACAAAAGATCTAACGACAAGACTCCAAGGAATAAACTAAGGACGACTCGACACGATAAGGTGTAGTAGCATGACGCTTGCAGATTCTACGCTCGTCACTCTTGCTCCTGTCCATCCGAGTCCGAGTCAGGGTCCGTATTACCTGAAAAGTTTTGGGAAAAGAACTTGATGAGCGAATGCTTAGTAGGAATTATATCTCAAGAACTAGCAAATTGGTTTAAGTAATTACCTTTTCCAAATGAAAATGCAAGTCTAGCATGTCAATCATGTAAAATAGAACGCTATGGAATTGAACATGATAACAAGAGGGAATAACATGTACTATTGATCTAAGATAGGGAATTTCAAGTATTCAAGATTTCAAGTATTTGAAGAAGTACCGAGTATATCAATAAAGTTTTTTCATGTCATGAGATAATGGCTATTAACAAGCAAGTACTTTGCCCATTTCGGGCCACGCAAGTCATGTCAAGTCAAGCACGCGAGAGAGAGAGAGAGAGAGAGAGAGAGAGAGAGAGAGAGAGAGTAATTCGGTGCAATGTCACACCGTGATCAATATACTTCCCATGGGCACAAGTACTTTCGGGTGCTCCTCCCAGGACCAGATCGGGCCCTATATGCGTGGACATTGTTATATGTAATATTTAGACAACCACTTTAGTGATAGCCATGGAATTCCAAGAACAAACTCATGTAGGATATCAAGGTAGATTCGTGGATATGTTCCACAGAATTTAGAGAAGAACATTAGATTGACAATGATAAAACCAACGAGAACCATAACATGTCGATATTCTGGGTAGAATCGGTACTTTAACTAGGTAGCCGTGATAACTTGAGTGGATGACTAAACCCGTCACCAATCAAGGGACATAAATCAAGCTGAGATATTGACCCCATCTATAAGGGACTCAATCCAAGACATCGCCTAGTGGAATATCATCATTCCACCGGCTAGGATTATTCTCTCATGGACCAAGATGGCACCATGAGAGGGCCGGTTTACCACATGACGTGGTAATAAAAAAGGTACAAGGTGTTTAAGGTACAACCAGCTCAGTCGGCCTTGAGAGAATCTAAGACTACGAGGAGACTTACGGAGGTCCCAATGACTAACTTGCCAGTCCAAAGGAACGAAATGTCTAATGGAGGGCTTGTACGTCACCGAGAGTTGAAGGTAATCGATAAAACATCGAAAAACGTGGGACTATACTCACGGACTGGAATATAGTGCCATATATATATATATATATATATATATATATATATATATATAAATCCACGGTTACAGGAAAACATGAAAAATCAGAAAATAGGGAATGGGCGCCTTAGCCAAAGTCACCAATTCAGTAAGTAGCGCCCTGGTCAGGGGTGCTATTTCACAAAATGAAGACTCTGTACTGAGTCGTCAATTGCAGTTTAGATATATGCATTAATATATATTCAGATTTTTTAAGGATTTTTTTATAGCGACTTGGTCACTGTCGCCTTCTATGCATATAGCGCCCTAGACAGGGTCGCCATTTTTAAATAAACGACGGGGTGAAAGTCGTCATTTTCCTTTTAATCAAATTTGGATTATGAACAGTAGCATTTTTATCGATATAAAAATTCTATGACAACAAGTATATGGACAGGTCAAGAAAAATATCAAGATTTCAAAACTATGATCATGCATTAAATCAGATAATTGGTTACATAGATATTAAATTTTTAACATGTGTAATTATTAGATCAAATGGGAATTGACGACCGCGCATGGGGTCGTCAAAAAGAAATAGCGCCCTAGGAAGGGTCGCTATTTACTGTAAAATTACAGAACTTCAACGAACACAACGATAACTATATGCATCGTATATATGATTTTAATCTATCATATTGGCTTCGTTACGTGAGAAAAAACTTACAATCATGAATTAACTTTGTTTGGGCTACGTAACTTGAGAAGACCTACCTTTAGGAAGATCGGAATGATGAACAAGATGAAGACTTTGTATGCTGTTACGGTACTCTGTTTCAAACAGAGCAATCGTAGGAGGAAGAAGATGATGCAGGTTCCCCCTTCTCACGTCTGCCAACATGATGAAGAAGAGGAAGAAGAAGTGGAAGAAGACTTCTTCACTTGTAATCACAGTAGGAGGAAGATGGACGCAGCAGGATGAAGACGCAGCAGGAGGAAGAAGCCCACCCTTCGAACACAGCAATTAGCTTTGGTACGTTCGAGGGGGCATGCTTATATATAGGTGTATGGGGATTTCCATTTGTTTGAAGGCTCCTAACGGAAGGTTTAATGACTACCCATGGTTTGCCAACACCCAACTATTTTAACAGCCACTTGCCCTAGTTGGTGTAAAAACCCTAAGGTGACATGCACGTCGAACATGCATATGGGTTGGGCTTTTTGACATACGTACTTCGTGGGCGGTTTGGTTTAAAAATGGGCAAAGCCTATATAAGTTTTTAGCCCATGCTTAATTATAAGTGTTATGGCTTTATTCGAGGGGTTGGTTTCTCATTATATATATATATATATATATATATATATATATGGGTTTGGGGCTTTCATTAGTTAATGGGTTCTTGTTTACATGTGTGTGTAAAATGTGTTAAAGCCCATAAAATGCATAAATATACATATGGACTAATTATTTTTATCCTTTTCCTACATGTTTAATTTATTTAGAACATATTTATTCCTTATTTTTATTTGGGGTCTTACAGCCTCCCCCACTTAAAAGAATTTGGTCCCCAAATTCAATTGCGTGAATGGAGACATGGAGGGTATATAGTACTTACAGTCTAGAATAATTCCAGATATCTCCTTCGCATAGATTCCTCAGTTTCCCATGTAGCTTCTTGTTCCAAGTATTTGTTCCATTGCACTTTTACCCTCGGAATGGTCTTGTTTCTTAAGACTCGGACCCCTCGATCAAGAATCTTCACTGACTTTTATTCATAAGTGAGGTCCCTTTGAATCACTAAGTTACTATGATCAATGACGTGGAAAGGGTCGTGCACATATTTTTTCAGCACGGAAATGTGGAACACGTTGTGCACTTCCGACAGTTGTGGAGGCAAAGCGATGCGATAAGCTACCTCGCCAACTCTTTCCAGTACTTCGAATGGACCAATGAACCTTGGTGTAAGCTTGCATTTAACTCCGAACCTTCTTATACCTCGACCGGGTGAGACCTTGAGGTAAACATGGTCTCCAACTTGGAACTCTAATTCCCTTCTTCTATTATCTGCATAAGATTTCTGCCTAGATTGTGCTACTTTGAGTCTCTCTCGGATAAGTTCAACCTTTTCTGTTGTCTTTCTTACCATATCTGGGCCTAGTAGTTGCTTCTCGCCAACTTCATCCCAGCATATAGGAGATCGTCAACTCCTGCCGTACAGCGCTTCAAATGGAGCCATATGTATACTGGCTTAATAGCCGTTGTTATATGCGAACTCGGCCAGGGGCAAATGATCATGCCAGCCTCCGCTAAAGTCAATAATACAAGCCCGTAACTTGTCTTCAACTATTTGGTTTGTTCTCTCGGTCTGACCATCAGTCTGGGGATGGAAAGTAGTGCTGAAGTTGAGCTTCGTCTCCAAAGAGTGTTGTAGACTCTTCCAGAAATGAGAAGTGAAGCGAGGGTCTCGGTCAGACACGATCGATGTTGGGACTCCATCCAATCTTATGATCTCCTTAATATACAATGCGGCCAAAACATCAACCGACCATCGACTTTTAATTGGCAAGAAATGCGCCGATTTGGTCAGTCGGTCAATGATTACCCAAATACCATCATGTCCGCCCCTAGATTTAGGCAATCCCATGATGAAATCCATACCAATTCCTTCCCATTTCCATTTGGGAATATCAAGGGGGTGTAACTTTCCGGCGGGTCTTTGGTGTTCCGATTTTACTTGTTGGCACATGAGACAGCGAGACACAAAGTCCGCCACCTCCCTCTTCATGTTCGGCTACCAGAAAGTTCTTTTTAAATCTTTGTACATCTTAGTTGCTCCAGGATGAATGGTATACCTAGAGTGGTGAGCTTCATCTAGAATTTTCCTTTTCAACTCAGGACAGTTCGGGACACATGTCCTTTCCTGAAACATTAGTCTTCCATCAACTGCCAGCTTGAACCCGGTTCTTTGATCTAGTTTCTCCCTGATTTCAATCATTCCAGGATCTTCATCTTGTAACTTCTTGATTTCGGATAGCCAGTCTGGATGCACACTCAAGTGAGAGAGAGTAATACACCTGTCTTTCTGGTCCGTGCTTATATTTAATCTGGATAATTCCTCTAATACTTTCCATTCCCGTATCATACAGCTGGATATAAGGGCTCTCGGCTTTCGACTCAAGGCATCAGCTACCGAATTCCCTTTACTGGGGTGATACTGAATAGTGAAATCGAAGTCTTTTAAATATTCCAGCCATCGATGTTGCCTCGTATTAAGCTCCTTCTGAGAGAATAGATATTTGAGGCTCTTATGATCAGAGAACACTGTGAATTGCTCTCCGTAGAGATAGTGTCTCCAGATATTTAGTGCAAATACTACCGCGGCCAACTCCAAGTCATGCACCAGGTAGTTTTCTTCATGCTTCTTCAACTTCCTAGAAGAGTATGCAATAACTCTTCCCTGTTGCATTAATACACAACCGAGGCCAATACTGGAAGCATCGGTATATACCTCGTACTTCTCTCCTTCAATAGGAAGGGCCAAGACCGGAGCAGTGGTCAAATGGTCCTTCAATGTGTGGAAGCTTCATTCACATTCCTCATTCCACTCGTATGGCACTTCCTTGCGGGTCAGCCTGGTGAGTGGTACGGCAATCTTCGAGAAGTTTTTAATAAAACGCCGGTAATAATAAGCAAGGCCAAGGAAACTCCTAATTTCTGTTGCATTTGTCGATTGTTCCCAGTTCTTTACCGCTTCGACCTTTGCGGGGTCCACTGAGATTCCATCCTTTGAAATTACGTGTCCTAAGAAGGACACTTCTTCCAGCCAAAACTCGCATTTGCTAAATTTGGCATATAATTGATTGTCCCTCAATATTTGCAGTGTTATCCTCAAATGTTCTTCGTGCTCCTTCTCCGACTTTGAATATATCAAAATATCATCAATGAATTTGTCCAGGTGTGGTCTAAAGATACTATTCATCAGCTGCATAAAAGCTGTAGGGGCATTTGTTAGTCCAAATGGCATAACAGTAAATTCATAGTGCCCATACCTGCTTCGGAATGCAGTTTTGTGAATATCCTCATCCTTGATCCTCAATTGGTGATAACCCGATCGAAGGTCAATTTTTGAGAAATGCTTTAATCCAGAAATCTGATCGAAGAGTTCATCAATCCTCGACAGTAGATATTTATTCTTGATGGTGAGATGGTTCAGCTGTCGATAATCGATGCACAGTGTAAGACCCCGAATTCTTTAGAAATTTATTTAGAAAGTTATTTGCAATTATTTAGAATTTATTTGAAGTTATTCGAATTAATGAGAATTATCCAAATTAATTAGATTAATTAATTAATTAATAGAATAAGTCATTTTTCAACTATTTTCTAAAAATCCCAAAAATCACATCTTGTAGAATTAATTTTGTTTAGCAACTTTATCTTCTACATTTAAGCCTAAGAAAATCATTTATTACGCCGAATTAGTGAACTTAGTCTTCCGAACTTAACATTTAATTAATTACGGAATAGTATAAGTAATAATTCGACTATCTCAGAAAAATCTGTAAAAATAGTAAATAGATTAATATTGATGTAGATAACAACTTTTCCTTCTGGCTTTAAGCCATGATAAATCCGTGGTAAGATCTATTTAGAATTCAAACCCAAATGTGCACACTTTTGACTCATACCTAACCCTTAGATTAAAACATGAAATTCGACCTGATTACTCAACCAAATGATCTGAAATCAGGGGCAAATGGAAGGCCACAATGTAAGGAACATTTACCCTCAACCAATTTGAGGTAAACTTAGCCCCAAAACGTGTTGCCGACATAGTTTGGTCAAGTCTAGGATTTCGGCGCCGTTTCTAAACACGCGGCTTACAGCAGCGAATACTCCCAACTCAGAAGGCTCCAGAAGCTCTATGAGCTATCAAAATGAAGCCCTACGAGTCTTCTTTCATTTGGCTGCTGTGGGGTTCGCTGAAATTTCGGATCTGGAGAGATCTAGTTCGATTTGTGGAGGTGGGTCAGTAGGCCGTTGGCTTCTCTTCATCCTTCTTTGATCCATCGATTGAGGTAGGAATTCTCAACCAAATCTTGATCATGAGTATAGCAAATTGTTCCTCTCATCGAGCTCTATCCATTGGTGGCAAAAGCCCCAATTTTCATTAGGTATCCGTGGAGAAATCGAGCTTTTGTGAGGTACTGTCCAAGTGTTCTTCATCCTAGGGTTTCGAGTTTTCTCTCTCCGATTTGAGGTAGGATCTAACAACCAAACTCTAATTAACTTACATGATATAATCAGCATGTTATTATCTTTCATTTAACGTAGAAAGCCCCAAATTCCATTGTGCATGCCTCGTGAATTTTGAAATTTTGTAAGAGCATACCTAGAACATGATTCATATAGTGTTCCTTTAATTCAGAGCTTGATTACGGGCTAATTTTGAGTCATGTATCCTGATCTTCATGCAGCATATTATATATGGTTGGATTCATGATCGAGTTAGCTTTCTTTTGACACTAAAATCCCTAAATTCCGTTGAGTATGTTTAGAGAATTGCATGATTTAGTAGAAGTAGGTCAGGAACTAGGGTTTTCATGTATTGGTCATGTATAAGTTGAGATTCAATCGATTTCTGTAACAATTCGTGTTTCAAAATTGTAGTTTTATGACCCTAGAATGTCTATTAATATTCCTAGATCATGTGGTTTTGATTTCAACTCAATTGGACCCCATTTAGATGAGTTTATGTGGTTTCCGGAAGCAACATTCGTTGCTGTTCTTGCAGGGGTCGACCCATTTTCTGGGCAACCCTGCAGGCCCGAGGGTCGACCCCAGGGGTCGTCCCCTCCTGTTCCTGCATGGGGGTCGACCCCAAGGGTCGACCCATCCAGCTCCCTGCATGGGGGTCGACCCCAGGGGTCGACCCATTGCACAGAATGTAGGGGTCGACCCCAGGGGTCGACCCATCTGAAGAAAATTGCTGGGGTCGACCCCAGGGGTCGACCCATTCAGCTTCCAGACCCCAGTTTTTCAGGGGTCGACCCCAGGGGTCGACCCGTACACCAGAAACCCGATTTTTTTCGTTTTTCGACCCGAAGATGGATCCGAATCAGTGGGGAATCAACCCATTTAACTTAGACCCTTTGAAATTATATTTTTGAAGAACTTTTGACCTATTCATGTACCCCTCTTGATTTCAAATTTGCATTGGTTCCTACATGTAAACTTAGTGTAAAAACACACCGTTTACCATCTTCATTTCAATGCATACAAGATTAAATAGAAACTCACTTAATTAATGATTAATGGTGTAACTAAATCTCTGTTAATGCATTCTTTTTCACTCCTGTGAGAGCTTGTTCTTTACCTTGATAACTTGTTCTAGCTTGTTGGCACTTTGGCTAATACAAATGATAATGGTTAATCATGATATCTTAACTTGGTGATTAGGATTAATATGTTGATTAGCTTGTTTGATTGCTGCTGTTTTACAGTAGTGCAGCACGATTAACTCTTGTTATGACTTGGTTTCAATCTCCTTGATGATTATACTTACCTTGAAATTCTGGAAATGAATCTCTTTCCTACTTGATGTTGTTATTGCTACTTAGCTTAAACCTTGGAATTCTGGCCATAAACTGTGGAAGTCTAGATTCGTGGGATCTTTGATCCAAAAGAAATCAATGCCTGGCAAACAAATAAGGGCTCGGTCTGGTCCTGGGAAGAGCGCCCGAACACTACGTGTACCCCCGGGGAGGTGAATGACTAGGTGTGGCATTTGGCACCAGTACTTGACATGTGTTAAATCTAGGACTGTCCACTACTCTCTCCACTACCCACTACCCTTTCCACTACTCTCTATATTACTTGCTACTACGTTTCACTTTCCACTCTTTACTGTTCTATACTCTATTTGTGGTTACTCTACTTGTTGATTACTTGGACGTGGAAATGAAAATACATGCGTGCTTGACATGACTTGAATTGACTTGATATGGCCAACTTCTTATCGTTATCTCCTGTAGTAAATTCTTGTCTTACCATTCTATTCATTATATTTCTTGACCTTGCAAGATCTTTAAATTCTGTTTCGTGATATTATCGTTATCTTTTTATTGTTTTATCATTTGTAGCATGACATTTTAAAAATGTAATTAAACTGTTAATCACTTATACCCGTCTGTTATTTCCTACTGAGCGTCAGCTCATAGTTGTGTTTTCCCCCTTTCCAGGCTTTTCAGGTAACGCGCTCACCGATGGGGAAGGGCAGGAGTGATGTCTTGAGTGTATCAGTTCTAGTGTGTTAGTAGTGTGTTATCTTTCTTTAGTTGTTTTTTTTGGAGAGCTATTAGTCTCAGTCTTGTTATTGAGTTTTAGTGGTTGATTATTCCAGTTGTATTAAGTTGAACTTGAGGTTATTGTATCAGTTGTTGTTTGTTAATGATCATTTAGTATTCCATCTTGTAGCACTTGTGTATCATTTAAGATTTAGTTCCCTCTCTTGCTAGCGTGTCCCTAACTGTACGTCCCGATACTTCCACCTTGTTCGGGGCGTGACAGTTTAGTTGGTATCAGAGCCCTAGGTTTCACATTCCTAGGTTTCCTAAGTTTTAAGTTTTCTTGCATTACATCCCAATAATCGGTATATCAAAAGGTGTTGTCCGAACGTTAGGCTACGCCTATCGGAAAGGTCGCACACTTGCGCGAGTGGTCTTCGGACCGATTACCTCCGCCAGGTACCGAGTTTTTGGTCGTGTCTAGGTGCATTAGATCCCTAACCTTGTAAAAGCCTAAGACCTGACCTAGTGAGAATGGGTAGAAACTTGGGTTAAGATCGTTTCTTAATCGTGTAATTATTTATCTTGATTAAACCTAAGTAATCTATTTCCCTTGTAGATGGCAGCTGATCGTGCTGAATGGAGGAACCTGCAGCGTACAGTTCAAGGCCTTACTCAGGCCCTTCAGCAAGTAGCTCAGGCAGGAGCGGCACAGCATGGCACCGGTGATCTATACCGGAACTTCCGCAGAATGAATCCGCCTAGATTCGCTGGTTCGACTGACCCTGACCAAGCCGAGCACTGGCTAGATGAGATGGGAGAATCTTTGAAGTTATGCAATGCACCAACCAGGAGCGTGTCCTTTTGTCCACATTTCAACTGGAACATGATGCACGTACTTGGTGGGATTCTATCAAGGCAACTCTCGGTGATCGGCAAGTTATGTGGGAAGAGTTCGAGGAATTCTTCAACAGCAAGTATTTTTCTGATAGAGTGCAAGAGAAGAAAGCGGCAGAGTTCACGGCCTTGAAACAGCGAGGTTTGTCCGTGGCAGAGTATGAGGCTCAATTTGCACGGCTTTCTCGATATGCTACACATCTCATTTCCACCGAGAAGATGAAGGCGAAGCGCTTTCTCAATGGATTGAAGCTTCATTATATCAACCAATTGGCACCGATGGAGATTTCCACTTATTCCGAGATGGTAAGGAAGGCGCAAGTTCTGGAGGATACTCTTGAAATGACGGAGAGAATCCGTGGGAAAGGCACCAAGAAAGAATTACCTACGGGTTCCGGGAGTGTCAAACCCGGGTATACCAAGAAGAGGCCTATTAGTGGACCTGGTTCGTGGAGCGGGTCCGGATCATGGAAGGGCAAGATGCCGAGGTATGAAGACAAGAAGCCTGGCCCTATTGTTCCATTCAAGGGCGTGTGCAACTATTGTGATCGTCCGGGTCACAAGATAGAGGAGTGCTGGCGCAAGCTAGGCGCCTGTTTGCGATGTGGAAGCAAGGAGCACCGTATCCCTAATTGTCCTCTCATATCGGAACAAGCTACACCGGCAAAACCTCTAGTCTTCAAGAAACCACAAGGCAAGCTTCAAGCTTTACATGCAGAGGAAACTGGGATTTCTGATGATGGCGGACTCGTCGAAGGTACTCTTACTATAATCGATAAGCCCGCATTTGCTCTCTTTGATACTGGTGCAACACATTCTTTTATTTCACGAAGATTTGCTAAGTCATTAGCTGTGGAACCTGTTTTGATGAATACTCCGTTAGAGATTTCAACCCCTATTGGCACTAGATCAACAATCCAGTATTTCTATCCTTCTAGTAAGGTTATGATTGGTGAACAGAACTTTCCAGCAGATTTGGTCTGCATGGACATGAAGGATTATGATGTAATCCTAGGAGCAGATTGGTTGGCCAAGTATGAGGCCAATGTTCACTGTAGTTCTAGCTCAGTGACTTTTACTGGACATTCTGGTTTATCTTTTACGGGAGTCAAGCACCATAACTCCGTACCACTCATCTCGGCTCTTCGAGCTGATAAGCTTTTGAGGCATGGGTGTGAGGCTTTTCTAGCCTTTGTTTGTGCAACTCCTGAGCAGCAGATTGATATCAAGGACATTCCTGTTGTCCGAGATTTTCCTGATGTCTTTCCAGAAGAACTACCAGGACTTCCGCCGGAGCGGGAAGTTATCTTTTCTATTGATCTTATTCCTGGCACAGCTCCTATTTCTAAGGCTCCTTATCGTATGTCTCCTGCGGAACTGAGGGAACTGAAGCAGCAACTGATGGAATTACTCGAGAAGGGTTTTATTCATCCTAGTACTTCTCCGTGGGGAGCCCCTGTGTTATTCGTCAGGAAGAAAGATGGTTCGATGAGGTTGTGCATTGATTATCGGCAAATAAACCAGCAGACTGTCAAGAACAAATATCCCTTGCCGAGGATTGACGAGTTATTTGACCAGATAGCGGGAGCTCAATATTTCTCTAAGATCGATCTTCGATCTGGATATCACCAGTTGTGGATTAAGGAAGAGGACATTTATAAAACAGCTTTCCGCAGCAGGTATGGTCATTTTGAATTTGTCGTTATGCCTTTTGGTCTAACGAATGCTCCAGCAGCTTTCATGCAGTTGATGAACGACATATTTCGGCCCTATCTTGATCAATGGGTCGTAGTCTTTATTGATGACATCCTGATTTATTCTAAGAATGAGGAGGAACATGCTGAACATCTGAGAATGGCATTGCAACTGTTGAGAGATCATCAACTATATGCTAAGTTCAGTAAGTGTGAATTTTGGCTGCAAGAGGTGTCCTTTCTCGGACATATTATCACCAAGGAAGGTATTTCTGTTGATCCTTCGAAGATTGAGGCAGTGAAGAATTGGGAACAGCCTACTAGTGCAACTGAAGTTAGAAGTTTCCTAGGCCTGGCAGGCTATTACCGAAGATTTATTCAAGATTTCTCCAAGATTGCAGTACCTATGACTAGTTTAACCCGCAAGGAGAATAAGTTTGATTGGTCAGATGATTGTCAGCGAAGCTTTCAGACTCTGAAGGAGTGTTTGACTACTGCACCTGTTTTGGCCTTACCTTCTGGTGAAGGAGGATTTGTTGTTTATACTGATGCTTCAGGTATTGGCTTAGGCTGTGTACTCATGCAACATGGGAAGGTGATTGCCTATTCCTCTAGGCAGTTGAGGAAGCACGAAGATAATTATCCTGTTCATGATTTGGAACTTGCTGCAGTCGTGTTTGCTTTGAAGATATGGAGGCATTACTTGTATGGAGAAACCTTTACAGTGTTTTCGGATCATAAGAGTTTGAAGTATTTATTTTCTCAAAAGGAACTCAACATGAGGCAGCGGAGATGGTTGGAGTACTTGAAAGACTTCGACTTCTCGATTGAGTATCATCCTGGCAAAGGTAATGTTGTGGCAGATGCATTAAGCCGGAAGCCGGTAGCTAGACTGTCAAGTCTCATGTTACAAGAATGGAGATTGTTGGAACAGTTATCTAGTCTGGATCTCAATATTGACAATGATCGGGTCATGATTGCTCTGATTCAACTTAAACCTGAATTATTGATAGAGATCAAGTCCTTGCAAGATAATGATCTCGAGTTGGTAGAGATCAAGGGAAACTTGAGCAGTAGACCTGACTTCATGTTGGCCGATGATGGTAGATTATTATTTAAAGGCAGAACTTGTGTTCCGGATGAGGCTACAATAAAGAACAAGATTCTTGAGGAGGCTCATAGATCCAGATATACCATTCATCCTGGAGACACTAAGATGTACCGAGATTTGAAAAGGTCCTTTTGGTGGCCGAATATGAAAAGAGAAGTTGCAGATTTTGTGAGCAGATGTTTGGTATGTCAGCAAGTTAAGGCCGAACATTTCAGACCAGCAGGGAAATTGAAACCACTCGACATACCCCAATGGAAGTGGGAAAGCATTGGCATGGATTTCATTATGGGTCTACCTAGGACTCGTGGTGGATTTGATGCGATATGGGTGATTGTGGATCGATTGACAAAGTTGGCTCATTTCTTACCAATTAAGTCCAAGTGGACGATTGATGTATTGGCTGCTTTGTATATAAAGGAAGTGGTGAGATTGCATGGTATTCCAGTGAATATAGTATCTGATCGAGACCCCAGATTTACTTCACATTTCTGGAAGGGACTGCAAGAGTCTTTGGGTACTCGTCTGAATTTCAGTACTGCTTTTCATCCACAGACAGATGGACAGACTGAAAGAACCAATCAGATAGTGGAAGATATGCTACGAGCTTGCATGATTGATTTCGGTGGTAATTGGAGTGAGCATTTGGCATTAATTGAATTTGCCTACAATAACAGCTATCAGTCTAGTATTCAGATGGCTCCTTTTGAAGCACTATATGGTAGAAGTTGTCGTTCCCCGTTGTGTTGGGATGAGGTAGGTGAGAAACAGTGGTTTGGACCAGATCTTGTTTCGGAATCATCACAGAACATCCGTGTTATCCGAGACCGGTTACAAGTAGCCCAGTCGAGACAGAAGAGTTATGCCGACAACAGAAGGAGAGCATTGGAATTTCAGGTTGGCGAGCATGTGTTCTTAAAGGTCTCTCCGACGAGAGGGATCCGAAGATTTGGCATTCATGGCAAGCTGAGTCCGAGGTACATTGCTCCATTCGAGATTCTAGATAGAGTGGGAGAGGTGGCATACAGACTGACTTTACCACCGCATTTGTCTGGCATACATAATATTTTCCATGTGTCTATGTTGCGGAAATATGTGTACGATCCCACTCATATCATTCAGCAAGTGGATTTTGAACTGAAGGAAGATTTGACCTATGAGGAAAGACCTGTCAAGATTCTGGACCGGAAGCAACAGCAACTCCAGAATCGTTCGATACTGATGGTCAAGATTCAGTGGAGTCGGCGTGGGACCGAAGAAGCTACATGGGAATCTGAAGAGACTATGCGAAAGTGGTATCCCGATCTATTTTAGGTGAGCGATCTTTTTCTACTCTCAGTTTTAGTGCAGTGAATTTGGAGGACCAAATTCCTTTAAGTAGGGGAGGGTGTAAGACCCCGAATTCTTTAGAAATTTATTTAGAAAGTTATTTGCAGATATTTAGAATTTATTTGAAGTTATTCGAATTAATGAGAATTATCCAAATTAATTAGATTAATTAATTAATTAATAGAATAAGTCATTTTTCAACTATTTTCTAAAAATCCCCAAAAATCACATCTTGTAGAATTAATTTTGTTTAGCAACTTTATCTTCTACATTTAAGCCTAAGAAAATCATTTATTACGCCGAATTAGTGAACTTAGTCTTCCGAACTTAACATTTAATTAATTACGGAATAGTATAAGTAATAATTCGACTACCTCAGAAAAATCTGTAAAAATAGTAAATAGATTAATATTGATGTAGATAACAACTTTTCCTTCTGGCTTTAAGCCATGGTAAATCCGTGGTAAGATCTATTTAGAATTCAAACCCAAATGTGCACACTTTTGACTCATACCTAACCCTTAGATTAAAACGTGAAATTCGACCTGATTACTCAACCAAATGATCTGAAATCAGGGGCAAATGGAAGGCCACAATGTAAGGAACATTTACCCTCAACCAATTTGAGGTAAACTTAGCCCCAAAACGTGCTGCCGACATAGTTTGGTCAAGTCTAGGATTTCGGCGCCGTTTCTAAACACGCGGCTTACAGCAGCGAATACTCCCAACTCAGAAGGCTCCAGAAGCTCTATGAGCTATCAAAATGAAGCCCTACGAGTCTTCTTTCATTTGGCTACTGTGGGGTTCGCTGAAATCTCGGATCTGGAGAGATCTAGTTCGATTTGTGGAGGTGGGTCAGTAGGCCGTTGGCTTCTCTTCATCCTTCTTTGATCCATCGATTGAGGTAGGAATTCTCAACCAAATCTTGATCATGAGTATAGAAAATTATTCCTCTCATCGAGCTCTATCCATTGGTAGCAAAAGCCCCAATTTTCATTAGGTATCTGTGGAGAAATCGAGCTTTTTGTGAGGTGCTGTCTAAGTGTTCTTCATCCTAGGGTTTCGAGTTTTCTCTCTCCGATTTGAGGTAGGATCTAACAACCAAACTCTAATTAACTTACATGATATAATCAGCATGTTATTATCTTTCATTTAACGTAGAAAGCCCCAAATTCCATTGTGCATGCCTCGTGAATTTTGAAATTTTGTAAGAGCATACCTAGAACATGATTCATATAGTGTTCCTTTAATTCAGAGCTTGATTACGGGCTAATTTTGAGTCATGTATCCTCATCTTCATGCAGCATATTATATATGGTTGGATTCATGATCGAGTTAGCTTTCTTTTGACACCAAAATCCCTAAATTCCGTTGAGTATGTTTAGAGAATTGCATGATTTAGTAGAAGTAGGTCAAGAACTAGGGTTTTCATGTATTGGTCATGTATAAGTTGAGATTCAATCGATTTCTGTAACAATTCGTGTTTCAAAATTGTAGTTTTATGACCCTAGAATGTCTATTAATATTCCTAGATCATGTGGTTTTGATTTCAACTCAATTGACCCCATTTAGATGAGTTTATGTGGTTTCCGGAAGCAACATTCGTTGCTGTTCTTGCAGGGGTCGACCCCAGGGGTCGACCCATTTTTTGGGCAACCCTGCAGGCCCGAGGGTCGACCCCAGAAGTCGTCCCCTCCTGTTCCTGCATGGGGGTCGACCCCAAGGGTCGACCCATCCAGCTCCCTGCATGGGGGTCGACCCGAGGGGTCGACCCATTGCACAGAATGTAGGGGTCGACCCCAGGGGTCGACCCATTCAGCTTCCAGACCCCAGTTTTTCAGACCCGAAGATGGATCCGAATCAGTGGGGAATCAACCCATTTAACTTAGACCCTTTGAAATTATATTTTTGAAGAACTTTTGACCTATTCATGTACCCCTCTTGATTTCAAATTTGCATTGGTTCCTACATGTAAACTTAGTGTAAAAACACACCGTTTACCATCTTCATTTCAATGCATACAAGATTAAATAGAAACTCACTTAATTAATGATTAATGGTGTAACTAAATCTCTGTTAATGCATTCTTTTTCACTCCTGTGAGAGCTTGTTCTTTACCTTGATAACTTGTTCTAGTTTGTTGGCACTTTGGCTAATACAAATGATAATGGTTAATCATGATATCTTAACTTGGTGATTAGGATTAATATGTTGATTAGCTTGTTTGATTGCTGCTGTTTTACAGTAGTGCAGCACGATTAACTCTTGTTATGACTTGGTTTCAATCTCCTTGATGATTATACTTACCTTGAAATTCTGGAAATGAATCTCTTTCCTACTTGATGTTGTTATTGCTACTTAGCTTAAACCTTGGAATTCTGGCCATAAACTGTGGAAGTCTAGATTCGTGGGATCTTTGATCCAAAAGAAATCAATGCCTGGCAAACAAATAAGGGCTCGGTCTGGTCCTGGGAAGAGCGCCCGAACACTACGTGTACCCCTGGGGAGGTGAATGACTAGGTGTGGCATTTGGCACCAGTACTTGACATGTGTTAAATCTAGGACTGTCCACTACTCTCTCCACTACCCACTACCCTTTCCACTACTCTCTATATTACTTGCTACTACGTTTCACTTTCCACTCTTTACTGTTCTATACTTTACTTGTGGTTACTCTACTTGTTGATTACTTGGACGTGGAAATGAAAATACATGCGTGCTTGACATGACTTGAATTGACTTGATATGGCCAACTTCTTATCGTTATCTCCTATAGTAAATTCTTATCTTACCATTCTATTCATTATATTTCTTGACCTTGCAAGATCTTTAATTTCCGTTTCGTGATATTATCGTTATCTTTTTATTGTTTTATCATTTGTAGCATGACATTTTAAAAATGTAATTAAACTGTTAATCACTTATACTCGTCTGTTATTTCCTACTGAGCGTCAGCTCATAGTTGTGTTTTCCCCCTTTCCAGGCTTTTCAGGTAACGCGCTCACCGATGGGGAAGGGCAGGAGTGATGTCTTGAGTGTATCAGTTCTAGTGTGTTAGTAGTGTGTTATCTTTCTTTAGTTGTTTTTTTTTTTGAGAGCTATTAGTCTCAGTCTTGTTATTGAGTTTTAGTGGTTGATTATTCCAGTTGTATTAAGTTGAACTTGAGGTTATTGTATCAGTTGTGATTTGTTAATGATCATTTAGTATTCCATCTTGTAGCACTTGTGTATCATTTAAGATTTAGTTCCCTCTCTTACTAGCGTGTCCCTAACTGTACGTCCCGATACTTCCGCCTTGTTCGGGGCGTGACACACAGCCACATCGATCCATCCTTCTTCTTGATGAATACTATTGGTGCTCCCCATGGGGAAGTACTTGGTCTAATGAAACCCTTCTTCAATAATTCCATCAGCTGCTCCTTTAATTCTGCGGGGGACATTCTGTAGGGTGCCTTGGATACAGGTCCGGCACCAGAACAAGGTCTATGGTGAAAGAGACTTCCCTCTCTGGTGGAAAACCATGTAAATCTTCTGAGAAAACATCGGGAAACTCCCGAGCTACTTGAATGTCTTCTAATCTGGCCACCTTAGCTTTCGTGGCAGTTACAAATGCTAAGAATGCCTCGCATCCTTTGTTGATAAGCTTATGGGCTCGAAGAGCCGAGATGACTGGTGATCTCTTCCGAGGAGTAATGTAAGTTAACTCCGGGTAATCCACAAAATTTACTTTCCCATTTCAGCAGTCTACGGTTTCCCGATGGGTGGATAGCCAATCGGCACCAAGAATGACATCATACCCTTGTAGGTCTAAACATATCATGTCGGCAGGTAGATTGTGGCCTTTAACCATGACTTTACAGTTTGGGTAATGGAAAGTGACATCAGACTCATTCCCTAACGGGGTAGAAATCACTAAGTCTATCCATTCAGGTTCCATAGAGAATGAAGCAGCAAATTTCTTTGAAACAAAAGAATGTATGACGCCAGTATCAAATAGTACTTGAGCAGATTTAGAGCAGACAGACAAAATACCTTCCACCAACCCACCCTCGGTTGGTTCCGTCTCTTGGAGCGCTTGTAGTCATCCTTGCTTCTTTACCGGATGCTTCTCTTCCTTTGTCTCCGGCTCACTTTGCTCGTTCATCATTGACAGTCAGGAATACGGTGTTCCTGACTCCCACAACGAAGGCATGCTCCGAGCCTTCTCTAGCATTCCGTAGCCTGGTGACCCGGCTTGTCACAATATTTACAATTCTCCTTTGGCGGTGCCGTGATGGAGAAAGGTTTGTTATTGCCCTTCTTGAATTTCTTCTCCTTGGAGGGCTCACCTCCATTATTGGTCTGCTTCTTGAAAGAAGGTTTAAAAGTATTGGGGCTCGTGACATTCTCCCTTTTATCCTTACCATGGATTTTGTCAGACAACTCTGTGGCATCTTCTAGCAGCTGGGAACGACGCACCATCTCCGAGTACACTTGGATATCCAAGGGAGCGAGCTGAGTGATATATTGGGGTCGTAACCCATTCAAGAACCTTCGTGCCTTCATCTTTTCCGTGCATACTAAGTGTGGTGCATATCTAGATAACCTGGAGAACTGGGCTTCGTACTCGGCCACCGACAGGGATCGTTGCTTCAAGGCAACAAATTCTGTGGCCTTTTTCTCCTGAACACGGTTGGAGAAATACTTGCTATTGAAGTGCTCGACAAATTCAACCCAAGTAACATGATCTTCGAGCAAGGTGGCCTCGACGGACTCCCACCAAGCACGGGCATCCCGTTCCAGTTGGAACATGGCCAAAAGCACCTTTTCACCATCCGCGCATTGCATGACGCGGAAGATTCGCTTAATCTCCTTTATCCAATTCTCCGCATCCTCAAGGTTCGATGAACCTGCGAATCTCAGAGGGTTGAGATTTCTAAAACTCCGATGGAGGTCGCCAGCTCCATGATGTGCCCCACCTTGAGCCACCTGTTGTAAGGCCTGGGTAAGGCCCTGAACAGTTCGTTGCATCTCACGCCATTGTGCATGTTCAGCAGCCATAGTCCTACAAGGAGTTAACCTTAATTAGTTTCATGTTGAAATTTGTAGTCGGATGCCCTACAAGGACTTATACCCACGGCACTACCCCTCCTCACAGTTTGGGGATAGACCTAACCTTGGACTTGGGTTTCTAGGAATTTGAAATCCTAGGCTCTGATACCACAAAAACTATCACGCCCCGAGCGCGGAAGGAACCCGGGAAAAACGTGACGAGTTTATATCAATCATGTCAATCAGAGCAAGTAGAATTTCGACATCAAAATAGAGTGCGCAATAAGACAAGAATTTTAAAACATAACCAAGTACTGATACCATTGATAACAACTTAATCCATTAAACAAAGTCGCATAACACCAAGACTTAACAATTCTAATCAGGCCCACAAGCCTTAAATGTTACAACTTCTGAAATAACAAAAGATCTAACGACAAGACTCCAAGGAATAAACTAAGGATGACTTGACACGATAAGGTGTAGTAGCATGACGCTTGCAGATTCTACGCTCGTCACTCTTGCTCCTACCAATCCGAGTCCGAGTCAGGGTCCGTATTACCTGAAAAGTTTGGGGAAAAGAACTTGATGAGCGAACGCTCAGTAGGAATTATATCTCAAGAACTAGCAAATTGGTTTAAGTAATTACCTTTTCCAAATGAAAATGCAAGTCTAGCATGTCAATCATGTAAAACAGAACGCTATGGAATTGAACATGATAACGAGAGGAAATAACATGTACTATCGATCAGATATAGGGAATTTCAAGTATTCAAGATTTCAAATATTTGAACAAGTACCGAGTATATCAATAAAGTTTTTTCATGTCATGAGATAATGGCTATTAACAAGCAAGTACTTTGCCCATTTCGGGCCACGCATATCGTGTCAAGTCAATCAAGTCAAGCACGCGACAGAGAGAGAGAGAGAGGGAGGGAGAGAGAGAGTACTTCGGTGCAATGTCACACCGTGATCAATATAACTCCCATGGGCACAAGTACTTTCGGGTGCTCCTCCCAGTACCAGATCGGGCCCTATATGCGCGGGCATTATTACATGTAATATCTAGACAACCACTTTAGTGATAGCCATGGAATTCCAAGAACAAACTCATGTAGGATATCAAGGTAGATTCGTGGATAGGTTCCATAGAATTCAAGGAAGAACATTGGATGGACAATGATAAAACCAACGAGAACCATAACATGTCGATAACCTGGGTAGAATCGATACCTTAACTAGGTTGCCGTGATAACTTGAGTGGATGACTAAACCCATCACCAATCAAGGGACATGAATCAAGCTAAGAGATTGACCCCATCTATAAGGGACTCAATCCAAGACATCGCCTAGTGGAATATCATCATTCCACCGGCTAGGATTATTCTCTCATGGACCAAGATGGCACCATGAGAGGGCCGGTTTACCACATGACGTGGTAATCAAAAAGGTACAAGGTGTTTAACCTACAACCAGCTCAGTCGGCCTTGAGGGAATCCAAGGTTACGAGGAGACTTACGGAGGTCCCAATGACTAACTTGCCAGTCCAAAGGAACGAATGTCCAATGGAGAGCTTGTACGTTACCGAGAGTTGAAGGGTAATCGATAAAACATCGAAAAACGTGGGACTATACTCACGGACTGGAATATAGTGCCATTTATATATATATAAATCCACGGTTACAGGAAAACATGAAAAATCAGAAAACAGGGAATTGGGGCCTTAGCCATAGTCACCAATTCAGTAAGTAGCGCCCTAGTCAGGGGTGCTATTTCACAAAATGAAGACTCTGTACTGAGTCGTCAATTTCAGTTTAGATATATGCATTAATATATATTCAGATTTTTTTCATGATTTTTTTTATAGCGACTTGGTCACCGTCGCCTTCTAGGCATATAGCGCCCTAGACAGGGTCGCCATTTTTAAATAAACGACGGGGTGAAAGTCGTCATTTTTCTTTTAATCAAATTTGGATTATGAATAGTAGTATTTTTATCGATATAAAAATTCTATGACAACAAGTATATGGACAGGTCAAGAAAAATAGCAGGATTTCAAAACTATGATCATGCATTAAATCAAATAATTGGTTACATAGATATTAAAATTTTAACATGTGTAATTATTAAATCAAATGGGAATTGACGACTGCGCATGGGGTCGTCAAAAAGAAATAGCCCCCTAGGAAGGGTCGCTATTTACTGTAAAATTACAGAACTTCAACGGAACACAACGATAACTATATGCATGGTATATATGATTTTAATCTATCATATTGGCTTCGTTACTTGAGAAAAAACCTACAATCATGAATTAACTTTGTTTGGGCTACGTAACTTGAGAAGACCTACCTTTAGGAAGATCGGAACGATGAATAGGATGAAGACTTTGTATGCTGTTATGGTACTCTGTTTCAAACATAGCAATCGTAGGAGGAAGAAGATGATGGAGGTTCCCCCTTCTCACGTCTGCCAACAGGATGAAGAAGTGGAAGAAGAAGTGGAAGAAGCCTTCTTCACTTGTAATCACAGTAGGAGGAAGATGGACGCAGTAGGAAGAAGACGCAGCAGGAGGAAGAAGCCCACCCTTCGAACGCAGCATTTAGCTTTGGTACGTTCGAGGGGGCATGCTTATATATAGGTGTATGGGGATTTCCATTGGTTTGAAGGCTACTAACTGAAGGTTTATTGACTACCCATGGTTTGCCAACACCCAACTATTTTAACAGCTGCTTGCCCTAGTTGGTGTAAAAACCCTAAGGTGACATGCACGTCGAACATGCATATGGGTTGGGCTTTTTGACATACGTACTTCGTGGGTGGTTTGGTTTAAAAATGGGCAAAGCCTATATAAGTTTTTAGCCCATGCTTAATTGTAAGTGTTATGGCTTTATACAAGGGGTCGGTTTCTCACTATATATCTATATATATATATATATGGGTTTTGAGCTTTCATTAGTTAATGAGTTCTTGTTTACATGTGTGTGTAAAATGTGTTAAAGCCCATAAAATGCATAAATATACATATGGCCTAATTATTTTTATCTTTTTCCCACATGTTTAATTCATTTAGAACATATTTATTCCTTATTTTTATTCGGGGTCTTACACTAACGGACCAGCACTGACTAACTCCTAGATCATATCCAGAGTAGCAGTCGGATCCTCGCCTGTTAAATAACAACACAAGCACAGTCAACAACTCCGACCCAACTACTATGCCAACAATGGGAGGCCAACCCCTCCATAGCAATTCAATGCTTACCCGGGCCATCCCGGGTCACTGTTGGCCCCTGCCCTCCAACCGACGGGGGCACCTCGCCCTGCACCTAAGAAGGAGCCGCGGTCCCTGATGTCTCAACCACCTCTGCACGACACCGGCAACTATGTTGGCCCCCAGAAAAAAGCACAGCTATAACCGGAGTATATCCAGTCCCAGAAGTCCCTACCTGGCTGGGCGTTCGTTGAGGCCTTCCACGACTCAAAGTCAGGGAAAGTCCTGATATTGGGGATAGCCTCATCCATCACGTGGAGGTGCCCCTCCATATCTATCTCACACTCGGCCCCATCATCAGGCAGTGGGTCAACCTCCTGGGGCGATGAGAAGGCCATGTCCGCCCCGGTCCCCACTGCAAGACACCAATCCAACGACGCAAGGTTAGTCAATCATTACGGCTAAACCAATAGGGCACAAGAGAGGCAAATACAACACTTACTCAAAGCCGGCTCAGCCTCGATATGCTCGCCAGCCTCGGGTCCCTGAGAGGACTCGCTAGCTTCCGCTGCTTCGGTCTCTACCCGAGGGTGCTTCCACCTGGGCTGAAGACCCCCGTTCCCACTCCCAGAAGATGTCTCTATGGAGGGGTGATCCCCGTCCGCCGCAGAGCCTGTCAGCAAAGACATCCACACAAAATGTCTCGATCATATATCCCAGGAAACAATAAAGTAGAGGCAACATGCTGAAGAAGAGGTCTCGCCTAAGGCCGTGAAGGGAGTCAACGGCAGGGGAACCAGCTGCTCCGGCTTCAAACCCATAGCTCGCGCGGCCTTCGCGATCGCCTCCTTAACGTCCCTTAGGGTGTAATCACACTCGACATGGGACACAAGCTCCACAGGCCCGGCAGACCCGATCGCATGGGTGATGTGGCGTCTCCAGTCGTCGACTACCGTGTCCGTGAAGCTCCCCTCAGGAAGCACCCGGTCCAGTGAGCCCTTCTTTCCAAAGCCGTAGTCAGCCAGGAATTGGGCCCACCAAGTCCTCGGTGCCCTAGGTCGAGACGCCTCAGCTCCAGTATCTGTAGGCGCTAGCTGCACCTGCCTAAGGGGCTTCCGCGCCCCGCTGGCGCCTCGTCCCACGGACAGTGAGCCCAGGTTGCCACGGGGTGCCTGCTGCGCCAGCCGCTCCACCTCCCGGTGAATCCGAGAGAAGCGAGTCCGTAGGTACTCGTCATCTAGCAGAATAGGAGGGAGATCCTCCCTCAGAAGATAGTCCTCCTCGGCCTTCCGGATCACCGAGGCCTTCTGCAGATACAAGTGGCTGTGCTCAAACCACCACCTGGCGTAATGGACGTCGAACCATCCCCTGCATCCCAGCCCAAGCGTCGGCAGTCACTCTGGCTCTCGACGATAGTATAAGTCCCACCACGCTGCAGCCACCAAGTGGGTGTCCTGGCCTCTGTACTGTCGGTCCGCTAAAAGAAACTCCTGGTTCGATAGGATCCCTGATCATATCTGAAGTTTTAGGCGAACCTGTGCGGGTAGTACAGCTCCAGGAAGCTCGTCATGGACCGGTGTAGTGCCAATACCGCCAGTCGGGTGCTCATCACCCACTCTGTGTACAATGCCGCATCCGACTCCGACTGATAGGGAAGGGAGTAGGCCGCCTCACTACTCGAAGGCACTAAGACCAGATGGGAGTCCCTGGTGGCGCCGTCAAAAGGAAGTCCTTCCTCGCCCCTGTCGGGCAGGTAGGACAGGACTCTCCGGGCCCCCTCCAACTACGCGACTGCGTCTCCGTCGGGCTGTCTGGTGAAGCTGAACAGCAGGGGAGCCGCCTGGTTCGCCATTGATCCTCGAGTCACCAACCCTGGAAACAACAAACCGGCCCACACATTGACGTAGTGGGTCGGCAAAAGTAGACTCCTCTCACGTGGCGCTGGATGCGGCGCCAGAACTCCCAGTCCCTGGGAAATGTTGGCCAGAACCGCCGGAGCTAAGGCCAAACTCCGTCCCTCTACCAGCAAGCACGCAGGCCAGAGCAGCTCCACCCTCAGCAGACTATCCTCCCTATGTGGGACCACGAACGTCGCCAGCCAGTATGCCAAGAATGCCGCTAGGTGCGTCACGTCCGGTAGCCCGTGGGAATTCCACCCCTCTTGCGGTGCGTAGATGTACCGTGTGTACGTCCGAAACCATAACTCCACCTTGGTGTATTCCTCCCACGGAGTCTGATCTCTCACAAACTCCTGATATAAGTAGAAGGGCTTGTTGTAGAAGTGGCGGATCCACACATTCAGCGACACTCTGGGAGTCTGTGCAGCTCTCTCTCTCCCGACTAGGGCTAAACCCCTCCAGGTCTTCAGTAAATATCGTTAGATGTAAGGAACCCGGTATCGTCCATGCCCATCGGTGTGACTGCGGTGGAGGTCATCCAACACTACCTCCTCGTATCCCTCGCCGCTAATCAGTCACTTGGAAATTCGAAACAGAGACCACAAGTCAAGTAACGTCTCTCCCTCAGCCGTCGCCACTGTGTTCCACCGACTGTTGAAGCACTCTGCCAATGCCTGTAAAAGCCCCATGTAGCAGGGGTACCCGTACAAAGTTGCTGTCACAGCATATCTAATATTGGCCCAGTCCAGCAGCACTCTGTAGTGGTGCGTGATTCCCATCAGCCACTCAGTAGCTCCCTAGCGGTATCTGTGTGAAGGAATCACCGCCCAGCGACCGTACCAGCTAATAGTAGTCTATCGCAAAACCCCAGATAGGAGGCTGTGGTCATCATAGCCCTCCCCGGCGTACTGTAGCCCTGATGGATCCAACACAAACTCTGTAGTACCCTCTGTCTCTACTCGATGGTGTCCTTGTAAATCCCAGGAAGCGGGACCACCCCAACGTGGACCCTAAACAGGTCCACCCTGCTAAAGAAACCCAGGCACTCGACACTGGGAAACTGACACTGCCTCCAGTAGTCTCCAAAAATGCTCGGGAAACCATAAAGGATGATCCCACGTAGGCTATCCCTGCCTACAAAAATCGCCTGCTCCAGTTAGCGAAGTGCTCCAGCAACTCGGGAATCCCCCTCCTCCATGCCTGGTGGGATGAAACTCCTGATAAACTCGAAAAAATGCCGGTCCAGGTGGAATTCCACTGGGTAGCCTCCGTTGCGGTCGTAGGTGAAGATCCCACCCGCCTCTGAGTACCGGGCCAACTCTACGGCCCCGACTCCGCTAGTCCGCTCTCTGATGGGGCCCTCAGCTATCATTGTGTGCCCCGAGTCATGCAGCTCCACGCCAACTGCAGTGATGACCGGTGGGCCCAAGGGAGGAATAGGCTGCTCAGTCCTCCTCACCCAGTGGTCCTCCTCCTGGGCCGCATGCCTCGGGACCCATTCGTCTCTGCCAAATCGTGCCATAACTGCAAGATGGAGCACACACACAAAAAAGAAAACAATCAACACATTAGAAAGGCAATATCTGCAATGCAACAAAACAAAGGCGTATGAAGTGCCAAAATACAACTACAACAACCCAGGATGAGGAGTTCAAGGGCCGTGCGCCCTCGTCTCCGCCTCGACGCACACCCCGTGGGGGGCATTTGTTGTACCCAGATAATTTCCCAGCAAAATATTAAAGAATAAGGGTTCGGGATTTTCCCCGAATGCCCTTAAGGCATGGACGACCCAACCCCTCCTACAACTTGCCCAGCCCAACAAAGGGTCTCGACCAGCTAGCCATAACATACGGTGACATCAACAACTAGTTGGGATTACTCCGGATCAAGCTGTGGCGGGTTTTTCCCGCATTCTACACGGCCACCCGGGGCAACCCAGAGGCGCCCCGACTGCAAGCTGTGCCACGCGGCACCCAGCAACAAGGCCGGGGCCCACGCCCAGGATGCCTTCTTCCAACCCTCGAGGGTCAAAGGAATACTTAACTAAGTCAACCACAGGCTTTAGAGGCCCGCGACACATGTATACGGCTCACACACGGGTGTCAGGCATTTCCCCGAATACCTTATAGGCGCGTATGTTCCAGCCCTTCTAAAACAAACCGTGGGTCAACCCATGGCTCCAGGACATCAGCCAGGTCTTACAACAACACTCAAGTAAGTCAGGATCGCTCCCGACCCCCGGACACACGGTTACGAGCCGTTTATCTTAAGCTCTCGAGCCAACCCGAGGCTACCCTGCCGACTAGCCGTGCAACGTGGCACATGCCTCAAGGCTGAGCCCAAGTGCCCAAAGTGCCTCCTCTCAGCTCCCACGAGCTCATATCCTCAGCCCAAACGCCATTCCAAGGCCCCTCAGCCAGCTATCCTGGCCATTCGACAACCCGGGATGTGTCGGACATTTATCCAAACACCTTGCGAGCGGTAACTATGACTTCATAACAGCAGCCCCCATGGGCTAATCCCAGCATTCCAGAACCCTTTGTCCTTCAAAGGACACCCCCAGATAACAAAATAAGACCCCCGAGGGCCATCCCTAGGGGCCGTGACTCGCCCTGGGGGAGTTCACCCCTGGCACGGTCGCGCCCCGGGCACGGCGAAATCCCTTGGGGAGTGCACCCTCCTCCCATCCCACTGGCCCCACGGCCATCCCTAGTCCTGACTGCTCTTAGTTCATATTTCCCGTTCGCGAGATTCGTGCAAGGTTCATTAGCATTCTCGTACGTGAAAAGGAGTCGCGAACAACAAAGCCCGAAGCCATGCAGAAGCACGCAAGTCAACTTCTACAGTCTCTAGCCAACCAGTTCGAGCCACATATCCTTTTGTTTGCTTCTTCTTAGCCAAATTAGGACAAAAAATAGCAAAATCTAGATTTTATAGGGGTGGGGCCGCCCTCTCTCTCCCCCTATCCAGTCCGCCTAAACCCCCCATGGGGGAGGGTTTAGGCAGACGAGCCTCACCCCCAAGGTTGGTCCGCCTAAACCCCTGGTGTAATTAAAAAAAGAGTTTTTTTGCAAAAAAAACCTATCCCCCAGCCCTGGTCGTGCCAACCCCCATGGGGTTTAGACGGACTAGCCTACCCCCCAGGCTGGTCCACCCAAACCCATTCCAAAATAAAAAAAAACCCCTTTGTGGAGGGTTTAGGCAGACCAGACCAGACCAGCCCCATGGGGTCGTCCACCTAAACCCCCCCTCCCCCACTCCATTAAAAAAAAAACTTTTTCTAAGGGTTTACCCGGACCAAGTTGGACCCCCAACTTGCTCTGCCTAAACCCTTCCCTGCCCCCTCAAATTCCCTATAAATTCCACCCCTTAGAAGCTCAATGGGCATATGCAAGAACACACAAAGACACAACAACAGAACAACCCGTGACCTAACTGTTGCACCCTCGGAGGTCCTCCGTAGGCATCCAGCAAGGGTTGAGGACGCGAGGAGTAAAGTGTGCACGTGGGTGGCACGCAGATCGGCTTGCACACGTCGAGGGTATGTCCGTACTCCCCTCACGTGGCGTCTAGCCATCGCACCCATGTCCACCCCCGTCATGCGTAAGGCGTTATGACAACGAAGAACACACCCACATCCCAGGTCTGCCCGTGCGTGACAACCCACGGTGGCCACGCACGTGACATGATGCCGCACCTATGACCGACACGGAACCACGTGACTACCACTCGCCCCGAGCTACCCGCCGACCGCTTTGACCGATGACTCGAGTTATCCGAACCCTGGCCCGGGAGTCACACTCCCGAGGCTGGCCTCGACTCCCCAGCACGACGACATTCACCTCCGAGGCCCGGACCTGACCGCTCAACTTGAGCCGTGTCCTATCTTCATCAGGCGCCAGCCCACGACCGCCCCTGCCACCTTGGCAGTCGGGCTTGTCTCGATCTCCTTATGGGGAGCCCCTGTAAAACACGCGGATATCCGCCTTATTACACATTGACCTGGGGATCAGCCCATTTGTAAATCCCGTGTGGATCTCATATAGCATCAAACCAGTTGAACACAAGTGCCCGTATGTGGGCCCCAGTCTTCTACCTACATCACTCGACCTGTAAGCCTAATACCCCTGACTCCAGCAAATACCTCCCAGTCAAAAGTGCACCCTTAGATGCGGGATGCTCCCGGCCCTCCACCCGTGGCTTCAGACACATACATACTTCTCTTCAGCATAGAACGAAGGTGTTGGGATTCAATCCGATGTAAATAAATACTGATCGCTTGTGGTCGGTGGGGAAAGATGTCCAGTACATAATTCCCACAATCGCCTGTGCACTCGCACCCGTGGAACCCCTTTATCCACGTGTCGCCCGATCTCTTGAGCCATGTGCCGCGTCCTGGCGACGCTTCCCCGATCAATCCTTGGTTCCATAGGTGATTGTCGAGAAATCGACTGGCATGCCCGCACCCTGTCCAGCTAACCTACACACCGACACTTCGTGCCATTCATCCCTTTTTGACTTTCCATAAAAGAAGAGTGCCCGGTACCACCGTGAGGGGCACACAACTGTAAGGAGGATACCTGAGATACATTAAACTTCTATATTTTTCTTCCCCGATGTATTCCTACCTTCACCCCGGGCATCAGGATAAAAACCCCTGCAAGAAGAGTCTAGTCCAAAAAGTATAGTCTATAGAAATAAAACATATCCAATGCCGAGTGAAAACTTGGCCCATCGAGCTGGCAACTACGAACCTCCACGTTGCACCTCCGAACCTCGAGGAGGGACCGCCACGCTTGAAAAGCAGGGGGTGAGTCTCGTCTCACTGGCTCAGTAGGGGTCCCACGGAACCTCAACCGTAAACAACGGTGGTATCGGAAAGCAACAACAACAACAGAAATAGCAAACACGGTGGCCGATAAAATCTTGGCTCTACAGCTACTCCTATTGTACCGAAAACATGCCCCGATCTCACAGTCAGGGGACCACCGGACCAACGAGAAAACCCTGGCTACGCTGCCAGGAGAAACACCATGACAACGTTGTTGCGGAGGCAGTCCTCGCTGACTAAGGCCTTGCCCAAGACCACGTGGTCTGAGAAAATGGTCATGACCTCGTTGTCGTGAGCCCGGAGCCGTATAGGGAATACCCTCAGTAACGCTACAGGAAACCCTAGACCTCGGTGTCGGAAGGACACTTAGAAACCACTGAAAAACATAGGAAAACCCATCTTATGTGACAGGAGTACTGCCCACTAGAAGCAAGGCCGGATGCGTCCACTGACGTCTTAGTCACGTCTCAGGTGTCTCCCTCGCCCCAGGCGGAAACTAAGACACTGCACTAGTAGCCACAAAACAAGGGTCTAGTCAGGGTCATGCTCGTCAGCACGCATCTGAAGTGCCCGACCATATGTGCACACACTAACTAACTGCACGAGTCAGGCCCTCTATGATGAAAAATGGATGAGCTACTGATCTAGAGGGGGGGTGAATAGATCAACCCCAAATTTTATACTCACACAGCAGTTAATGAAAAGTAGAATAAAATGAAATTGCTGTGAACAGAACTACTAATTCAAATTGAATCAATAGCTAGAGGATCTAGTAAAGACTAACCATCATCCTTACTAAATTTCAATAGAAATGATCAGCCAACGCAGTATGGTACTCGGTAGAGGTTTGATTCAAGAATCTCCTCACTCAAGGGTTAGTTTTCCAGATAGGCGTAACCCATCCTTCCAACTAAACCTTTTGATATACCATTGTGTTATCGATCAGTAAGTAAATGTAAGATAGATGAACTATAGAGCAGATCAACACAAGACAGATTTAAGTCAGATTTACACAGTAGTAGGAATCAACAAACCAAGTTCAATACTGGGTGGAGGTTCGATCTAAGAACAGTTAAGCACATCAAAAGCACCAGATGATTGCAGTGAACATTCCAAGGCATTCATCTTAGTTGTAGAAGTAAAGAGTTGAGCAATCACACACAAGACAAGGAAATTTTAAGGTGGTTCGATCTCGAGCTTGAGATCTACGTCCACCCCTTACTCAAATGAGTAAGGCTTCCACTGACAAACAGCTTGCAAATCCGCTGATCCACAGCTTCGGGGATGAAATCCCTATATGCCGTTGAGCTTCATAGCTTGTTGAACCTGCTGAGCTTCACAGCTTGCTGTCCGAGGATCAGATCCTCGCCACTGCATCACAGCTTGAACCGCTGATTACATAGCTTACAGTAATTCACAAAGTTCTGAAAGAAACAAAGAAAAATGATGACAGAAATAAAAGATGTAGCTCTTTCTCTAGAGCAATTCGACTCTAGATCTAATCCAGAAGTCGAGACAAGCACAGTTTCTCTCTCCCTCTCTTTTCTCTCAGCCTTCTTCATCTTCTTCTGATACTCTATTTTCTCTCACTCTCTTTCTTTTCTGCAATGAGCTCTCTTTTTTAGACTTTTATTAGAGTAAAGACTCTCACTCTCAGGCTTTTACTCCTCTCAAGCTCTTCTGCTCCGGTTCTCTTCTTTCTAAAAGTTCATTTTCTTGCCGCTCGAGCTATGGCCTCTATTTCTCCTCACGAGTAGGAGTTCTTGTGGTCCCCACAAGATTTGATTTGAGCGCATGGAAGAAGCGCTCCCGCCCAAGGTTTTTGAAGAGGCTCGGCCACATGTCAGATGAGGTGGTGAGGAATCTTCAAGTTACAGCCACGTGGAAAGTTGTTTCGAATAGAATCTCCAAGGATCTGGGAATTCTCCTCGAATCATGTGCCGTCGTCAACTTCACTTATGAACCCACGAGACAGACATAATTTCTTTTATGCATCTCAGGTGTATGAGTGTAAATCTGAATTGTCACTTGATGAACTTCAGCTTGTTTGTCCTACCAAGTCAATTTATAGAAACTTAATAACAGTTTTGTCATCATGTGGGTCATGAAACAAGTAATAAGTTCTTGAGAAATGCAAGCTCAGATGGTTCATGAAAATAGGAAGAAATCACATGGAAGGATATGACAGGATATACACAGGCATCGATGTATAAACAAGGTACATCGACCTGTGAATGAGTACAGCAGCATGAGTAGAGTAAATTAACTATACCTGCACCGACCTGATTAAACTACAAGTAGACATGATATGTATCAAGAGAATGATGAAGACATGATGTCATGAGGATGCATTGACCTGTATATCACACAGGTAGACTTTATTCAATCAGAGAGACTCTTACTGTAATGATGGTGCATCGACATGTCAATGCATAGGGCAGTACTGCATGCAGTTCAACATAGACGTGCCATTGAGGCGTGTCGGACTGACCTGGTGATATATAAGGAAATGCTTAATGCATCGACGCAAGACCTTAATGCACCAACCTGACTTCAAGGTAGATGCACAAGGTGCACCGACCTTAAGAAAGATGGCCTCTAATGCACCGACCTTATACAACAATCACTGGCTCACAGGCATCAACCTATCAAAAGTGTGCATTGACCTAATGTTACAACATCTAGCCTATAGTGCCTAGCAACATCGACCTGTGTACTTAGTGCACCAACTTGATAGTACAAGACTTCTGCATTCGCACCGACCTTCTAGACTAGAATGCATGTGTGTACCGACCAGACTTTCTCAAAGCATGAATATGCATCGACCTTATATTGCAGCAGCATGAGTATGCATTGACCTTAAAATGCAAGAATCATATTCTGACTTAATGAAATAACAATCAGCACACATATTATAAATCCAAATGGTTTTGCCAGTATCAAAGTCAATCTCACTGTTGCTAGCATCAAAACCATCAAATCTAGACATCAAATCCAGAGGAGACACAATATTCTCCCCCTTTTTGATGATGGCAACACTGCAATACTTAGATGGCAACACATTTTACATTATAAGGTAGAATATTCAGTAAACACAGTCAAATGCAATATGAGACAATTTTCAGTTTCAGCATGAGGCAGAATATTCAGAAGACACAATCAAATGCAATATGAGACAGATTTCAGTTTTAACTTTCTCCCACTATCGACCTCAATGAAATCTCTCCCCCTTTGCCTTGCTATGAAACTCTCTCCTCCTTTGCCCCATGAAAACAAACTCTCTCCCCCTTTGCCATCAGCAAAAGGAAGGGGTGGATACAATTTGTGCTTACCAGGGAAGAGACACAAAATTGAAATGAGAGAAAGGACAAGAAGGACTATATTGACAAATCTGATTTAACTTTCATTAAACAAGCATACATGGTGCAGATTCTTCTAGTATAAGACTCAATATAATGGAACCTTGATAGAAATTTGGTTTAAGAATGATGAAGCTTAGAGTTTAGCAACTATACTCTTTGAACAAGTTTGCATTAACCCTTAATAGCAATAAACCAGAATTACATAAATCATGGCAAATTTGGTCTCACTTCATCTTACTCACCCAAAATCAGTGAGTTTCTGAGGAGTGACTAGGACATGTATTAAGGTTAAACAATTTTTATAGTTTTGATATTTCACCGCAGGGTTATAGCAGATTTACCTTTCTTTCAGTTTATAACTTTCAGAACAGTTAGGTATAATTCATACCTTTTGACGTAAGGGTACACATTGATTAGATGCTAGTACCCCTAGTTACTTAGTAGAATTTACCATTCTGTTTCTTTGATCAAGACATTCAGGAGTAGTTTACACCTTTTGTCGTAAGGGTACATGTTGATTAGACACTAGTACCCCTAGTTACTCAGTGCAACTAACCATTCTGTTTTAAACTTTTGAACAGAGATAACTAGAGCACTTCATGACATAGGATTTCTTTATTTTTTTGATAAAGGACTTAGTTTCTTGGTGCATCCAACCATTGCTCTACCTACACATTTGTTGACTCATAATTTTAACATGGCTGCCCTTTTGGTTTTACAGAAATGTTCATGTTTAAACACAAAACACACTCCAAATTTCTCAACCAAGAAGTCATTAACTCAAGAACTTCCAGATGCTAGGAGACTTAACCGGTCATAACATGTGAGATATGGTTGAAAGCTATTAAGTGTGATCAACAGCCTTATTTATTGAGTTTAGTCTTTAGACTCTTCAATTCAGTAGACTTAAACCATCAATTCATTCATGGTACATCACAAATTCTTATACAAGAAGATTTTTGATTTTAGTAGCTTAGAGTAGTGAAAGACATATCAGATTGTCATTATTTCAGATTCAGAAGGAATGCAAGATTTTGTAAGACTTTTTAGTGAAGATTTCGGTTGACCGAAATGAGTAAATCAGTTGACCGAAATAGACAACATCAGAATCAAGAAAATATAGGAAGTAATAGACAGAACTTATGTAAGAAGGTGTCAACTTTGGGTGTCGACATTCCTTAAGAGACACTCACATCTGCCTGAATACAATAACATGAACCTAATCTGACTCAAACTTTGAACATTCTATCATAAACTCCCCCTATTAAAATGCAAGATAATGAGATGGACACAGTATTTTTGACATTAACTCCCCTTGTCTAAGTGCACTTATGCTTGACACAACATTCAAAGCATATGAGAGATTTGGCTAACATGAGTACAAATAATGGGATGCAAGACAGGACACACTCTTGTCCCAAGGTACCTGGCGGAGGGCTAGCCTCTACACATAGCATGGGTTTCCAGACAGAAAGAGATCTGCCCCTCTCCCAACATACCATTTGATATACCTTTGGGATCAAGATGGGCTTTATGCAATTCAATGTATGCAATCATCATCCTTATTTTATTTCTTCCAACAATCTGAATCATGTGCATATCAACAATCATGAAGAAGGCATTTATTCCAAGCAAGAAGGAACTCAAGCAATTTGTTATCATGCTGATATTTACATAAACCTAGTTCTCTTCTTAAGAATTTAAATCTTTCATTTCCAAGAGATTTAGTAAATATGTCAGCAATCTATTTTTCTGAATCTACAAAATTTAGTTCTATTTCATTCTTACTTACTTCATCTCTTAAAAAGTGGTGTTTTATCTCAATATGTTAGTCCTAGAATGATGAACATGATTTTTAGTCAATGAAATAGCACTGGTACTATCATAGAGAATAGGAATGCTGATGTGGCACAGCCCAAAGATGCAAATGGATGAATGGTTGAACCTAGGACTTAGATCCACAAGCATACAAGCACTTTCAACGGACTCGCGATAGCGGCTTACTCGCACGGCTCATACGATCACCCGGTGGGGCCGGGAGATGATGGCGAGGGTCCGAGGTGGGACCCAAAGATTCTAAGGACTAGGTTGGCTTAGGCTGACCCCTAAGGGTCTGGGAATTCCCAACTTCGTGGGCAGCCGGCACGCCGGGGCGTGGGGTTGGGTGGCTCTCACTCACAGTCCGCGGTGGGTGCACAAATGAACAATTACGGGTCCGAACACTCTCTCACCGACCGATGGGCATAAGAGACAATACTAAACTAGCAAAGCATGGAACAACAAGGTAGGGACCAGTCACTCACCTGATCGGTGTGAAGACACCGATCCCGGCCGAAAGACGAGGGTGAGCGGGGAGGCGTGGGTACGCACCCGCACGCCGCGTCGATGTCGCTTGACCTGAAATTATATAACATACAACACTACTCCTCATGCAAGAGGGTGGGACAAGGGGTTGGGGTTATTGTGTTACAGTCAAACACTATCTCCACACAGGGAGGGGCTGTAAGCCGGCCAGGCGGGGTTGGGAAAACTAGGAGAGAAAGCCGATTCACCGAGCTTTGCCGGTTCTGCCAGCTTCAGGAACAGCCTGACAGGTTGTCGATGAAGACGCCGCCACGGGCTCAGCCGAGCTCGGAATTGGCCAAAACTAGTGCCAAAACTTTCTACACTGACCAAGGATGACGCATGAAGTTTTGGTGAATGTCGTGATGGCATGGCTGACCTTAACAGAGTCTGGAACCGGACTGTTTGACTCTGTTTCAGTCTGGTGCAGAACCAATGAGGTCTGTTGCAGAAGGTACCACGAACGCTACCGAACTCTGATTGAGACGAATTTGATATTGACGCGACCGTGGATGGAACAGCTTCGATCAGGAACTGACGGGGCTCCAAAAGGAGGTTGGAGGAGAAACTTATAATCATAAGACTGGATGGTGGTCCAACCTGGAACAGCAGGGAGCAACCTGCACACTTCGACGAGAAAAATTGGAACTGAGGGCTCGGGTGGGCAATTGCCTTCCTTCTTCCTTGTACTGAAAGAGGACTGGTCATAGTTCGTTCCCTCCGAAGATGGCATGGAGATCTTTTCCGAGCTGGCCGTGGTAGCCTCTGATCTCAGCTTCAGGTCATGAGCCGGAGTCGGGAAGCGCAGTCCGGCAAAAACGGCTCCTCTGATCAGCTCAGAGCTTGGACGAAGGCGGGACCACCACCGTTGGAAAGCTGACTCGAAGACGCTTCCTCTGATGTATGATATGCTACCAGAAGGCCCTAGGTGACGATGTGGTGCTCTCTGCAACCCGCTGCTACTCTACTGTCTGCAACCCGGGACTGGATCTGCAAAGGAAAGAGGATATGGGTGAAGGGGTGGCGATGGTAGGGTAGGGGATTGGGGTGGCTGAAGGCTGTGGGAGGGGGTGGGGGTCGATTGTGGGCTGTTGGGAGAGTGGGGAATCAAGGGGTTGTTAAACAGGAGGACGGTGAGCTAGAAGGGGAGGGGATGAATAGATCACCGTTTAAAAAAAAATTTACCCTAGCCGAGGAAATCTTAGAATATGAGATGGGCTAGGAAGACTGACTATATGTAAAATAATCCAAAACCTCAACCAAGATAAAGCAGGTCACGAGCGCATAACATATATCACTCAGAATTTCATCAGCACATATGCACAAGCACTAAGCGAGCAGTCAGACCAAGGTTTCGATCATCAACAATCACACTTACTTCATGAAACCAGACAAAAGCATAAAGAGAAAAGATGCGCACAATCACACCACGAAGAACAAGAGGTTTAGATGGTTCAGTCTGCAACCTGCAAACTTACGTCCATCCCTCACTCAAGGCCGAGTGAGGCTTCCCTTTCACAAGAAAGAACCGCAGACACAGTCTGCCAACAACACACTGATCCACAGCTTGGGGATCGAAATCCCTACAGACGCTGAACTCATAGCTTGCACCCAGGTCTCACACCACAAGACCTGACCCGGAGATAACTCTCCCTTCCTCTTAGACAAGAGGGAACCCAGCAGTGACTCACCCTCACTGCAATTCAGAGACGCTGTCTCTCTTCCTCCACAGCCGGAGGGAACAACCCAGATAGTCTCCTCACTATCTGACACAACAACCCCGGAGACCACCTCCCTTCCTCTGATCTGATTCAGAGGGAACCACAATGCAACCCAGAGGATTCACCTCTCTTCCTATACACCTAGAGGGAATGATAAAACAGAGTATCGAATTTAAGAACAAACAACTGAAAACATAAAGAAATATCGAAGACAATCGAACGGAGAAACAATGTAGCTTCTTAAAGAAGCATAGACAAAACATAGCAGAAAACCATCCTTTCCTTCATCACTCTCTCTCTTCCAGGTACGCTCAACGAATGGATCAGGATGGCTTCTCTTCTCCTTCCTCTCGCTCTGGCCTCACCCGTTTCCTTGTGGCTTCGGCAGCTTTTCAGGAGCAGAAACCTTCATATATATATCCAACCTCACGAGAGAGTGAGGGTTTGGGAGACACGCGCGAAGTCATGCTTCCAGATGAACCGAGCCACGTGTTAGATGATTATTCCCTCGGATCACGTGCTCACATGATTGGAATAAAGTTCCAATTTGTCTTTAAGTCCCTGTAAGGTTTCAGAGAATATTCAGTCAATCTCAGAAATATTCAAGTCATACATTGTTCACACAGATTGCACGGGACTTATCAAAGGACAAAAGAACGCGTCAACGCAGTAAAGCCAAGGCGTTAACGTAATGAGATTATAATCGAGTTATAATGGAGGGTAGGTCCCTTGACAAAGCACCCCAATGCGTCAACGCATCAGTTGACAGCGTCGACGCTTCTGCTTGGTGGTTGATCAAAAGAACCTCTGGTCATAAACTCAAGGCGTCGACGCTTCCATTGTGTAGCGTCGCCTCAGCTCCTTGGGCGAGACGCACAATCTCTTGGTAACAAGCTAATGCGTCAACGCTTCAGGTGACAGCGTCGACTCAGCTTCATAGGTGAGACGCTCAAGCCCTTGGCACCAAGCCAATGCGTCAACGCTTCCATCGTGCAGCGTCGACTCAATTTCATAGGCGAGACGCTCAAGCCCTTGGCACCAAGCCAATGCGTCAACGCTTCCATCGTGCAGCGTCGACTCAACTGCTTAAACGAAATGCTCACACCCCTGGCAACAGGCCAATGTGTCAACGCATCCAGTGACAGCGTCGACGCAGTGGACAAAATAGCAAGTGAAAGACGCACTATTGCATCTACGCAGCCAGCCAAGTGCGTCAACGCACTAAATGCATAGAACCCATATAAACAAGACAAATAAGTATGAGCTCATGGGTGAACATGATAGAGGAGCATTAAATCAGAAAAGCATGATGAAAAAGCATTTGATCCATAGATGTGCATGCAAGACAACAACATTAGATCCTAAGAATATTTAGACAATGCAGGATCTTTATCATTCATCAAGGAGCATCAAAATAATTATCATAAAAATAATTTGATTCATAGTGTTAGTCATCATCAAAACTACAGAGATGCAACAATCTCCCCCTTTTTGATGATGACAACACCATGAGTCAAATTCAGTGAAAGAAGAAACACCAACTTAAAACATTCTCAATAAAGGCAGCAATGGTGACCTCTCAAGGCCTGAACAGGCCTGAACTCACAGCACTCATCATCTTTTACTAAAAACCATTCCAAAACCTTCCTTCCACTAGCTAGCTACTAGATCACCACTTTACTCCCCCTTTCAACCTTCTCCCCTTTTCAGACTTTTCAACCTACGTTTCAACCTTCTCCCCCTTTGACATCATCAAAACAAGGAGAAAGAGAGATGTTGACGCTGGACTGATGAGAAAAGATGAAAAGGATTCCAACAGTAGACACTCATTGTCAAATCTTAGATGCTTAAGTGGGGCTGTAAGGTCCAGTGAAGAATCTTGGAGTTCTGGTAAGAGAAAGAGATTCAAATAAACTTGAAGTTTATCAACTTACTATGATTATGAGAGAAGAGCAAGTGGCAACAAGTATGACTGAGGTAGCTGTTAAGGCTTGTCAAAGAGACAACAAGAGTTTGAACCATTAAGACAGCCTGTAGGCATTGAGGATAAATAGTCCAGGCAGAGAAAGCACAGTTATAGAGTGTATTTGGCCAGTTACACTTTTGACATTAAGTATGCACCTTGGTCAGAGGCCAGCATCCTCAGTTACTCAGTGTGAGAGCCTCATCACTTCTCAATTAGAGAACAGAGATAGTGACCATTGGTTGTTACATGAGGAGACACCTTGATCAGAGGCCAGAATCTCCAGTTACTCACCATATTGTCATCATTGCTCTGCCAAGCATAATTTTGAATTGCATTTCTTTCTTTTGATTTTGTTTATGAGAACTGATACCTCATGACATAGGAAATTCTCATTTCATTGATGGGATTCCTAGTTTCTCAGTATGCAGTTTTAAGCACAGATAAGTTTAACTAGCTCAACAAGGGGTTGTTTGAAGATAAAACCCAGGGCAAATATTAGAGGTCTTATCAAGATGTCCAATGAGAACCTCATAAACAGAAACTATTTCTTACAAGTCTAGCTTGTTCATGAGTCATGCAACAAAGTAAGAGGATATACTTGTGAAGGTTAATCTTAGCCTCTTAAGACTTACTAGAAGAGGATTCTAGCTGGATTTTAATTGCACAAACTTAAGAATGTAGGAAATGAATGAGGTTCTATTAAGAGGAATATTCAAGATCAATTCTAACATTTAATCCAGCAATAACACCCATCTTTCAAGCGTTTCTAATTAGTCAAGCTCCCCCTCTCTAGTAGCTCTATCTTCCATTCTACCCAGAAAAACATCAGAGAAGCAGAATTGACTTTACTCAAAGCACACACCCGCTCCCCCTCACATAGGGACCCCCACCAGAAAAGGTATGACAAAACTACCACTAAATTTATGGAAATACATGAACCAGAATTCATTACCTTAAATCAGACAGAGTTTGTAAATACCAAGTTCTTTTCTCAAGGAAGTGAATTTTTCAGTATCTAGAGGTTTTGTAAAAATATCAGCAATTTGATCTGCAGTCCCAACATGAATTAATTCAAATGTTTTATTTGCAATTTCATTCCTGATAAAGTGGTGCCTGATTTCAATGTGTTTTGTTCGTGAGTGTAAAACAAGATTCTTTGCAATGTTTATGGCACTAGTGTTATCACAAAAGATGGGAGTGCAACCTGTCTCTACTTGGTAATCCTAAAGTTGATGCTTGATCCAGATAACCAGAGTGCCACAGCTGCTTGCAGCCACGTATTCAGCCTCAGCAGTGGAAAGAGCCACTGAATGTTGTTTCTTTGAACTCCAAGAGACTAGGCATCCTCCTAAGAATTGGCAGTGGCCACTGGTGCTCTTCCTATCTAGTTTGCATCCAGCAAAGTCTGCATCAGTGTATGCAACTAAATCTAATGTGCGTGAAGCAGGATACCATAAACCTAATGTATGTGCGGCAGACAGATATCTAAAGATCATTTTTACAGCAGACAAATGTAGTTCAGTAGGCCTAGATTGATATCTTGCACATAAACCAACACTGAATTGTATGTCTGGCCTAGAGGCAGTTAAGTACAAGAGGGATCCGATCATACCTCTGTAGAGTTTTTCATCCACTTGTTTACCTGACTCATCTGCATTAAGGGTCATGCTTGTGCTCATTGGGGTGGAAATTTGCTTCAGGTTAGTCATCCCAAACCTTTTTAGGATATCCAGCGTGTACTTGGTTTGGTGGAAGAAACAGCCATCTGTCATTTGATTTATCTGCAAGCCAAGGAAATAAGTTAGTTCTCCAACTAAGCTCATCTCAAATTCAGCTGACATAAGCTGTGAAAATTCTTTACACAGTTCAGGATTTGTTGATCCAAAGATGATGTCGTCCACATATACCTGAACTATGATGAGATCTTTTGATTTTGTCATTCATTTTAAAAAGAGAGAGAGAGAGAGAGAGAGAGAGAGAGAGAGAGAGAGAGAGAGAGAACGAAGGATTGCGCTTCAAGTAAGTATCTTAAACTCCGCTCATTTTCTGTTATTTCCTTAATATTCTTGCATATTGTGGTTAGATAGGTTCACTAAAAAAACTCTTCACTTGAACCCAATAAAAATCCTCATTCCAAGAGTAGAAATCACACTTTCATGTTCTAAGTCATGCATCATGTAGGATAGAAGTTCTTTTTCCTTGTTGTTTAACTTTGGTCATTGCATTTTGGAGATTGCAAGGGACAATGTGAGTTCTTTTCTAATCTTTTTCCTAATCACATGATCATGCATATTTGCATAGAAGCCGTTGTTTGAACTTGATTTATTGCATATCATTTCTAAAATATTCTAAGGGTAACACCCATAAACAAGATAAGATGGGAATTTCATCACCCTTCCTTAGCCCACAAATCACAATTTTCTTCATCTTTGCATCACTTAGTCCCTAAATAAAATTCAGTAGACGTTGGCCCTAGGTTCCCACTGTGGTTCTTGAGTTATTTGGGCTTACCCTCTTGTGAAAACCGGTGTCTAAGGCAAGACGGTAAGACGATAAACACCTTAAGCGGGCTAGTGGTTTGTAATTAGGTCCCTACGAAAGTAGGGGGGGCCTCCCACTATCCCACCCCTTACCTGACCGGTGAAAATATTGAGGGTGAACTCAAGTTGGACTTTAGCCATTTTGTGAAACCCAATTTATAGGTCTAGGTCACATCTAGGCCATTAGGTAAATTATGTGACAACTTGTTTATGTTTGCATAAAATAAAAATAAAAAACAAAAAAAAATCTCTTCTTCTCTCTCTTCGTCTTAGTTTGAGTAAAAAAAATACAAAATAAATAAATAAAAATCATCATAAAAAAATTCTCCCATCTCTCATCTTTAACTTTGGTTTATGCAAGGTAGAAGGTCTTAACATCCAAACCTACTAGGACACATTCAAGAAATTGAGAGAGTTTTGTATCCAAGAAACAATCTCCAACAAGATCCCATGATTAAAAATCAAGGACCTCACCACCAAAATCTAATGGCCGAAAATCCCGATCCACTAAAGCAAATGAAGGACTATTTCTTGCCTAATCAATACCAACCGTCCTTCTATATCCAAGCACCTCAGAACCAGTTGGTTCATTATGAAATCAAGTCGAGTACCATCTAAATGTTACCATCTTTCTATGGAAATCCTAATGAAGACCATTACAAACATCTTGATGAGTTCCTTCAGATCTGCTCCACTGTTAAAATCCAGAATTTCCATGATGATGCTCTTAGGCTAACTCTCTTCCCATTCTCTCTCAAGGATAAAGCCAAATATTGGTTAGGAGCCTTGGGTAGGATCATTGATACATGGGCAGAAATGTAAAAAGAGTTTTTGAATAAGTTCTATCCCATAGGGCGAACCAATACCATGAGAAGAGTAATTACTGGATTCACGTAAAACCCGGGGGAACATATCCATGAAGCGTGGGATAGACTGAAAGATTTGTTGAGGAAATGCCCCCACCATGGGTTATCAAGATGGCAAATTATACAGGCATTCTATGAGGGTTTGATGGAGAATTATAGACAGATGGTGGATGCATCATATGGGGGAGCATTCATGAGTAAGAGTGAGGATGAGACTTACGATTTATTTGAAATACTTAGTGAAAATTCCATAAGTCATGCCTTGCTGTCAGCATATGAAAGAATGATTGGGCCTTCTAAGAGGGGTGGGCTTTATGAAGTTAAGGGCCAAGGTGAGTGTGAGAACAAGATGGATATCAATGCCATAACCCAAAGGTTGAATAAAATAGATTTGTTTGCACAGAAGATGGAAAAGGTTGATTTGGTTGCCCAAAAGCTAGACCAATTGTTATCTATGAATAAGCAGGAATCTTTTGTACCTTCTGCCTCCCAACCCCAATCATTTTCAGTTCCCACTAATGAAGAGATTTGTGCTCTTTGTTCAAGCCCTAGCCATTCCGTGATTGAGTGTCCCATAGCAGCCCAAATTCCCCCATTCATCCAAGGGCAAATCTTTGCTACTCAAGGTGTCTCCAAACCTGCATATGATCCTTATTCAAACACTTACAATCCGGGCTGGAGAAATCATCCGAATTTTTCTTTGAAGTCTAACCAAGGCCCATCAACCCAATCTCATCTCTCACACCATCCAAATCTAAAACAGTCATTTTCCATGCCAAGTCAGTTAAACCAAAACCTCTCTTATCAGTCTCCTTTCCATCAGCAACTTCAACAACCATCTTTCCATCAAACTCAGGCACCATATCCTCAAGCTCAAGTTTCTCATGGCCAATTTCAGCAATTTCCTTCACATTGTTCCCATCAACCACATTATCAGCCACCTTCTACTCAGCCCACCTTTGATGACAAGTTTGAACAACTCCAACAACTCATCCTTACCCAAGCACAATCCATTTCTAAGTTGGAGAACTAGATAGGGCAACTTGCTGCCAATAACATGAGAAGAGAGGTAGGCCAGCTCCCTAGTCAACCGGTGGCCAACCCTCGCAATCAACAACCTCCAGGCTTCCCTCAAAGAGCTCCCATTCTTCCTCAACCCAATCAGCCTAATCAACCTCAGCCGCCCCCTCCTGTAGGTCCTCAATTCAAAAATGCCAAAGCCATCTCTACCCTTCGGAGTGGGAAAATTCTTAATGATCCTTATTAGGCTAGAGATGTGGGTAGTAGCTCGGGCCAAGATGCCCACGAGGAGAGTGATAGTGAAGATGAGGAGCCGGTAATTATGCAAGAAAAGAAGAAGCAAGAGGGGGGAGAAAACAAGCTGGACAAAGGGAAAGCAAAGGTTGATGAAGGATCCTGAGAGTATGTTCCTAAGGTCCCATTCCCTGATGCATTGAAGCCAAAAGCTCAAAAGAGAAAGCCGGTCTAACAAGAAGAACTAGTGGAATTGTTTAAACAGGTGAACATCAATATTCCACTATTGGATGCGATCAAACATGTGCCGATGTATGCAAAATTTTTGAAAGAGCTATGTACACCAAAAAGGGAACCAAAGGTTGTAACACAAAAGTTCTGCTTGTCCGAAGATGCCAGTGCAGTTGTTATGAATTATTTGCCTAAAAAGTTGAAGGACCCCGGAGCTCCACTGATTTCTTGTGATATAGGTGGAATTACATTTGATAGAGCATTGCTGGACCTTGGAGCTAGTGTAAACTTCTTACCCACCTTTATATATGAGCAGTTTGATCTAGGGGAGTTGAAACATACATCTATAATCCTTCAACTGGCGGATCGATCTGTGAAGGCTCCGAGGGGACTATTGGAAGATGTGATTGTGAAGGTGCATGAATGTTATTTCCCAGTGGACTTTCTTATTCTGGATATGGCATCGTCCCAGGAATTAAAGCACAAACATATCCTTTTGGGACGTCCGTTTCTTGCTACGTCCAAGGCCAATATAAATTGTGCCATGTGGATGATGGATATTTCTTTCGGAGGGGAGAAGGTTTCTCTGAATGTGTTCAAAGCATCTCAATATTCGGACCATGAGGAGGAATGTAATGTCATTGATGTTTTTGAAGAAGTATATGAAGAAAGTCCGGAAGTTAATGAGGAATGTCTAGAAGAGGGTAGCATGCTCCAAGATTCTCCACTTTCTAGTGCACCATACTCTAGAGTATAGCCACTCCCTCCGCTTCAAGCTGAACCTATTCTTCCATCTTTGGATCAGCCGACCAGTCTAGAATTGAAGCCTCTGCCGGATCTTTTGAAGTATACTTATCTAGGTCCTAACCAAACTCTGCCTGTAATCATTACTTCCAACCTCACTGCTGCTCAGGAATCCCAACTCGTAGATGTCCTTCAGGAGCACACGAGGGCGATAGGTTGGTCAGTGGCGGATTTGAAGGGTATTAGTCCGGATGTGTGTATGCATTACATTTACTTGGAGGACAATGCCAAGCCGAGGAGAGAGATGCAATGTCGGCTAAATCCAAGTATGAAGGAGGTAGTGAAGAAAGAAGTTGTCAAATGGTTGGATGCTGGGATCATATATCCCATTTCTGATAGCAAGTGGGTCAGCCCAACTCAAGTTATTCTCAAGAAGTCAGGGCTGACAGTTGTAATAAATGAGAAAGGAGAAGAAGTTCCTACACGATTACCAACAGGGTGGAGAATCTGCATTGATTACAGAAATTTAAATTCAGTTACAAAGAAAGATCATTTTCCACTACTGTTCATAGATCAGATTTTAGAGAGACTGGCAGGGCAGAAGTACTATTGCTTTCTGGATGGCTATTCTGGGTATAACCAAGTTATAATTTTCCCAGAAGATCAAGAGAAAATAACTTTCACCTGCCCCTATGGCACGTTTGCTTTTAGAAGAATGCCTTTTGGGCTCTGCAATGCCCCTACCACATTCCAGCGGTGTATAATGTTCATTTTCTCTGAAATGGTAGGGGAATGATTGGAAGTTTTTATGGATGACTTTTCAGTGTTTGATGATTCGTTTGAAGATTGCTTGGGAAATTTAACTCGGGTATTGAAAAGGTGCATTGAGTCGAATCTAGTGTTGAGCTGGGAGAAGAGCCACTTCATGGTAAGAGAAGGGATCGTTTTAGGCCATGTAGTTTAAGAGAGGGGAATAGAAGTTGATAATGCCAAGGTAGATTTGATTTATAATCTTCCTCCCCCTTCTTCGGTCAAACAGATCCGTTCCTTTCTTGGCCATACAGGATTCTATCGCAGATTCATTCAAAACTTCTCCACCATTGCTCGACCACTCACACAATTGCTTGCCAAGGACACTCCCTTTCACCTTAATGAGTCCTGTCTAGAGGCGTTCAACTCTTTGAAAGCGGCCCTCACACAAGCTCCTAATCTCTAATCTCTTGATTAGTCGCTCCCTTTTGAGATCATGTGTGACGCCTCAGACTATGCTGTAGGAGCTGTCCTAGGTCAAAGAGTTGAAAAGAAGCCCGTGGTGATCTACTATGCGAGCTGCACCTTCGCTGATGCCCAAATGAACTACACCACCACGGAGAAGGAATTTTTAGCTGTTGTGTTTGCCCTCGAAATGTTTCGATCATATCTGTTAGGGGTAAAAGTCATTTTTTATTCTGATCACTCAGCATTAAAATTTTTGATGTCTCAGAAGGAAGCCAAACCCCGTCTCATACGGTGGATTTTGTTACTACAAGAGTTTGATTTGGAAATCAGAGACAAGAAGGGGTTGGGGAATGTTGTAGCTGGTCACTTGTCTAGGATTGTGATTCCTGAAAGTGCTCCTATGTCTGGTTCCTTCCCCGATGAGCAATTTTTTTCCATCTCTTACACCTCAACCCCCTGGTACGCTCACATAGCCAATTACCTGGCGGTAGGACAGATTCCGGGAGGATGGTCTAGGAAGGAGAATGATCGATTCTTTGCGAAGGTTAAGTACTACTTTTGGGAGGACCCAGAGCTATTTTACATGGGTCCAGATCAAATAATAAGAAGATGTGTCCCCAAGGAAGAGCAACAATCTGTTTTGAACTTCTGTCATAATCTTGCTTACGGGGGACACTTTTCAGGAAAGAAAACAACGACGAAAGTGTTGTAGAGCGGATTCTATTGGCTTACATTATTGAAAGATGTTTACGAATTTTTCAAAACTTGTTTAAGGTGCCAAGCCATGGGCAACAATTCAAAAAGAGATATGATGCCGCTCAGTCCCATTCTGGTAGTAGAGATTTTCGATGTTTGGGGATTAGACTTTATGGGACCATTACCACCTTCATTTGGTAATGAATATATTTTGGTGGCGGTGGACTATGTTTCAAAATGGATTGAAGTTGTTGCTACTAGGACAAATGATCACAAGGTCGTGATGAAGTTTGTTAAGAAACACATCTTTTCTAGATTTGGTTGTCCTGGAGCTATCATTAGTGATGGGGGCTCTCACTTTATTCATTTTCAATTCTGAGCTCTGCTTCGTAAATATGGCATCACTCACAAGCTCGCTACCCCCTACCATCCCCAAACCAGTGTCCAGGTAGAAGTGTCCAACAGGGAGATAAAAACTATTCTGTACAAAATAGTTCGGCCGGATAGAAAAGACTGGTCCGAGAGACTAGATGATGCACTCTAGGCCTACAGAACTGTATTTAAGACTCACATTGGCATGTCACCTTACCGTCTCATTTTTGGAAAAGCCTGCCACTTGCCCGTAGAGCTTGAACATAGAGCATATTGGGCCATCAAACAAGTCAACTTCGATCTCACTCAAGCCGGGGCCCAAAGAGCTCTACAACTCAATGAACTGGAGGAACTAAGAAATGAAGCCTATGAAAATTCAAAGATTTATAAAGCTAAAACTAAAGCATTCAATGACAAGCATATTCACAGGAAAATATTTTATGAGAATCAAAAGGTTTAGCTTTTTAATTCTAGGCTGCGCTTATTCCCTGGTAAGCTCAAATCTAGATGGGACGGACCATTTGTAATTGTTAAGGCTTTTGACCACGGTGCCGTCAAAATTTTGAATCCTAAAAATGGTCACATTTTCACTGTTAATGGTCAAAGATTGAAACCTTATTTGGAAAATGATCAGTTGCCAAAAGAATCCATTGTTCTAAGTGGTCCGGAATAAAATCTTCGTGAGCTCTCATGCGTCTGGCTGAAGACGAAAAACTTAGCGCTTCTGGGAGACAACCCAAGATTTTTTGTTGTTTGATGTTTTTGTTTCAGTGTGTTTCAATAGGTAGGACAAGGAGAAAGAGCTATCGCCATTATTCTAAAGGATTCTTTTGCCTCTCATATTAGGTTGTCTCCTTACTACTCAGCAGTATTTATTGTTACATTGATCTTTTATTTTCAATTCTATATGCCATTGAGGACAATGTCATTCAAGTTGGGGGGAGAGAAAAAATTTCATGATGCATATAGTACAACCTGACAGGAGTTCCATCTTGCATGTCATCGTTGCATGAAAGTAGAAAGATGTAAACCCCATTTTGAGTTTCATGATTCATGCTTAAATTAAAAGTAATTCTGGAATAGAAAAGACTAGGGAGAAGGATGAGAAATTTAGTCAATCTAGTCATGAAAAATTGATATAAGAATCCCTTTAAAGTTCATGTGCACTTTAGAAAAAAATAAATTCACGTTGCACACTAATGAAACAAGTAAGACAAGCCCTCTGCTATTTTGGGTATGTTGTCTGATATTCTGCACTTCTTAAGAAAAGAGATCTTTTTACAAAGCTTTTAGCCAAATTATCTATCAAATAAGCGCAATGGCACTATGAAAAAAAAATACCACCATGAAAAATGCCCCTAGTCTTAGTAACCGGGCCTACTTCACTTAAGATGTGTTGAGGTTCGTGTAAAATGGAAAAGGGAACCTTGATCTATGAAATCGGGCCTGCTTCTCCTAAGGCAAGAGTCGAGGTTCACGTTGAGCAGTGAAGGGTATTGCAGCATCATGTGTGGTATAAAATATCCCAAAGGGACAAAGTAATAAGGCAGACAAAAAGATAATATACTTAATGCTCTAATCTAAGAGGTGCAGGGTTGAAAGGCATTTGCTTGGAATAGCGAATAAGGGATGTAATTGCCTAAGCTGTGGATTTGGTACTTACACATGTACAAGTGCTATTGAGCTTTGATTTGAATTCTTGATCATGTACTATTAAGTTCCTACATAAGTCTAGTGTGCATTAATGATTCCAGATTCTTAATCTTTGGTTGATTTTATGAAGGGAGAGCTGGATATGAGAGTATGAATTTTACAAACTCTTGTTAGTCTTAAATTTCAATTTATTTGTATTGCTAATGGACTAGCAATGAGTAAATTGGGAGGTGTGATAAGTGTCTATTTTTTATGATAATTCATCACATGTACACCATTTTATGTGCATATAATTAAGTAATTATGTATGATCTATCGTTAATCTCAACTTCGCATGTAGATTGGGCCTTTCACGTAAATTAATTAATTTGGTGATTTCCTTTAATAAAATGGAGTTGAGAGTCATGAACATTAATTCTCTATTGCATAATTATGAGTAATTGTGATTCATGTACACATTATGGTAATTTTTATGGATTAAATTATAATTATGTGTGTGTAGGACACCGAAGGTAATTACAAAAGAAGCCCGGGGCAAAACTGTCATCACCACTTTGACCAAGTCAAACACAGAATCACATATTTTTGTTGGAGGAAAAAGAAATTTCAAAAGTTTAAATTTGAGGAGAAGAAGCACATATTTTGGTTGCATGGAAAAGAGAATTAAAAGTTTGAAATAAAGGAGAGAAATGATGAGTCTTGAGAAGGGGGTTGCCCAAAGCCCAAGAAAGAGGTGCCCACCTCCTTTTCCTTTCCCCCATGCATCATCTTCTACCTAAATTTCATCCATCCATCTCCTTTTGATACAATCTTCACCTTCCATTGACCCAATTTTCTCTATAAATAGCCCATGACAAGAAGAAGAATGGTGTTCTTCTTTTGGAAATTTTCACCCTTTCTCTCTTGACCTTAGGCCACCGATTTCCTCCCCCATCCGTATGTCTTCTCCTCTTGCGTTCTTCATAATCATTCTTTGGTTTTAAGTCCTCTACAACTTCTTATTCTACATTATCTTCCAATTCCTTTTGGTTTTCAAGTTATTTCATGTTTTTCACTGTTCTATCCTGTGCATTTATAGACTACATTCTTATCTGTTCTTCCCTAATTTTATCCTTCTTCCGTCCCTTTTTATCTCTGGCCTTCTTCACGAAAGTTCTTTGTTTTTAAGTTCTCTACAACTTTATCTTTTGTATTATCTTGTAATTCCTTTTTATTTTCAAGTTATGTTCAATATTTCAAAGCTCTATCTCTGATTTTCACTATTCACATTTTAAATCATTCTTCTTCTTCTTCCATCTTACCTAGGTAACCTTAGTTAATCTCTCCTTCATCACCATCCCCTTCTTTTCTAAACCATTGCCATCTCCCTTAGATTCACCTTGACCTCTCCTTTCCTCTCCTTAGATCTCTCTCCTCACCCCATACATTCTTCTCCAAGAGCGGCTTCAATGACGAAGGTGACTTCCTCCCGGCGTAGACGACATCTTCCGCGAGGTGGTTCGTGATCTAAGGCCAAGAGAGAATGGCGCCATCATCACCATTGTTGCTACGATCTTCACACCTCATGCTCCTTTTGTTTTTGTTGCTTTAGTTTCATTTTACTTCATTGTAATCTCGTCACATCTTTGTTGTAAGCTTATCTTGCACTTCATGTACTCGTTTCTTTATGATAATGAAAGAAGTGTTCATTTGATCTAGATCTTGTTCATCTTCCCTCTCTCCATCTTTCTACCTCTTCTTCTCTACTTTATGTAATTATTTTCTATAGCATAGGCTCATAATCATGGGCGTTTTTAATTGATTGTTAAAACCGTACTTTGTTCAATTACTCTCTTCGAGCTACAAAAAAATCACAAACATTTTCTAAAGGACTCCAAGGTTTTAAATTTAAAAATCTCTTCTTCCCTGTGGATTCGACCCTTGTTGCCACCTTATTACATCTTACTTTCATCTAGTGCGAGTTAAAATTTTTATGATTGATACGCGTGTTTTAAACGATGAAATTTTGCGTTATCACCCGCCTCAGAGCTCGTCACCCTTACCGAGCCATATCCTTTTGCTCGATGGGAGATCGACATCCTAGGGCTGTTTCTCACGGCCCAAACCTAGAAGAAGTTCATCATCGTCGCCATCGATTATTTTACAAAATGGATTGAAGTCGAAGCCACCGCTAGGATTACCGAGTCGGTCGTATGGAGCTTCGTGTTGAAATCGATCATCTGTCATTTTGGCATCCCACGAGTGATTGTGAGCGACAATGGTCGGCAATTTGATTCCCATTACTTTAGGAACAAATGCGCCGACCTTCACATTCGTAACCACTTCACTTTGGTAGCCCACTCGCAGGCTAACAGACTAGTCGAAAATGCCAACAAAACTATACTAAAAGGCCTTAAGGCGAGGCTCGGTAAGGCCAAGGGCAACTGGGTCGAGGAATTGCTAAGCGTACTATGGTCGCATCGATCTACTCCAAGAACCACAACCGGTGAGACTCCTTTTCAGTTGGTGTACGGCACGGACGCCGTGATTCCTTTGGAGGTCGATAGCCCATCTCTCTGAGTCATCAACTTCTCACCCGAGGCAAATGAGCAGAAACTACTAGAGAACCTCGATATGGCAAGCGAGATAAGAGAGATCACGAGCATCCGAGCCATGGAATACCAGTGGCGCCTTACTCGATATTACAACGCCAGAGTCCGGGACAGACTTTTCCATCCAGGAGACTTTGTTTTAAGAAAAATTGAAGCCTCTCAACCACTGGAGGCGGTGGGGAAGCTGGCCCCTAATTGGGAAGGTCCCTACCGAGTGGTTGAGACGCTTGGGAAGGGGGCATATCGATTGTCTACCATGGAAGGAGCGCCTATCCCCCAGACGTGGAATGCAACAACATTACGAAAGTTCTACTTTTGAGCTTTTCACAGACATGTAAGCAATAAATGGCAATAATTTTCCTTCCATTAATGTCTCTTCATACATCAGATAGGCCACAACCAATACAACGCATATCAAAAGCAAAAATACTACATCCACTGATACTATAACACGAGCTGATGACTCGGCGCGGACATGGCTGGCACCCTCAGGCCGAGCCACTGACTCTACCCAGTGTAGAAACTGGCTCGGATAACGGAGCATCTGACCTCGTTCGCTCAAGAAACTCAGAAACAAAAAGAAGAAGAGAGGTATCATAGGAAGAAAAGGAAGGAAAACAAGAGAAGGCCTCGTCTGCCAACTCTTTGGAAGAAGGACGAAATCTGAATAGAAAGCAAGCACCCTCAAGTGGTGCGAGCAATGATAAAGGCATCCTCCAAAGAGTGAAAAAAGAGGGAAGAAGTTGGTTGAAGAGCAGAAGAGGGAGAAAGAGGACGGCAAGGATGGAAGAGGAGGGAGAAGCGGGCCAAGGTGAGGAAGGAGTAGGGCGAGGCTGTCGTGTCGGATGCCCTGCTTCCTCGAACCTCCCTCTGCTTCTACCTTCCTCCTAAGATGGTGGCGATTCTCCAGCAGTCGGGAACAGGCGTGCTGTTATGCACTCTCCCTTCTTGAACGACGCCCGCCCATCGATGTCCCTTCTTCCAGGCTGAAGTAGCACGACCGCCTGTGGCGGCCGCCAGGATTATCGCCTTCCGAATCGCCTTCCATGTTTCGCTGATAACTTCCCAGCACAGAGACAGGCACTTCGCGAGAATGGAGAATGAGGAAGAACTGCAATAAAAGCCTTAAGCATTGAAGAGGAGTGGAGGCACCCTCCGAGACCTTTCTTATAGGCCAGCAGGGGGAACGCTTGCCTTAAATGATCCTCCCCTCGAAAAAATGTGAAAGGCGGCAACCATTCCCCAAGGGGCAGTTGCTCTCCCAACAATGACCTCTCCCCTGGGATGCACGAAATGGCAAGTCATTCGAGACATGGAAAGTCAGAAAGGTGCCAGTACTACGACAGTCACCGTACGCGAGATACCCACAAATAATGATTTCCACCTTTTTAGTAACCGTAGATACAGTGGTCAAATCGCGCCACATGCAGTAAGAAATAGTCAACTATGTATTAAGTACTACTACCATTACATATCGCAAGGGCCAACCTTGCACAAAAAAGAAAGGGGACAATTGCTCCTAGCCTATGGAACTGGGAGGACTCTGAGGAGCCCGCATCCTTTTTTGAGGTCTGACAGCTGGAGGACCCTCAGCGCCAGAAGATCTGCCCCTGGCACCCTCGGGGACGGCCGGTCCAGACACTGACCCCACGTGTGTGGGAACTGCCTTGACCACGTGCCCTCTAGAGGTAACCGGGGTTGGCGATCCCTCTGCCGAGCTGCAGGCATCCCCACTGTCCCCTTCGTTCGACGTCAAAGAGGAAGAATCTGTAGTATCAGCGTCCGAGTCGTAGCATTGCCCGGAAGGGAAGATAAGCTCGTCAGACACCTGCTGCTGGGCCTCAATGATACCTCGATGGTAACCTTGGGAAAATCCCTTCTGCAGCCCCCGACGGTAGCCTGGCTCATAATACGAGAAGGTGCCCCCCTCGAGAGCAGCGCGATAGCCCTCTAAACTTCTATATCGTTCGATCGCCTCCGCCTCACCTCACTCAGCCTCCTTCTCAAGCTCAGCTATTCTTTGCTCGGCCTCAAGCAACTTCCTCTCGGTCTCGGACAGCTTCACCTCAGCTTCAGTCCGCGCGAACTCGGCTTCCTCCCGCACTCACTTGGCCCCCCAGACCTAGTTGCTAAGCTCCTCCCGCTCGGCCCTCCACTGCTCGGAAGGCTCGACCTGAGATTGACGCTCCTCTTCCAGGAGCTCGCCCTTCAGGTCGGCCATATAGCGAGCCTAGGCCAGCTGATCGACCAGTGTCCAAGCCTCCTCTTGTCTCGACCGGAGTTGGGCCCGAAACGAGGTGGCCTCTCACCGAGAGATTTCAAGTTCAAAAGTCAATTGACTGATCTTCCGGTCAAACTCAGCACGAACCCGAGAAAGGGACCTCTCTTCACTATGCCACCGAGCAAAGAAATCGGTTATCTCGCCCCCCAGCTGGGCCATGATCAAACCACCCTCCATAACCCTCTCGAAGATCAAAGAGGGGGGACGGTGCCTAATCTCTTCCCGATTTAATGAAGGCACCAAGGATAGGCACCGTTGATATAGAGAAGCCCGGGCGATAGGTGCACCCACCGTGGGAGGAGGAATCCCCTCTGGAGGAGCCGGGACCGAAGCATCTCCCCCGAGCATCCCCACTTCTGGGACGACAACGCTCGGCATGGACTGGGATGTCGCCTCGTCCCGTGCCCTACCAACTTCGGTCGGGAATTCAAAAGCCGTCACCTCGATCTGTGATCTGTCAGGTTCGGTGACACCTCCCCCACCATCGGTCGCCCTCTCTGGCTCGACGGGCGGGAGATCCTGGCAGCAGACTTCCTCGGCTGGATGCTCCTTGACCAAGGGGGCGTGCCCCTTGGTCGGTCGAGCATGATCCTCGGCCGAGTGGGAGACTCCTGCCTTCTTCAACCATTTCTTCTCAGTGGTCCTGGCCTTCATCGAAGATAGGAGCATCCGCTCCCCTGGATCCTTGCACTTGGCCATGCGGTGCTCGGAGGCATCCCCCGAAGCAATCTGCTACCCCGGTCTCGCGGGCAAGAAGGGTCCCCGGACACTTGGGGTTCACTCAGAGCAAGCGTCCCCTCCAGATCGATGATCTCCTGCTCCGATGGCTATTCCCCCTCGTCATTCATCTGCCTAGAATCTGAGCAATGGAGGTCAGAACGTCAGAAGAGAGCCTACCTGCTCAGCCCAGAAGTAGCGACATGGGACCCTAAGGTTCTTACCTTGAGACGACAACACACGGGAGGGATAATCCTCGATATTGACCGTAGTCATCAACTCGACGGTCGACTAGTGATTCTCTTGAAGAACCCTAATCTCCTCCTCCAGTTTCGAAGGAACCGTCGCCTGCTTCGGCGGGATAGACGGATGGACATTAACCGCCATCGGGAAATCCCAGGGGGCGTCCTCCACAGACGAACCCACCCAAAATAATTGGGTCTTCCACCCCTTGTGAGAAGAATCTTTGGCAGAAAGGGACACGCAACTCCTTCCCCTCCTCGCCTGGAGATAGAAGAAGCCCTTACCTGCGTGGGTCTGCTCCTTCAACTCAAAGAAAGAATTGAAAAGCTCCAAAGAAGCACGTAGCCCGCACGAGCGGCAGAGGAAGATGAAAGAAAAGATAAACGTATATGAGTTGGAGACCAACTGGACAGGAGCCAGTCGGTAAAATTGAAGTAACCACACAACAAAAGGGTGAAGAGGGAGGCGAAACACACTCTTCCAAGCTAAATGGAATGTACAGAAGAGGCCCGGATGATAGGACATGCTGGATTCATGACGCTGCGGCGGAGAGAAGAAATACTTCCATGGCAACCCATACCGCTTCTCCATCCTCTTTACTTCGGCCTCACCTAGCTCACTGCGCATAGGATGCTCAGGCTGCGGCACCAAACTTCCCGTGCCAGGCCCAGCTTCGTGCATATCAGACGAAGAATGTGGCTCAACCATGGAAGAAAGAGAGAAACTGGAAGAAGAGGGAAAAAGTACCGAGTCGGGCGATTCAGGAGGAGGTGGAAGCTGGCGAATTGTAACGCCCGAGAATTTTCTAAGGATTTTTTGGATTTAAAAAATAATTATATAGCATTTAATGGGCTATTAATTGAATTATAATGAATTAAATCTAATTATTTAGGCCCTACACTAATTCAAGAGGATTAGGCCCATATAATAAACTGAATAGGCCCAAGAGATTGTTTTGGACCTTAGCCCATATTCTAGAACCTTAAAATAGGTGTAATCACGGAATTAAGGGGGATAATTACTTCTTAGAAGATAAATAAATGGATAATAACATAGAGAATATCAAAAGAGTTTGAACTAGCTTCAAATTCGGCGCCTAATAGGGAAAAATGGTCTATCGTGAGACCGCATAGCTCTGGTAAATGGTCTAGTAGCAGACCGCTAAGCTCTGTCAGTTCCGTGAGTATGAGAAAACGTGAAAAGATTAGATTTTTGTTATCCAAATCACCTAGGATCGATTCTATCTACTAACTAGATAAGTCAAGAAGGTTAGAAGATCGAATTGAACGCCTAATTTGGACTCTAAGTTCGTTCTAATCCTTAAAACCCTAGTTAACCCTATAAATAGATCCCATATTTGACATGCGCGACCCCTACTTTGGCTCGCGTGGAACTAAGGTAAAGAGGCAGAATTAGAGGTAAGTTTCTTCTAGGAATTTATTTATTGTAGTTATAACTAACTTTCCTCAAAATTTCATTCTTGTAGATCAAGTCTACGAGAAATTAGAGGCTCTCAAAGTTGCTGATCCTACATCAATAACTCAGGAAACTGTGTGGCCGGCCCAAGAAGATCAGGGAATTAGAAGCCCAAACAAGGTAATTAGATAGAGGTTATTTAGAACAATTTGTTCCTGTTAGTACCCTTTTCTTACCCTCAAAATTTCACGTCTTTACGTCAAGGGAATCAAAAGATACAAGTGTAATGCCCCAGAATTTTTATAAAGTATTTCTGGAATATTTAGTAATTTTCTGGAATTATTAAAGTATCAAATGAATTAATAAATGAATATTTTGTTAAATAAATCATTATTAAAGCCCAAATAAGGTAATCAATTAATCTAGCCCATTTAATAGAAGCCCAAAAGGTTTAAGGATCAGGCCCATGAAGTTTGGCCCATATTCTAGAAAGATAATTAACCTATTCATGAATTAATAAGGATAAATACTCCTTATTTAGATAATTTAGTAGATAAGACAAATTTAGAGTTTTGAACTCATTTCAAATTCGGCGCCAGGACCTATAGCGGTCTATCGTAAAACCGCTACAAGGCATTTGGCGGACCAATATTCGACCGCTATTTCTTGTCAGTTCTGTGAGTGGAAGAACAAGCAAAAAGATCGGATTTTGGAGGTCTTATCACTTAGAGATTGAGATGGGTGGACTAGTAAACATGTTCAGGACTTTCAGAAGTCGATCCAAAGTTTAATAAGGACTCTAGGATCGATTTAATCCTCAAACTCTAGTAAAACCCTATAAATAGGACCTAGTTTTGACCTGCGCGACCCTTACATTAGCTCGTGTGGAATCAAGGTAAGACGACGTTATTTCAGGTAACTTCTTTAGAAGTTTTTATTGCCAATACATAGGACTAACATCTCCCAAAATTTGGTGCTAGGAGATCAAGCAAACCAGGTGATAGAAGCCTGCAAAGTTGCTGGATCCACGTTTGCGACCTAGGAAACTGTGTAAAAGTCTGGTGAAGATCAAGGAATTAGGTTGCCAAATCAAAATATTTAGCTTTAGTGCCTTTAGAATGTTTTGTTCCCCTTAGTATCTACTTCTTACCCTCTAAATTTCGCATCATTAGGTCAAGAGGATCCAGAGATATCAGGGGGAGAAGTTGCTGATTTGTCACAGGGAGTCAAGAGACTAAGGGTAGCATCTAATTCGGAGTTTAAAAGCCTTAGCAGAGGTAGGTCATCTCATGAATGGCAAAAATACTATTCTAGGGATAAAAGCCCTCTGGTTTTACTTGATTTCATGCTTTATGTGTGGAGAATTTCATGTTTCAATAGGACCTATGCACTTAGTATTTCATTCATGCATATTCCTTAACCTTAATGAACCAAATAAATTCGCTTATTCCAATACTTGATTCCCATGCATGTTACAGCCTATTTCTCGTTCTATCATGTAGTAGTTTTACTAATATGTTGATTTCCAGACATGATGTGCTTTAAACATTAGTTTTTGTCAGTCGTACTCTAGCGGCTTAATGTTCGACCGCCAATCTCATATAGCGGCCCTACGATAAACCGCTAGACACTCTGTTCACTCGATTCTTATAGTCTTTCTGGCGGCCTTATGATAAACCGCCACATTACTGTAACGATTCTATAATAGACCGCCAGCGTTCTGTTTCTGTCAACTCGAGGTAGGATCAAGCACAGTCCATTTAACTTATAAGTAAGCCTAGTTAACTATGTTCAAACCTGATTTAATGTTATATACTATCTTGAGTTTTGTTTTACTGATTCATAACAGCAATTTCATGTTCTTGATGGTTCTTAAGATTATTTTAAACATATGATAGTTTCATGCCAAAAAAATTATATAATTTTAAAATTATGGTTTAGATACTTATATAGTCGAGATTTAACGTTGGTTTTTCACTACACAGAGTCGTTTTCTATAAATTCAAGGAATATACTCCGGTATATGGCCATTAGTTACACACTTTGCACTTATAGGAACATAATCTTGAACTTGATGACCTCTCCTTTGGATATTCCTTCCAATGGACTAGGAAATATTGTTTCAAGGCCTCCGTAATTCTCCATGAGCCTGGGATTCCCACTAGGACGCCGAGTTGGTTGTACCATTAAAGCCCAATTGTCTAGAAAGTACTACTAATATTTTCTAATTTTGATTCTGTAACGGTTCAGTACTCGACCAATAAGGCCCATTAACGGTCTAGTATCTGACCGCCACGTTATCTGAGTCCAAAATGATTTTTTTCTGGATTCAGCCCATTCTAGCGGCCCAATACTAGACCGCCATATCAGTATAGCGGCCCTACTATAGACCGCTAAGTTTCCTGAATTCTATTTTTCCTATGATCCTAGATTTACTAATGATAGTCTAGGACTTGTAACCTTATTCAAGACATCTAAGGTAAATTATGAAAAAATTAAAGAATGTACCGTTATGCTGCCAATTTATTTCCATGGCATAACCTAGTTATTAAGGCATTTTGTTGGAATTCCTTATTTCCTTGTAGAAGTGTTCGTATTTTTTGGTTACTTCATCATGAATCGATCATTGAAATTGTACATTCTTGGCCAACTTTATGACATGTGTGGAAGTAGCTTGATTTATACTTGAAGATGCGGATCGAGCACTGATTGTGTTCAAGGGCACTATGCTAGTCCCCTCGACTGATTGTCAGAAGCATACTATTATAAACCATGGGGTATGTGTTGACACCCGTTTTATGACCGATAAGTTGGGTCATCTCCTTGTTCACCCTATATGATGCTCCGAGTTATTCACTCATTCATTGAGCCTTCTTGATAAGCTGGAAGGTTTATTTCATGGGTCTTAGCTCCTTGGTTGGGTCTGATTCCTTGATTTCTTGCATTGGACGAAGCTTAGCAAGCTTTCTGATGCGGGACGGACACGGGAGATGACACTATTAGGTGCCACCCTCGGACTCTAGATGAAGACGCGACCAGCAGCACACACCAGGGAGACACTAAGCCCGACACTACGAGCTCCTAGTGGCAAAACATCACTAACAGAAGTGGAAGCTCACTCGTCATCCCAAGCGAGGGAAAGCGCGGACCGTGCACGGTTAAGGAACCGGCGGAGGTCAAGGGTAGTCCGACTCAACTTCCAGACTCAGATCGAGTCACGGGACGGGTCACACTCACTCTCACAGCGGTGATATGGACACACGGGCTAGTACCTACGCTCTCGGCAGCGGCAAAAGACCGTATACTAGCTAAGCAAATGAACGCCAAGAGGTTCGGACTATTACCTCCACGCACCCGGCGTGGCGAAGACAACCCCGGCCAATCACGGACCCCCGGTTAACACAATTTTACAGCAGTACAATAATTTGACCCACTCCACGCAGGGAGGTAAAAGGTCACATGCGGGGCCCGGGAATCACGCGAATTGGGTTGACGGGCAGCATCTTGATGTCGCCCGGCGGTGCCGAACTCCGCGTTTTCGTGCTTTCCGAACGGCGAGTTCTGCGGGCCCGCGGGGCCCATGGACGGCGCTGTCCTCCGGATCAGCGGGGGTGGGACCGACTATGATGGGGACCCCTGGTGGCGCGCCTCCACGGACGGCGGTCGGCCGGGAACACCGATCGGGGGTCGATCGGTCCCGATCTCCAAGCTTTGAAGTTGCTGTCCACGAGCTGAGGTTGCTGTTTTAGCAGCGCGCGCTCCGGCGAAAACGGCCGCTGCGATCAGCCCCGCCGTTGGAATGCGATGAAACCAGCGCCGTTGGAAAAAGGATTCAAAATCCTTCAACCTAGGGCTAGTGGATTCTTCTGAACCTCTGCGGACCTGGGCCTTAACTATTTTTCAATCCTCTGTTGCATAGCTCCCGAAATATCAGATTAGCATATGAGTTTCTATAAATGGCCATTGACCGCCTGCTTGCCATTGGAATCAGGCTTCGAGATCTTCTTCAAAGTTGTAGGCAATCAAACCACGAAACTGGGACAATGTTTGGAATTGGATTTAGAGGTGGTGGCGATTTGATATGATTTTTGGAGTGACTGGTGCTTAGATCTGGGAACAGGTGGACAGAACTGTAGATGGGACTGAGAACGATTTTTAGAAAATATGAAATGGGCGAACCAGAAATTTAGAAACATTGTGGATGAAGGGGTGGATGGAAGGAAACTCCAGTAAAATTCATGGGACTAACAGAAATCAAAAGATGGACCTAAGACATGAAACACAGGGCGGATATGAATCTGGACAGAACTCTGGCAGAACTGAAATGGAAGGGTGGACGAAAATCAAAAATTATGAAACGGGATCTGAATGACAAACCAAAATTTATGAGATATCCTTGGCACCTCTGGAACCTCCAGTAAAATTCCCAGATCTATCTGAGCTCGTGGCTGAGACACAAATTTCGTGGAAGTTTCTTTGGTACTGCGCGGGCAGAACTCCGATGAAGACGATGGCGGTGCGGTGGCGGCTCGTGGCGGCGGCGGCGATCGTCGTAACTGATAAATGAGGCTTCACACCTCAGAATGGAAGCCTTCACAGCATCCAAGGGGGAGAGGGAGGGGAGAGGAGTGGGGCGCACCAGCCCTTTACTCTTGAATTTGTGTGAATCAAATGGCATTAATTCAAGTAAAATGGAAAATACAAGTTTAAATACCTTACATCTCACATCCATCCACAACCATTGGATCTAGGGGATATGAATGAAGGGCTGGGATGGCATGTGACACACACACACAAAAATAATAAAAAACTAAGGGGAGGGGGGCGGCCCTTGGACCAAGGAGAGAGGGTGGACTAGGTGGTGGGGGTAGGTGGCCTCCCATGTGGACTTTTCTAGTCCATTGTCTCCCATGTGTCCATTTAGCATTCAAACTTCTAGATGCCCCCATGTGGCATGTTGACTGACCCCACGTGGGACCCTAGGCTGAGGTGGCCCAATGGGGTGGGGCTTGGGGGCCCGTGGGGCCCACGGGGTCTGAATTACACATAAGCCCCTATTACACTCAAAATGGCAAACCGAATGCAATGAAATAAATACAAATTAAACACACATAAAGTCTAACTAAATATAATAAATGGGGAGGCTCAAGGCAGAGTCTCCAGGCTGTCTCCGAGCCAGATGGACGCTGAGGTGGCTCGTGTCGTGCTCCGTGTGCGGTACCGGTGGCTCGGCGTATCGTGCCGATCAACTGCTCGGGTGTCCGCACCAATTCTCCCCGGGTGGGAGAAACTCGACCCTGTCGAGTAAGGGTCTGCATCGCTCCTGTATCGCTCCAAAAGGCCTGGATCAATCTGCTGCAACTCGCCATGTGTGATCCATGTGTCCTCAGTAGCGGGCCTTCCTCTCCATCGCACTAGGTAGCGCGGGTAAGATCCACTCCTGGTAACTATCACTTGCTCGTCCAGTATACGATCGATATGCTCACGCTGCCGTGAAAAAGGGGCTGGAGGTGGAAGTGGACACTCAGGTGTGGGATCACTCTCAAGGGGAGGAGATGGCTCAAAAGGCTCACTAGGGATCACCGCTGGGTCCCTATAAGCAACAAGATCCGATACATTGAAGGTAGAGCTTATACCATATTCCTCGGGCAGGTCCACAACATACGCATTGGATCCAACGCGTTTCAACACTCTAAAGGGACCGGCTCCGCGAGCTTGCAACTTCTTAACGGTTCCAGAGGGAAACCGTTCAGGTCTTACCCTGATCATGACGTACTCGCCCTCATGGAACTCTCGGTGGTGTCGGTGGGCATCGGCTAACTCCTTGTACTGTGCATTGCTGGCCTCAATGTGACGATGGATGTCGTCATGCAAACTCCTAACATGCCTAGGAAACGACTCGGCCGACTCCGACACTCTAGCATGGATAGGCATGGGGACAAGGTCAATGGGTTTCCTAGGCCTACGACCTGTGACAATCTCAAATGGACTCATGCCGGTAGACCTATTCACCGAATCATTGTATGCAAACTCAGCCATAGGTAAAATGAGATCCCAATCCCCAATGCGGTCCTTAACTAGACACCTCAAAAGATCTCCCAGACTCCTATTGACCACCTCGGTCTGACCGTCTGTCTGGGGGTGATATGCAGTGGAAAACTTGAGGTGAGTACCCATCATATGCCATAGTGTCTTCCAAAAGTAGGAAGTGAATCTAACATCACGGTCAGACACTATAGTGCGAGGCAACCCGAACTTGCACACCACATGCGTAAGAAAAAGGCGGGCTACCCTCGAAGCATCCGAAGTCTTCGAGCAAGGAATAAAGAGGGCCATCTTCGAGAAACGGTCAACCACCACATAGACCGAATCATGCTTCCTGGAGGTACGTGGCAATCCCAAAACAAAGTCCATACTAACATCCTGCCACGGGGCATCAGGCACGGGGAGAGGCGTATAAAGGCCCGAGCTTTGCTTCTTCATCTTGGCCGTAGCACATGTACGGCACTGAGCCACGATGTTAGCAACATCGCGCTTCAAGCTCGGCCAATAAAATCGATGCTCCACTGCCTCAATAGTCTTGTTCCGACCAAAGTGGCCGGCTAGACCTCCCGCATGTAATTCCCACACTAAGAAATCTCGAACCGAAGTTCGGGGAACACATAGCCTGCTACCTCGAAAGAGGTAACCCTCCTGAAGCACATACTCATCAAGATCTCTCGAGGGTCCGGCCTGGAGGGTGGTAAAAATCTGACCGAAGTCAGGACAATCAACATAGGCCTCCTTCATCTTCTCGAGCCCTATGACCTCGGCACTCATGGTGGTAAGCAAACATGCTCGCCGACTCAAGGCATCAGCCACCTTGTTCTCCACTCCAGCCTTATGTTTCAGCACAAAGGTGAACTGTTGGAGATACTCGACCCAACGACTATGACGCGAGTTAAGCTTCTTTTGCGAATGGAGGTACCTCAATGCTTCGTGGTCGGAGTATAGGAAAAACTCCTGATATAAAAGATAGTGCCTCCAATGCCTAAGAGCCTAAACAACTGCGTAGAATTCTTTATCATATGTGGAATATCACAGTTTCGCGTCATTCAGCTTCTCGCTGAAATATGCGATCGGGTGGGACTCCTGACTCAAAACTCCTCCAATTCCCACGCCCGACGCATCACAAGAGACCTCAAACACCTTCGAGAAATCAGGCAGTCGAAGGATAGGTGTCTGGGTCATGCGCTCCTTGATGTCCTTGAAGGCGGCTGATGCGGCCTTCGTCCATACAAATGTGCCCTTACGGATGCAATCTGTGATCGGGGCGGTGACGGAGCTAAATCCACGGATGAAGCGACGGTAGAACGTCGCAAGGCCATGAAAGCTGCGGACATCATGAACCGTACGGGGTTCCGGCCACTCAACAATGGCTCGGACCTTCTCCGGATCGGCGGAGACCCCAGTACTAGACACAATGAAACCCAAGAATGTAAGCTGAGATGTCATGAAGGCACACTTCTGTGGGTTCGCAAACAACTGTTCTCGCCGAAGAACTAGACAGACCTGCCTAAGGTGGTCTAAGTGATCCCCTGTGGTGCGGCTATAGATAAGGATATCATCAAAATACACCACGACAAAGACTCCAATGAAAGGTCGAAGGACCTGAGTCATGAGCCGCATGAAAATGCTAGGGGCATTGGTCAACCCAAAAGGCATGACCAACCACTCATATAGACCGTCCTTGGTCTTAAATGCGGTCTTCCACTCATCACCTGGCCTAATCCTCACCTGATGGTAGCCACTCTTAAGATCGATCTTCGAAAAGATAGTGGCACCTACCATCATGTCTAGCATGTCATCCAGGCGGGGAATAGGGAACCTGTACTTCACGGTGATCTTGTTGATGGCGCGACTATCAATACACATTCTCCATGTGCCATCCTTCTTCGGGACGAGTAATGCAGGTACAGCACATGGACTCATGCTGTCCCGGACAGATCCTCTCTGCACAAGCTCATCGACCTGCCGTTTAAGCTCGGCATGCTCCGTGGGGCTCATTCGATAATGAGGAAGGTTGGGCAAAGAAGAGCCCGGAACAAGGTCGATGGCATGCTGAATATCCCGCATGGGTGGGAGTCCCTCGAGAAGCTCATCGGGAAAAATATCAGCAAACTCCTGCAGAATAGGAACAACCTCGGGTGGGAGCTCACCCTCGGAGTCCCGCTCCACCTCTCGGACCGTAATAGCAAACACCGGACAGCCCTGACTAAGCTCCTGCTCCATTTCCCGAGAGCTAATCATCATCAATCTCCTCGTCGAGGGCTCTCCTGGGCCAGAGGTAACGGTCATAGTCCGAGCTGGGGATGGGGTACTGGGCCCGGGTACGGAAGGCTTTGGAGTACTAGGGCCAGTAGGACCCCTGACTGATGGGCTCCTGGGCCAAACGGGGTGGAGGGTGACTCGCTGGCCATCGTGGTCGAAGGTACAGGTGTTCGACCGACCATGGAGTGTGGCATCTCGGTCGAATAACCACGGCCTACCAAGAATGATACTTCCCACTTCCATGGGGAGAACATCACACCAAATCTCGTCACAGTAGGAGTGGAGCTGCAGCGGGACCAAGCACCGCAGCCTGACCGAAATGGAAGTGGTATCCACCCATGATACCTGATAGGGACAAGGATGGTCTACGGGTGTAAGACCAAGACGAGCGACAGCGTTCGTGGAGATTGCATTGATACAACTCCCGCTATCGATGACCACCTTGCAAATTTACTTTCCCAGCCTACAGAATACTTGAAGGATAGTGGTCCGACGCCAGTCATCACTGGCCTGTGGCTGGGTGAGGATACATCTGACGACCCCCACGTGGGTATCGCCCGACTGCTGGACATCCTGGGCCTCACCTCCCATCTCATAGTACTCGTCAGCTAACTTTTCATCTGCCTCATAGTTGACTAACTCGAGGCCCATAGGGGTGGTATCCTCGGCCTGTGTGTCCCCAATGTGAAGAGATGGGCGGGTGGGACACTGGTTGGCAAAATGGCCAAACCCATTGCAGCGATAACACTGCTGCCGTGATCCACTAGGCTCCCGAATCATAGGTCCTTTACCTTTATCCTCCCGACGGATAGGAGGCGTAGGCAACAAAGGACGTGCAAGGGGTGCGGGTGCCGGTGAACGGGCTATGGGTGGGGCTGTAAGATGCTGGGGACGAGGAAGGCCCCTCGGGGGTGGAGGACGAGGCCTAGGAGCAAACGGCTCGGGACGAGCGGGCTCCTGAGGTCGAGCCATGGGGGCCCTCGGATACGTGCCAGAAGAGCCACGGGGCTCGACACTACAAAGAGGAAAAGAGCCCAACCGGTGGGGTGACTCGAACTCGGCCTCGAACTGCTCCAATTCGAGAGCAATCTGATACGCCTGCTCCAAAGTGGTCACGTTGCGGCGAAAGAGTTCATATTGATAATTGGGCCGCAGACCTCTCCGAAAGCGGGATATCATCATGGTGCTCTCTTCCGTGACCCCGCACCGCAAGTTCCGTGACCCCGCACCGCAAGTAATACTCATCGAACTCGGCGGTGTACTCAGTCACGGATCGGTTCCCTTGGGAGATGCTTTGCCACTTGTCTATGAGACGTTGGCGATATGAGGCGGGAAGGTACTTCTCCCTCAACTTGGTTTTCATATCATCCCAAGTACCGATCTGGGGTTGACGTCGCTGGTTGAGCAGGCTCTCCACATTGATCCAATAAGTTTGGGCCTGCCCTTGCAGCTTCATCTTTGCGTATCGGACTCTTTGGTGGTCCGTCATCTCAAACCACTCGAAGTATCGGTCCATGCCGGCCTCCCAATCTAAATACACCCTAGGGTCCAAGGACCCGCTAAAAGTGGGAGGGTCTGCACGCACACCCCTAAGAATGCGGTCGTCATCCTCGTCATCACGATTCCGTCGTTGATGACGACGACCGTTACCCCCTTGATCATTATCAGATGCATAATCATCCACCACATGCACCTGTTGAACCCCAACATTCTCCGCCTGAGCCCTTGGCACAGCAGGCTGCTGAACCGGCTCCTGTTGGCCGTTCGTCGCCGCGGGTTGCGTCGCTACTGGGCCCCTCTCGAGGACGGCAATTCTCCCAACTAGGCCCTGAATGGACTGCTCTGAAACCCCGGCCCGATCCTCGAGGACCTTCATCCGCCCTTCTAGACGCGTCCCTATGCCATCCATACGCGTACTAAGACCATCCATACGCGTATCTAAATGATCCATGATGGCCCGGAACATCTCGGCCGTGGAAGACTCATCGGAACTACGGGCTCGGGACTCCGCCATAGGTGGTGGTGGCGAGTACTGGGTGCCTCGACGGGTGGGCATGCAAAGACACACGACCTAGAAGACACCGACTAATGCAAACACACACTAAATGATGCACTTAGACCTAAACCAATATCCGGTACGGGGCGGAGTTAATCGATCCGAAGATCACTCCCGCAAGTGTGCGACCTCCCGGTAGGCGTAGCCTAACGTTCGGACAACACCTTTTAAGATACCGAATAAAGGGTGCAAATGCAATTTAAAACACACTCTTTTTTTTTGTTGTTTTGAAAATAAGGATGGTCCTAGACTCGACTTAGACCATGATGCATGCAAGACTTATGCAATGACTACCCTAGACTCAACCTGGCTCTGATACCAAACTAATGCGGGACGGACACGGGAGACGACACTATTAGGTGCCACCCTCGGACTCTAGATGAAGACGCGACCAGCAGCACACACCAGGGAGACACTAAGCCCGACACTACGAGCTCCTAGTGGCAAAACGTCGCTAACAGAAGTGGAAGCTCACTCGTCATCCCAAGCGAGGGAAAGCGCGGACCGTGCGCGGTTAAGGAACCGGCGGAGGTCAAGGGTAGTCCGACTCAACTTTCGGACTCGGATCGAGTCACGGGACGGGTAACACTCACTCTCACAGCGGTGACATGGACACACGGGCTAGTACCTACGCTCTCGGCAGTGGCAAAAGACCCTATACTAGCTAAGCAAATGAACGCCAAGAGGTTCGGACTATTACCTCCACGCACCCGGCGTGGCGAAGACAACCCCGGCCAATCACGGACCCCCGGTTAACACAATTTTACAATAGTACAATAATTTGACCCAATCCACACAGGGAGGTAAAAGGTCACATGCGGGGCCCGGGAATCACGCGAATTGGGTTGACGGGCAGCATCTTGATGTCGCCTGGCGGTGCCGAACTCCGCGTTTTCGTGCTTTCCGAACGGCGGGTTCTGCGGGCCCGCGGGGCCCACGGACGGCGCTATCCTCCGGATCTACGGGGGTGGGACCCACTATGATGGGGACCCCTGGTGGCCCGCCTCCACGGACGGCGGTCGGCCGGGAACACCGATCGGGGGTCGATCGGTCCCGATCTCCAAGCTTTGAAGTTGCTGTCCACGAGCTGAGGTTGCTGTTTTAGCAGCGCGCGCTCCGGCGAAAAAGGCCGCTGCGATCAGCCCCGTCGTCGGAATGCGATGAAACCAGCGCCGTTGGAAAGAGGATTAAAAATCCTTCAGTCTAGGGCTAGTGGAATCTTCTTAACCTCTGCGGACCTGGGCTTTAACTATTTTTCAATCCTCTGTTGCACAGCTCCCGAAATATCAGATCAGCATATGAGTTTCCTATAAATGGCCGTTGACCGCCTGCTTGCCGTTGGAATCAGGCTTTGAGCTCTTCTTCAAAGTTGTAGGGAATCAAACCATGAAACTGGGACAATTTTTGGAATTGGATGTGGAGGTGGTGGCGATTGGTTATGATTTTTGGAGTGACTGGTGGTCGGATCTGGGAATAGGTGGACAGAACTGTAGATGGGACTGAGAACGATTTTTAGAAAATATGAAATGGGCGAACCAAAAATTTAGAAAAATTTTGGATGAAGGGGTGGATGGAAGAAAACTCCAGTAAAATTCATGGGACTAACAGAAATCAAAAGATGGACCTAAGACATGAAACACAGGGCGGATATGAATCTGGACAGAACTCTGGTAGAACTGAAATGGAAGGGTGGACGAAAATCAAAAATTATGAAACGGGATCGGAATGACAAACCAAAATTTATGGGATATCCTTGAACCTCTGGAACCTCCAGTAAAATTCCCAGATCTATCTGAGCTCGTGGCTGAGACACAAATTTCGTGGAAGTTGCTTTGGTACTACGCGGGCAGAACTCCGATGAAGACGATGGCGGTGCGGTGGCGGCTCGTGGCGGCGGCGGCGATCGTCGGAACTGATAAATGAGGCTTCACACCTCAGAATGGAAGCCTTCACAGCATCCAAGGGGGAGAGGGAGGGAGAGGAGGGGGGCGCACCAGCCCTTTACTCTTGAATTTGTGTGAATCAAATGGCATTAATTCAAGTAAAATGGAAAATACAAGTTTCAATACCTTACATCTCACATCCATCCACAACCATTGGATCTAGGGGATAGGAATGAAGGGCTGGGATGGCATGTGACACACACACACAAAAATAATAAAAAACTAAGGGGAGGGGGGCGGCCCTTCGACCAAGGATAGAGGGTGGACTAGGTGGTGGGGGTAGGTGGCCTCCCATGTGGACTTTTCTAGTCCATTGTCTCCCATGTGTCCATTTAGCATTCAAACTTCTAGATGCCCCCATGTGGCATGTTGACTGACCCCACGTGGGACCCTAGGCTGAGGTGGCCCAATGGGGTGGGGCCTGGGGGCCCGTGGGGCCCACGGGGTCCGAATTACACATAAGCCCCTATTACACTCAAAATGGCAAACCGAATGCAACGAAATAAATACAAATTAAACACACATAAAGTCTAACTAAATATAATAAATGGGGAGGCTCAAGGCAGAGTCTCCAGGCTGTCTCCGAGCCAGATGGACGCTGAGGTGGCTCGTGTCGTGCTCCATGTGCGGTACCGGTGGCTCGGCGTATCGTGCCGATCAACTGCTCGGGTGTCCGCACCACTTTCTTTTCATTTTTGATCCTTATTGTCTCTAACTGTCTATAACAGGCGCGTTACATCCCTCTAACGCATCAGCCCTTGGCCATTACATCTTGCAGAGTCCTAGAGCTCAAGGCATGTTTCAGTTCTTATCCTTTTTGTTATCCATTGGCTCTAACGGTCCATCGTGCAGCCGTTATATTCCTCTGACGCGTTATCCCTCGACCGTTACATTCTTCAAGAGTCCAACACTTTTGAACTTCTCCTATTGATCTTATCTTCTTAAAGGATAAGGTTGTGTGACGGTCTACCCCTGGAGCGTTACATGCCTGTGACGGTCTGTCGTGCAGCCGTTACATTAAACATAGAGTCATGGCCAAGTTTGCTCCTTCTCTGCTACTCCGTGGTCAAATTGAGAGTTTGATCTTATGATTTCTCTTCCAAATCTGATCCTCAGAACCTTCTGTTTGTTTCTATGGACTCTTGGGAGTATTATCTTCAAGAGTTTGCTAAGTATCATCCTCCTTTTTAGCTGGATTATCCTCTGCTCGACCGGAGAGTTTGAGGGTCTATAAATAGAACCCTTGACTTCATGGCCTGAAGGAGGAATCTGGAGTTTGCGTCAAAGTGCTGCCGCATTCGGGAGTCACATCCAACCAAGAAGAGCTATCTCTCATGTCCATCTACTTCTCAGTCAATGGAGTATTCGGTTTTCCAAGTGTTTAGTTCCATCATTGGCATACTTGTGTTCTTCCTCTTCCTTTTCATAATAGCATTGTCCCACTCCTTCTCCCACGTTCTTCCACTTGTTTCAATCATTTAAACATCCTTCATATATTTTAAAACGCCCAGAAGGTTTAAAAAACCAAACTTCCCCGGTATTCCCCTTTCCTTTTGCATGCTATTGAGTTCATTTGATTATTGATACTACGCTTGTTTGAAGGGCTAATTTGGGGTTATTTTCTTGTGTTCTATGTTCTTTGGCAGGTTTACGGGGTTCATAAGGTGAGGCCCAAGCTTTCTACCCGGCTGGAAAGTTTGGAGTTTGAAGGATTCACCAGCTTGTTCTGCAGAAACTCCGACGGTCTTCTTCAGGCACATCAGGTTCCTCCAGCGGTCTATTGGGCGACCGTCACACTCGCTGTGACGCGTGGGCATTGGACCGTCATATTCAATAGAGCTGCAGTTTCCTATTGGTCTCTCTCTCCCATGGGCGGGTGCATCATCCTCCTATTATAAGGTATTTCTCAAGTCTTTGGCTTGTGTTTACCTTGGTGGCGATCACGTTCTTTCTTGGTATTGGGCATTAGCTTCCTCTCTCATATCTCTTATTTACTCTTGCTTGCTCCACCTCTACGGTGTGTTTTTCTTTATTCTTTATTCCACGCCCGGCGTGTGTCTTTCTTTCTTTATTTAGTTTAGTTTTGACGATTGAGATAGCATGCCCATGCTAGAGCTGGTTCTGATTGCCTAGGTTCATGGTTCACATGTTCATAGGTTGATTGACTTTATCACTTAGCTCATATTTCTATTTAGTCGCATCATAATCCCATCTTGCAAAAGAAGGGACACATTAAACCAACAGTTTTTTGGCGATCACAGTGGGACAGCTTGTGCCAATTATGTTTTGATCTCTGTTTAAACCTGCCATCATTCCCTTGTTTGGTTTTCCCCGGATTTCCCTTTTATTTCCTGTTGTTTCTGGTCCTCTGGCTCCTCTAACGGTTCTGCATTCCTGCGTTACACTGCTTCTGACGGTCCTGCGTTCCTGCGTTACACTGCTTCTGACGGTCTGGTCTTCGACCGTCACCTTCCTCTGACGCAGGGGTTATAGACCGTTACACTCCAGATAGGTACGCATCCCGAGGTGCATTTTATTTCCATAGTTTCTGCTATGATCTTTGTACTTGGGTGTTATCTAGTCTCCTCCCTTGTTGGTTTACATACTTATATCATTGGGTGCATAATTGTTTGTTAGATTTTAGGTTAGAATTTGCATGCACTCCGATACACATAATTTCATTCATACTTTCATACATTAGATTGCATTTTTCCTACCTTGGTGTGCGGACCTCTCATCCCCATATTCCTTGGGGCCGACTAAGAAATCACACCAGGGACCTCTATAAGTCCCCGCGAGCCGTTGATTCCCACACGGACGCCGGGCTGGTTGTACCCTTCCCACCACGTGTCTAGGAGTGCATAAGTGAAGGAGTGAACATTTAGAGTCAAACCAAGCCTTATACCCCTCTCCTATTAGGAACCCATTGTTGAGAGCACATTTTAATCAATTCACTAAAGTTCCAAAGGAGAAAACCATAAAAGCTTGTTCCATCATCTTAAAACAACTTGGTTGCCTTCAAGTGTTTTCATTCTTTTATCACATCTTTGAGAGTCATCTTAGTTTGGTCACTTATTGTGTGATTGTTGTGTGTTGTTTGCATCTTGTTAAGGTTGTTCGTTGCATGTGGAGTCACCTCCATCCGTTAGAAGCATCATCACCCGGGGGCGAGTCCCTCTCCTCATCCTATTTCAACCCACTCTTCAAATCTACTATGACTTCCTTTGATCTTCCTCGGTCCCAAGAGGAGTCTCTCCCTCAAGGGCTTCTAGAGGATCCCTCTAGGGTTGTCTCGTTCTAGCCCAGGGAGGGGCCCATTCCTCCCTCATCTTCCATCCCTATGCAGAGTGCTCCATCCACTCAAAATCCTCCTCTTCCTTCCGCCAATTCTGTCCTTCAGATGATGGCTCAATTAGACCCGGCCCAGCTTCAAGCAGTCTATCAGGCTATGCAGGAGTCCAACTCCCCGCCTTCCCCAATTATGCAAGGCCAATCCAATCCTTCCGTTGCTCAGCATAGAGCCGATGGGCCCACTGTCCAGCCCATTGATCTCACTCCGGTCCAACCTTGGACCCTCAGGTTCTCCAATCTCAAGATGGGCCAGTCTTCGGGTTCGGCCCAGCAAGCTTTTGATAAAGGTAACACCATGGTTCCTCCTTCTTTCCCTTCGGATCATCATGTCTCAGGCCCAGCTATGCCACAGATTGATGCGGGACGAGACCACGGACACGACAAGCTCGTGACTGTCCCTTAACGAGGGAAGCGTCGGACGTGCGCGGTTGAGAAACCGGCAATGAGCTAGGGTGATCGGCTCTCTCGTGTGCCCGAATTGGGTCACGAGATAGTCTCGCACTCTCTCGCAGCAGCGGTAATGAATAGATAAAGCGAGCTAGATATCCCTACACATGCTCTCTAGCAGCGGCATAAACAAATATATATGAAGTAAGCAAAATGCCGAGAAGGGAGCGAATGCGATACCTCCACGCGCTCGGCGTGGGGACGAAGGACCCGGCCCAAACTCGTACTCCCAGATAAATATTACACAATGATGACAGTAATGAAATATCACCCACTCCACGCAGGGAGGTAAAGGGCTACACAATGGGGTCCGGGAGGACCGAATTCGGGTTGACGGGCGGCTTCTCGCGCTGTTTCGGCAACACCCGAACACGTGACGGTGGGGCCCACGTGCTGTCTGGAGGGGCCGTGTGGGACCCGGTGGCACCGATGTAGTGGAGGATGCCTGGAAGGGCGCTCCCTAGAGTGGGGGCGCGCTGGTTCGCCAGCCGGAGGCCGGGCGGCTCCGATCGGCACCGGTCGGAATAACCGGCCACGGGCTGCAACTTCTGGTTTTCAGCGCGCGTCTCGACGAGAATGGGCGCTGCAATCAGCTCCGATGTCGGATCGACACGAGACTGGTGCCGTTGGAAAGCTAACTTCAAATCCTTCAATATAGGCCTAGATATTTATCCTAGATATGCACGGATCTAGACTTATGGAAGTTCCAAGTTCCAATTGTACAGTTCGTAAAATCTCAGGTCAGCAGAGAACTTTCCTGTGGATTGCCTTTGACCGCGAGGTAGACGTCCGAATCTGGGGTTGTGTTCTTCAGAAATGTTGTGGGAAATCAAGTTACGAAACCAGGAATATTTTCGGATCTGGATTTGGAGGTGATGGTGATTTTTTTGGATTTTGGAAGTGGAGGGTGATCGGATCTGGGATCTGACTAACAAGACTATAGCTGAGGAAGAACACGAATTTCTAAAAATAGATAGAAGGTTGAAAAAAAATTAAGAAAATTTGTGGATGTAGGGGGTGATGGATAGAACTTCCAATAAAATTGGGAGGGTTTGGACAAATCAAAAAGATGGCCGGAGGTGGGAAACACAGGGCTGCTGTCACTGTAGACAGAGACAAAACAGAACTAGGAATGAAAGATGCACAAAAATGGGCAAATACTAAACGATGGAATTTGGGAGTGAAAATTTAGGTGGAGCTTGGGATACAAGGGAAGAACACACCATAAAAATTGCAGCTTGAGATCGTCACGTGGTAGAGAGAAGATATTCGGGCAAGAAGCCTCTATCCAGGATGGACAGAACACCGAAGGCGGCTCTGCGGCGGCGTGATGGCGGCACGAACGGCGGCGGCGGCGGCACCGATGATCACCGGAGGTGGGGGGAAGGAGATATCACTCTAGAATGGGGGTTGGGGATGAAGAAACCAGGGGGAGAGAGAGGAGAGGTCAAAATTCTCCAAGAGAGGGGTTCTTGCACAATGATTTTTTCACTTTCATTAATATTCAAATGGAAAATACAAGTATTTATATGCCTCCAATCTAATCCAATCTCCACCATTGGATCTATGGATGGGGAATGAATGGCCTAGATTAAATGTGACCAACACACACAAAAAAAATAAAATAACCCAAGTGGGAGACAAGCTTGACATGGTAGGTAGCCTACCTTAGACTTTTTACTCCCTTTGTCTACCCATGTGGCATTTGACATTCAACCCTTCTAGATGGCCACTTAGGATGGTTGACCAGCCCCACATAGGTGACATGGACCAATGGGAAAGGGCTGAGGGCCCCCTTGCTGGTCCTACTATATAATTGCATAAAAACCCACACAATCTATGGGAATGACTCCTTGACTTATAAAGCCTTACATTTGCGTACATACTTTCCCAAGGATATAAACACAAACTAAAAGGACATAAATGTAAAAGAAAAAGTACATACTCGGCATCGATTCCCATCAACTCTCCCCGGGTGGGAGGAACTCGACCCCGTGGAGTAGGGGTATGGATGCTCGAGTACTCCGGCGGATCCGTCACCGTGCCAAGTAACGCGGGTACGCTCCACTCCGAGTGATCGTCACCTACTCATTCCATATATACTCGATATGCGCGGACTGCTATGGGCCGAAGGTGGACACTCCGTGTGGGGCACTCTCAAAAGGGAAGGAAGCACCTCGAAGGCTCACTAGGAATCACCGCTGAGTCCCTGTAGGTGACTGATCTGGGTATAGATGTAGAACCGATCCCATACTCATCGAGTGAGTCTAATCGCTTCACACTCATAAGGGACTGACATCGATGAGCTTGCACAAGACACATGCAGACAAACAAACTACACACAAACTATGCAAACAAACCACACAAAGAAGAGACAATACGGACTCATGAATGACTCGAGACAAACCTACTGCTAGTCCGACCCGTACATGGGTGACGGCGGACCAGGACACCCGAACGTATGCCATGCATGCATCTGACGTAACCGGTGGTTGACATCATGGAGAACTCCTAGACACCCGACGATGCACCAATCATGGAGATTGGGCTTGGATGTGGGAAGTCCGGGAGGTGCGGGTGGTTTAGATGGATCGGGGTAACCAAAGTTTTCATTACCCCCAAATGAAGGTTCGGACCTATGGCTATGTGGAGTTTGCTTGGCCCGAGTGGAAAAGGGGGGATAGTGAACTCCGCGGAAGAAGGGTAGTGAGTATGAAAACTCGGGAGGTTCACTAGTGAAGGGGTCAAAAGGGTCGAAGAAGGTGTGACCCCATGAAGTGGGTTCCAACATGACATGGTCCCAAGTTTGGAATTCATAGTCACCGTCATACATTATGATCGGTGGGACGACGGACATATGTAGAAAATAGGATTCCTCCCTTGGGCAAAAGGGAACAAAGTCGGACTCGGCCGGCATCGGGAGGAATAGAAGAATCTCCGTGGTGACACACCCCATGGTGCACTCGGAGGTAATGGACCCGAAGGCCGGATGGGTGAAGCTAAAACTAGTGGGTTGGTCAAAGCCTCGGGCCAGTAGGTGCGTCAACTTCCATTGCGTGTCTAATCCCATAATAAGGTCATCCAATGTATCAATATGGTGACTAGACCGAAAGGTAGTGTGGAAGGAGTTGACGGGCACTATAGGTAAGGTGGGGTCCATAGAAGGGTAAGGACGTGGGACCAAGCCATCCTTGAGCCAACTAAGAAGTGGCTCGGCTATGTATAGCATACCCGTAAGAAACACGGGTGGCTCGGGATGGACATCCTCTAAATGTGACTCCTCGAAGGGAGGGTGGCTCCCATGATGGGTGGCTAGAGGGGTGGGCTCCAGGAGAGGTGGCAAGCATGAATCCGAAGGTGGAGTGGGCCACTGGGGTTGGGTGGCGGGAAAGACGAGGGTTCTCGATTGAGCCCTATCCTTAAGGATGATCTTGCCAGGTAGGTAAGGTGGGTATAAGGTGCAAGTCCTTTTGCCCCAGTCAAGATTAGCCTTTCTTTCTCCTAACCACGTTTGCCCTAAAATAATGCATGGACCAGCAAGTGTGCCGATCCTGCACCATGCACCATCGGTGTAAAGAACGGAGCTGACCTTCCTATAGAACTCAACACAAGCAAAATCACCATCACGGACAATCTCGCCTGTCTTGGAGAGAGACTCCACGATATCAAAAGCAACCCAATTATCCGACTCCCTATCGGTGAAATGGAGTTTCGTTGTGGACCCATTAGGTAGAGTGGCTTTAGAAACGATATAGGGTCGGGCTAGGAAGGCCTTGGCTTGGGCCACCAGAGATGACCACTTGGACGCATGGCCTTGGGGAACGGCCATGGATAGCGGACATGGACATGCATACACACAGAGACAAGACACTAGACCGACTAATGCAAAGGTTGGGACGCATGCATACTAAGGACAAGACACCAAGACTCGGTACGGGGCGGAGTTAATCGATCCGAAGATCACTCGCGCAAGTGTGCGGCCTTCCCGATAGGCGTAGCCTAACGTTCGGACAATACCTTTTTATATACCGACTAATGGTATGCAAATGTGACCCAAAAGACACTTTTTTTGTTTTAAAACAATGATGACCCTAAACACGACTTAGACAATGACTAATGGCTAGACGTAAATGACACCTTTTTTTGACACCCTAGACTCAAACTCGCTCTGATACCAAATTGATGCGGGATGAGACCACGGACACGACAAGCTCGTGACTGTCCCTTAACGAGGGAAGCGTCGGACGTGCGCGGTTTAGAAACCGGCAATGAGCTAGGGTGATCGGCTCTCTCGTGTGCCCGGATCGGGTCACGGGACAGTCTCACACTCTCTCGCAGCAGCGGTAATGAATAGATAAAGCGAGCTAGATATCCCTACACATGCTCTCTATCAGCGGCATAAATAAATATATATGAAGTAAGCAAAATGCCGAGAAGGGAGCGAATGCGATACCTCCACGCGCTCGGCGTGGGGACGACTGACCCGGCCGAAACTTGTACTTCCGGGATAAATATTACACAATGATGACAGTAATGAAATATCGCCCACTTCAAGCAGGGAGGTAAAGGGCTACACAATGGGGTCCGGGAGGACCGAATTCGGGTTGACGGGCGGCTTCTCGCGCTGTTTCGGCAACACCCGAACACGTGACGGTGGGGCCCATGTGCTATCTGGAGGGGCCGTGTGAGACCCGGTGGCACCGCTGTAGTGGATGATGCCTGGAAGGGCACTCCCTGGAGTGGGGGTGCGCTGGTTCACCAGCCGGAGGCCGGGCGGCTCCGATCGGCACCGGTCGGAATAACCGGCCACGGGCTGCAACTTCTGGTTTTCAGCGCGCGTCTCGGCGAGAACGGGCGCTGCAATCAGCCCTGATGTCGGATCGACACGAGACTGGTGCCGTTGGAAAGCTAACTTCAAATCCTTCAATATAGGCATGGAGATCTGTCCTGGATATGTACGGATCTAGACTTATGGAATTTCCAAGTTCCTGTTGTACAGTTCCTAAAATCTCAGGTCAACAGAGAACTTTCCTGTGGATTGCCTTTGACCGCGAGGTAGACGTCCGAATCTAGGATTGTGTTCTTCAAAAAAGTTGTGGGAAATCAAGTTACGAAACCAGGAATATTTTTGGATCTGGATTTGGAGGTAGTGGTGATGTGTTCTGATTTTAGAAGTGGAGGGTGGTCGGATCTGGGATCTGACTGACAACACTATAGCTGAGGAAGAACACGAATTTCTAAAAATAGATAGAGGGCAGATAAAAAATTAAGAAAATTTATGGATGTAGGGGGTGACGGACAGAACTCCCAGTAAAATTGGGAGGGTTTGGACAAATCAAAAAGATGGCCGGAGGTGGGAAACGCAGGGCTACTGTCACTGTAGATAGAGACAAAATAGAACTAGGAATGAAAGATGCACGAAAATGGGAAAATACTAAACGATGGAATTTGGGCGTGAAAAGTTAGGTGGAGCTTGAGATACAAGGAAAGAACACACCATAAAAATTGCCGCTTGAGATCGTCAGGTGGTGGAGAGAAGATATTCAGACAAGAAGCCTCTATCCAGGATGGACAGAACACCGAAGGCGGCTCCGCGGCGGCGTGATGGCGGCACGAACGGTGGCGGCGGCGGCACCGATGATCACCGGAGGTGGGGGGAAGGAGATATCACTCTAGAATGGGGGTTGGGGATGAAGAAACCAGGGGGAGAGAGAGAAGAGGTCAAAATTCTCCAAGAGAGGGGTTCTTGCACAATGATTTTTTTACTTTCATTAATATTCAAATGGAAAATACAAGTATTTATATGCCTCCAATCTAATCCAATCTCCACCATTGGATCTATGGATGGGGAATGAATGGCCTAGATTAAATGTGACCAACACACACACAAAAAATAAAATAACCCAAGTGGGAGACAAGCTTGACATGGTAGGTGGCCTACCTTAGACTTTTTACTCCCTTTGTCTACCCATGTGGCATTTGACATTCAACCCTTCTAGATGGCCACCTAGGATGGTTGACCAGCCCCACATAGGTGACATGGACCAATAGGAAAGGGCTGAGGGCCCCCTTGCTGGTCCTACTGTATAATTGCATAAAAACCCACACAATCCATGGGAATGCCTCCTTGACTTATAAAGCCTTACATTTGCGTACATACTTTCCCAAGGATATAAACATAAACTAAAAGGACATAAATGGAAAAGAAAAAGTACATGCTCGGCGTCGATTCCCATCATAGATTCTAGTTAGCCCGAATGATTTCATGTACCATCAGCAAGGGGCAGCCCAGGTTCCTACCAATATGAGTCATCCTTCGATCCAGTATCCCTCCTATGTGATGCCTCCTCCATCTGCTTACCCTTCCGTTCCTCAAAACTCATCTTTCACTATCCCTGCTCCCTCCCGAGAGCAGGAGTTGCTTGATAAATGGGCCACCATTCAACAGAAACTTGACTTCCTTCAGAAGCGGGTTAGCCCTCAAACATTGGCAGACGTTCCAGTCCCGAGCTTCCAGAACATCCGATTCCCTCCACAGTCTGAGCTCCCCAACTATAGAAAGTATGATGGGAACATCAATCCCCTTATTCATGTAAGGGACTTCTTATACGAGTCGGCGTAGTTTCAATATGACGATGGCCTCATGGCATATCTATTCCGCCGATCACTAGATGCTGTCGCACTAGAATGGTTCTATTCTCTGCCACTAGAAGATGCTGAAAGTTTCAAGATAGTAAAAGATAAGTTCATCCAGCGATTCCAAGATAGAGTCGGCTCGGAATATTCATTTACAGATCTGGTGGCCGAGAAAATAAAACCAGATGAGGAGTTCGCTACTTACGTAGATAGACGGAGGCAAATGGCCGCTAGAGTGCCCGGCCACATTCCTGAGGAAGAGAAGGTCAAGCTGCTTATTTCTAATGCCACTCCTACCTTCCGCAACATTCTAGCTATGAATGATATAGCCAACATGCATCAACTGTATAGCCGAGCGCGCTTTATTCAGACTCAGTTCAAAGATTCCCCCATACACTCGCTCTTTGAAAACCAAAAGCCCAAGTATCATAAGAAACCTCAAGGGCCTGTTACCGAGGGGATCCAAACGAACGAGCAAGTTCAAGCCGTTACTTTCCCTTTCCAAGCCGCACCCTTCCGCTTCCCCCAAAACCCCCGCACTCCACAGAACCCCACTCCCCAAAACTTCCAAGTCACTCCACAAAACCCTCCGCCTGCCTTCACCACTCCACAAAATACCTTCGCCGCACCACAACAATCACCACAACCCCCGCAATATCACAATGTCCCTCCACCCAACGGCTACAACAACAACAACAAGCGCCCGGCTCCTAAAAGGGCACAATACCCACCTTTGCCAGAAACCCTCACGGATATCTTCTCAGCTCTCATGTTAGTTAATGCTATACAACTTCCTCCGGAACGGCCCAACTGGAACCTGGCCGTTGACAAGATAAAGTACTGCATGTTCCACAGGCAGTCGGGCCACACCATTGAAGGATGTTTTCAGTTCAGGGACCTAGTGTATGACCTTCATGAAGGATAGAGGATTGATTGGGCCGAGATGCACAAGGCCATTGTTGAAATCAAAGAGAAGAGAAGGCAGCCGCCAAGGCAGCAAGTGCAGCAGCAACAAGCACCGTAGCCGCAACAGCAGCCACAGCAACAGAAACAACAGTCGATTCAGGATTTGGGGATTCACTAAAACCCGATGCCAAACCACCCTCCTGCTCCGCAGCCTTAGCCGCCGGCACCGGCTCAGGTCAATGTTGTCCAACCCCCGGCTCCTAACGTCGAGTGGTCTTTTGATGACGACGGCACCACCCGGCAGATAATGGCCCTCCACCATAATCACCGCAATCCCCTTGTTTCCTCCATCATTTTACCTACACACTGTTTGACACATTTATTTTATTTTGTTTATTTTATTTATTTATTTATTTATTTTATTATTTATTTATTGGCGTGCCAGTCACCGAAGTGACAATTTTATTGTGCGCTCGATCTGACATGGTCAGTCGATTGTGAAGTCCGAGTCAGGACCCGAAGTCCGTCATACCATGAACGCTATGACGTTAATTACGTCCTTCCAAGGAAGGACAACCCTTGATTAAACGCTAAAAGTAGGAGGCCTCGAGAGGCAAACGTATATTCATGTGCGGAAATGGAACTTCATACCGAAGCCAGGAAGGCGGGCAAGATAATGACACCAACCGTAGAAACAGATGATATCGCTAAGTCAGCGGTTCAAAGCCCGGGGTTAAGGGGGGAAGGAGGATATCAATCACAGGTAGCCTGAGCCGCGACCGTGATGAGGTTTAAAACATCGATCAGTATTTCGACAGCATCTTCCCTTTATCTGGGTTATGCCCAGGGGGAAATAGGCTGTCACCCACGGAGTGCCGGGATGAAAGCCAAGAGAGAGAGAAGTGTTGAACTTCCCGAATCGCATATTTGCCATGGGGCAATGTTTGGTATTCCCTGTAGAAGCCGGTGGAACTCATGCAGTGGCAGAGCCCTCCCGAGCTAAAGGGGTTATTCATGAACCCGATGCGGGACGACGGAAAGTGAGCGAACGCTCAATGTTGCGCCCTCGCACGCGGATCGACCTGCCCGGTCAGGTCGCGGGGGTCAAGGGGGCAGCGCCCCTTGCGGGGGTTTCCGGGGGCGGAGCCCCCGGAACAAAATTCGGATTTAAGATTAAGTAACAACATTTGAGTAGGTTATCAATGCAGTTCAAGTGCGCAAAGGTTCCCGGGGGCAGCTTAATATTGGCTTTCATCATCCTGGGGGAATTTTGGCAGCACCTCCCCTAGACTTAGCATCTGCCAAGGGATGATATAGGCTGACATCGACGGAATGCCGGGATGAAAGCCGAAAAGCGGGGGAGCACTAAGGCTAAAGGAGACTGTACATGTCTCTATCATCAATCACTATTCCCCGTCTCAGAGGTCGACGAGACCCTTGTAAAGACAAGGTCCGCCGAACCCGCGGGGTTGCATGTGAATCCAGTTAGGGACCGCATAATATAGGGGAGGCCAGTTGGGCAGCAGAGCAGGCTCTCGGCACAGCAAAGTGGGAAGGGAGGCTCCCGGCACGAAGGCAAGGAGGCAAAGGGGTTCCCGGCGCGAGGTTCTCGGCGCAGAGGGAAGACGGCAGAAAGCTCCCGGCGCGAGGGGCTTCTCGGCGCGCTATTCCCCGGCCGAAGGGAGCTTCTCGGCGTGGGCTATAGTAGGGGCTTCTCGGGGCGCCAATGAAGTGGCCAGGAGAGGCTCTCGGCCTGGGCCTAAGTGGCAAAAGGGGGATCTCGGCATGGCCTTTTGGTGGATGGAAGGGGCTCTCGGCGTGGGACTTCCCGGCGCGCTCATGGCCGCGCCGGGAGCCTAGCGCCGGGAGGCCGTGGGCTATGGGTTTTCAAAGAAAGGGGCTTGTCGTTTAGCTGAAAGGAGGGGAAGGCCTCTCGGCCTTACAGTTCTCGGCGGGGAAACTTGCACGCCGAGAAGGTGGAATGCGGGAGAATTTCAGGGTTTTCAGAGATGCTACGGTACTCTGTTTCTGGGATTTCTGGGTTTTATGGCTCAGATCGAGACCGAATCAAGGGTGCATGAGGAGGTTTCATGAATGTCTCTGCTAGAAGGACGCCAAGGGAGCTGAGAGGCCGAATCATCAGGGGGAGGAGAGACCATCGTCGGGGCCTGAGTAGCTTTTAACTGTCTGCTGCCAGACGTCTGGGGGAGTCAAGAGATGGCTGTCTCTGATTCCCCAGACTAGCATAGCATCATCTGAGAAGCGAAACAGCGATGAAAGAACCCTCGATGCTGGGACCCCAGGTCTTAGTCATCCAACGATTGGAATGAAGATCCAGGGTTGCATTCGTCTGCGGGCTCAAATGTATCTTTTATAGCCGACAGTCTGGGGAACCAAGAGATTGATGTCTCTGGTTCCCGGACAGCACAAGAGGCTTGAGGGCAAGAATCAAACACATACGGAGGGCATATCATTGAAGTAGGAAGAGAGAAGAGAATAGAACCCAGCAACCCACTAAGCAAGGGTGGGGGTTCTACCTTCATCCCTGTTCGAAGAACAGACTCGACTCCGAAGCCTGAGTCATTTCGCCCATGGGGCATTCATACAAACAGTACGCATACATATGGAGACAAGGGAAGATCGTATTGCCTAAAACCCATCACGGCAACTGCATTTATTTCATCTCACCATCATTTACATCGACTGCAGAGCTGAAGCCGAGAAACATAAAGGGGAGGAACAGGGAGAGAATCGTATGAATAATCTAAACATCAAGACTTCGACTATTACATACGAAGAATCAGTAAAAAGAAAAAGAAAGAAACATCGAACACGGGGGGGGGGGGGGGGAGGGTGGAGCATTGACTCCTCTCCCTCCCCCTATCAGCCCACCTGGAGCCTTTCTTCCTTCTTTTCTTCTGCTTCTTCTTTCGACGGAGACTCTCTCCCTCTCTTTTCCTATCTCTTTTCCTTTCTGGCTATCTGTTTGCTCTTTTTTTCTTCGTCTCTTTCTTTTCTTCTTTTCTGTCTGTCCGCCCTCCTCTGATGTCTTCGAAGGAATGGGTTTATATAGACTCCTCCTCTTCTTGCATCTCGGCAGATGGTAATCGGCGTGCCTCATTCGTTCGCAATAGCTCCCGGCGCGCCAAGTGGCCTCCTGTTGAGGTTCTCGGCGCCACACTCGGAAGCCCATTTGGCTGGCCCATTTAGGGCTTTTAAGCTTCGCACGTGCCTTGGCCTCTTTTAATCCCTTAAATTGATATTCATCAGAACCAGAGAAGGCCCTGTATTGGTGACATAACCTTGCTGAGATCATCTTAAGATTTCATCAGTCAGCAGGCTGGGATTTCATCAGTATTGCCATCTGAATGACGACAAAATCGGATATGGTTTCATCAGCATTGTCATCTGAATGATGTCAAGACCAGATGTCATCTTTAACCCGAGCAGGCTTCAGCAGGGCACGCAGTACATGAAGACGGTTCTTCTTTTATTTTGACTTTGTAGAAGTCTTCACAGTCTTCATTTGCTGGCTTTGGCTTCATCTTTGTCTTTGCTCCCGCCTCATCTGTCAATAAGTCAACATCTGACCCATTCTGACATGTCATCTGTAGATTCTTGGATAGGGCAGCAATACAGCTCTTGTTAAAATATGGTAGGAGGTCTCATCAGTCAGGTGACTGCTATTTCATCGGTGCCGTCGTCTGCTAGACGACGACACTGGACATTAGCCTGGCCAGATGGGTGGTTGATGAGCTTCATCATTGATCTTTCACTGTTGGTCTGATCTTCTTTTCAATTTCTTGTCTTCGCCATTGCTCATTTTCCAGGCGTCAACAAATGCCCCCCACCTGCGGATGGCGTAAGCGCAGAATAAGCGGCACGGTGTCCGTAGGTGCATCTTTAGCTCAATGCTATTGACTCATTCCTTCAGTTATAGCTTGGCAGTATCCCCATACTGGGATTTCATCCTGACACGATCTTCTTGACTTGAGCCTCGATCAGTTGAGCATCTATTGGCTTGAACCCTGATCAATTGGCACATCTGACATCTGTCGGTTTTAGGCCCCGATCAACGGCATACTTGACTTCTATCTGCTTTAAGCCCCGATTGGCTGAACATCTGGCATCTGTCAGCTTGAAGCTCTGATTGGCTGAACATCTATCGGTTCTGAACCCCGATCGGCTGTACATCTTGACATCTGTTAGTTTTAAACCCTGATTGGCTGACCATCTGGTACCTGTCGGTTTTGAGCCCCGATCGGCTGTACATCTTGCATCTATCGGTTCTGAGCCCCGATCGGCTGTATATCTTGCATCTATCGGTTTTGAGCCCCGATCGGCTGCACATCTTGCATCTGTCGATTTTGAACCCCGATTGGCTATATATCTTGCATCTATCGGTTCTGAGCCCCGATCAGCTGCACATCTTACATCTATCGGTTTTGAGCCCCGATCGGCTGTATATCTTGCATCTACAAGTTTTGAGCCCCGATCGGCTGTATATCTTGCATCTGTCGGCTTTGAGCCCCGATTGGCTATTCATTTGACATCTGTCAGTTTTAAGCCCTGGTTGGCTGAACATCTCGCGGATTGTACCTCCGGGTGGCTGAACATCTGCCGGATTGAAGCTCCGGGTGGCTGAACATCTGTCGGATTGAAGCTCCGGGTGGCTGAACATCTGCCGGATTGAAGCTCCGGGTGGCGACCATCTGCCGGATTGAAGCTCCGGGTGGCTGAACATCTGCCGGATTGAAGCTCCGGGTGGCTGAACATCTTCTTCATGTGTTGTTATTTCCTTCGTATGAAGAGTAATGGTCTCAGCAGCCTTTATACTGACGACCTGTGTGCAGCAGGAGAGCATCCATCTTCTCAGGGAAAGAATGGGGGCTCGCTCCACCACGTATCGGTATCTGATGGGATTGCCTTTGCTGGGCCTGTTGGCTAGCGGAAGACATGCATCTGGAACAGACGAGAGCTCTGTTCCTCAAAGCTGACTGTGGTGATTTGCCGATCGTCCAGTGCGTGGTTCCATCGTCGACATTGGGCTCATGTCGATGCAAAGGAGTTTAAGCTTCATCAGAATAGACGAAAGGTCTAAACTGGGTAGGTTCATTGCAGGTGGGGCATGAAATGATATGTAGTTTTCATCAGGACAGACGGAAGGTCTATCCCGGTAGGGTTTCATTGTTGATCGGGCGAGGTGCCAATCGATCAATAGTTTGTTTCATCATCGATATTGGGTTTATATCGATGCAAAGAAAGTGTTATAAATTTCATCAGAATAGACGAAAGGCCTACACTGGCAGGGTTTCATCATTGATCAGGCGAGGTGCCAGTCGATCAATAGTTGGTTTCATCATCGATATTGGGTTTATATCGATGCAAGAAGAGTTTCATAAGTTTCATCAGAATAGACGAAAGGTCTAAACTGGCAGGGTTTCATCATTGATCGGGCGAGGTGCCGGTCGATCAACAGTTGGTTTCATCATCGATATTGGGTTGATATCGATGCAAAGGGTTTTATAAGTTTCATCAGAATAGGCGAAAGGTCTAAACTGGCAGGGTTTCATCATTGATCGGGCGAGGTGCCAATCGATCAACAGTTGGTTTCATCATCAATATTGGGTTTATATCGACGCAAAGAAGAGTTTCATAAGTTTCATCAGAATAGACGAAAGGTCTAAACTGCAAGATTTCATCATTGATCGGGCAAGGTGCCGGTCGATCAACAGTGGGACGTCGGTAGAGGCGTAGGTCTCGTCAGGATAGACGTAAGGTTTATTCCAGCAGGTTTTATCGCAGGGGTGGGACTTTGCCAAGAAATGCGTAGGTTTCATCAGGACAGACGTGAGGTCTGAGCTGGACAGGCTTTAGCAGAATGGTGCTGGGTTTCATTGTCGGTGGGACGTTTTGAAAGAGGGTATGTAGGTTTTATCAGGGTAAACGTAAGGTTTACCCCGGAAGGGTTCTATCGTCGGCGGGGCGCGGAACCAGTTGACCGATGGAAGGCTTCATCAATAGAAGGGAGGTAAAGGTAGCGTGCCGGTTGGCATGGAACTTTTAAATTACCACATTACTGACCCAGGCGCCCTTTCGGGTTTTCACCGGAGCCAGCCCCCTCTTGCTTTTGCCCACGCGCCCTTTCGGGTTTTCACGTGGCGGGGTACCCGATTTTGCCTGCAGTGCCCTTTCGGGTTTTCACCACAGCTGGGTTTTGGCCATTTTTGCCCGTGTCCGGGATATCCGAACAAGACTGGCGGGGTATCTCTATTTTTAACCCCATTTTTATTTATTTATTTATATATACGTATATATATCGCTTGAATTGGGACTTCAGCACGGGTCAGGCGATGTGCTGCTTTATTGGCGGCTGCTCTTATCATCGGTATTGGGTATATACCGATGCAAGGATTTCATAGGTTTCATCAGGATAGACATAAGGTCTAAACTGGATGGGTTTCATCATTGATCGGGCAGGGTGCCAATCGATCGACACTTGGTTTCATCATCGATATTGGGTTTATATCGATGCAAAGAAGAGTTTCATAAGTTTCATCGGCATAGACGTAAGGTCTAAACCGGGCAAGTTTCATTGCTGATCAGGCAGTGTGCCAATCGATCAACAGTTGGTTTCATCATTGGTATTGGGTATATACCAATGCAAGGAAGAGTTTCATAAGTTTCATCGGCATAGACGTAAGGTCTAAACCGGACAGGTTTCATTGCTGATCAGGCAGTGTGCCAATCGATCAACAGTTGGTTTCATCATCGGTATTGGGTATATACCAATGCAAGGATTTCGTAGGTTTCATCAGGATAGACGTAGGGTCTAAACTGGATAGGTTTCATTGCTGCTCGGACCGTGTGCCCGCTAATCAGCAACAGGCTTCATCACGGTGGGACAGGAAGAGATGCAAGTTTAATAGGACGGGTTTCTTCGTCGATCGGGCAGGGTGCCCATCGATCACAGGGGGGTTTCATCATCGGTATTGGGTTTATACCAATGCAAAGATTTCATAGGTTTCATCGGGATAGACGTAAGGTCTAAGCCTGATAGGTTTCATCATTGACCGGGCAGTGCGCCAATCGATCAAAGGAGGTTTCATCATCGGTATTGGGTTTATACCAATGCAAAGATTTCATAGGTTTCATCGGGATAGACGTAAGGTCTAAGCCGGATAGGCTTCATTATTGATCGGGCAAGGCACCAATCGATCAATAGTGGACTTCACCATGGTGGGACTTTGGCAAGGTATGAGGGTTTTATCAGGACAGACGTAGGGTCTGTACTGGGTGGGTTTGATCGTTGATCGGGCAAGATGCTGGTCGATCGACGAGGAGTTTATGGCGGGAGGTGAGGCTTCTTTTAAGATCACCACATTACTGACTCAAGCGCCCTTTTCGGGTTTTCGCCGGAGCCAGCCCCCTCTTGCTTTTGCCCACGCGCCCTTTCGGGTTTTCACGTGGCGGGGTACCCGATTTTGTCTGCAGTGCCCTTTCGGGTTTTCACCACAGCTAGGTTTTGGCCATTTTTGCCCTTGTTCAGAGTATCTGAACAAGACTGGCGGGGTATCTCCATTTTTTAAACCCCATTTTGTCTCTTCTCTTTTTTTTTTCTTCTTTTTTTTTTATCGGGACTTTAGCTTCGTAAATTGTTAAGCCATGTGCTCAACTTGTGTATGTATCATCATTGGTGTGGGTGCTGACACCAATGCAAGGGGTATAAGGTTTTCATCATCTGCCTAGGCGGAAGGCCTGGGTCGACTTGAGTGTGTTTTGTGGCTTAGGCGTGAAGCCGTTCGCCGGGAGCATGGCTGTATTGTTGATGTGGGGATTGCCATCAACGCAAGGGAATGGGATTTCATCATCCACCCAGACAGAAGGTCCGGATTGGCTCGAGGATGTGTGTAGCAGCTTAAGCATGAAACCATTCGCTGGAAATGTAGGTTTTATCGTTAATGTGGGGTTTAACATTAACGCAAAGGGATGAGGTTTTATCATCTATCCGGACGGAAGGTCCGGGTTGATTTGAGAATGGGTGTAGCATTTTCATCAGAGCAGATGAAAAGTCTACCCCGGACGGGTTTTAACATTGCTCAGGCGGCGGGCCACCCCATTAGCAGCTGCTTTTATCATTGGTATTGGGTCTATACCAACGCAAGGATTTTATAGGTTTCATCAGAATAGACATAAGGTCTAAACTGGGTAGGTTTCATCATTGATCGGGCAATGTGCCAATCGATCCATAGTAAGTTTCATCATCGGTATTGGGTTTATACCAATGCAAAGATCTCATGTGTTTCATCAGGATAGACGTAGGGTCTAAACTGGATAGGTCTCATCATTGATCGGGCAATGTGCCGATCGCTCAACAGTAGGTTTCATCATCAGTATTGGGTTTATACCAATGCAAAGGAGGGTGGGGCTTTATCATGCAATTCAGAAGGAAGGTCTGAACTGAAGTTTGTGGATGGCGGGCTTGGGTATGAAGCTGTTTCCGGGGAGTGTATGTTTTATCATCAATGTTGCGGTTTAACATTAACGCAAAGGGATAAGGTTTCATAATCAACCCAGACGAAAGGTCTAAATTGATTCAAAAATGTGTATGGCAGCTCGGGCACGGAGCCGTTCGCTGGAAGGGTATGTTTCATCGTTAATGTTGGGTTTGACATTAACGCAAAGGAATAGGGCTTCGTAATCAACCCAGACGAAAGGTCTGAATTGATTCAAAAATGTGTATGGCAGCTCGGGCACGAAGCCGTTCGCTGGAAGGGTATGTTTTATCGTTAATGTGGGGTTTGACATTAACGCAAAGGAATAGGGCTTCGTAATCAACCCGAACGAAAGGTCTAAATTGATTCAAAAATGTGTAAGGCAGCTCGGGCACGAAGCCGTTCGCTGGAAGGGTATGTTTTATCGTTAATGTGGGGTTTGACATTAACGCAAAGGAATAGGGCTTCATAATCAACTCAGACGAAAGGTTTGAATTGATTCAAAAATGTGTATGGCAGCTCGGGCACGAAGCCGTTCGCTGGAAGGGTATGCTTCATTGCTGATGTGGTTCTGACCCGCTGGGTATCTACATCTTTGCATATTCACTGATTCTGGTTACTTTTCTTTGGCAATCTTTGACCATTGGTCGGCTTGAGTGCCGATGGAAGAATATCTGTCGGCCTGGGCACTGATAGCTAGAATTTTGATTTCTCTTAGCTGGCCATACTGGCAATCCATATTTGTGAGCATCTGTCATCTCGAATGCTGACGGTTAAACATCTCTGGCAGTCTAGAGGATCATCGGGCATCTTTCGGCCAGGGTACCGATGGCTGAATGATTGACATATGTCGGCTAAGACGCCGATGGTTGTTGGTTTGAAAGTCAATGATCGAACCCCGACATCCGTCGGCTTGGACGCCGATGGGCATACATTTGGCAACCGTGGAAAGTGGTTGAGCATCGGTTGGCGTGAACACCGATAGTTGACATCTTGGGACATTGTTGATCTTGTTTGAACATCTTGTGGACATTGTTGAACCTCTATCATCTTGGGCTCTGATGTATTCATCATCTTTGCCTTGGAGCTTCATTAATTATATATCAGGTTGAATACCGATGTACTCATCTTATATATCCTTGACCATCGTGAAACATCTATCGGTCTGATTACCGATGTATCTATCATTCACTCATCCGAGTGCCATTATTCCTCCATCGGCTTATATGCCGACACCTTGATGTTTGATATATATATTTCTTTTGGGATCTCATCGAGCATCTATTGGCCTGAACGCTGATGGTTGGGCGAGCTTCCATCGTTCTTCATTGATCCATCATTCATTGTTGATTGCCATCTGGGCTCCCATCATTGGGATGGTCCCTGACATCAGCAACAGACGTGCAGTGTAAGAGTCTGTGATAGGATGGCCCTTGAAGGGTCAATGCTCTAGTTTTATTCCTCATCACCATACGTGATCATTGCCCCTTTAAAGGGGTAAGCATATCCAGCGACGGCCATGCATGTCGTCATTGGCATTTCATACATTTACCCCTAGAATGGGGAACCGTGTGTGTCTTACATCATTCTTTTGGCATACATTCGTCCCAAGAACGGGATACCATCAATATTTCTCATTGTTTGGCATGCATCTGCCCCCGAGATGGGACACCATTTGGAACTTCCATCATCTCATAATCATCATTTTTTTTCATTTTTTTTCTTTTCTTTTTTTTCTTCTTTTTTTTTGATATGCATCCCCCTCCTCAGAATGGGGTATCATCTGCATCTTCCATCATTTTGTCATCTTTCTCTTTTTTTCATTTCCATTTTTTTTGATGTGCATCGCCCCTCAAATGGGAGTACCATATATATATATATATATATATATATATATATATATATATATATATATATATATATATATATTACTTCATCATCTCTCTTTTCTTTATCCTTTTTTATTCCCATGTGCCCTTAGGATAGGGTATCATCCCAATGTGCCCCCAGGATAGGGTATCATCCATACCTTTCATCATTTTTTTTTTGTTAATACATCTGCCCCTAGGAAGGGGTATCATGGGCATCTCTTCATCATCATCATTCTCATTTTTTTGTATTTCTCTTTTTTTTTCTCTTTTTTTTTGTGTGTACATCTGCCCCCAGGAAGGGGTATCACTGGCATCTTTCACCATCATTCTTTTTGGCATACACCTACCCCAGAACGGGGTATCATTCGTATTGAAAATGCCCTTTAGAGTAAATCGCTCTTTGGCGGGTGTGGTGCGGCCATATCGGCTGCCTTCTTGAAATTGAGCATTCGATGGGGACACGGTGGGTCCACTTTATATTCCCCTATCTGCAGCTCACCTTTCTGTATCAAGCTTTCTATAACATCTTTGAAGACGTAGCAGTCCTCAATAGGGTGTCCGAGCATCTGATGGTACGGACAGAAGCGAGGCTCATCTTTCCTTGAGGCATCACCGGGCTTCTTTGGGGCCGGGAGTATGATCTTGCCGTGGTGGGTGACCCATTCGAATAGGACCCGAGTCTTTTCCTTTGGAAAGGAGTAGGGTTTAGTCATTTTGCTTCTTAGGGAGTGGCCTAGCTCGCCAGTCTTTGCTGATGAAGAGCTAGCTGCCTCTTTCGCCTTTTTCTTCTCAAAAGCTTGGAAGTCGGCAATGTAAATATCTTTATGCATTGGCTGTTCACTAGCAGGCTTGCTCTTTTATCTTAGGGCGGTAGCGGCCGGGTAATATTTCGCCAAAAAGGCCTCAATATCAGCCACAATCTCGTTCAAGAGATCGAAGGTCTTGACTTCGATGCCAACCAACCTTGTTAAGACTTCTGTTTTCAGGTTGCGCTTGCATATCTGGACAGCCTCCTCATGGTTTGGTGGGTGCCGACATCTGGCATAAAGGTCCTTCCATCGGTAGATATAATCCAGAGCAGATTCATCGGCCCTTTGTTTGGTCTCATACAATTCTGCCTTAGTAACTTCTCCCTTGATAGAGTTGATTTTCATTGTTTGTTTCATATCGGGTTTACCCATCACTGCCGGAGCTGGTGAGTTTAAGTGCAAACCAGGCAGATGCAAACCCATTTCATTCAGCTTGTTCTGCAACACTTTGACTTCTTGTAGTTTTTTAGATAGCTTTGTCATCATGGCAAGGCCAAGAACGTTGCCCCCGGCCCTAGTCTTAGGAGGGACTGACAGTACCCTATTACGGGCGCCGGACGCGTCCAGGCTTTCAGAAATTAACATCTTGGCCCTCGTCCCCGCATATGGAGGAGGAGTGTGGTAGCATGCTTCTTCTTCTGGTAGCGGGAGGTGCCCAGGCTTCTTGTTGGCTTTATCATCGGGATAGGAGGTTGAAGCTTTGGCTTGCTCTGACCTTATCGGCACGAAGCATATCTCTTCATCATCCCCTTCGGAAGTCTGGCCATCGCCGAGTAAAACTGACAGCATGTTACAGGAGAAGACTTTGTCCCTCCTTGTGTTTGTTTGCACCTGCTTTTCCTTCCTTTCGGCGGTCGACATCTGCACCCATAACGGGTCACCTAGCACATCTGGCATTTTTGATTTATTTTTCATCTTATTCATAAGGCCTGGGGACTTGACATGCTCCCACAGGATGGGCTCATCGGTGTCTGTTCCTTTCAACATTTCTTTGGGCGATTGTTGGTATAGAGATATCATATTGACTGCTCTTTTTAACTCAGGCAACTCATGCAGGCATGGAGGGTCCACTCTATACTCACCCAGTTCGAGTTCCCCTTTTTTAATCATTCTTTCAATAATATCTTTAAATACATAGCAATCTTCAATAGGATGACCCAATGCTTGATGATATGGGCAGAAGCGGGGGTCATCTTTTCTTTTGGTATCATCAGGTCTCTTTGGATCTGGAAGGACAATCTTGTCAAATTGGGCGGCCCACTCAAACAGGAGCCGAGTCTTTTCCTTAGGAAAGGAATAAGGCTTGCTCATCCTGGCTCGCAGAGAGGGGCCATCCTTCTGATCAGCCGGCCTAGTGGGAGGAGGGCGGGCAATGCCTTTTTCTTTATCTTTTTGTTGCTCGAACATCTTGAAGTCTACTGTACTGACTTCTGCAGGCATGGGCTGTTTATCAGCCGATCTAGTTTTCTGGTACACAGCAGTAGCAACTGAAGGACTACTGGAGAGGAAGGCCTCGACCTCCGCCGCGACATTGTTTAGTCGGTCAAATGACCCTATCTCCATCCCGATCATCTTTTCGAGAGTCTCCCGCCGAAGATTCTGCTTGCAAATCTGGACGGCATCCTCGTGATGTGGAGGCCGCCTGCATCTCATGGCGAGGTTTCTCCATCTTTTTATATAATCCAGAGCGGTCTCATCCTGCTTCTGCCTTGTTGCATACAGCTCAGCTATTGTGATTTCTCTCTCCGTGACATGAAATCTGTCGCGGAACTTTCTTTGCATATCAGGCCAATCAACCACTGACCCAGCTGGCAGGCTTGAGTACCATTCAAAGGCCAACCCAGTGAGGGATGAGCCAAAGAACTTGAGCAGATTGTTGTGCATCCCTTGGTTTTGATGATGACAATAGGATATGTTTGACTAATCTAAGTTCTATCTTGTTTCTTAAAGCAAATGGTTTGGTTATTTTTGTAAAGATAGTGCATTGAATTAATGCCCATTTGATGATGACAAATATGCTTTTATATACATTTGGAACTTCAAGTCAAATCTTATAAGTTAAGCAAATTTCAGGTTCACTGAAATCCAAGTGGAATCAACAAATCAGTATAAGCGTGAAAGACTGTTTGTCGACCACTGAAGAAGTTATGGTCGACCAACGAACTCAACCAGAAAAGCATCAAGTCATCTGTCTTCTGGAAGCACCTTGGATGTCGACCATAGCCCCACCTCTGGTCGACCACAGGAAAAGACAGAACATCAGACAGAACCAATGGCCACCTGATATTTGCCCCTTGTCGACCAGCGACAAGGCTGTGGTCGACCACGGGGAACGCAGGTGTCAGCCAGAATGGAACAGCCGTCTGGACACAGCTCGTTGTCGACCAGAGACAGTGTCATGGTCGACCACGGGTTTTTATATCGTCCAAAACCGAACTCTAACCGAATTCTGTTTTGGTTCCTTAAAACCTGCAGATGGTTGTTGCAGGTTGTTGGGCTGCTCAGGAGATAAGCTTCTGCACGGGAATCAAGGAAACAATCTTGCTTAGAAGTGGTCAAACTCGTTCTAACGATTGGATTTAAACCGATCCCTGTTTTCTAGCAGATTGGCGCTCGATCTGAAAATTGAGCGGGAAGAACTTTATTCTTCAAAATAAAAAGAGCTGTATGAAGAATATAAGAAAACTAATCACGAACAAGAAAGAGAGAGAGAGCACGGAATAGAAGCCAAGAAAGATACACACAGAAGAGGAAGAAGGAGCTCTCCACCAATCAAAAATCTGCAGAAAGGTTAAAGGCAATCTCGTTGCTGCAGAAGGAAGACTTAGCTCAAGACTGTGCGATCTCCAGCAGCAGAACAATCGAAGGCAACTGACTGGAAGATCAACAGGGAGTCTAGGCTTCTTCATAAGCGTGATCAAGTCCCAGGCTGAACACCTATTCTTCTACACACGTCAATATTCAGTCCTGTCTTTCATCACCTGTTCTTATCATCTTTTCATTTCTGATTACAATTATTGTCAAGCTGTGAGGCAGCAGAGTCAAGCTGTGTGTCAGCAGGTACAAGCTGTGTGTCAGCTGTGTTTTGGTTGAGATCAGAGATTCTCATAGTGAAGCCTTGCTTGAGTTAAGCAAGGGGTGGATGTAAGTCTCAGGAAGAGACTGAACCACCTAAAAACCTTCTGTCTTGTGGATGTGCTTGTGGTGTGTGTTGCTCCTTATAATTGCTAACGTATCTGACTTCAGGATTAATCTCAAAATCAATCATTTGCTTGAGGTTATTGCATTATAATTTAAAAAAGGGGGAAAGATCTATTCACCCCCCCTCTAGATCTATTCAGTCCGTATCCAACACGTGGTATCAGAGCCAAGTTCTCCAGATATGTGGTCTAACAACCAGGAGAGACCGGGCGGACTGAATTCTAAAAGCCTCATAGCTGAGGGGCACTCTGTAACTAGACCTCCATATTTTGATGGAACTGATTATTCTTATTGGAAAAATCGTATGCAGGTGTTCTTACGTGCGCAAGACCACGAGATGTGGAGGGTAGTGAGCCGCGGACCTTTTGAGCTACCGGAAGATGAAGAAACCTGGACCAGAGAACAGGTCAGGAAATCAACTGTCAACTGGGGAGCCATGAACGTGATGCAGTGCTCACTACACCCCACAGAATTCTCAAGAGTTTCCCAATGCGCAACAGCCAAAGAAATGTGGGATCGTCTAAAGGTAATCTACGAAGGTACTTCCGAGGTAAGAGAGACAAAAGCAAATATGCTAGTCTCAGAATATGAAATGTTTAGGATGAAAAATGATGAAAGTATTTCTGAGATGTATGCCAGATTAGTACAACTGACTAATGGCTTGAAGAGCTTAGGGAAGACATACAAAGAGCAGGAATTAGTGAGGAAGATTTTAAGGTCTCTCACATCGATGTGGCATACCAAGGCCACAGTCATTGAGGACTCAAAGGATCTCACAACAATGACAGTGGATGAGTTAGTAGGATCCCTGATGGCCTATGAGGTCAATCTGAAGAGAAAGGAAGATGAGGGCAAGAAAAAGAAGCAACTTGCCCTAAAGACTAAAACAAGCACCTCTGAGGTGTCTGACAATGATGACTCATCTAGCTCAGGTGAAGAATCTGGTGAGCTAGCCATGCTTACAAGAAAATTTAAAAAATTCCTGCGGAAGGAAGGTAAAGGATTCAGAAATCCAAAGGGCATGGTAAGGAAGTCATCCCAGTTTAAATCTGATAAACATAAGGCTCCTTCTAACAAACTCATTTGCTACAATTGCAGGCAGCCTGGACATATGAAGGCTGAATGTCCAGAAGCTCCTAAGAAATCAAGCTTCAAGTGGAAAGGCAAGAAACCCAAGGCGATGATTAGCACTTGGAGTGAGGAGGAAGAGAGCAGTGAAGAGGAAACAACTTCCGAGGAAGAAGAAGGAAAGCTCTGTCTGATGGCCAAGGGAGACAACAGTGATCTTGAGGTAAGTTCCCCATTTCAAGACTTCTCTAGTTCGGATTGGGAAGCAGTATATTCAGAATTGCTTGTTACTTATGAAAGAATAAGAAAGGAAAATAAACATTTGAAGAAGAAGATCAGTCAACTGAATAAAGACAGCAATTCAATAGAAAACAAAACTGAACTAGAAATGGAAATCCAGTCACTGAAAAACAAGCTGAATCAAATGGACTTAGATGAAGAAAATCACAAGAGAATGTCCGAAGAGAATGAAATGCTAAAAAATGACATTGATGAGTTAAAACTAAGAGCTCAGGAATGCGAACAGAAAACAAAGCAAACTGAAGAAAAGAACAACTCCATTAAGGAAGAAAACAGTAAGCTTCTAAAAGAGATAGAAAGAATCCAAGGTGAATTGGAAGATAAACAGGAAGCTTTGGAAAAAATGACCAAGGGCCAAGACAACTTAAATGCCGTCTTAGGAATAAAAGTAAACTTTCAAAAAGAAGGGTTAGGGTATAATCCAACAGCTAAGAAAGAATTTCAAATAAGAACTCAAAGTAAACTTGGTGGACCTAAAGGAAAAGGCCCCTTGATAAATTTGTATCAAGACGAAAGAACTAATGAAGCCAGCTCCTCTAACCAGATTAATGTCAATCCAAAAGAGAGGAAATCTGAAGGAAAAGGGACAAATCCAAATCACTCTAATAATAATGGCCACATAAGGCAGAATCAGGAAATTTACAAAAGAAATCAGACAGATAAAACTTCAAATAATATTAACGAATACAAACCTGTAAAACCAGGTGTCGGGAAACATGCTGGTCGACAACAGACCCCTCCGATGTCGACCATGAACAGACCCGCAAACAAAACTCACAGGGTTAACCAGCTGAAAAAGAATGGAAATTGGAACCCAAAAATGTGGTTTCAGAATAGAAAATCAACTAATCCAAAGCCACCTAACCTGAACAATTTAAGCAATAAAAAATTAATCTGTTCCAATAAGATTTGGGTTCCCAAGGGGCTGCTACAGCAGTTTCATGATTTCACAAGCTATCTTGGACCCGGGTACCATTGGGGTCCAAAAGTTTCTGTGTAACTTGTGATGCAGGTGTGTCTGGCAGCTATACACAACAAGTGGTACTTAGATAGTGGCTGCTCAAGACATATGACAGGAGACAAGGCAAAATTCTCCGAGCTAAACTCAAAAGATGGAGGACATGTGACATTTGGAGGAAATAACAAAGGCAAGATCATTGGGAAAGGTAAGGTAGGTAAGACATCTACAAATTGCATTGAAGATGTACTGCTAGTGGATGGCCTGGAATATAATCTTCTAAGCATCAGTCAGCTATGCGACAAAGGCCATCAAGTAGTCTTTGATTCTAAGATTTGTAAAATTCTTGAACCAAATTCGGATAAAGTTAAGTTTATGGGCAAGAGAGTAAATAATGTCTACATGATAGACTTGGATGATCCAGCCCACTCCAACTTGTGCCTCACCGCCAAGAAGGAAGACCTGACTTGGTTGTGGCACCGAAGGCTAGGGCATGTTAGCTACAGGGTGCTGCACAAATTGGTTAAGAATAAAATGGTTTCTGGATTACCTGAAATCTCTTTTGCACAGAATGTCAAAGTGTGTGAAGCATGTACCCAAGGGAAACAAACAAGGAAATCTTTCAAAAATAGAACTATAGATCAGTCGTCTAGGCCATTAGAACTTGTACACATGGACTTATTTGGTCCTACAAGGACTACTAGTCTTAGTGGAAAAAGATATGGCTTTGTTCTAGTGGATGATTTTTCAAGATTTACCTGGGTAATGTTTTTATCACATAAAAACGATGCCTTTCATGAATTTCAGGATTTTTACAGAAGAATGAAGCAGGATGGTAAGTCCAAAGTGTGTTCAATAATATCTGATCATGGGGGAGAATTTGAAAATTCAGAGTTTGATGAATTCTGCAGGAACAAAGGAATAAATCACAGGTTCTCCTCACCAAGGACGCCAGAGCAAAATGGAGTGGTGGAGAGAAGGAATCGCACACTTGTTGAAATGGCCAGAACCTTGTTGGTTGAAGCCAATCTTCCAAGAAGATTTTGGGCTGAGGCGGTCAATACAGCATGTTATATTGTAAACAGGGCATGGTACGACAGACTGAGTTCATTCCTCACCAAAAAGGGCTACACAAGAGGTAAAATTGATCAAACATTATTCTCCAAGACCCAAGGTAAGAATATACTAATTGTGCAAATCTATGTGGATGATATTGTGTTTGGATCCACTGAAGCTTCATTATGTACTGAATTTGCAAATCTAATGACCAATGAGTTTGAAATGAGTTTAATGGGTGATTTACAGTTTTTTCTTGGATTGCAGATCGTACAATGTAGAGAAGGATACTTCATAAATCAATCCAAGTACATAAAGGAGATGCTGAAGAAGTTTGGCATGGAAAGCAGCAAACCAATTGAGTCACCCATGGGTACAAATGCAACATTGGAAGCTGATGTAAAAGGTAACATGGTAGATGCCAAGAAATACAGAGGTATGATCGGGTCCCTGCTATATCTAACTGCTTCAAGGCCAAATATTCAGTTTAGTGTATGCATGTGTGCTAGATATCAGTCTAGCCCTAGAGAATCACATTTAGGGGCTGTCAAGCGTATCCTTCGATATATTGCCGGCACCTAAGAATTGGGTTTATGGTATCCTACTTACTGCAAACTAGACTTGATTTCATATTCAGATGCTGATTATGCTGGTTGCAAAATTGATAGGAAGAGTACTAGTGGTTATTGTCAAATATTAGGTGGATGTTTAATATCATGGGCTTCTAAAAAACAGCATTCTGTGGCACTCTCCACTGCTGAAGCTGAGTATGTCGCAGTAGGGAACTGTGGTACACAGGTTTTGTGGATAAAACATCAACTCCAAGACTACAATGTAGATCTTGGATGTGCACCTATTTTCTGTGACAACACTAGTGCTATTAATTTGTCTAAAAACCCCATTCAACACTCTAGGACAAAACACATTGAGATCCGTCATCACTTTCTAAGAGATGAGGTCTCCAAAGGAAATTTCATACTTCATTTTGTAGAAACTGAAAAACAACTGGCAGACATTTTCACAAAACCCCTTAACAATGACAGATTTTCAACTCTAAGAAGGGAGTTAGGAATTTGTAGAATTTCTCCTGAAAATTCTTGAAATAATCATATTCTTGTGTACACTGCATAGATTCTGTCATTTCTGTCTAAGTTATAGGTCTCTAGTATTGGTCAAGTTTTTGAGCTTGGAAGTCTTGTGTCGGGTGCTACTTCAGCAAGCTCTGCAGAACCCTGGTCTTTCTACGGATTACCTCCTGTGGTCGACCACAGACAAGGCGCTGGTCGACCAAGGCATCAGGACAGGAAATAGTTAGCTCTGGGACTTCGCAGCTGTCGACCACAGGCGATCCAATGGTCGACAACAGGTTTGTCAGAACGCAGTCTTCTTAACAGGCAGGTTCTGTGTCAGCACAGAGGTCGACCACAGGCCACTCAATGGTCGACAAAGGACCTGAAAAAGGGAAATTAGATCTAGTCAGGGTGCTGGCTTTGGTGGGAAATCTTCTGAATTTTTTGGACTCTGAGCTCAGTTTTGCTTTACTCACTCATCCTTGTTCACACTTCCTATTCTGTCACGCCCCGAGCGCGGAAGATACCCGGAGAAGCGCGACGTGTCTATATCAATCATGTCAATCAGAGTGGTCGTGTATTCGACACGAATACAGAGATGCGCAAAATAGCAAGATAACCCAATCCTTTATTTCATAATGGATAGACTATTACAAATCCAATACTCTGTTAAAATAAAAAGGAAAAGAATACATAGTTGACTCAAGAAACTATGGAAAAGACTAGACGACACTTGTAGAAGCTCTATCACTTTCACTCTTGACCATTCCCATCCGATTGACTTCCATCGTCGTCGGACTTACCTAAAAGTAGAAAGGGACAAACGGAATGAGCGAACGCTCAGTAGGAAATTATATCTCAAGTACTAGCAAGTGGTTTAAGTAATTACATTTTCATGGATGCAATAAAGCTATGCATGCTCGCATGAAACGACAAGATAGAGAGAATGTAATATCAAGAAAATAAGATGAACTTAGTCATGAACTTCCAACAAGATAACAAGTTTATTCGAGATATTCAAGCAAGTACATTTAACAAGTCATGTCAAGAACTTTGGCTATCATGTATCAAGCAAGTAAATTACCCTTTTTCGGGCCACGCATTTCATTTCATGTCAAGTACGAGTCAAGTACAAGATGTGTGTGGAATGTCCAATCAAGCAAGTCAAGTACTCGGTATAATGCCAGATACCTTATCATTTTAACTCCCATGGGCACAAGTACTTTCGGGTGCTCCTCCTAGGACCAGATCGGGCCCTATATGCGCAGGCATTTATCATGTGTTTTGACATCCACTCTTGTTTATATAGCCAATATAGAATTTCAATAATCAAGCTTGTAGATACGTATGACAACTTTGATAGAATAGAGTCCAAAATATGACAAAGGACATAGAATGGCGATAATAACGGTATAATCACGAGTTCGATAAAACTAGGTAGAATATGGTTCCCTTAACTTAGGTACCATGACAAATCAATATGGACATTCTTTATATAGAATTGAGGTCCACATGAACATTAGATCAAGCAAGATACCCTCATTCTTATCATAGAATTGGGGTTTACAAGAATGACACGATATGGCATGATATCATCATCCCATCAAGAATTTCTTATGATATACTCTTTGTATAATCATAAGGGCCGGTATACCATGTTTCTTTAGATTGACATGGCAAGGATCGTGTAATGGGTTTTTAGGGTACAACCAGCTCAGTCGGCCTTGAGGGAATCCAAGGCTACGAGGAGTCTTACGGAGGTCTCTATGACTAACTCGCTAGTCCAAAGGAACGGAATGTCCAATGGAGAGCTTGTATGTCAATGAGAGTTGAGTGTGATCGATAAATCAACATGAAACGTGGGACTATACTCACGGAGTGGAGAATAGTGCCGATATATATATATATATGTATAATATGAAACCATCGATAATAGAATCAGGATAAAAATCAGTTTACAGTAAAATAACGACTTAAGTAAAGTCGTGTATTGAATAATTAACGCCTAACAGAAGGGCGTTTACATGTATTGCCAATTTGCAGAATTTCCATTATTTCATTAATTTATCAAAAACACGCCTTTCCTGGGGGCGTTTCTTCAAAGTTGACGACTGCAGAGGCAGGCGTCTCATCATTTACATATTCGACAGGATATAATTATTCTCAGAAATTTATCAAAAACGCGCCCTTGGAAGGGGCGTTACTTTCTAATTCCATTTTACAGAATATGTGAATTTCAGGATTTTAGCAGATACACGCCCTAGGAAGGGGCGTTACTTTTCAGATTCACGCCTTGTACAGGGGCGTTAGAATATGGAAAACGACTTTGTCCAAGTCGTGAATTTCAAGGGATTTACGATATTTTAATAAATAATATTTTGAGAGACAGGAGACATGTCATGGCAGTAAAATTTAACAGGAATTCACAGAGTCATGCAAGATATTAAAAATCAATATTTCATATGTATTGTAATTTTTAAACAGGATCAATTATTAATCACATGCGATTCTTATGAAATTAACGCCTGCGTAGAGGGCGTCAAATATTAAATTGACGACCACTAGCATGGTCGTTTCTTTTAAATTAGCGCCCTAATCAAGGGCATTTCTTTCAAAATATTTCAGAAAACGCATGAAAACTATAATAATCATATGCATGACATGCTTATATATATATATATCTTGCATTAATTTCATTTGGGCTACAGTAACTTGAGAAAACCTACCTTTTGATTCGAAGACAATCGTGAGGGGTTTTGACTAGAAGAAGATGATGCTTTGCTACGCTCCTGAAGACAACGGCTACTGGATGATGGAAGAAGATGTTGGCTTCGATTGTAGAAGAAGAACTCTGAAGGTTATAGATGAGTCCCGATTGCAAAACCTATAGCGGCACGTCAAAGGTATCAACATCTTTGTACTTAGTCGTTGGAGGCGAAGGAAGAATACTTACTGTTGTTCTTCACGACGTCCAAGCCTCTTAAACTGTAGAAGAGAAGAAGAATAATTAATATTCTTCATGCATCATGGAAGAAGATTATCAGAAAAACTCACTGTTCGTCAACTTACCGTAGCAGGCGAATGATCAAATAGGTTTAGGGTTGGATCGAACAGGCTTATTTATAGGATATTGAAGTCCTAACAAGAGTAGTGTTTGATTGAGGGTAATATATCCTTAATAGAGTCCTTACTCTAATAGACACTTACTAGATTAGGTTGATCTTCCCTGGATAAGCTCTGGGTTCGAACGGTTCACGAACTGAATTAACGCCTTAGGTCAGGGCGTGTATTCTTTAATTGACGCCTTACTTTAGGGCGTTTCTTAAAAAGCGCCTTGACAAAGGGCGTTTCGTGTTTTAAAACACGCCCAAGATAGGGGCGTTTCTTTCACTTACCCATTTGGTCGCATGAGAACTGACGACCGCATGTGTGGGCGTCCTATCTTTAGTAACGCCATGGATAGAGGCGTTTCTTTATAAATTAACGCCTTAATAAGAGGCGTTATTTTTAATTTTGTTTTATTTCATCCAATTAACCCTATTCCTTTTATATATTACTTCTGTAATATATATGTTTTAATTCATTTCAATTATTCATTTATTAGGGTTGCTACATATTCCTTGTGTCTCTATATCTCTTTGTGGCCAACTTATTGCTTTCTATCTTCAGCAAGGACTCATAAATTGAGGGGGAGAAAAAGTGTAAACTCATTCCTTGATAAAACATTGAAAAACCTAACCATATCCTTCAATAAAATCACCAAGGTAATCATTAAGAGTAGAGGTTGAGTTTAGTAATGAGAATTTGAACTGTACTACTGCAATAAATTCAAACCATAACTATGACTCTGTCACAAGATTTTGAGGACTTATGATTTTTAGTAATGAGACTGTTTCTCTACCTGTGTTTGCGCTGAACAGTAAAAATAAACTTAAATTTAACATGTATGTACATGGAATACGCCATAATTCTGCCTTCATGGTAGAGCAATGGATTGAGGTCTGAGAAACTACTGTTCTTCATCTCAAAGCAAAAAATTAGCTGAAAAATAGATGGGAGACCAGTGTGTCATGAAGATCCAATCTAACTCTGCTGATATTGATTGGGCATACTGAGTAACTGGGGATATTGTCGTCTGATAAACGTATATCCTCACGGATAAAAGGTGTGTCCCAGTCATTTGTGGAATGGTTAGGCATGCTAAGTAGCCGGGGTTTCTGGCGTGTACAAAGCGTGTCTCCTCGTGTAGAAAAGCATGTGATCAACCTGACCACAGCTCTCAAATGATTCAAAAAGAAAAATTTAAAGCATCACAAAGGCAGAGAAAATGGTTGACCTAAAGCATAGCATGCAAATACAAGTTTAAAAACACTGTTCAGTTAGCATAGTTAGTCCAATTATCTCTTGAAATATATTATAAGTTCAAGGAGCCATGTGAAAGAAATTGGATATGGGGAGTCAATTTATTGGTGCAATACTTTCAAATTCATTGAACTACAATACCCACTCTATTTGGTCACAAGGTGGTCTTTGCATAAGGGTGGAAAGGTTCCATAAGTGTTCTATTAAAGAAAGGGAGTACACTTTAATATCTTCCAAAAATTTGAGTTATGCTGATTAAATCCTGACCGCTCGTTTTCTGCATCGTGATGGTTCACTATCCTAGTTTTTTTTTTTTTTATGATCTTCTTTTTGCTGTTGACAAAGGGGGAGATAGGACTTTATGTGTCATTGTGTGTCTAGTTGTTGTGTGTCTAGTGTGTCTAGTTGTTGTGTGTCTAGATGTGAGTCTAGATTGTCAAGTTTACTTTGTCTACGTGTCCTCAGTGTCTTTATCTTTTTTTTTTTTAGTCTCTCATGTAATTAGTGCTATTGTTTTTGAAAGACACATCAAACGAATTGTCTGAATGAAATCTATGCTATGATAGCCTTGCATGCAATATCAAATGAATTTTATAATCTGTTGTTTGTCACAATGACTCATGGTTGTCATCATCAAAAAGGGGGAGAATGTTGTGCATCCCTTGGTTTTGATGATGACAATAGGATATGTTTGACTAATCTAAGTTCTATCTTGTTTCTTAAAGCAAATGGTTTGGTTATTTTTGTAAAGATAGTGCATTGAATTAATGCCCATTTGATGATGACAAATATGCTTTTATATACATTTGGAACTTCAAGTCAAATCTTATAAGTTAAGCAAATTTCAGGTTCACTGAAATCCAAGTGGAATCAACAAATCAGTATAAGCGTGAAAGACTGTTTGTCGACCACTGAAGAAGTTATGGTCGACCAACGAACTCAACCAGAAAAGCATCAAGTCATCTGTCTTCTGGAAGCACCTTGGATGTCGACCATAGCCCCACCTCTGGTCGACCACAGGAAAAGACAGAACATCAGACAGAACCAATGGCCACCTGATATTTGCCCCTTGTCGACCAGCGACAAGGCTGTGGTCGACCACGGGGAACGCAGGTGTCAGCCAGAATGGAAAAGCCGTCTGGACACAGCTCGTTGTCGACCAGAGACAGTGTCATGGTCGACCACGGGTTTTTATATCGTCCAAAACCGAACTCTAACCGAATTCTGTTTTGGTTCCTTAAAACCTGCAGATGGTTGTTGCAGGTTGTTGGGCTGCTCAGGAGATAAGCTTCCGCACGGGAATCAAGGAAACAATCTTGCTTAGAAGTGGTCAAACTCATTCTAACGATTGGATTTAAACCGATCCCTGTTTTCTAGCAGATTGGCGCTCGATCTGAAAATTGAGCGGGAAGAACTTTATTCTTCAAAATAAAAAGAGCTGTATGAAGAATATAAGAAAACTAATCACGAACAAGAAAGAGAGAGAGAGCACGGAATAGAAGCCAAGAAAGATACACACAGAAGAGGAAGAAGGAGCTCTCCACCAATCAAAAATCTGCAGAAAGGTTAAAGGCAATCTCGTTGCTGCAGAAGGAAGACTTAGCTCAAGACTGTGCGATCTCCAGCAGCAGAACAATCGAAGGCAACTGACTGGAAGATCAACAGGGAGTCTAGGCTTCTTCATAAGCGTGATCAAGTCCCAGGCTGAACACCTATTCTTCTACACACGTCAATATTCAGTCCTGTCTTTCATCACCTGTTCTTATCATCTTTTCATTTCTGATTACAATTATTGTCAAGCTGTGAGGCAGCAGAGTCAAGCTGTGTGTCAGCAGGTACAAGCTGTGTGTCAGCTGTGTTTTGGTTGAGATCAGAGATTCTCATAGTGAAGCCTTGCTTGAGTTAAGCAAGGGGTGGATGTAAGTCTCAGGAAGAGACTGAACCACCTAAAAACCTTCTGTCTTGTGGATGTGCTTGTGGTGTGTGTTGCTCCTTATAATTGCTAACGTATCTGACTTCAGGATTAATCTCAAAATCAATCATTTGCTTGAGGTTATTGCATTATAATTTAAAAAAGGGGGAAAGATCTATTCACCCCCCCTCTAGATCTATTCAGTCCGTATCCAACACAGATGAGCTTCATCGACTGCTAGGTCGCCCATGATTGTAGTGTAGTAGGCTATATGCTCCCTAGGGGAGCCTTGGCCATTAAATTTCTTGAACTTCGGCGGCTTACTGACGCCTGGGGGTAGTCTCTTAGCAGCATACTGGGGAGGATACGATACCTTGTACACATCATAGGTACCAGCATCACCTCCAGTCTTTTCTGACAGTTTCATTTCCACAATTCTTTCAATCATCTGTTTGTGGGCTATAGCTGGATCTATATCTTCTGGAAAGAAGTGAGCTTGTTGCTGGCTGTGAGGAGTTGTCATCACAGTGGCGCGCAAGATGGGCGCGGTAGGCTATGTCTGAGACACAGAGGGTTGAGCTGCTGTTTGCTGTGGAACAGGTTGGCTCGGTGTCTTGCTCTTATCAGCTAGGAGAGGGTTAGCTGGGATAGCCGTCTCTGCTGAGCTGGATGTCTGCCCCGCAGGTTCAGCTTGCTTTGAGACTGATGTAGCTTCATGTCTCTCATTGAGCTGCCTTCGGAGAGCACTGATCTCCTGCTGATATCTCCTGAACATCATCTGGATCATGGGATCCAAGGTTGATGGGATTTGCATATCTTCAGAAGTCCCTTCAGCATCATCAACAAAGGGATTGTCTTCATCTTCTGCTGTCACCACATTGACTGTCATAGTGGTGATCTTGCGGGCTTCATCATATTTCTTCATTTTATCTTTTGCGGCCTGGCCTCTTCTTGTGACAGGACCAGGTCTAGTCGCCAGCCTGAGCAGTTCATCTGGCTGAGTTGGCAGTACATCTTGCCCCCTGGCAAGTCCAGCCATGTTGTAGGCGAAGATTTGGAGTCTTCCCTTCCGCCTGTAGACCTTTCTTTTCATCTGGTCAGGATATTTGAGCCGGTCAAAGACCGATATTCTTTCTTTGGCTTCTTCCCTGTACAGGTCTTCTTCGTCATATCCGGCCCTGAGGCCTTCTTCATAGTTATTTGAATCAGAGGAAGAGGCTCCGATCATCATTTCTTGAGGTGTTTCTTCTTTTTCTTCACCTCTGGTGCCCGAGGCACGGGATAGTCTTTGTTGACCCAGGGCAGAGTTCCCCAGGTAGTGGAAGTAGTCTTGGACTACTTGCTTCATCTCCTCCGGGTCGTGCCTTTGTGGCTCAGGTTGGAGTATTAATCTTTCCTGGCTCGTCTGCTGATAGGCCAGTCTTGTTACCTGAGCATTCAAATGCTCGGTCCTGGAGTATTTGAAGATATCAGCCTGTCTAGCACAGGCTCTTGATCTGCTTGCAGTAACCACAGTGACTGGTTCACTTCTTCTCATATTGCCAACTTGGCAGCGGTCGGCAGCAGCATTGTAGATCTTCATTTCCCATCTCTTGCCTTTGGCCATGGGATGGGTGGTAGTGAAGTTTTCCCTTGTCTCGTATCTTCCGCCCCTCATCATGGGGCGAACAGCAGTCATATTTCTTTCTTGACCCTCAATCTCATCTCTCCTCCCCCGGGTCCTGGGGTAGACAACAGTAGCATTTCCTTCATCTTTCTTCACTTCCCTTCTGCCCCCTGCTCTGAGGCGGGCAATAGTGACATCAGTAAGGTTCTCTCTGTCTTGAGCTGGGGCCCAGCTTTGGATCTTCTTCGGTCGCCAGACCTGTTTGTATTTTGCTGGCTTGGGTGCCAGCGGCTTCTTCTCATCAGCCTCCCAGTTGGCCTGCCTGGTGGCCAGAGTCTGGAATCTGTTGGTAGTGGGCACCATTGGGACTATCACGTCTGGCTTGACCGCCCTTGGGCAACCGTTCATGTTTGCCCGGACACCACCGATCATCATTGTCTTTCCGGAGTTGGAGAGACGGCGGTCAACAGCAACATACCGGCTCCTCCGGTTGGTTCTTCTCCCCTTCTGAGCAGCAGCGGGGACCACGTCCCTTTTTTGGACGTGATGGACATAGCAGGCGACGGCCGTGGGGGCCGTCTTCTCTGGTAAAATATTCTTCTGGTCAGTGCTCTTCAATGGGGCACTTGCAGCAGTGCCTTGCTCATTGCCATCGACCTGCAGAAGGTCGGTGAAGATGACGCCCAAGCAGTTGGGCAGCCTAACGGTAGGCGGCATTGATCCGAACGCGAGGGGTACCGCCAGGTAGCCTTCTCGCACATGCATGTCAATCGGCTGCTGGTCGAAGCAAACGGACATGATTCCGGCTGTCATTGTAGATTCCTGAAAATAAGGAAAGTACACAGAATCAGAAGTTTCAGGGGGGGCCGCTGGGCCTCCTACTTTAGCGTAAAGATGAAGGGAGACTGAGTCCCACCGGGCGTGCCAGACTTGTTTGACACATTTATTTTATTTTGTTTATTTTATTTATTTATTCATTTATTTTATTATTTATTTATTGGCGTGCCAGTCACCGAAGTGACAATTTTATTGTGCGCTCGATCTGACATGGTCAGTCGATTGTGAAGTCCGAGTCAGGACCCGAAGTCCGTCATACCATGAACGCTATGACGTTAATTACGTCCTTCCAAGGAAGGACAACCCTTGATTAAACGCTAAAAGTAGGAGGCCTCGAGAGGCAAACGTATATTCATGTGCGGAAATGGAACTTCATACCGAAGCCAGGAAGGCGGGCAAGATAATGACACCAACCGTAGAAATAGATGATATCGCTAAGTCAGCGGTTCAAAGCCCGGGGTTAAGGGGGGAAGGAGGATCTCAATCACAGGTAGCCTGAGCCGCGACCGTGATGAGGTTTAAAACATCGATCAGTATTTCGACAGCATCTTCCCTTTATCTGGGTTATGCCCAGGGGGAAATAGGCTGTCACCCACGGAGTGCCGGGATGAAAGCCAAGAGAGAGAGAAGTGTTGAACTTCCCGAATCGCATATTTGCCATGGGGCAATGTTTGGTATTCCCTGTAGAAGCCGGTGGAACTCATGCAGTGGCAGAGCCCTCCCGAGCTAAAGGGGTTATTCATGAACCCGATGCGGGACGACGGAAAGTGAGCGAACGCTCAATGTTGCGCCCTCGCACGCGGATCGACCTGCGCGGTCAGGTCGCGGGGGTCAAGGGGGCAGCGCCCCTTGCGGGGGTTTCCGGGGCGGAGCCCCCGGAACAAAATTCGGATTTAAGATTCAGTAACAACATTTGAGTAGGTTATCAATGCAGTTCAAGTGCACAAAGGTTCCCGGGGGCAGCTTAATATTGGCTTTCATCATCCTGGGGGAATTTTGGCAGCACCTCCCCTAGACTTAGCATCTGCCAAGGGATGATATAGGCTGACATCGACGGAATGCCGGGATGAAAGCCGAAAAGCGGGGGAGCACTAAGGCTCAAGGAGACTGTACATGTCTCTATCATCAATCACTATTCCCCGTCTCGGAGGTCGACGAGACCCTTGTAAAGACAAGGTCCGCCGAACCCGCGGGGTTGCATGTGAATCCAGTTAGGGACCGCATAATATAGGGGAGGCCAGTTGGGCAGCAGAGCAGGCTCTCGGCACAGCAAAGTGGGAAGGGAGGCTCCCGGCACGAAGGCAAGGAGGCAAAGGGGTTCCCGGCGCGAGGTTCTCGGCGCAGAGGGAAGACGGCAGAAAGCTCCCGGCGCGAGGGGCTTCTCGGCGCGCTATTCCCTGGCCGAAGGGAGCTTCTCGGCGTGGGCTATAGTAGGGGCTTCTCGGCGCGCCAATGAAGTGGCCAGGAGAGGCTCTCGGCCTGGCTTTTTGGTGGATGGAAGGGGATCTCGGCATGGCCTTTTGGTGGATGGAAGGGGCTCTCGGCGTGGGACTTCCCGGCGCGCTCATGGCCGCGCCGGGAGCCTAGCGCCGGGAGGCCGTGGGCTATGGGTTTTCAAAGAAAGGGGCTTGTCGTTTAGCTGAAAGGAGGGGAAGGCCTCTCGGCCTTACAGTTCTCGGCGGGGAAACTTGCACGCCGAGAAGGTGGAATGCGGGAGAATTTCAGGGTTTTCAGAGATGCTACGGTACTCTGTTTCTGGGATTTCTGGGTTTTATGGCTCAGATCGAGACCGAATCAAGGGTGCATGAGGAGGTTTCATGAATGTCTCTGCTAGAAGGACGCCAAGGGAGCTGAGAGGCCGAATCATCAGGGGGAGGAGAGACCATCGTCGGGGCCTGAGTAGCTTTTAACTGTCTGCTGCCAGACGTCTGGGGGAGTCAAGAGATGGCTGTCTCTGATTCCCCAGACTAGCATAGCATCATCTGAGAAGCGAAACGGCGATGAAAGAACCCTCGATGCTGGGACCCCAGGCCTTAGTCATCCAACGATTGGAATGAAGATCCAGGGTTGCATTCGTCTGCGGGCTCAAATGTATCTTTTATAGCCGGCAGTCCGGGGAACCAAGAGATTGATGTCTCTGGTTCCCGGACAGCACAAGAGGCTTGAGGGCAAGAATCAAACACATACGGAGGGCATATCATTGAAGTAGGAAGAGAGAAGAGAATAGAACCCAGCAACCCACTAAGCAAGGGTGGGGGTTCTACCTTCATCCCTGTTCGAAGAACAGACTCGACTCCGAAGCCTGAGTCATTTCGCCCATGGGGCATTCATACAAACAGTACGCATACATATGGAGACAAGGGAAGATCGTATTGCCTAAAACCCATCACGGCAACTGCATTTATTTCATCTCACCATCATTTACATCGACTGCAGAGCTGAAGCCGAGAAACATAAAGGGGAGGAACAGGGAGAGAATCGTATGAATAATCTAAACATCAAGACTTCGACTATTACATACGGAGAATCAGTAAAAAGAAAAAGAAAGAAACATCGAACATGGGGGGGGGGGGGAGGGTGGAGCATTGACTCCTCTCCCTCCCCCTATCAGCCCACCTGGAGCCTTTCTTCCTTCTTTTCTTCTGCTTCTTCTTTCGACGGAGACTCTCTCCCTCTCTTTTCCTATCTCTTTTCCTTTCTGGCTATCTGTTCGCTCTTTTTTTCTTCGTCTCTTTCTTTTCTTCTTTTCTGTCTGTCCGCCCTCTCTGATGTCTTCGAAGGAATGGGTTTATATAGACTCCTCCTCTTCTTGCATCTCGGCAGATGGTAATCGGCGTGCCTCATTCGTTCGCAATAGCTCCCGGCGCGCCAAGTGGCCTCCTGTTGAGGTTCTCGGCGCCACACTCGGAAGCCCATTTGGCTGGCCCATTTAGGGCTTTTAAGCTTCGCACGTGCCTTGGCCTCTTTTAATCCCTTAAATTGATATTCATCAGAACCAGAGAAGGCCCTGTATTGGTGACATAACCTTGCTGAGATCATCTTAAGATTTCATCAGTCAGCAGGCTGGGATTTCATCAGTATTGCCATCTGAATGACGACAAAATCGGATATGGTTTCATCAGCATTGTCATCTGAATGATGTCAAGACCAGATGTCATCTTTAACCCGGGAAGGCTTCAGCAGGGCACGCAGTACATGAAGACGGTTCTTCTTTTATTTTGACTTTGTAGAAGTCTTCACAGTCTTCATTTGCTGGCTTTGGCTTCATCTTTGTCTTTGCTCCCGCCTCATCTGTCAATAAGTCAACATCTGACCCATTCTGACATGTTATCTGTAGATTCTTGGATAGGGCAGCAATACAGCTCTTGTTAAAATATGGTAGGAGGTCTCATCAGTCAGGTGACTGCTATTTCATCGGTGCCGTCGTCTGCTAGACGACGACACTGGACATTAGCCTGGCCGGATGGGTGGTTGATGAGCTTCATCATTGATCTTTCACTGTTGGTCTGATCTTCTTTTCAATTTCTTATCTTCGTCATTGCTCATTTTCCAGGCGTCAACAAATGCCCCCCACCTGCGGATGGCGTAAGCGCAGAATAAGCGGCACGGTGTCCGTAGGTGCATCTTTAGCTCAATGCTATTGACTCATTCCTTCAGTTATAGCTTGGAAGTATCCCCATACTGGGATTTCATCCTGACACGATCTTCTTGACTTGAGCCTCGATCAGTTGAGCATCTATTGGCTTGAACCCTGATCAATTGGCACATCTGACATCTGTCGGTTTTAGGCCCCGATCAACGGCATACTTGACTTCTATCTGCTTTAAGCCCCGATTGGCTGAACATCTGGCATCTGTCAGCTTGAAGCTCCGATTGGCTGAACATCTTGTATCTGTTAGCTTGAAGCCCCGATCAGCTGTACATCTTGCATCTATCGGTTTGGAGCCCCGATCGGCTGCATATCTTGCATCTATCGGTTCTGAACCCCGATCGGCTGTACATCTTGACATCTGTTAGTTTTAAACCCTGATTGGCTGACCATCTGGCACCTGTCGGTTTTGAGCCCCGATCGGCTGTACATCTTGCATCTATCGGTTCTGAGCCCCGATCGGCTGTATATCTTGCATCTATCGGTTCTGAGCCCCGATCGGTTGCACATCTTGCATCTGTCGGTTTTGAACCCCGATTGGCTATATATCTTGCATCTATCGGTTCTGAGCCCCGATCAGCTGCACATCTTGCATCTATCGGTTTTGAGCCCCGATCGGCTGTATATCTTGCATCTATCAGTTTTGAGCCCCGATCGGCTGTATATCTTGCATCTGTCGGCTTTGAGCCCCGATTGGCTATTCATTTGACATCTGTCAGTTTTAAGCCCTGGTTGGCTGAACATCTCGCGGATTGTACCTCCGGGTGGCTGAACATCTGCCGGATTGAAGCTCCGGGTGGCTGAACATCTGCCGGATTGAAGCTCCGGGTGGCTGAACATCTGCCGGATTGAAGCTCCGGGTGGCGACCATCTGCCGGATTGAAGCTCCGGGTGGCTGAACATCTGCCGGATTGAAGCTCCGGGTGGCTGAACATCTTCTTCATGTGTTGTTATTTCCTTCGTATGAAGAGTAATGGTCTCAGCAGCCTTTATACTGACGACCTGTGTGCAGCAGGAGAGCATCCATCCTCTCAGGGAAAGAATGGGGGCTCGCTCCACCACGTATCGGTATCTGATGGGATTGCCTTTGCTGGGCCTGTTGGCTAGCGGAAGACATGCATCTGGAACAGACGAGAGCTCTGTTCCTCAAAGCTGACTGTGGCGATTTGCCGATCGTCCAGTGCGTGGTTCCATCGTCGACATTGGGCTCATGTCGATGCAAAGGAGTTTAAGCTTCATCAGAATAGACGAAAGGTCTAAACTGGGTAGGTTCATTGCAGGTGGGGCATGAAATGATATGTAGTTTTCATCAGGACAGACGGAAGGTCTATCCCGGTAGGGTTTCATTGTTGATCGGGCGAGGTGCCAATCGATCAATAGTTTGTTTCATCATCGATATTGGGTTTATATCGAGCAAAGAAAGTGTTATAAATTTCATCAGAATAGACGAAAGGTCTACACTGGCAGGGTTTCATCATTGATCAGGCGAGGTGCCAGTCGATCAATAGTTGGTTTCATCATCGATATTGGGTTTATATCGATGCAAGAAGAGTTTCATAAGTTTCATCAGAATAGACGAAAGGTCTAAACTGGCAGGGTTTCATCATTGATCGGGCGAGGTGCCGGTCGATCAACAGTTGGTTTCATCATCGATATTGGGTTGATATCGATGCAAAGGGTTTTATAAGTTTCATCAGAATAGACGAAAGGTCTAAACTGGCAGGGTTTCATCATTGATCGGGCGAGGTGCCAATCGATCAACAGTTGGTTTCATCATCAATATTGGGTTTATATCGACGCAAAAAGAGTTTCATGAGTTTCATCAGAATAGACGAAAGGTCTAAACTGCAAGATTTCATCATTGATCGGGCAAGGTGCCGGTCGATCAACAGTGGGACGTCGGTAGAGGCGTAGGTCTCGTCAGGATAGACGTAAGGTCTATTCCAGCAGGTTTTATCGCAGGGGTGGGACTTTGCCAAGAAATGCGTAGGTTTCATCAGGACAGACGTGAGGTCTGAGCTGGACAGGCTTTAGCAGAATGGTGCTGGGTTTCATTGTCGGTGGGACGTTTTGAAAGAGGGTATGTAGGTTTTATCAGGGTAAACGTAAGGTTTACCCCGGAAGGGTTCTATCGTCGGCGGGGCGCGGAACCAGTTGACCGACGGAAGGCTTCATCAATAGAAGGGAGGTAAAGGTAGCGTGCCGGTTGGCATGGAACTTTTAAATTACCACATTACTGACCCAGGCGCCCTTTCGGGTTTTCACCGGAGCCAGCCCCCTCTTGCTTTTGCCCACGCGCCCTTTCGGGTTTTCACGTGGCGGGGTACCCGATTTTGCCTGCAGTGCCCTTTCGGGTTTTCACCACAGCTGGGTTTTGGCCATTTTTGCCCTTGTCCGGGATATCCGAACAAGACTGGCGGGGTATCTCTATTTTTAACCCCATTTTTTTTATTTATTTATATATACGTATATATATCGCTTGAATTGGGACTTCAGCACGGGTCAGGCGATGTGCTGCTTTATTGGCGGCTGCTCTTATCATCGGTATTGGGTATATACCGACGCAAGGATTTCATAGGTTTCATCAGGATAGACATAAGGTCTAAACTGGATGGGTTTCATCATTGATCGGGCAGGGTGCCAATCGATCGACAGTTGGTTTCATCATCGATATTGGGTTTATATCGATGCAAAGAAGAGTTTCATAAGTTTCATCGGCATAGACGTAAGGTCTAAACCGGGCAGGTTTCATTGCTGATCAGGCAGTGTGCCAATCGATCAACAGTTGGTTTCATCATCGGTATTGGGTATATACCAATGCAAGGAAGAGTTTCATAAGTTTCATCGGCATAGACGTAAGGTCTAAACCGGACAGGTTTCATTGCTAATCAGGCAATGTGCCAATCGATCAACAGTTGGTTTCATCATCGGTATTGGATATATACCAATGCAAGGATTTCGTAGGTTTCATCAGGATAGACGTAGGGTCTAAACTGGATAGGTTTCATTGCTGCTCGGACCGTGTGCCCGCTAATCAGCAGCAGGCTTCATCACGGTGGGACAGGAAGAGATGCAAGTTTAATAGGATGGGTTTCTTCGTCGATCGGGCAGGGTGCCCATCGATCACAGGGGGGTTTCATCATCGGTATTGGGTTTATACCAATGCAAAGATTTCATAGGTTTCATCGGGATAGACGTAAGGTCTAAGCCTGATAGGTTTCATCATTGACTGGGCAGTGCGCCAATCGATCAAAGGAGGTTTCATCATCGGTATTGGGTTTATACCAATGCAAAGATTTCATAGGTTTCATCGGGATAGACGTAAGGTCTAAGCCGGATAGGCTTCATTATTGATCGGGCAAGGCGCCAATCGATCAATAGTGGACTTCACCATGGTGGGACTTTGGCAAGGTATGAGGGTTTTATCAGGACAAACGTAGGGTCTGTACTGGGTGGGTTTGATCGTTGATCGGGCAAGGTGCCGGTCGATCGACGAGGAGTTTATGGCGGGAGGTGAGGCTTCTTTTAAGATCACCACATTACTGACTCAAGCGCCCTTTTCGGGTTTTCGCCGGAGCCAGCCCCCTCTTGCTTTTGCCCACGCGCCCTTTCGGGTTTTCACGTGGCGGGGTACCCGATTTTGTCTGCAGTGCCCTTTCGGGTTTTCACCACAGCTGGGTTTTGGCCATTTTTGCCCTTGTTCAGAGTATCTGAACAAGACTGGCGGGGTATCTCCATTTTTTAAACCCCATTTTGTCTCTTCTCTTTTTTTTTCTTCTTTTTTTATCGGGACTTTAGCTTCGTAAATTGTTAAGCCATGTGCTCAACTTGTGTATGTATCATCATTGGTGTGGGTGCTGACACCAATGCAAGGGGTATAAGGTTTTCATCGTCTGCCTAGGCGGAAGGCCTGGGTCGACTTGAGTGTGTTTTGTGGCTTAGGCGTGAAGCCGTTCGCCGGGAGCATGGCTGTATTGTTGATGTGGGGATTGCCATCAACGCAAGGGAATGGGATTTCATCATCCACCCAGACAGAAGGTCCGGATTGGCTCGAGGATGTGTGTAGCAGCTTAAGCACGAAACCATTCGCTGGAAATGTAGGTTTTATCGTTAATGTGGGGTTTAACATTAACGCAAAGGGATGAGGTTTTATCATCTATCCGGACGGAAGGTCCGGGTTGATTTGAGAATGGGTGTAGCATTTTCATCAGAGCAGACGGAAAGTCTACCCGGACGGGTTTTAACATTGCTCAGGCGGCGGGCCACCCCATTAGCAGCTGCTTTTATCATTGGTATTGGGTCTATACCAACGCAAGGATTTTATAGGTTTCATCAGAATAGACATAAGGTCTAAACTGGGTAGGTTTCATCATTGATCGGGCAATGTGCCAATCGATCCATAGTAAGTTTCATCATCGGTATTGGGTTTATACCAATGCAAAGATCTCATGTGTTTCATCAGGATAGACGTAGGGTCTAAACTGGATAGGTCTCATCATTGATCGGGCAATGTGCCGATCGCTCAACAGTAGGTTTCATCATCGTATTGGGTTTATACCAATGCAAAGGAGGGTGGGGCTTTATCATGCAATTCAGACGGAAGGTCTGAACTGAAGTTTGTGGATGGCGGGCTTGGGTATGAAGCTGTTTCCCGGGAGTGTATGTTTTATCATCAATGTTGCGGTTTAACATTAACGCAAAGGGATAAGGTTTCATAATCAACCCAGACGAAAGGTCTAAATTGATTCAAAAATGTGTATGGCAGCTCGGGCACGGAGCCGTTCGCTGGAAGGGTATGTTTCATCGTTAATGTGGGGTTTGACATTAACGCAAAGGAATAGGGCTTCGTAATCAACCCAGACGAAAGGTCTGAATTGATTCAAAAATGTGTATGGCAGCTCGGGCACGAAGCCGTTCGCTGGAAGGGTATGTTTTATCGTTAATGTGGGGTTTGACATTAACGCAAAGGAATAGGGCTTCGTAATCAACCCGGACGAAAGGTCTAAATTGATTCAAAAATGTGTATGGCAGCTCGGGCACGAAGCCGTTCGCTGGAAGGGTATGTTTTATCGTTAATGTGGGGTTTGACATTAACGCAAAGGAATAGGGCTTCATAATCAACTCAGACGAAAGGTCTGAATTGATTCAAAAATGTGTATGGCAGCTCGGGCACGAAGCCGTTCGCTGGAAGGGTATGCTTCATTGCTGATGTGGTTCTGACCCGCTGGGTATCTACATCTTTGCATATTCACTGATTCTGTTGACTTTTCTTTGGCAATCTTTGACCATTGGTCGGCTTGAGTGCCGATGGAAGAATATCTGTCGGCCTGGGCACTGATAGCTAGAATTTTGATTTCTCTTAGCTGGCCATACTGGCAATCCATATTTGTGAGCATCTGTCATCTCGAATGCTGACGGTTAAACATCTCTGGCAGTCTAGAGGATCATCGGGCATCTTTCGGCCAGGGTACCGATGGCTGAATGATTGACATATGTCGGCTAAGACGCCGATGGTTGTTGGTTTGAAAGTCAATGATCGAACCCCGACATCCGTCGGCTTGGACGCCGATGGGCATACATTTGGCAACCGTGGAAAGTGGTTGAGCATCGGTTGGCGTGAACACCGATAGTTGACATCTTGGGGCATTGTTGATCTTGTTTGAACATCTTGTGGACATTGTTGAACCTCTATCATCTTGGGCTCTGATGTATTCATCATCTTCGCCTTGGAGCTTCATTAATTATATATCAGGTTGAATACCGATGTACTCATCTTATATATCCTTGACCATCGTGAAACATCTATCGGTCTGATTACCGATGTATCTATCATTCACTCATCCGAGTGCCATTATTCCTCCATCGGCTTATATGCCGACACCTTGATGTTTGATATATATATTTCTTTTGGGATCTCATCGAGCATCTATTGGCCTGAACGCTGATGGTTGGGCGAGCTTCCATCGTTCTTCATTGATCCATCATTCATTGTTCATTGCCATCTGGGCTCCCATCATTTGGATGGTCCCTGACATCAGCAGCAGACGTGCAGTGTAAGAGTCTGTGATAGGATGGCCCTTGAAGGGTCAATGCTCTAGTTTTATTCCTCATCACCATACGTGATCATTGCCCCTTTAAAGGGGTGAGCATATCCAGCGACGGCCATGCATGCCGTCATTGGCATTTCATACATTTACCCCTAGAATGGGGAACCATGTGTGTCTTACATCATTCTTTTGGCATACATTCGTCCCAAGAACGGGATACCATCAATATTTCTCATTGTTTGGCATGCATCTGCCCCCGAGATGGGACACCATTTGGAACTTCCATCATCTCATAATCATCATTTTTTTTTCATTTTTTTTCTTTCCTTTTTTTTCTTCTTTTTTTTTTGATATGCATCCCCCTCCTCAGAATGGGGTATCATCTGCATCTTCCATCATTTTGTCATCTTTCTCTTTTTTTCATTTCCATTTTTTTTTGATGTGCATCGCCCCTCAAATGGGAGTACCATATATATATATATATATATATATATATATATATATATATATATATTACTTCATCATCTCTCTTTTCTTTATCCTTTTTTATTCCCATGTGCCCTCAGGATAGGGTATCATCCCCATGTGCCCCCAGGATAGGGTATCATCCATACCTTTCATCATTTTTTTTTGTTAATACATCTGCCCCTAGGAAGGGGTATCATGGGCATCTCTTCATCATCATCATTCTCATTTTTTTTTATTTCTCTTTTTATTTCTCTTTTTTTTTGTGTGTACATCTGCCCCCAGGAAGGGGTATCACTGGCATCTTTCACCATCATTCTTTTTGGCATACACCTACCCCAGAACGGGGTATCATTCGTATTGAAAATGCCCTTTAGAGCAAATCGCTCTTTGGCGGGTGTGGTGCGGCCATATCGGCTGCCTTCTTGAAATTGAGCATTCGATGGGGACACGGTGGGTCCACTTTATATTCCCCTATCTGCAGCTCACCTTTCTGTATCAAGCTTTCTATAACATCTTTGAAGACGTAGCAGTCCTCAATAGGGTGTCCGAGCATCTGATGGTACGGACAGAAGCGAGGCTCATCTTTCCTTGAGGCATCACCGGGCTTCTTTGGGGCCGGGAGTATGATCTTGCCGTGGTGGGTGACCCATTCGAATAGGACCCGAGTCTTTTCCTTTGGAAAGGAGTAGGGTTTAGTCATTTTGCTTCTTAGGGAGTGGCCTAGCTCGCCAGTCTTTGCTGATGAAGAGCTAGCTGCCTCTTTCGCCTTTTTCTTCTCAAAAGCTTGGAAGTCGGCAATGTAAATATCTTTATGCATTGGCTGTTCACTAGCAGGCTTGCTCTTTTGTCTTAGGGCGGTAGCGGCCGGGTAATATTTCGCCAAAAAGGCCTCAATATCAGCCACAATCTCGTTCAAGAGATCGAAGGTCTTGACTTCGATGCCAACCAACCTTGTTAAGACTTCTGTTTTCAGGTTGCGCTTGCATATCTGGACAGCCTCCTCATGGTTTGGTGGGTGCCGACATCTGGCATAAAGGTCCTTCCATCGGTAGATATAATCCAGAGCAGATTCATCGGCCCTTTGTTTGGTCTCATACAATTCTGCCTTAGTAACTTCTCCCTTGACAGAGTTGATTTTCATTGTTTGTTTCATATCGGGTTTACCCATCACTGCCGGAGCTGGTGAGTTTAAGTGCAAACCAGGCAGATGCAAACCCATTTCATTCAGCTTGTTCTGCAACACTTTGACTTCTTGTAGTTTTTTAGATAGCTCTGTCATCATGGCAAGGCCAAGAACGTTGCCCCCTGCCCTAGTCTTAGGAGGGACTGACAGTACCCTATTACGGGCGCCGGACGCGTCCAGGCTTTCAGAAATTAACATCTTGGCCCTCGTCCCCGCATATGGAGGAGGAGTGTGGTAGCATGCTTCTTCTTCTGGTAGCGGGAGGTGCCCAGGCTTCTTGTTGGCTTTATCATCGGGATAGGAGGTTGAAGCTTTGGCTTGCTCTGACCTTATCGGCACGAAGCATATCTCTTCATCATCCCCTTCGGAAGTCTGGCCATCGCCGGGTAAAACTGACAGCATGTTACAGGAGAAGACTTTGTCCCTCCTTGTGTTTGTTTGCACCTGCTTTTCCTTCCTTTCGGCGGTCGACATCTGCACCCATAACGGGTCACCTAGCACATCTGGCATTTTTGATTTATTTTTCATCTTATTCATAAGGCCTGGGGACTTGACATGCTCCCACAGGATGGGCTCATCGGTGTCTGTTCTTTCAACATTTCTTTGGGCGATTGTTGGTATAGAGATATCATATTGACTGCTCTTTTTAACTCAGGCAACTCATGCAGGCATGGAGGGTCCACTCTATACTCACCCAGTTCGAGTTCCCCTTTTTTAATCATTCTTTCAATAATATCTTTAAATACATAGCAATCTTCAATAGGATGACCCAATGCTTGATGATATGGGCAGAAGCGGGGGTCATCTTTTCTTTTGGTATCATCAGGTCTCTTTGGATCTGGAAGGACAATCTTGTCAAATTGGGCGGCCCACTCAAACAGGAGCCGAGTCTTTTCCTTAGGAAAGGAATAAGGCTTGCTCATCCTGGCTCGCAGAGCGGGGCCATCCTTCTGATCAGCCGGCCTAGTGGGAGGAGGGCGGGCAATGCCTTTTTCTTTATCTTTTTGTTGCTCGAACATCTTGAAGTCTACTGTACTGACTTCTGCAGGCATGGGCCGTTTATCAGCCGATCTAGTTTTCTGGTACACAGCAGTAGCAACTGAAGGACTACTAGAGAGGAAGGCCTCGACCTCCGCCGCGGCATTGTTTAGTCGGTCAAATGACCCTATCTCCATCCCGATCATCTTTTCGAGAGTCTCCCGCCGAAGATTCTGCTTGCAAATCTGGACGGCGTCCTCGTGATGTGGAGGCCGCCTGCATCTCATGGCGAGGTTTCTCCATCTTTTTATATAATCCAGAGCGGTCTCATCCTGCTTCTGCCTTGTTGCATACAGCTCAGCTATTGTGATTTCTCTCTCCGTGACATGAAATCTGTCGCGGAACTTTCTTTGCATATCAGGCCAATCAACCACTGACCCGGCTGGCAGGCTTGAGTACCATTCAAAGGCCAACCCAGTGAGGGATGAGCCAAAGAACTTGAGCAGATGAGCTTCATCGACTGCTAGGTCGCCCATGATTGTAGTGTAGTAGGCTATATGCTCCCTAGGGGAGCCTTGGCCATTAAATTTCTTGAACTTCGGCGGCTTACTGACGCCTGGGGGTAGTCTCTTAGCAGCATACTGGGGAGGATACGGTACCTTGTACACATCATAGGTACCAGCATCACCACCAGTCTTTTCTGACAGTTTCATTTCCACAATTCTTTCAATCATCTGTTTGTGGGCTATAGCTGGATCTATATCTTCTGGAAAGAAGTGAGCTTGTTGCTGGCTGTGAGGAGTTGTCATCACAGTGGCGCGCAAGATGGGCGCGGTAGGCTGTGTCTGAGACACAGAGGGTTGAGCTGCTGTTTGCTGTGGAACAGGTTGGCTCGGTGTCTTGCTCTTATCAGCTAGGAGAGGGTTAGCTGGGATAGCCGTCTCTGCTGAGCTGGATGTCTGCCCCGCAGGTTCAGCTTGCTTTGAGACTGATGTAGCTTCATGTCTCTCATTGAGCTACCTTCGGAGAGCACTGATCTTCTGCTGATATCTCCTGAACATCATCTGGATCATGGGATCCAAGGTTGATGGGATTTGCATATCTTCAGAAGTCCCTTCAGCATCATCAACAAAGGGATTGTCTTCATCTTCTGCTGTCACCACATTGACTGTCATAGTGGTGATCTTGCGGGCTTCATCATATTTCTTCATTTTATCTTTTGCGGCCTGGCCTCTTCTTGTGACAGGACCAGGTCTAGTCGCCAGCCTGAGCAGTTCATCTGGCTGAGTTGGCAGTACATCTTGCCCCCAGGCAAGTCCAGCCATGTTGGAGGCGAAGATTTGGAGTCTTCCCTTCCGCCTGTAGACCTTTCTTTTCATCTGGTCAGGATATTTGAGCCGGTCAAAGACCGATATTCTTTCTTTGGCTTCTTCCCTGTACAGGTCTTCTTCGTCATATCCGGCCCTGAGGCCTTCTTCATAGTTATTTGAATCGGAGGAAGAGGCTCCGATCATCATTTCTTGAGGTGTTTCTTCTTTTTCTTCACCTCTGGTGCCCGAGGCACGGGATAGTCTTTGTTGACCCAGGGCAGAGTTCCCCAGGTAGTGGAAGTAGTCTTGGACTACTTGCTTCATCTCCTCCGGGTCGCGCCTTTGTGGCTCAGGTTGGAGTATTAATCTTTCCTGGCTCGTCTGCTGATAGGCCAGTCTTGTTACCTGAGCATTCAAATGCTCGGTCCTGGAGTATTTGAAGATATCAGCCTGTCTAGCACAGGCTCTTGATCTTCTTGCAGTAACCACAGTGACTGGTTCACTTCTTCTCATATTGCCAACTTGGCAGCGGTCGGCAGCAGCATTGTAGATCTTCATTTCCCATCTCTTGCCTTTGGCCATGGGATGGGTGGTAGTGAAGTTTTCCCTTGTCTCGTATCTTCCGCCCCTCATCATGGGGCGAACAGCAGTCATATTTCTTTCTTGACCCTCAATCTCATCTCTCCTCCCCCGGGTCCTGGGGTAGACAACAGTAGCATTTCCTTCATCTTTCTTCACTTCCCTTCTGCCCCCTGCTCTGAGGCGGGCAATAGTGACATCAGTAAGGTTCTCTCTGTCTTGAGCTGGGGCCCAGCTTTGGATCTTCTTCGGTCGCCAGACCTGTTTGTATTTTGCTGGCTTGGGTGCCAGTGGCTTCTTCTCATCAGCCTCCCAGTTGGCCTGCCTGGTGGCCAGAGTCTGGAATCTGTTGGTAGTGGGCACCATTGGGACTATCACGTCTGGCTTGACCGCCCTTGGGCAACCGTTCATGTTTGCCCAGACACCACTGATCATCATTGTCTTTCCGGAGTTGGAGAGACGGCGGTCAACAGCAACATACCGGCTCCTCCGGTTGGTTCTTCTCCCCTTCTGAGCAGCAGCGGGGACCACGTCCCTTTTTTGGACGTGATGGACATAGCAGGCGACGGCCGTGGGGGCCGTCTTCTCTGGTAAAATATTCTTCTGGTCAGTGCTCTTCAATGGGGCACTTGCAGCAGTGCCTTGCTCATTGCCATCGACCTGCAGAAGGTCGGTGAAGATGACGCCCAAGCAGTTGGGCAGCCTAACGGCAGGCGGCATTGATCCGAACGCGAGGGGTACCGCCAGGTAGCCTTCTCGCACATGCATGTCAATCGGCTGCTGGTCGAAGCAAACGGACATGATTCCGGCTGTCATTGTAGATTCCTGAAAATAAGGAAAGTACACAGAATCAGAAGTTTCAGGGGGGGCCGTTGGGCCTCCTACTTTAGCGTAAAGATGAAGGGAGACTGAGTCCCACCGGGCGTGCCAGACTTGTTTGACACATTTATTTTATTTTATTTATTTTATTTATTTATTTATTTATTTTATTATTTATTTATTGGCGTGCCAGTCACCGAAGTGACAATTTTATTGTGCGCTCGATCTGACATGGTCAGTCGATTGTGAAGTCCGAGTCAGGACCCGAAGTCCGTCATACCATGAACGCTATGACGTTAATTACGTCCTTCCAAGGAAGGACAACCCTTGATTAAACGCTAAAAGTAGGAGGCCTCGAGAGGCAAACGTATATTCATGTGCGGAAATGGAACTTCATACCGAAGCCAGGAAGGCAGGCAAGATAATGACACCAACCGTAGAAATAGATGATATCGCTAAGTCAGCGGTTCAAAGCCCGGGGTTAAGGGGGGAAGGAGGATATCAATCACAGGTAGCCTGAGCCGCGACCGTGATGAGGTTTAAAACATCGATCAGTATTTCGACAGCATCTTCCCTTTATCTGGGTTATGCCCAGGGGGAAATAGGCTGTCACCCACGGAGTGCCGGGATGAAAGCCAAGAGAGAGAGAAGTGTTGAACTTCCCGAATCGCATATTTGCCATGGGGCAATGTTTGGTATTCCCTGTAGAAACCGGTGGAACTCATGCAGTGGCAGAGCCCTCCCCGAGCTAAAGGGGTTATTCATGAACCCGATGCGGGACGATGGAAAGTGAGCGAACGCTCAATGTTGCGCCCTCGCACGAGGATCGACCTGCCCGGTCAGGTCGCGGGGGTCAAGGGGGCAGCGCCCCTTGCGGGGGTTTCCGGGGGCGGAGCCCCCGGAACAAAATTCGGATTTAAGATTCAGTAACAACATTTGAGTAGGTTATCAATGCAGTTCAAGTGCGCAAAGGTTCCCGGGGGCAGCTTAATATTGGCTTTCATCATCCTGGGGGAATTTTGGCAGCACCTCCCCTAGACTTAGCATCTGCCAAGGGATGATATAGGCTGACATCGACGGAATGCCGGGATGAAATCCGAAAAGCGGGGGAGCACTAAGGCTCAAGGAGACTGTACATGTCTCTATCATCAATCACTATTCCCCGTCTCGGAGGTCGACGAGACCCTTGTAAAGACAAGGTCCGCCGAACCCGCGGGGTTGCATGTGAATCCAGTTAGGGACCGCATAATATAGGGGAGGCCAGTTGGGCAGCAGAGCAGGCTCTCGGCACAGCAAAGTGGGAAGGGAGGCTCCCGGCACGAAGGCAAGGAGGCAAAGGGGTTCCCGGCGCGAGGTTCTCGGCGCAGAGGGAAGACGGCAGAAAGCTCCCGGCGCGAGGGGCTTCTCGGCGCGCTATTCCCCGGCCGAAGGGAGCTTCTCGGCGTGGGCTATAGTAGGGGCTTCTCGGCGCGCCAATGAAGTGGCCAGGAGAGGCTCTCGGCCTGGGCCTAAGTGGCAAAAGGGGGATCTCGACATGGCCTTTTGGTGGATGGAAGGGGCTCTCGGCGTGGGACTTCCCGGCGCGCTCATGGCCGCGCCGGGAGGCCGTGGGCTATGGGTTTTCAAAGAAAGGGGCTTGTCGTTTAGCTGAAAGGAGGGGAAGGCCTCTCGGCCTTACAGTTCTCGGCGGGGAAACTTGCACGCCGAGAAGGTGGAATGCGGGAGAATTTCAGGGTTTTCAGAGATGCTACGGTACTCTGTTTCTGGGATTTCTGGGTTTTATGGCTCAGATCGAGACCGAATCAAGGGTGCATGAGGAGGTTTCATGAATGTCTCTGCTAGAAGGACGCCAAGGGAGCTGAGAGGCCGAATCATCAGGGGGAGGAGAGACCATCGTCGGGGCCTGAGTAGCTTTTAACTGTCTGCTGCCAGACGTCTGGGGGAGTCAAGAGATGGCTGTCTCTGATTCCCCAGACTAGCATAGCATCATCTGAGAAGCGAAACGGCGATGAAAGAACCCTCGATGCTGGGACCCCAGGCCTTAGTCATCCAACGATTGGAATGAAGATCCAGGGTTGCATTCGTCTGCGGGCTCAAATGTATCTTTTATAGCCGACAGTCCGGGGAACCAAGAGATTGATGTCTCTGGTTCCCGGACAGCACAAGAGGCTTGAGGGCAAGAATCAAACACATACGGAGGGCATATCATTGAAGTAGGAAGAGAGAAGAGAATAGAACCCAGCAACCCACTAAGCAAGGGTGGGGGTTCTACCTTCATCCCTGTTCGAAGAACAGACTCGACTCCGAAGCCTGAGTCATTTCGCCCATGGGGCATTCATACAAACAGTACGCATACATATGGAGACAAGGGAAGATCGTATTGCCTAAAACCCATCACGGCAACTGCATTTATTTCATCTCACCATCATTTACATCGACTGCAGAGCTGAAGCCGAGAAACATAAAGGGGAGGAACAGGGAGAGAATCGTATGAATAATCTAAACATCAAGACTTCGACTATTACATACGGAGAATCAGTAAAAAGAAAAAGAAAGAAACATCGAACACGGGGGGGGGGGAGGGTGGAGCATTGACTCCTCTCCCTCCCTCTATCAGCCCACCTGGAGCCTTTCTTCCTTCTTTTCTTCTGCTTCTTCTTTCGACGGAGACTCTCTCCCTCTCTTTTCCTATCTCTTTTCCTTTCTGGCTATCTGTTCGCTCTTTTTTTCTTCGTCTCTTTCTTTTCTTCTTTTCTGTCTGTCCGCCCTCCTCTGATGTCTTCGAAGGAATGGGTTTATATAGACTCCTCCTCTTCTTGCATCTCGGCAGATGGTAATCGGCGTGCCTCATTCGTTCGCAATAGCTCCCGGCGCGCCAAGTGGCCTCCTGTTGAGGTTCTCGGCGCCACACTCGGAAGCCCATTTGGCTGGCCCATTTAGGGCTTTTAAGCTTCGCACGTGCCTTGGCCTCTTTTAATCCCTTAAATTGATATTCATCAGAACCAGAGAAGGCCCTGTATTGGTGACATAACCTTGCTGAGATCATCTTAAGATTTCATCAGTCAGCAGGCTGGGATTTCATCAGTATTGCCATCTGAATGACGACAAAATCGGATATGGTTTCATCAGCATTGTCATCTGAATGATGTCAAGACCAGATGTCATCTTTAACCCGGGAAGGCTTCAGCAGGGCACGCAGTACATGAAGACGGTTCTTCTTTTATTTTGACTTTGTAGAAGTCTTCACAGTCTTCATTTGCTGGCTTTGGCTTCATCTTTGTCTTTGCTCCCGCCTCATCTGTCAATAAGTCAACATCTGACCCATTCTGACATGTCATCTGTAGATTCTTGGATAGGGCAGCAATACAGCTCTTGTTAAAATATGGTAGGAGGTCTCATCAGTCAGGTGACTGCTATTTCATCGGTGCCGTCGTCTGCTAGACGACGACACTGGACATTAGCCTGGCCGGATGGGTGGTTGATGAGCTTCATCATTGATCTTTCACTGTTGGTCTGATCTTCTTTTCAATTTCTTGTCTTCGCCATTGCTCATTTTCCAGGCGTCAACACACACCCAACACCTTCACCACTTGTTCTCCCATTCACACCCGCTACAGTAAATCCGCCACCACTCGCAATTCCATCACACTCGCCACCGGTCATCCCCGCTACCATCATTTCTCCGTCACCCGCCTCACCTATCACTACACCTCCGCTAACCTTTCCTCAGCCCGTGCCAACGCCCATCGTCACTACCCCACCTTCCACTAATCCCTCACCCAGCATCCATCCATCACCACTTATTACATCCACCAACACCACATCCCACCAGATCCTTTCTCCTACACCGCTTATCCCACTCATCCACCCCACCGGGCCAATCATATCACCTCCTGATGCCGTGTCGGCATAAAACCTCGCCCTACGGAGCGGGCGGTTGTTCCATCGAAATTATCCTACCACTTCCGATCCTCAGTCCTCCCAACCGGCTACCGAGCAAGAGGAAGTTGAACCTCTGCCGGGTACCCAATATGACCTGCTCCATCATTTGGACAGGGTGCCCGCCAAAATTTCTGTTCTGGAGCTCATTAAAAGATCTACCCTTCACCAGGATGCTCTCAAAAATTTCCTGCAAAAGGTGATGGTTAGCGAAGATATGGCAGTCGACAGCTTACCTACCACACTGGCAACAATCTCGAAGGGGCCCGCTATTACCTTCTCTGAAACCAAGCTAGCGCCACCAGAAGCTCGACAAATGCCGCTTTACATCACTATTAATCTGAACAAAGTTAGTATTGAGGCGGCACTAGTTGATACAGGGGCATCTATCAATGTATGTCCACTCAGCACCCTCAGGGCCTACAATATACCAGAAGAACTTCTACGCCTGACTCCCATGACTATAGCTGCATATGACAACTCAAGGAGAGTATGTCACGGGGTGGTCACCATTCAAGCTGAGCTTGGGCCTCTTACTATGCCCGTGGAATTCTATGTGCTAGACATTGACCCTATGTTCAAGGCTATCTCGGGTCGTCCGTGGATTGACACTCTCAGTGCTGTACCGTCCACCGCACATCAATGTCTTAAATTCCCTTTTCAAGGGAGGGTGGTCAAGGTCAAAAGTTTATCCACGATCTAGTCTTTGAAAGACATTTCAGAGAAGATCTTGCCCACATTGTGGCCCAGCAGCCGGCCCGTCATTTCTGTGCTGGATCTAGATTTCCCTTGGGCATATGCACCTCGCAAGCCCATCTCTACCCCCGTCAATGTCAAGGTGAAACCCCAGATACAAGATTCCAAGGGTTGGGACATCATATTAAAGCTGGGTTACCAACCGGGGAGAGGGTTATCAATTTCGGGTGATTCAGGGCCACTTACCTGGGACTATCGTCAACACTTTGTTAAAGGTCCTCTTCAGACAGGTACCCTAAATTTACAGCCAGCACAGCCAGAAAAGGATGCAGCTTGCACCATCGGTGGGCCACCTCTCCTACCAAAAGGGCCCATTGATGATATGATAGATTTCAGCCCGTCATTTGCTAGAATGTTTAGCGAACCAGATGGCCATGGTCAAAGGAAGAATCGAGAAACCCGGCTCGTCCAGTGGAGGCCGAAGAAACCAGCTGATTATCTGCAAGAAAAGGGGAGCTCACCCGCCATCATTTCTTGGTCTTCCTCCCATCTCACATCTCTCTTTCAACTATTGGAACCCATTCCCCATTCTCCCTATATGATGATCGATCCGTACTTTACGGAGGGGCCACCTGAAATCTTGTTTGTCCCATGTGTGTGTGGGCGCTGCCCACCCATTGATCTGTCAACTCTATTCACTCCTCCTTCCTCCACCACTCCACTCCACGAGATGTGGTTTCGATCCTCCGATCCATTCTTTGATTGCATCTTCCCCGAGTTGTTCCCCATGCAACTCCCGCCTCCTCCATCCTGCTGTTTGGTCTCCACTGTTCTCCAAAAAAAGAAAAAACGTCAAATTTGAAAGGGAGATTTCGGTGGAAGATTATGCTACCTTGTCTCCATCCTCCTCCCAGGGGCACGTGTTGTAAGACCCCAATTTTCTGTATAGAATATTAAATTTCGTAAATAGTAAATTTTGAATAGTGATGTGGTAAATAGTAAATAGTGAAATTTTTGACTATCATATAGAAATTCTGAAAAATGGTAGTTAAATAGTAAACAGGATGATAAACACTTTGGTCTTATGTGCCTGACCCTAATAAAATCATTTACATGGCTTAATCGGTGATTTAAGCCTGACTTAAAAACGCGGAAAACACTATTCATAGTAAAATACGACTACCTTAGAAAAATCTATAAAAATCACAATTTGATAGAGCATATTTTTATTAACAACTTTGTCTTCTTGAGTATAATCGGTAAAATATCAGAAACTCTATCTATCGACTAAATCGTTAGAATTCGTTAGAATTTGATTAACTATTATTTTAATCCTAAGATTGGATCGGTTAGAAATTAACCTTGTGATAAAAATCCACAAAAATAATAAATGGATTCCTCATAAGTTGTATAACAATTTTGTCTTCTGGGTCAAACTCATTAAAAATCATTTAGTGAGGTTAATTAGTAGTTTTAGTTAGAAATACTTAATCACATGATTAAGGAGGATTAGCCAAATCCTTACCCAAATAAACACGTGGAAACGTGTTTCAGTCGACAGCCCGCGTCGTCAACGCCGGCCATCCCCTTTGCGGCGCCGTGTCTGACTAACCCTTGGCTGGGGAGAGTCTTCTACGAGTATGCAACCCTATAAATAAGGAGGCTTAGCCTCTTCCCTTCTCTGCTAAAGCCCTGTTAAGCTCTGTTGCTGTAAGGGATCGCAGGAAGATACTATTCATCTTCTTCTTCCTCCGTATTCTTCTTTGTCCTTCAATTAAGGTAGGTAACCAAGGCCCAAATGATTAAAGATATGGATTGTTAATAATCATGTTAGCTTTCATTTAGTAGCAAAATCATGATTTATCATTACAGTTATGATTTAATTTAGATTTTATCACCATCGTTATCATGCTTAAACTTATCACTATCGTTATCATGCTTAAACTTATCACCATCGTTATCATGCTTAAACTCAGTTTTAAGAGTTCCTGGTTTGATCGGACTTCTGTTCGTTTTAACGGTTAGTACCTGTTTTTTTTTTACTCTTTTGACACCCCAGTTGTATAACAGCCCAAATTAAACCGCTGTATATATGTCAAACGGCCTAATTAGAACCGCTGTATGTCCAGTAGGTTTAGCGGCCCATTTAAGACCGTTAAAATGTCCAGAGATCAAAATACTCAGTGTTAATCAGGGTAAACAACGTTAATCAACAAGATTATCAACTCATATAACAACAGAATAAATAGATGAGTAAATGATAAAAATTTACTTTCTGTTGCAATATTTACTTTTTTGGAAAATTCTGGTTAAAATTACTAAAACATGGTTAAAGTGAAATTATTCACTTGTAAAATTCTTGGTAAATTGGTTAATCATGTAAATTAGTTAAAAATTTACCTTGGGTAAATTCTATAAATTTTACTGTAGAACAAAAATTTAAATGACAGACTTATGGCAAGTCTTGGCCAGTTAGACCGGACACTCCATCCGGTAAATTACCCCATTTTTACCGTGTGACATTTTTACCGTGGTAAATCCCGAGTTGGCAACAGGATTACGTGATTACTGGTTTTACTTGAGTATATTAAATGGCCCGTTACACATCGTTTTAATTTGATTAATTGACCGATTACCCTTGGTTAAATCTTCGGTCATATTTGAGCCCGGAATCGACCATTGGGCAGTAACCATATTGGTTTACTTGTCATTGGCGACCCGGAAGCCATTTGGCATATTTTACTTCTCTTCTAGTCGTACCGACTACGACCGGAAATTGTTACCGTTATACTTAATACGGATTCTCTAGAACCGTATATCTTGAATACGGCCTCGTACAGTCTGTATAATCGTTCTTCGGAACTTACTTCCCTTCTCTCGAATGAATTACTGTCGACCGTTCTTTCTTGATTCCGTAACTCGTTACTCGTGTAAGTACGGCCCGGTATTTGCCGTACGACGACCCTCAGTTTTGGGTTTTATCGTGATTATATTCTCGAATCCGAGGACAGGTGTGGTCCTCTAATATGAGCATTGACAGAAATTCATCTGATTAAATTGGCCATAATTTGATTATGTCTAGACGGTGGATCGTTGATCCAATAAAATCAATGCTAACGCACCATAAGGGCCCGGTCTGGTAGCGCCCGAAAGTTAGTGAGCCCATGGGATGTTAATGACAGGGTGTGGCATTGCACTCGAGTGCAGGAATATACAGTGTACGTCTATGACAAACTCTCGTTACTTGATCGTGTGATTGTGCTGGAATACGTATTTATACTACTTGGCCGAATTTACTATTGTTACTTGTTATCTCTTGTTCATTACTTGTGGTAAATTCGTGTACAAAGTTATTCCTTGACCTTGCAAGATATCTCTCTACATTGTTATTGTCTTTCTTTATCATATCGTTATCTCTTGTCATTAGTTTTTACTGCATTTCATATAAACTGTAATAAATTGATAATCACTTATATTTGCCATGGTTATCTACTGAGCGCGTTAGCTCATACCCTACTTGTTTCCCCCCTTTTTTCCAGGTAATGATCTTACTATTGGGGATGGACTGGAGTGACACCGAGTGATAGTTAGTAAATTGAGTCAGTTAAGTTTAAAGAATTGTACTAGTTTCAGTCATACTATTTGGCTATAGTTGTTCTACTTCAGTTGTAACTTTTATTATTATCAATAAAAGGAAGTTTGGTTATTTGGTTAATTGTCTCTTTCAACTCTGGTGTAAATGGTTTGGAAATAATACCATTTCTTTCTAGCTCGCGTGCCCCTAACTATACGTCCCGAGATTCCGCATCGGGGCGTGACACGCGTCCCCTGCTCCTTCCTTTCCACTAGATTTTCTTTCTCCCAGGTTAAGCGTAGGGTCCGTCGAGTCTAGGGAAGTAGAGTAAGTTAGAACTAGAGAAGTAGGGTCCTGTTCTAGGTGGTCCAATCCTTCCAAGTCTGAGTCGCGCTTGCTCACGCGTCAATCCATCCCTGATAGGTTCTTGCAGGATCTAGCTCAGCGATGTCATGCTCTTTTGAAGTGTCCAGAATTTGTTGCTATGGCAATCATGATTGAAGATGAAGAAGAAATAGAAGGGGTGTGGAGCGATGATGGACTCGGTGTCTATGAAGTCTTGGATGAAAAGGACCCGATTGATGATGAGGATAGCAACGTAGATGACACTGCCGATCTGTATGCATGAGGATTAAAGAAATTCGACGAGCCATCATCGATAGTGGATGAACCTACGAAGGAAATAAACTTAGGGACTGAAGAAGACCCAAGGCCCATCATTATTGCCGCTAATCTCCCTTCGCAAGTAGAAGAAGATTTGATTAAGGTTCTGAGGGAGTATAGCGATTCTTTCACCTGGTCTTATGAGGACATGACGGGTCTTGACCCCTCTTTAGTGGAACACCGACTCGTGCTTAAACCAGGGGCAACACCCATAAAATAACGGTCAAGAAGATTTCACCCCCACATGGTCTTAAGGATCAAGGAAGAAGTTGATAAGTTATACAGGGCCAGAGTCATTAGAGTTGTTCGATATCTTCAGTGGGTGGCAAACATAGTCCCTGTTATCAAGAAGGATGGAAAGGTGCATATTTGCATCGATTTTAGGGATCTTAACAAAGCATGTCCCAAAGATGATTTCCCGCTGCCTCACATAGATGTCCTAGTAGACAATACTGCCGGGTATGATGCTTTGTCATTTATGGATGGTTACTCAGGTTATAATCAGATTCGTCTCGCTCCGGAAGATCAAGAGAAAACTTCTTTCACCACGCCCTGGGGCACGTACTGCTACGTGGTTATGCCATTCGATCTGAAGAATGCAGGTGCCACCTATCAAAGGGCGATGATGGCCATCTTCCACGACATGATGCATATCTATATGGAAGCTTACGTGGATGACATCTTGGTGAAGTCGCGGACCAAAGAAGAACACCCCTCTATTCTGGCTATGGTGCTACAAAGAGCCCGGGAGTATAAGCTGAAAATGAATACAAAGAAGTGTGTTTTTGGAGTCTCTTCAGGGAAGTTGCTGTGCTTTATAGTTAGCAAACGGGGGATCCAGATTGATCCTAACAAAGCAAAGGCCGTCATGGACATGCCCCCGCCGAAGAACATTACAGAACTTTGAGGATTGATTGGAAGATTGTAATTCATCAGAAGATTCATATCCCAACATTCTCAGAGGTGCCGCCCGTTTTATGAATTGCTCAAGGCGGGGGTCAAATTTGAATGGAATCAAGACTGTCAGAAGGCCTATGAGGACCTAAAGGTCTATCTATCCAATCCCCCAGTTTTGCAACCCCCTATCCCTGGGAAACCCTTAATCCTATACAACTCGGTTATTGAGGACTCCCTAGGGGCGGTTTTAGCGCAAGTAGATGATGAAGGAAAAGAGCGGGCTGCTTATTACCTCTCTCGATTATTTAACTCGGCTGAGGCCAAATACACAGCTATGGAGAAGACTTGTGCCGCCTTAGTGTGGGTAGCTCAGAAGCTTAAACATTACTTCCTTGCCCACCTAGTTAGGTTGATCTCTAGAATGGACCCGATCCGCTATCTCTTAGAAAAGCCTGTCCTTTCTAGTAGGTTAGCTCGCTGGCAGAGCTTCCTCTCCCAGTTCGATATCACATTTGTCATTTAGAAGGCGGTCAAAGGGTACGCCATCGCTGAGCATCTTGCCCATCTCCCCATTCCTCACACTGACTCTATTCAGGACGATTTCCCTGATGAGCATCTCTCTGTCACTTCTCATCATTCCTTTTGGTCTCTACACTTTGATGGTACGCTCAATTCTCAAGGCCAAGGGATCGGCACTGTTCTGCTTACTCCAGAGGGATTGACGATACCTTTTGCTTATCAACTTCGATTTCCTGCTACCAACAATATCGCTGAGTATGAGGCTCTCTTAGCTAGATTGAAGCACGCCTACCTTTTAGGCGCGCGTTATTTGAATATCATAGGGGACTCCCAGCTCGTCCTGCGGCAAGTTCTGTCTACTTACTGCACTCGTGACCCTAAGCTCAAGCCATATCAAGATCCGGTCATGCTCCTTGCTAGGCAATTCCGTACGTTGATCTACATCCATACTCCTAGGTCTCAGAACATTCTAGCTGATGCCTTAGCTTCACTCGCTTCCTCTCTATCTTTCCCTCTCAGTCGGAATACTAAGACTATCGTCGTTTAGAGATTGGACGCACCCTCTCTTCAGGATCCTTGGTACATCAACCTTAGGAAAGCAGTAGAGGCGAGGGATGAGAAGGAAGAGCTTAAGGAAGTATCTTTGATGGAGTTAGGAGAGATCCTGGAGGAAGAAGAATTGCCCTGGTATCATGAGATTGAGCTGTTTTGCAAAGACGGATCGTTCCCAGAAGGGGCAAACGCCGAGCAGCACAAGTCAATAAGGAGAGCCGCCTTGAGGTATACTATTGTCGCAGGAGAACTATACAGGCGCACTACTAATGGAATGCTCATGAGATGCTTAGATGATAATGAAGCTTTGAAGGTGGCTGAAGCAGAACATTCTAGTGAGTGTGGAGGTCATGTTAATGGCCAGGCTCGAGCGAAGAAAATCCTTAGGCAGGGCTACTATTGGCCCACACTAGAGGAAGATTGCTCCCTCTACGTCAGGAGGTGTCTCAAGTGCCAACTCCACGCTGATAAAATTCACGCTCCAGCTTCATCTCTCCATCCTCTTTCCACTCCTTGGCCGTTCTCTATGTGGGCTTTCGACATTGTCGGCCCGCTCGGTGATCCCAACTCTCATATCAAACAGAAATCCTTTATTCTTACTGCCACGGAGTACTTCACCAAGTGGGCTGAGGCAGAGGCGTACGCGGAGATCAAAGCTACAATGGTGTGCCGCTTTATCATGAAGAATATCATCTCATGGTTCGGAGTGCCAAGCAGCATCATCACCGACAATGGACCCCAGTTCGTCGCTCAAGAACTCAAGGACCTATGTAAGAAGTTCAATATTTCATTGCATCATTCATCTCCATATTATCCTCAAGGCAACGGTCAAGCCGAGGCCACTAATAAAACCCTTCTTAAAATTATAATAAAAACATGTGAATCTCATAAGTTTTCTGATTGGCCAGAAAGATTGGTGGAAGCTCTGTGGGCTTACCGCACCTCCGTTCGCACTCCTACAGGGCAAACTCCCTATGCTCTCACCTACGGGATGGAGGCAGTGCTCCCATATGAGATCTTGATCCCTTCCCTTAGAGTGCAGCTCGATAAGGAACTTAATCTCGATGAACGTCGAGAGGCGTTGCTCGTTCAGTTGGAACTCTTAGACGAGAAGAGGATGAACGCCGCCGATCACGTATCCGTTTACCAAAAGAGAGTTTCGCGTTATTTTCAAAAGAAGGTGATTGAGCGTAAATTTCAAAAGGGTGATATAGTTTTGAAACGCAAATTCATTCGGTCTGCAGGTCCAAGGTCTAAATTGCAACCTAACTGGGAAGGGTCGTTCGTTGTAAAAGAAGCTTATCCAGGAAATGCTTACCGCTTAGTGAACGCCGAAGGTGAGGAGCTCTCTCACGCTTGGAATGGGTTGTATCTTAAGCGATTCTTTCCTTAGAGTTTAATCAGTGCCACCCTGGCAACGAGGTGTTCTTCCTCTTTCACCATGAAAGAGATCCCGAATGCGGCAATCACACACTACACGACATCCTTGGTCAGGCTTCCCGCTTTGTAGACACCGTTTCTCCTTGGCCATGCTTTAAGGGAAAGTCAAAGTACCTGTCCATTTCTCAGCTGCATCCAGGGGCAAGAGGTGAATAAGGAGGCGATGACTGATCCAGGCACCCTAACGAGAGGAGGTCTCAAATAGGGGTAGTCCGTTATGACCTGACGTCACAAAATAAAGAAAAGAAAAAGAAGAAAGCAAAGGAGCAATCATTATCTCAAAAGTCTACCTACCAATATTCCAAAAATCCAGAAAGGCAAGACAAATATAACTAGGCATGGCAAGAGCGGCAGTACAGTTTCCCCGCGGGACGTCATGAGCCCGGTCGTATGCATGCCTAAGAATGGACCAAGGTTCGATGACAGACACAAAGCCCTGGCACAACAGATCAAATCTCTAATGGGTTGTATGGAAAGGAACTCAAGTCCTAAAAACTTCTATATCTGGCCTAAGCTTACCCTCGTGTTCTATTTCCCTTTTTAGGACTAAGACTAGTACCCTGGGTATGGCCCTGGTAGAGACACCGTCATGCAAGTTGGGCCTTGGCCAGGGGTTGTCACCTTGTTGCACGCCAACCTTGGGAACTCTCGATGTAATAAGGAGGGCGCACGTTGCTAGGGGAGGCACTGATTTCCAAAATCTAAAAAAGGCATTGATTTCCAAAATCCAAAAAAGAGTCATATATTTCCAAAATCCAATATATTCCAAAATCAAAAAAATCATTTATTCCAAAATAAAAAAAATCATATATTCCAAAACAAAAAAAATCATATATTTCAAAATAAAAAAAATATATTTCAAATAAAAAAAATCATATATTTCAAAATAAAAAAAATCATATATTTCAAAACCCAAAAGAGTCAGATATTTCCAAAATCTCACAAAAATTCAGATATTTTCCAAAAACCCCCAAAATTCCATCATATGCATTGCATGCATCGCATCATTCCTGTTATGTCTTCCGCCTATTTAAAAAGGCTCCACCCCTTGACCAAATGTCAAGAAATGGTCGTTCTCTAACTTGCTTTAAGGCAAGGGATTGAGTCTAAGAATAGATTTGACTTATTTCTTGTCTAAGTGTGTGCAGGGCGCAGGTTCAAGCCCAAGATGGAAAATTCACAAGTTCGCAGGTTCAGGTCTTTAACGTGCCAGCATCAGACCGCCATAGTCGTGTAACGGTCCATCCATTGACCATCACATTCTTCAGAGCGTTGGCCTTCATCCTCTCAGCAGCCTTTCTCTAACGGTCTGAACTTAGACCGTCACATATTCTAACGGTCTGTCGTTAGACCGTCACACTCTCTAGAGAACAAACTCTCAGTTCATTCCCCCTGACAGCCTATCTTAAGACCGTCAAGTCCTTCTAACGGCCCAATGAAGGACCGTTACACTCTCCAGAGGCTCTGTTTTCAGATCATTCTAGTGAAGTTGTTGGCCCGCCGAGATGGCGGACAAGAAGGGGGGTTGAATTGTCCCCTTGCTGAGATGGCGGATTTTAACAACTTTCTAAACTAAATACAATGGAATTAAAACAAACTGTGTTGATTAGCCTAAACTAACATAAGATCTGAAAAGTTCTCTGGATCTTTTCGATCCCACTCGTAAGACCAATTCAACAAGCGATGAACGATTACTAATAACGGATAGCAGAGCTAGCAAAGTGTAGTGGTGTAGTGAAATAAAAATCAATAAGATAACCTGTGAAGGGAGATAGGAGAAATGGACAGTCACACAGGCAATCATAATGAACACAGGGATTTTTAAGGTGGTTCGGGACCACGACGGGCTCCCTACGTCAACCCCTCACCAAACCCGGTGAGGCTTCACTAACACGCTACCGAAGTAGCAACACGGGGATGAACCCCACACCACACACGCTTCCTCTACAGCAAAACACACACAGGGCCTGGCCCCAACACACTGCCACTGCAGCACACACACACACACACACACGTTCGGGGAACGTACCCCGGACACAACAACCACACGGAGACACAGCTCCGTACACACACAGAGATATTCTGAGTTTGAGAAAATCAAAGGATATACAATAACGCCCACAGCAGTGTGTAAATAAAGAAGACTATCATCAGAAATGGATAACATATGTAGAAAGTTTCCCCTTCATTTTTACACTGGCCATTAGAAGATCTTTTTTGAAGTTCAGGTTGGAGGAGTTGAGTTCGCAGGATGTTGGAGTAGCAAGTCCTTCTTCTTGAAGATCCAAGATGTGTTCCTTCAAATCCAAGCTCCAATCGCTCCTACAAACACCTTGAACTGATGAGTCTATCAAAGCCCTCTCCTATCCACCTTGTGGCGGCACTCCTTTCTTCTCCCTGCAACAGATAGAACAATATTAGCGTTGGATGCCTCTGTTGCTTCGATGGAGATCCCAGGGTATAAATAGGGCTAGAATATAGAACAAAAGACAAGAAAGCCCCATGAGAAAGCTTTTCTAAACCACACCTAAGGCAAGGGTGAAACCCTAAGGGTATAGGTGTAAAAGCCAACGCAATCGAATCTCGAACCAATGAGGTATGATGCCCTCCTATTGGACAGCCAATGGAAGCCATGCAGTACTGTCCACATAGGAGCCTTTCTCCCCAAGAAACATAGTACAACTTACATGTGATTGGTCCAACAGAAAAAGCTGATTTTACTTTTCCAAAAATTTTTTATAGCCTTGGACCATCGAACCAACATTCTGTGCAATGATTGGGGGACTCTTAGCATGCATGCAGCAACCAGAACTACACGGATTTAAGTGACTGAACCGAGTGTGCATTGTGTAGTGTATGCAGAAGATTATGTAGACTTGAATGCATGGTTGCGAATGTATGGACTTTGAATGCATGATAACGAGTGTATAGACTTTGTATGTGATGTTGCACAAATGCAGATAGGGAAGTCTACACATTGAATCATGGATGCTCGGACATGCAGTTTGCAACAGGAAAGTAGGTACATTGAACATGGATGCACGACTTGCCACGAGCTGTACAGACTTGCAACCTATGTAGACTTGTGTGTTACAGCAAATGATGCACAGCCATAGCTCATGAATGTATAGACTTTACGAGCAAGAGGCAAGGCTGACAGATGTATAGATTTGCTAAACGATGCACAGCCATTGAGGAATGTATACACTTGAGTGCGTGTATGCTAGAATGATGTATAGACTTGGATGTGCCGGCAGAGGATGTACAGACTTGTGCTATACAGACTTCAACTCAAATATGCATAGAGACACAAAGTGAGACGGATGGATGTATAGACTTGGGTTGTACAGACTTCAACTCAAATATGCATAGAGACACTAAGTGAGACGGATGGATGTACAGACTTGGGCTGTACAGACTTCAAATCAAATATGCATAGAGACGCTAAGTGAGACGGTAGATGTACAGACTTGCTGTGTGTAATGCATGCGATGTATAGACTTGATAGCATGAGACGCTGAGTGAGACTGACTGATGTACAGACTTGGAAAGACGATGCATGCACAAGCCAATGATGTATAGACTTTGATTACGTCCGATGTGCAGACTTTGATAGCATGAGACGCTAAGTGAGACTGACCGATGTATAGACTTTAAAATGATGCATGAGACGCTGAGTAAGACTGACCGATGTACAGACTTTGAAAGATGATACATGCACAAGCCAATGATGTATTGACTTTGCCAATGTATAGACTTAAGAAACAATGCATGCACAAGGAATGTACAGACTTGGTCTTGCGACCACGGGCTGTACAGACTTTGATAGCGTGCATGCTGCAAGGCAATGTATGGACTTGTGTGTGCAGGGCAGACAATGTATAGACTTGATATAAACACAAGCAGACAGAACATTGCAAGACTATTTTTAACATTCAACCAGCTTCAGACCCAAGTATTCAACAGATAGATGCACAGACCATTGTATGCAGCAGAGTATGCCAATGTGATGCAATGACTCAAATGCGTGCAAGGTTAACTAAAACAACGATAGCACTTACCAAATGATCAAATGAGTCTTCCAAGGCATGAGAAGGCTATTTTCAATTAACACATGGATCACAGTTGCAATCCAAGGAAGACTGAACTTGCGCAGTCTCAATCCAATGATGCATTGACTCAAAGCAAGCTAACACAACAAAACTAAAGCTTACATAATATGATTCAACCAAGCCGCACAGAGAATTCCATCTCATATCAAAACAATCAAGATCTGTCCTATTAAATCAAGCACAATCAAGACCAATTTGAACTTAACTTGTCCACACCCAGTATGAGTAGACACAAGTTCATATGATATGTTAAAGCAGTGAAGCTGGCCATCCAAATGCAAGTATATACATGGAGAACTGTTAAGGCCAGTCAACCCAAGAGCATCCTAACCTGTAAAGCAGAGTATCAACATGTTGATGTCCCGGAATCAATGGCACCCAAGAGGGGGGGTGGATTGGGTGAAAACAAAGTTTTATCAAAGTTCTACACAATTTTAAGATTATGCGAGAATGCTAAACAATAGGTGCAGAATGAACCAGATCTATCAAAGATAATCATTGCAATAGCCTTTGGTACTAGGCGGAGTTAAGAAATCCGTAGATTTACTCACGCAAACTGTCGTCTTTCCGACAAGAGTAACCTTGTCAGTCTGATTCTAGCTTTTGATATGCCACGTATCTATTTGATGGTGATCCATAAAACAAGATCTAAAGATAGCAATTAAACTTAATCCACAAGCATGCGCAGAAGTGGGATAGTAGAAAAGGAGCAAGCCACAAGGAGACAACGATTTTTAGGTGGTTCGGATGCCACAGCAGCAACCTACGTCCACCCCTCACCAACCGTGAGGATCCACACACTATCTTGTGAAAGGATACAAGATCAACCACACACACACACACACAAAAGCAATCAAACTTGACTGCACACACACACACGGATCTGTGAAGATCAACACACACACAAATGGTTTAGGATTACAACCACAAGACACTTGAAGAAGAGAAGGATGTGAGAATGGAAGAACACAAGAACAAGGGCTTGATTAGTGCTCCCCCTTAGTTGATGAAGGATTCATTGGATGCAGCTTGAGGTCCACTTGATGCAAGCTTGATCTTCTTTAGATGTGGCTTGATCTTCACTCTAGAAAGAAGGAAGAAGGATGAAGAAATCTTCTCAGAGCACTGTTCACGTCTACAGTGCAAGCTTCCTCCTTCCCACCTTTGGTAGCCTCCTTTCATCCACAATAAGCATTAGGGTTTTCCAATCCCTCTTGTATATGTTTTATAGGTTCTTGAATGGTCCAAGGACTCTCCCAGACCAGATCCACAATTTCTAGAGAGTTTGGTTGCTTAGGGATTAAACAATGCCAAAGAGAATGGCTTTTCTCAAAATATAAAAAGTCAACAATTGGTTGTAGCTCGGGGCTGGCGGTCGACCTACAGAGGCCAGCGGTCGACCGCCAGGGGCCGTCTTGTGGCCATTTTGCTGCTGTGAAAATAGGTCGACCGCTAGCTCCTAGCGGTCGACCGCCAGGTTCGACTGCCAGGTTCACAGGTTGCCAGACTTGAGTTCTGTTATTTTAGGTTGACCGCCAAAGGTCCACAGGTTGATCGCCAGTCTCCAATCCTGCAAAAATCAAGTGTTAGCTCACTTGAAACTATCCATTGGTTCGATGCTTGAAATAGGCTTGTGTTATAGTTGATTACAAGTTGGTTTAAATTCGATATAACACATGGAAGGATTCATTAACACAAGTGTGAAATGGGATGAAATTTGATGGTTTAAAGCATGAAACTTCGTTTTAAAACAAGGTACATGGGACATAAAACTTCTGGGTTTTGTTATCATCAAAATCACTCAGATATGTTCAACACATGTGAGCTCGTTTATCATGAAAATGCCATTGAGCATAAAACACACAAAACATTGGAATCATCAAAACCATTGTCACACCCAACACAAGTCAAGATCCAAGAACTCATGCTCACGCGATCAAGGCATTCCCATCACATTCAATTGGACTTAATGAAACATAAATTTGATAAAACTTCAATTACATCATTCATGAACAAGAAAATCAAGCTACATTCAGTTTCCTATCCGCAAGAGGGCGGATCTTCCATAATTCTTTCATGTAGCCACGGCGTGTTTTGTCGTTCTCTTCCACTTCCTCTTGCCACGGACGCACTTTGCTGATCTCCCACATGGTCAGCGCATTCCGAACTGCTCTTTCATCCTCCTCGGTCCCCATCTTCCTAGGTAGAAGGGGAGGGTAGTGTGATAGTGCAGGAACTTCAATTTGAGGTAGTCCGATCTGAAGATGACACCTGTGCGGGTTGTAGATTGCCATGGTAGTATTCCCCACTAGCTGGAGGTCAAGGCCTCGATGCCGTGGTATTCTAAGCAAAGTGCTTCGAAGGACTTTTGGGCGCATGGTGAACTTCTCTAATGGCAAAGTGTTGAGGAAGAGGCGCCATTCATCCCATGTTTTTTTGTCCGCCGTCCGGCATTCAACCTGTGAAGAGAATCCAAATGCACCTCCAATAAAGAACAAAGGGTGGCTCCCAAAGATCTGGCTAGCAGAAGTTATGTCTTCCTTAGGTTGGAATTTTATTCTCACACCCATCCAACATTCGAGGAGTATCATGGAACCGAATAAAGGCCCTCCTAAGCAAGCGGAGCTTAGTCCTTCGTAGAGATATGAGAGGATTGCTTGAGAGATGGACATTCCCCGCCACAACCTGCTAATAATGCTAAGATTTTGGGTATCTAAGAGGTGGTCGGTAGTTGTGAAAAGGAAGACTCCGCATAAGCAAACCGACACCGCCTTGGCTATTGCTTCGTATCTCTCCCACTTGTTTTTGCAATGAGAGGCTATCCACTGAGCCATGGGTATCAAATGAATGTGGTGTAGATTGATCATGGTCCTCACGTCCTTTGGATTGTGAATGAAATCGCTCAAGATCAAGGACGAGTCAATAGGCTCCACCGTATGGCAAACTAGATCTTCATCCCCCGCCTTAGTCTTAGGAATGGTTAGGTAGGTTTATACCTCCTCTAATAGGACTATAGCTTCAAAGGAAGGGAAGATGAAACTATGTGTTTGAGGATGCCACAATTCTATGAGGGCTGAAATGCTTGGCCAATCCAAAGATAATTTCTGAAAGTTTTTGGCTAAGACCAATAGAGGTTGGAGGTGCCATGCCATAAGGATTGCTAAGACTTCTAAAGGGAGTTCTTTGATCATGGGAGCCCCCCACTTCAAGTTGGAGTAGCATCTTGAACCAGGAAGAGGCTAGAAAGGAAGAGAAGGAAAAAGAAGAAGAGATCATAAGAGGTATGAAGTACAGAAGTTATTAACTTTGTATCAATAGAACTCACCACCCTTTGAGCGCTTGAGCTCAGATGTTTGGTGATCGATGTCAGCCTTTGCAACTCCCCATGTTCTTTCCAGGCAGCTTTAGGTCCGGTGTAGACTTTCTCCTCCATGGCCGCCACTTCCAAACTTCTTTTCATGGTGTCTCTACCCTTAGGAGAGGCTTTTCAGCCCTTGTAGCAGAAAATTCAGCAAAGCTATGATTTTTGGCTAAGTTCTCAGGTTTTAAAGGCTTACTTTTGGCTCTAGAATGATAAGATTTGGGTTAGAAGACCTTATCTCAAGTCTAGGAGAGTTCTAGTGGGGTTTAGATGGTTAACCTTCGGGTTTGGACTCTCACGGCGTAATCCGTCTCGGAGTAAACCTCGTTCTTTGGCAGTCTATCGTAAGGCCGTTACTTGGCTCTGACGCTCCAACTCTGGGCCGTCACATTTCCTGTGGGTTTCTTTTGGCCCAACCTCGTTCTGTCAAGCCTAATGGTCTAACAGTAGACCGTCACAGGTTGTGACACATGCTTCCTGGACCGTCACATTTTCTGCAACCTACTTCAATATAGCATTGTTCTGCCATCTTTAACGGTCTATCATTTGGCCGTTACATCATTCTGACGCTCCACCTATGGACCGTCACATTTTCCTGCTGATCAGTTTGTAGTCTGGCCTGACATCTCTGACGGACTTACGTTGGTGCGTTACAGAATTCTGACGCATCCTTCCTAGACCGTCACATTGTCTGCTGCTGGATTTGTGCTATTCCTTTATGCCTATGGTCCTTCATTTACACATCCCACTTCATTTACATAATTTCAGTCATCCCACACATTTCCACACCCATTTCCACATGCATTTCCCTCGTACATTTACACATATTCTTGCATTTCATTCGCGCAATTCACTTCATCCATGCCATTCATTCGTATTCCGTTCACACATACAATCATTCACATAAAACAACACAAAAACGTAAAACAAGAGTTTTTCACTCCATTTCATTCATTCTCATTCCATTTTCATATACAAGTGTAATAAAAGAAGATAAATGCAAGCTCACTCGGCCGGCTTGTCTGCCGGGCCGCCGTCATCATCTCCACCCTCGGGTCTCTGCGCTGGTGGCGCTATGGATGCGCTCTCCTCCTGCTGTCCCCGCTCTTCCCTCTCATTCCTCCGCTGACCGGAGGAACTGATGAGATAGTCAGTCGCTGATCTGGTACGGTAAGCGCTCCTCGGTGCTCCACTCTGAGAGGCGCTCCGCTCTGGTCCTCGGCCCATCATCCGTATAGTCCTCTCCAGGGTTCGTACCTCGACCTTCATATCATGTGCCTGGAGCCGCGCTGCTCGTGCCTCGGACCAATATCTCTCTAGGTTCGCCGTCTGCGTGGCCGTACGCTCAAGCTCTCCTCTCAATCGGGCCACCTCCGCCCGTAGTAGTTCTGTCTCTGCTCGAGCCCGCTCAGTCTCAGCCCGATTTCTCTCTGCCTCTGTCCGAGCCTGCCTCGCCTCAGCCATCGCTGTGGCTAGCTCTCTCGCCTATAGTTTGCATTTCATCATGATTAGTCAAATAAGAATTTAATTTTGCATGAGCATTTTATGTCAAAGGTTAGCGTCTCACCCGCTCTGCAAGGGTAGCCTCGGCCTCCTCAGCCCAAGCAACCGCTCGGGTGAACTCAACGTCTCGCTCCGCTCTACCTCCCGCAGGCTGCGACGACGACGATGGGGCATCCGGTCTGACTCTTTGGGCTCCCTCAGCCCGCTGCATTTATGAATCATAGTTAGTCAGTCACATTTGCATCATTTGCATCATAAGCATAAATCATTTAAGTCTCAGGTTTTGGGAATCTTACCAGGAGCTCCAGGGCGGTCGGTACTCGTCCCGCTGCTGGATGGTGGCATGGAGTAGCCCTTCGAGCTCGGCTATCCTCCCCTCAGGGTCTAGCTGCATTTAGAGAGCATGGGTCAGTGCATATAGAATTTTTGCATATTGGAATAGAAGTATTTTAAGTTTAGGGTTTCATACCGGTCGCCGGGTACCTCGGTAGACCTGGTCCCCGTACCGCCGGTCTTAGGCTTTCAAATACGCCTCATCGCCATCAGCCCGCTCCTTCACTGCCCGACCCCTCTTGTTCCAATCATGGACGTATTTCACCTTGCGGGAGCACCAATCCACGTCACCACTGATGCCCTTTGATGATTTGCCCGGGCATTCGTCGCTTCGGCGCGGGAAGGTCACCTCGGGCTAGTGTAATCCTCGGGTCTGCAAGATCAGCCGGTAGTGCAGCGACTCGATGACATTGATGCAGTGCAACCATACATCTCGCCCACGGTATGATAGGGATGTCTGGACCCATGGCTATCCCTCGGTACCCTCGTCCTGGTACGGGGTCCACCTCACCTGAAAATCATGTTAGTTTGTCAGCATATAAAACCATTTAGAACATTCATGAGCATTTAAAAAGCATTTAGAGTCCTGGGCTTACCGCCATATGCGGGAAGGAATCCAGCTCATCCTGGATCGCCCGGGTCAATCTGGTGATCGACCCTGAGTCCCTGGCAACCACCCATCTCCTCGCGATCGGGATCCGCCCGGGATGTTGTAGTGTGCCTCGCCCAATCCCAGGGAGGTACACGAAGCTCCATATCTGCATTTAGGAGTCATGTCAATCAATTGCATTGCATAATCATTTGCATAATCATATAGGAAGCATTTAAGTCAAGTATACCTGTAAGAAAGGTGAGAAGCCGCCCAACATCGTCTGTCGGTCCGTCGTGCTGAGCGACTCGAATAGGAAGGCCAGGACTGCTGCTCCCCATGCGTACTTTCCTACTCTGCCCAAGTCCTCGAGCAATGGCAGTACTATGCAACTAATCACGTCCGCTCAAGTCGCGAACAACAGCTTCCCGAATAGCAGCATGAGGAACCACCTCAACACGCGATCTCCCTCCGGTCCTATCTCTGCTGCCCCATGTGGGTGCACCTGTTCAATCACTCGCCCTAGATGCTCCTCGGGTAGCTCTCCCACTGCAATAGCAGCTCCTCTCAATCCCAAACTCTCCTTCAGTCTCGATCTCAAAAGCTGGGAGGAAGTATGGCCCGGTCTGATCAAATCCAAGCCCAGCAGCTCCTGGGCGAACTCCCTGTAGTTCCCGTAAGTCCACCCGGTCACCGCTGCTCCGTGGACTCTCAATCCAGAAATTCTCGCCATGTCTTCCAGTGTGGGGATCATGTGGCCCCATGGGAAGATGAATGCTCTGCTAACTGGGTCCCATCGTTGATGCAGCGCGTAGAGCAATGGCGTGTCCATCCTGATCACCTCGATGCTCAGCACCTCGGTGAATCCCATAGCTACGAGTCGCTCTCTCTGGTAGTCGGGCAGTGCCTGGTAGACTGTCCAGATCTGGAGCCATGGGATTCTTGTTCGTCTTTTTCCCTACATGCATTTAGATCATAAATTAGTCAATTGCATCATAGAGTCATTACATAACATTCATATAATGAAAACAAACAAAAAAATTGAATAATTGGAAACCTCAAAAATAGTTCTGGTCTCTGGTGACTGTGACGGCCCTGGGGTGGTGCATCACAGGGCTCTAACACACCAGGGGTGGTGCGTCAGAGTTGTGATGGTCACTGGTAGGACCGTCACAACCTCTGCACAGGGGTGATCTTTGTTTTCATTTCTTTGGCTTCCCACTTTGGCCAAATGGCCTAAATGTGATCCTAATGGGTTCATAGACCCATTTTCTACCCCCCATTCATCCATGCAAACTCATAAAACTTATAAAAATTGAAAATTGAAAATTAGGGCGAACGGGGCTACCTCATGCTCTTGGCCCCGTTTCCTTTTCTTCTCTGTTATCACGGCTTCTCCTTCATCCAGGGGAGCTTCCCCTTGGTCCTCCTCAGTCGTGGGGGCCTCTTCTTCCACCGTGGATGTCCTCGTCGCTGTTTCTCCTTCCTCGGTCGGCGGGATCACCTCGCGCTCTATCCGATGGTGGAGGCGGCGTATCGCCTTCCTCTTCATCCCTTTCTCCCTCCTAAGTGGCCGTGGGGCCTCGTCGCCGGCCATCTCCAGTGGGTGGTCGCCGGTGGTCCTCGGTGTTCTCGGTTGGGGTTTTTTGGGTGTTAGGGCGAATGATGTGTGTGACCGTTCGGTATTGTGTTTTTTGAACGCTCAGGAAATGTGACGGTCTATCGCCAGACCGTTACAGTCTCTGACGCGTATGCCTTAGACCGTTTGGTCAGTTTGAATCGTGCATTGAAGGATGTGAACCGCCAAAGCTCTGACGGCCCAAGGCTGATCCGTCAGAATTCTATGACGCACCTTCTGTAGACCGTTACAGTTTCCAGGTTGCTTGATGAAGAAAATGGTCTATTTGATGCCTGAATGATTGCATTTTTTCTATGACTTATATTATTAATGCAATTCATGCGTACAAATGATTATGTCTCGTTTCATGCTCATATGAATTATCATTGGCTAACCTCTTTCACATGGATGAAGTTTTGAAAATAATTGTCATTCGCCAGTTCGCCGAGCAAGTAAGTCAGGTATTGTGTCCCGATTTCATTTCCCCTTTAATGCATTACTATATGTTATCTATGATATATTATCTCGAGAACCGACTGGTCATTCATGTGTTCTGGGATCTGATGTTCCCCTTAAACAAAAATGATGACGATCTAAGTGCACATGTTTAATCGTTGGATAGGCCGTTAGGTTGGAAAAGCTTGGGGACGATGGTTCTGTCTTGCACGCCGTGGTTGCAGATGGTGTCCTGACCCTGATTTCTCCGGTCTAGCAATACTATTCTCGAGTATCTTGTTATTTTATTCTTTCTTTGCATTCGTTTTGATGATTTCTTTTATTTTAGCCCAGCATGCATCATGCGCATTCTTTGAGCATTCATGAATCTTCATCTGTTCAAGATGTCTCACTGATGGTGAATAGTTGTGTTCTCAATCTCGAATGAGGAGAGTCATTTCCACTCTGAATTAGAAGGTTTACTTTAATCTACTCGCTTGATTTGGTTAGCTGAAGATTCCTGTCTGGAGTTTGGTTAATCGTCTTTTCCTTTCCGTTGCTTCCGGCGGCTAGCCGTGCTTTCCTTTCCTTAGTTGTTAGTTCCTCCAGACATGTGTCATTTGGTTGGCTATTTCCTTGTGATTAGTTTGAAGTTTTTTGGAAAATTCCCGCCGCTTGTTGGTTGAGACGGGTGTCGTTTGCCTTAACGCCCGCTTTTTAATTCACTCCGCTTCATTTTCGCTTCATCTCCATGTTCCATTTCGCTTTCGCTTCATCTCCGCTTGCTCCCCTACAAAGAGGACGTTAAGGAGGGGCATCTATTGACACCCGTTTTATGATCGATAAGTTGGGTCATCTCCTTGTTCACTCTATATGATGCTCCAAGTTATTCACTCTTTCATTGAGCCTTCTTGATCAGCTGGAAGGTTTATTTCATGGGTCTTAGCTCCTTGGTTGGGTATGATTCCATGATTTCTTGCATTGGATGAAGCTTAGCAAGCTTTCTTTTCATTTTTGATCCTTATTGTCTCTAATGATCTATACCAGGCACATTACATCCCTCTGACGCATCAGCCCTTGGCCGTTACATCTTGTAGAGTCTTAGAGCTCAAGGCCTGCTTCAGTTCTTATCCTTTTTGTTATCCGTTGGCTCTAACGGTCCATCGTGTAGCCGTTATATTCCTCTGACGCGTTATCCCTCGACCGTTACATTCTTCAAGAGTCCAACACTTTTGAACTTCTCCCATTTATCTTATCTTCTTAAAGGATAAGCTTGTGTGACGGTCTACCCCTGGAGCATTACATGCCTGTGACGGTCTGTCGTGCAGCCGTTACATCAAACAAAGAGTCCTGGCCAAGTCTGCTCCTCTGCTACTCCATGGTCGAATTGAGAGTTTGATCTTATGATTGCTCTTTCAAATCTGATCCTCAGAACCTTCTGTTTGTTTCTATGGACTCTTGGGAGTATTATCTTCAAGAGTTTGCTAAGTATCATCCTCCTTTTTAGCTGGATTATCATCTGCTCGACCGGAGAGTTTGAGGGTCTATAAATAGAACCCTTGACTTCATGGCCTGAAGGAGTAATCTGGAGTTTGCGTTGAAGTGCTGCCGCATTCGGGAGTCACATCCAACCAAGAAGAGCTATCTCTCACGTCCGTCTGCTTCTTAGTCAAGGGAGTATTCGATTTTCCAAGTGTTTAGTTCCATCATTTGCATACTTGTGTTCTTCCTCTTCCTTTTCATCATAGCATTGTCCCACTCCTTCTCCCACGTTCTTCCACTTGTTTCAATCATTTAAACATCCTTCCTATATTTTAAAACGCCCAGAGGGGTTAAAAAACCAAACTTCTCCGGTATTCCCCTTTCCTTTTGAATGCTATTGAGTTCATTTGATTATTGATACTACGCTTGTTTGAAGGGCTAATTTGGGGTTATTTTCTTGTGTTCTATGTTCTTTGGCAGGTTTACAGGGTTCATAAGGCGAGGCCCAAGCTTTCTCGCCGGCTGGAAAGTTTGGAGTTTGAAGGATTCACCAGCTTGTTCTACAGACACTCCGACGGTCTTCCTCAGGTGCGTCAGGTTCCTCTAGCGGTCTATCGGGCGACCGTCACACTCGCTATGACGCGTGGGCATTGGACCGTCATATTCAACAGAGCTGCAGTTTCCTATTGGTCTCTCTCTCCCGTGGGCGGGTGCATCATCCTCCTATTCTAAGGTATTTCTCAAGTCTTTGGCTTGTGTTTACCTTGATGGCGATCACGTTCTTTCTTGGTATTGGGCATTAGCTTCCTCTCTCATATCTGTTATTTACTCTTGCTTGCTCCACCTCTACGGTGTGTTTTTCTTTATTCTTTATTCCACGCCCCGGCGTGTGTCTTTCTTTATTTGTTTAGTTTAGTTTTGATGATTGAGATAGCATGCCCATGATAGAGCTGGTTCTGATTGCTTAGGTTCATGGTTTACATGTTCATAGGTTGATTGACTTTATCACTTGGCTCATATTTCTATTTAGTCGGCATCATAATCCCATCTTGAAAAAGAAGGGACACATTGAAACCAACAGTATGATGCTATTGGCGTCGCATTACGCTGGTGGTACTTTCTTTATAAATAATTGAAAATCCATGGCAATCACAAATATCCACGGATTTTCCATAAAGTGGTATTCCATAAAAATTCACGAAGTACTTGTTAAGAGTACATTCTTGCTTGACTTGCTAGTACATTCTTGTTCATGAAAGGCCATAATTACATTCTACTTGATCATACTTGTTTATTCATATCTTAACTTTGTCATGTCTTCTTACTTTAGTTTATTTACATGATTTATCGCATTCGCATGATTTCACCTTATTCTTTAGAGCTAAAATGTTAATCTCTTTAACATTGCCTACATGTTGATACGAAGATACCTACTTGACAAGTGTGCTCATTACCTATTTTCAATCTTTTTCAGGAGATGCAAGTAGTTCAGATTCGAATTCAAGTTGTTCAAGTGGTGGGTCCGAGAGCGAATGAAAGTCACATGAGATTGAGAGAAGACTTAGGAAGTCAATAATGTCTAGATCGAGTTCATGTAATTTTCTTTTTATTGAGTCGACTAGATTTAAGTGAATTGGAATAGTCTATGTATTTGAATTTTATCATTCTTATTATTAATGAAAGGAGAAGTTGATTGAATTATTGTGAAATTACATCTTATGTGTGATTGTCTTACGCTCTGATTATTCTTGCTTGCAAGAGGCTTACCATGCCAGCTGTTCACGTTTTCTGAGATTATCTTCTGATGTATTAAAAGCTCGGGGCATGACAGCTAAGTTGGTATCAGAGCCTAGGACTTAGGGAAGAAAGTCATAGGATAAGTCCAAGGTTTAGGACCCATACCTATGAACTAAGGAAGAAATTTCCCACCCATGTGAGAATTGGGTAGAGCCGGGATAAGATAATAAATTAGCTCTAGATTAATTCCTTTCAAAATTCACTGGGGATTAACAACTTGTTATTCTCTCAGGTACCTTATTCTTATAATGGCTCATCGCGTAGATTGGGATGGTATGCAGTAGACTGTTGCAGGCCACACTCAGGCACTGCAAACGATAGCTCAAGCAGGCACATGAGCAAGGGCTGGGGACTTGCATCACAATTTTCGAGGCTTAAATCCTCCCCGTTTCTATGATTCTTCGAATCCAGATAAGGCCGAGAATTGGATCGATGAAATGAACCGTATATTCGACGTCATACAGTGTACATACCAAGAAAAAGTGTCTTGCTACTATTCAACTAAACAAGGATGCACGTACATGGTGGAAGTCGATTCCGGCACCTCAAGTTGATGCACCACACACATGGGAAGGCTATCTTACCTTATTCCGTGCCAAGTATTTTTCAGAACATGTCAAGGAAAGAAAGGCTATGGAGTTCGCTTCCCTACGTCAGGGAATGATGACGATTGCCGAATATGAACTGTAATTTTCCAGGCTAGTGCCCTATGCAACTCATCTGACTAGTACCGATTTATTGAAGGCCAATCGGTTCATGGACGGGTTAAGACTCGATTATATTCAGTAGCACGGGACCCAAAATATACGTACTTATGTGGAGATGGTCCAACAGGCGTATCTCTGTGAGAGGACCTTAGAAAAGGTCAAAAAATTAAAGGGGAAAGGTGAAGAATCGAGCCGATGGTCAGATCGACGTAGTAAGAAGGAGAAATTTAGCATCACGGAGCCCTACATACCCCGTGATAGCAGAAAGAGGTCTAGGAATGGGAGTGGAAATAGCTCCCAGAAGAATAAGAAAGTCAAGGAGGACGATAAGCAAGTCATGGCGGCTTGCACCTTTTGTGAAAAGTTCGGCCACTCGGTCGAGGAATGCTGGAAGCGCCTCGGTGCTTGTTTAAGGTGTGGCAGCCTTGAGCATCGCATGCCAGACTGTCCTCTTATGAAGGAACAATCGTCTAGTGGTGGACGCAAGAGGCAGGCTTGCCTCAATGCTATTCTAGAAAATGATGAAGTGCCCCAGAATGATGGGCTAATGGAAGGTACCATCCAAATCTATTCCCATCCTGCATTTGTGCTCTTTGATATCGGTGCTTCTCATTCTTTTATATCCACTACTTTTTCAAAAACATTGCCAGTTTCATCAGTTCCCCTACCTTCAGACCTTTCTATTACCACACACTTAGGTTCTGGAACAAAGCATACCGATTACTACCCTAATAGTGAGGTAACGATAGAAGGTCATAATCTCCCTGCAAACTTAGTATGCCTTGACATGAAAGATTATGATGTCATTCTAAGGGTAGATTGGCTAGTGGATCATGATGCCGATATCAATTGTTGGAACAGGATAATATCCTTTCACAAACCAGTTCTTCTGAGATTTTCCTTCCTTGGTATCAAGTATAGGAAACATCCTACCATCATTTCTTCTCTTCACGCTTGCAAACTTATTTCGCAAGGATGTGAAGCTTTTCTTACTTCTGTAATTGTTACCGAGTCCAAGAAGATCATCTTAGCAGACATCCCCATCGTAAATGAGTTTCTTGATGTATTCTCATCAGATCTACCCGGTTTACCACCCGAAAGGGAAGTAAACTTCTCCATTGAACTCATTCCCGGAGCAGCACCTGTTTCTATAGCTTTCTACAGGATGTCCCCCACAAAACTTAAGGAATTGAAGATGCAGCTTCAGGAATTGTTAGACAAGGAGTTCATACGACCTAGCACATCCCCTTGGGGTGCGCCAGTTCTTTTTGTCAAGAAGAAGGATGGATCGCTCAGACTCTGTATCGACTACCGGTGACTGAATAAACTCACAATTAAAAACAAGTATCTGTTGACGCGTATCGATGAGCTTTTTGATCAGCTCTCGGGAGCAGAATATTTTTCCAAGATAGACCTTAGGTCAGGCTATCACCAGCTCAGAATTTAAGATGAAGACATATATAAAACTGCTTTTTGAAGCCGTTATGGTCATTATGAGTTCGTTGTAATGCCATTCAGGTTAACCAATGCCCCAGCAACATTTATGCAACTCATGAATAAAGTTTTCCAGCCTTATCTGGACCAGTTTGTAGTCGTCTTTATTGATGACATCCTCATTTACTCCAAGACAAAGGAAGAACAAGAAGAGCATCTGAAAATAGCCTTGCAGACTCTAAGAGAACACAAACTCTATGCCAAACTTAGTAAATGTGAATTCTGGCTTAAGGAAGTTACATTTCTTGGCCATATTATTTCAAAGGAGGGTATCGTTGTTAATCCTTCTAAAGTGGAAGCTGTCAAGAACTGGAGCCAGCCAACGACTATGTCAAAAGTAAGAAGTTTTCTAGGTCTGGCTAGGTATTACATGAGATTTATCAAAGATTTCTCAAAAATTATTGTTCCTTTGACAAGACTTACAAGAAAAGAATATCCTTTCGTATGGTCGAAGGAGTGTGAAAAGAGTTTTCTATGATAGCCCCTATATTATCATTGCCCGTTGAGGGTGGTGGATTTGAAGTTTATACGGATGCATTTGGCATTGGCCTAGGGTGCATTCTTATGCAAAATGGAAGGTAATTTGCTATTCTTCAAGACAATTGAAACGTCATGAAGAGAATTATCATATGCATGATTTAGAATTGGTGACTGTTATGCCTTAAAAAATTTGGCGTCACTACCTCTACAGAGAAAAAATTACGGTTTATTCAGACCATAAAAGTTTAAAGTATTTGTTCTCCCAAAAAGAACTGAATATGAGGTAAGGAAGATGGTTGGAATACCTTAAAGACTTTGATTTTGCTATTCAATATCATCCTGGCAAAGCTAATGCTGTAGCGGATGCACTCAGCAAAAAACCAATGGGAAAGCTATCAAGTCTTATGATTAGTATGACTAATCTTATTCCTCAATTTGCTCAGTTGAACTTAGATATTGACATGAAGGAAGAAGATTATTTTATAGCCAATATCCGAGCTCAACCTACATTAATAGAAGATCTAGTCCAGCTACAAGACAATGATCCCGTTTTACTAGAAATTAAAGTAAATTTTGAGCAAAGGTCGGATTTCTCTATTACCAATGATGGAAGGTTACTATTCATGGATCGAATTTGTATACTGGATCATGTTGATACTAAGAAACTGATCCTGGAAGAAGCTCACAATTCCAAATATACCATTCATCCAGGTGGTACTAAAATGTATCAAGATCTTAAAAGGAACTTCTGGTGGCCCAACATGAAAAGAGAAGTGGTAGATTTCGTGTCCCGCTGTCTCACTTATCAACAAGTAGAGGCAGAGCATTTCAAACCCGCAGGTAAATTACACCCCTTGAATATTCCCGAATGGAAATGGGAAAGCGTAGGGAAGGATTTCATCATGGGTTTACCAAAGATAAGAGGAGGACACGATGGTATATGGGTAATCATAGACCGATTGACTAAGTCTGCACATTTTCTGCCAATAAAAAGTCGATGGTCTGTGGATATTCTAGCAGCATTATACATGAGGGAAGTTGTCAAATTACATGGTGTCCCTGTCACTATTATATCTGATAGAGATCCTCGATTCACATCACAGTTTTGGGAGGGTCTTCAACATTCTCTAGGGACCCGACTAAACTTTAGCACATCATTTCATCCACAGACTGATGGTTAAACGGAGAGGATGAATCAAGTGGTGGAAGATATGTTCAGGGCTTGTGCTATTGACTTTGGAGGTAGTTGGCATGATCACTTACCTCTAGTAGAATTTTCATACAACAATAGCTACCAAGCTAGTATACAGATGGCACCGTTTGAAGCTCTATATGGAAGAAGTTGTCGATCACCTATTTGTTGGAATGAAGTAGGAGAAAGACAATTTCTAGGTCCTGACATGGTTAGGGATACTACAGAAAAGATAAAACTTATTCAGGAAAGACTCCAGATGGCACAAGACCGGCAGAAATCTTATGCTGATAATCTAAGACGTGACTTGGAGTTCCAAGTAGGAGACCATGTATACCTTAAGGTTTCTCCGGGTAGTGGTATTCGAAGATTTGGCATTAAAGGCAAGCTTACTCCAAGATTTATCGGCCCATTTGAAATTCTGGAAAGAGTCGGTGAAGTGGCTTATCGACTGGCTCTACCTCCACAACTAGCAGGAGTTCATGACGTATTCCATGTTTCTATGTTGAAGAAATATGTGTATGATCCTTACCATGTTATCACTTATGATGATTTGGAGATTCAGAAAGATATAACGTACGAGCAAGCACCAACTAAGATTCTTGAGCGAGAAGTGCGTCAATTAAGGAATAAAGCCATTCCTATGGTTAAGATTCAATGGAAGAAGTCATGGCCCATGGAAGCAACATGGGAGACGGAGGAAGCTATGCGTAAAAGATATCCGGAGTTATTTAATTGTAAGTACACTCTCCATAAAAATCCATGAATTGAATTTGGCGACCAAATTCTCTTAAGTGGGGGAGGGTGTAATGCCCCAGAATTTTTATAAAGTATTTTGAGAATATCTAGTATTTATTTGGAATTATTAAAGTATCAAATGAATTAATAAATGATCATTGGGTTAAATAAATCATTATTAAAGCCCAAATAAGGTAACCAATTAATCTATCCCATTTAATAGAAGCCCAAAAGGTTTAAGGACCAAGCTCATGAAGTTTGGCCCATATTCTAGAAAGATAATTAACCTATTCACGAATTAATAAGGATAAATACTCCTTATTTAGATAATTTAGTAGATAAGATAAAATTAGAGTTTTGAACTCATTTCAAATTCAGCGCCAGGACCTATAGCGGTCTATCGTAAAACCGCTACAAGGCATTTGGCGGACCAATATTCGACCGCTATTTCTTGTCAGTTCTGTGAGTGGAAGAACGAGCAAAAAGATCAGATTTTAGAGGTCTTATCACTTAGAGATTGAGATGGGAGGACTAGTAAACATGTTCAGGACTTTCAGAAGTCGATCCAAAGTTTAATAAGGACTCTAGGATCGATCTAATCCTCAAACTCTAGTAAAATCCTATAAATAGGACCTAGTTTTGACCTGCGCGACCCTTATATTGGCTCGCGTGGAATCAAGGTAAGACGGCGTTATTTCAGGTAGGTTCTTTAGAAGTTTTTATTGCCAATACATAGGACTAAAATCTCCAAAAATTTCATGCCAAGAGATCAAGCACACAAGGAGATAGAAGCTTGCAAAGTTGCTGGATCCACGTTTGTGGCCCAGGAAACTGTGCAAAAGTCTAGTGAAGATCAAGGAATTAGGTTGCCAAATCAAGGTATTTAGCTTTAGTGCCTTTAGAACGTTTTGTTCCCCTTAATATCTACTTCTTACCCTCTAAATTTCACGTCATTAGGTCAAGAGGATCTAGAGATATCAGGGGGAGAAGTTGCTGATTTGTCACAAGGAGTGCAAGGGACTAAGGGTAGCATCTAATTCGTAGTTTAAAATATTTAGCAGAGGTAGGTCATCTCATGAATGGCAAAAATACTATTCTAGGGATACAAGCCCTCTGGTTTTACTCGATTTCATGCTTTATGTGTGGAGAATTTCATGTTTCAATAGGACCTATGCACTTAGTATTTCATTCATGCATATTCCTTAACCTTAATGAACCAAATAAATTCTCTTATTCCAATACATGATTCCCATGCATGTTACAGCCTATTTCTCGTTCTATCATGTAGTAGTTTTACTAATATGTTGATTTCCAGACATGATGTGCTTTAAACATTAGTTATTATCAGTCGTACTCTAGCGACTTAATGCTCGACCGCCAATCACATATAGCGGCCCTACGATAAACCGCTAGACACTCTGTTAACTCGATTCTTATAGTCTTTCTGGTGACCTTACGATAAACCGCCACATTACTATAACAGTTCTATAATAGACCGCCAGCATTTTGTTTCTGTCAACTCGAGGTAGGATCAAGGATAGTCCATTTGACTTATAAGTAAGCCTAGTTAACTATGTTCAAACCTGATTTAATGTTATATACTATCTTGAGTTTTGTTTTACTGATTCATAACAGTAATTTCATGTTCTTGATGGTCCTTAAGATTATTTTAAACATATGATAGTTTCATGCCAAAAAAATTATATAATTTTAAAATTATGGTTTAGATACTGATGCGGGACGGACCACGGACTCGACTCGAATTAGAAATGCGACCCTTGGACTCTAGACGAGCTCGTAATTTTCCCTTAATGAGGGAAGAGTCGGACGTGCGCGGTTGAGAAACCGGCAGTGAGCTAGGGTGGTCGGCTCTCTCTTGTGCCCGGATCGGGTCACGAGACGATAACGCTCTCTCTCGCAGCGGCGGTAATATAAATATAAAGCGAGCTAATTATCCTATCATGCTCTCTAGCAGCGGCATATAAAGCATATATGAAATAAAGCAAAATGCCAAGTGTAGGAGCGAATATGATACCTCCACGCACTCGGCGTGGGGAAGACGGACCCGGTCGAAACTCGTACTCCTGGAACAATAATACACGATTGCTACAGCAATGAATCACTGCCCACTCCACGCAGGGAGGTAAAGGGCCACACAAGTTGGTCCGAGAGGACCGATTTCGGGTTGATGGGCGGCTTCTCGCGTAGCTTCAGCAGCACACGTACTCGCGACCGTGGGGCCCACGTGCTGATCGGAGGGCCGTGTGGGACCGGGTGACACCGCTGTAGTGGGCATGCTTGGGGAAGCGCTCCCCGGGAGGGGCCAGAGACCGGGCGGTTCCGATCGGCACCGGTCGGAAAAGCTTCCCACAGATCTGCACTTGCTGTTTTCAGACGCGCGACCCAACGAGATCGGCCGCTGCGACCAATCCCGATGTCAGATCGGGGCACAGGAGCTATCATTGGAAAGTTCTCTTGAATCCTTCAATCTAGGCGTAGAGGGATTGATTGGATCTACTCGGATCTGGACTTTGCTGAATTTTGAAGTTTCTGTTGTACAGTACCTGAACTCTCAGATCAGCAGGTGAGTTGTCTGAGAACTGCCGTTGACCGTGAGGTAGACGTCCGATTCAGCTCCTGAGCTCTTCACCAAAGTTGTAGAGGTTTGAACAAAGAAAACGTAAATAATTCTTGTACAAGGATTGGTGAATGCTACGATTTATTATGGATTTTGGACTGACTGGTGGTCGGATCTGGAAATAGGCTGATAGAACTGTAGATGGTTCGGAAAGGGAATTTCTAAAAATATGAAATGAGCTTTAAAAATTCCACAAAAAAATTGGTGGTAGAGAGCAAGGTGGACAGAACTCCCAGTAAAATTGGGGGCTCCAATAAAAATCAAAACAAGGTCCGGATATGGGAAACTCAGTGTTGCTGTCACTGTAGACAGAATCCTGGCAGATCTAGGATGACCTGAAGACCGAAAATGGAAAAATAGCAAAAGGAAGAATTTTGACTTGAATGTTTTTTTGAAGATAGGGGTTCGAGAGGGGAACCACTCCTGAAAATTTCAGCTCCAGAGAAGGTGGGAAGTGGGAGCAGGAATTCGGGGAAGATGCTCCTGTCCTGGATGGACAGAATACCGAAGATGACATCGCGGCGGCTCGATGGCGGCATGAGCGGCGGTGGCGGCGGCACCGATGATGATCAGAGGTTGAGGGAAAAGATAGAATGTAGATCCACTCTTGAATTGGGGTTGAGGAGGAAGAACACCAGGGGGAGTGACAAAGATCGTTAAACAGCATGGGTCAATATCAAATTATATGTGTTATAAGTGTTTTATGTTAATTGGCCATATAGTGAGCCTTTATGCGTATGTTTCTTTTAAGATGTCACCATCTTGGAATAGTCTTGAGTGTCATTAGTCTTCCACCGAAAGTTATGTGTTAGGTGTTAGTCATAAAAGATTAGGTGTTAGGTGTTGAACATTAAGTCTTAGGTGTTGATATTTTGAACATGTTGTCTGTCGGGTGATGTCTATAAAAGGGTCTTGTAACTCCACTCTCAAAAAAACAATGAAGTTAAAATGAGTTTATTGGAAAGTTATGAGGTGTGATGCCTCTTTGCTTGTTTTCTTTCTCCGAGAAGGAGATGGGTGTGATGCCCATGGGGGTGTGAAGCCCCACCCTATCCCACTATCCCACCATCTCTTCTCTTCCCCTCCACTTAGCCATTAATTCTTGTTTGATTCTCCTTTTCCACCCACCATACCACACCCCATCTCCATCCATGCTCCCTTGCCCCCCACTACACCAAGCTGCTGCAACTCCCTCTCTATCTCTAACTTCTCTCTCTCAATAGCAGCCATGGCCGATAACCGTCGGGTCCTCCGAGTCCTTGCCACCCACCGCTCATCCCACCCAGCTCGGCAGCAACATGGATGAGCTCGCACCACTGCCCCCAGCCATGCAGGTGAGCCGCTGGTCAGCACCCGCCATCGATCCCTCTGTCTAAAATAGAGCCGCCGCTGGCCCACGCCACTGCCCATCCACCGTTCTCTCTCCTCCCTCCACTCCCTCTCTCTCTCTTCGTGACACACACTCTCTCTCTCTATCTAGTTTTCTCTCGCTCTCTCACTCTTTCTCTCTAGTTCGTAAGGTGTAAAAAAAAAGGAATGGTGAAAGAAAGAAAAAAAAGGTTTTAAAAAAATGGTTCGGGAAAGAAAATAAAAAGGAGAATTTATTGGGAAAAAATAATAAAAAAAGGAAATAGCAAATATTTTGATAAAAATAAAAAAAATTCATAAGATACGGGTTTTTTGTCCCGCATCAAGTGGTATCAGAGCGGTTACCCACTTGTTCTCACAAGTCGGGTCCTTGGACAAATTCGCTCCGTCAGGAAGGCAAGATTTGAAACATCGGATGTATCGTCCTTGAGATGGGGACGGGTGCGAAGCCCCATTCGGTGCTCCAGATCTGCCCTCCTCCTCTCCACCATGAAGGAAGAATTTGAAGCTTCGGATGCATCGTCCTTGAGATGGGGGTGGGTGCGAGGCCCCATTCGAAGCTCCAGGTCCGTCCTACTCCACTCCGCCAAGAAGGGCGAATATGAAGCTTTTTGTGCGTCATCCTTGAGATGGGGACGGGTGAGAGACCCCACTTGAAGCTCCAAGTCCGTCCACCTCTGCCGTCCGTCTTCGCCTCCACCGATGCCGCTACCATAAGGGTCCTGCAATTCGAGGTTCGAGGTCGAACCTCCTCCAAGGGGAGGGGTTTGACAAAGATCGTTAAACAGCATGGGTCAATATCAAATTATATGTGTTATAAGTGTTTTATGTTAATTGGCCATATAGTGAGCCTTTATGCGTATGTTTCTTTTAAGATGTCACCATCTTGGAATAGTCTTGAGTGTCATTAGTCTTCCACCGAAAGTTATGTGTTAGGTGTTAGTCATAAAAGATTAGGTGTTAGGTGTTGAAGATTAAGTCTTAGGTGTTGATATTTTGAACATGTTGTCTGTCGGGTGATGTCTATAAAAGGGTCTTGTAACTCCACTCTCAAAAAAATAATGAAGTTAAGATGAGTTTATTGGAAAGTTATGAGGTGTGATGCCTCTTTGCTTGTTTTCTTTCTCCGAGAAGGAGATGGGTGTGATGCCCATGGGGGTGTGAAGCCCCACCCTATCCTACTATCCCACCATCTCTTCTCTTCCCCTCCACTTAGCCATTAATTCTTGTTTGATTCTCCTTTTCCACCCACCATACCACACCCCATCTCCATCCGTGCTCCCTTGCCCCCCCACTACACCAAGCTGCTGCAACTCCCTCTCTATCTCTAACTTCTCTCTCTCAACAGCAGCCATGGCCGATAACCGCCGGGTCCTCTGAGTCCTTGCCACCCACCGCTCATCCCACCCAGCTCGGCAGCAACATGGATGAGCTCGCACCACTGCCCCCAGCCATGCAGGTGAGCCGCAGGTGAGCCGCTGGTCAGCACCCGCCATCGATCCCTCTGTCTAAAATAGAGCCGCCGCTGGCCCACGCCACTGCCCAGCCACCGTTCTCTCTCCTCCCTCCACTCCCTCTCTCTCTCTTCGTGACACACACTCTCTCTCTCTATCTAGTTTTATCTCGCTCTCTCACTCTTTCTCTCTAGTTCGTAAGGTGTAAAAAAAAGGAATGGTGAAAGAAAGAAAAAAAAGGTTTTAAAAAAATGGTTCGGGAAAGAAAATAAAAAGGAGAATTTATTGTGAAAAATAATAAAAAAAAGGAAATAGCAAATGTTTTGATAAAAATAAAAAAAATTCATAAGATATGGGTTTTTTGTCCCGCATCAGGGAGAGGTAGGGGGCGCACCAAGCTCTCTTGCTCCAAAATGGATTTTTTCTTTCATTAATTCCACAAAATGCTAAATACATGCTATATATATGAAATGGAAAAGGACCTCTAATGCCCCTAGATATAGAGTTTGGAAGGGCATATTAGGGAGTTCACAAGTTTTTCTCCCATGTGGTCAAAACACTTAATACATAATTTAATCTATCTTAGACCATTTCTATTCAAACTTACCTAATCTTCACCAACCAAGCCACCAACAAAGCCTAATAAGGCCAAAGAAGAGGGCGCCCCCCTTCATGGGCCAAAGGCTAATCATGGGCCAAGAGCCAACCACAAGCCCATGTTAGTCATGTACCATTCCCACCTAGATGGCCCATGAGAGAGTGTAGCCCAATTTGGGCCTTAAGTGACTTCATGACCCATTTGAATCCTAATGACCCAATATGAAGTAACACCTTAAGTGGACCTAATATATGATACCTAGTAATGGACTCTTCCTAGAAATGTGGCCCATTGGCTTAATTAAAGCCTTACAAAGGGGCCAAAAGAAAGAAATTAAGCAAATACACAAGTACAATCTCATACAAGCCATAACACACAAATACGTTCCACCCGTATAGCTTTTGATGCCCCATCAAATACTTGTATAGTGAAGATTTAACGTTGGTTTTTCACTGCACAGAGTCATTTTCTATAAATTCATGGCATATATTCCGGTATATATTCATTAGTTACCCACTTTGTACTTATAGGAACATAATCTTGAACTTGATGACCTCTCCTTTAGATATTCCTTCCAATGGACTAGGAAATCTTATTTCAAGGCCTCCGTAATTCTCCGTGAGCCTAGGATTCCCACTGGGATGCCGAGTTGGTTATACCATTAAAGCCCAATTATCTAGAAAGCACTACCGATGTTTTCTGATTTTGATTCTGCAACGGTTCAGTACTCGACCGGTAAGGCCCATTAATGGTCTAGTATCTGACCGCCACGTTATCTGAGTCCAAAATGATTTCTTTCTGGATTCAGCCCATTCTAGCGGCCCAATACTAGACCGCCATATTAGTATAGCGGCCCTGTAATAGACTGCTAAGTTTTCTGAGTTCTATTTTTCCTATGATCCTAGATTGACTAATGATAGTCTAGGACTTGTAACCTTATTCAAGACATCTAAGGTAAATTATGAAAAAATTAAAGAATGTACTGTTATGTTGCCGATTTATTTCCATGGCATAACCTTGTTATTAAGGCATTTTGTTAGAATTCCTTATTTTCTTGTACAAGTGTTTGTATTTTTTGGTTACTTCATCATGAATCTATCATTGAAATTGTACATTCTTGGCCAACTTTATTACATGTGTGGAAGTAGCTTGTTTTATACTTAAAGATGCGGATCAAGCACTGATTGTGTTCAAGGGCTCTATGCAAGTCCCCTCGGCTGATTGTCAGAAATATACTATTATAAACCATGGGATATGATGCTACTGACATCGCATTGCGCTGGGAGTACTTTCTTTATAAATAAATGAAAATCCACGGCAATCACAAATATCTACGGATTTATCCATAAAGTGGTATTCCATAGAAATTCACGAAGTACTTGTTAAGAGTACATTCTTGCTTGACTTGCTAGTAAATTGTTGTTCATGAAAGGCCATAATTACATTCTACTTGATCATACTTGTTCATTCATATTTTAACTTGGTCATGTCTTGTTACTTTGGTTTATTTACACGATTTATCGCATTCGCATGATTTCACCTTATTCTTTAGAGCTAAAACGTTAATCACTTTAACATTACCTACATGTTGATGCGAAGATACCTACTGGGCAAGTGTGCTCATTACTTATTTTCAATCTTTTTCAGGAGATGCAAGTAGTTCGGATTCGGATTCAAGTTGTTCAAGTGGTGGGTCTGAGAGCGAATGAAAGTCACATGAGATTGAGAGAAGACTTAGGAAGTCAATAATGTCTAGATTGAGTTCATGTAAATTTTCTTTTTATTGAGTCAACTAGATTTAAGTGAATTGGAATAGTCTATGTATTTGGATTTTATCATTCTTATTGTTAATGAAAGGAGAAGTTGATTGAATTATTATGCAATTGCATCTTATGTGTGATTGTCTTGTGCTCTAATTATTCTTACTTGTAAGAGGCTTACCATGCCGGCTATTCACGTTTCTCAAGATTATCTTCCGCTGTATTAAAAGCTCGGGGCGTGACAACAAAGGTGTGAAGTTGCTGATTTAGTTCAGGACGAGCAGAGAACTAGGGTTGACTTTTAGTCTTACGAAGTTTAAAGCCCAAAACCAAGGTAGGTTATCTCATGAATGGCTCAAACTTGAAGTCAGGAATAAAAGTCTTCTGATTTCATTCAATTTCATGCATTGCATCTTGAGAATTTGATGTTTTTATTAGGACTATGCATCTAGTTTAGTCCTCATGCATGAACTAGCCTTAATGAAGAAAAAGAAAATTTTCTTGTTAATTACATGAACCTATGTATATTGTTGGCCTATATTCGTTCTATCATGATTACGGAAGTTTATATATGTTGATTTTCCGGCATGATATGTCTTAGTTTAGCATTTGGTTTTGTTATCATTTGCACTCAGATTAATACAGGAGGAAACGGTCTTCTTGTAGACCGCCAAAGAACCTAGCGGTTGCCCGATAGACCGCTAGCCACAATTAAACGGTCGCCCACTAGACCATTTGCTATTCTGATTTCTGTAATATTGTTAACCCAAAACATATTGCAGATTAGCCTTAATTGATATACGATAAGCTTAGTTAACTAAGTTTTATTCCTGGTTTTAACATTGGTTTCATAGACTTAGTTATATTTACTGTTCATCATAATAGATTTCATGCTTCCATGTACATTTGGTATTATTTTAACTTATGTTAATTTGTGACCAAAATCATATATCTTGTAATAAATACATGTTTCAAATGATAAAGGATTCATGATTTAACTTGATCAATGTTTTACACGATTCCCTCTTTTCTAAGAGTCATTTTCTTAAGTACATGGCACATATCCCGGTATGTTGTCATTAGTTACATTTTTGCACATTAAGTATACAATCTTGGACATGATGACCTCTCCTTTGGATATTCCTTTCAACGGACTAGGAAATCTTGTTTCAAGGCCTCCGTAAGACTCCGTGAGCCTGGGATTCCCACTAGGACGCCGAGCTGGTTGTACCATTAAAACCCAATGTCTAGAAAACACTTTGATCGGTGTTTTATGCATTCTGGAACTTAGCGGCCATCTAGTTGACCGCTAAAGTCTGCTAGCGGCCATTCACTAGACCGCTAACGGATACCTAACGGCCATCCACTAGACCGCAAGGCTCTAGAGGCTCTGTTTTAAAAAAAAATGTCAACTCTGTCTCATGAAATGGTCCAAGACTAGACCGCCTGAATTCCTAAACGGTCCATCATATGACTGCTTTCTGTATCAAACGGTCCGTCACTAGACCGCTTGGTTCCTGATTTTATCTAACCAAAGGTTTGACCTTTGGGGTTGGTTTTCTTGAGTTCATGGATTTTCTAGACTCTAAACCAATGATAATAAGTCAATGTAAAGATATGGAAAATGAAGAATGTATCATTATGCTGCCGAATTTTTCTTTATAGCATTACCTAGTTATTAATTCATTCCATGAAATCTCTTGTTCTTAATTGAAGCATTCTTCTTTTTGGTTACCTTATCATGGAACTTTTGTTGAATTTGTACGTTATTGGCCACATTATTGTTATAAACGTGGAAGTAGCTTGATTTATACTTGAAGATGCAGTTCGAGCACTGATTGTGTTCAAGGGCTCTATGCTAGTCCCCTCGACTGATTGTCAAAAACATACTGTAAACCATGGGGTATGATACTACTGACGTCGCATTGCGCTGAGAGTACTTTCTCTATAAATAAGTGAAATATCCACAGGAATCCACATAAATTCACGAAGTACTTGCTATTAAGTGAACAATACTTTCTTGCTTGACTTTCTAGTGATGCGGGACGAACACGGGAGACGACACTATATGGTGCCACCCTCGGACTCTAGATGAAGACACGACCAGCAACACACACCAGGGAGACACTAAGCCCGACACTACGAGCTCCTAGTGGCGAAACGTCGCTAACATAAGTGGAAGCTCACTCGTCGTCCCAAGCGAGGGAAAGCGCGGACCGTGCGCGGTTAAGGAACCGGCGGAGGTCAAGGGTAGTCCGACTCAACTTCCGGACTCGGATCGAGTCGCGGGACGGGTCACTCTCACTCTCACAGCGGTGACATGGACACACGGGCTAGTACCTATCACTTTCGGCAGTGGCAAAAGACCATATACTAGCTAAGCAATGTAATGCCAAGAGGTTCGGACCATTACCTCCACGCACCCGGCGTGGCGAAGACAACCCCGGCCGAATCACGGACTCCCGGTTAACAATGATTACAGCAATACACTAAGTCGACCCACTCCACGCAGGGAGGTAAAAGGTCACATGTGGGGTCCGGGAATCACGCAACTCGGGTTGACGGGCAGCATCTTGATGTCGCCCGGCGGTGCCGAACTCTGCGTTTTCGTGCTTTCCGAACGGCGGCTTCTACGGGCCCGTGGGGCCCACAGGCGGCGCTGTCCTCCGGATCTGCGGGGGTGGGACCCACTGTGATGGGGACCCCTGGTGGCGCGCCTCCACGGACGGCGGTCGGCCGGGAACACCGATCGGGGGTCGATCGGCCCCGATTCCCAATTGTTGAACTAGCTGCCCACGGATTTTGATTGTTGTTTTCCGGCGCGCGCTCCGGCGAAAACGGCCGTTGCGACCAATCCCGACGTCGGATCGGGACGCATGATCTATCGTTGGAAAGCTCTCTTCAAATGCTTCAATCCAGACCCAGAGAGATCTGCTGGATCTGGTCGGATCAGAACTTTATTGAATTTACAAGTCCCTGTTGTACAGTAACCAAAATCTCAGATCTGCAGGGCACTTGTCTGAGAACCACCGTTGACCACCTAGTAAACCTCCGATTCAGCTCTTGAGCTCTTCTTAGGAGTTGTAGGGAATCAAACCAGGGAACTGGGACTATTTTGAGAATTTGATTTGGAGGTGGCTACGATTTGTTATAATTTTTGGGGTGACTGGTGGTCGGATCTGGGAACAGGTGGACAGAACTGTAGATGGGTCTGAGAACGATTTTTAGAAAATATGAGATGGGCGAATAAAAAATTGAGAAAAATTGTGGATGAAGGAGTGGATGGATGGAACCTCCAGTAAAATTGGGCGAACAAAAAGAAATAATAAAGTGGCTCTAAGACATGAAACTCAGGACGGAGGTGAACCTGGACAGAACTCTAGCAGAACCAAAATGAAAGAGTGGACGAAAATCAAAATATAGGAAACGTGATCTAAATGCTGGCCTGATTTTTTTGGGTGGAGAGGAACATCCCAGGAACAACTCCTCCAAATTTGGTAGCCAAATGAGCTCGGGGAAGACCTGTGAATTTCGAACAAGTTGCTGTGGTACTGCGCAGGCAGAACTCCGTTGATGGCGATGGCGGTGCGGTGGCGGCTCGTGGCGGCGGTGGCGATCGTCGGAACCGATACACGAGGCGTCACACCTCAGAATGGAAGCCTTCACAGCTTCAAGGGGGAGAGGGAGGAGAGAGGAGGGGGGCGCACCAACCCTTGCTCTTGGAATTTGTTTGATTCAAATGGCATTTATTCATGAAAATGGGAAAATACAAGCATATATAGGTCACCCATCTAATCCATCCTCCACCGTTGGATCTAGGGGTGTGAGATGGAGGGCTAGGATGGCATGTGACCATTCCACAAAATTTAAAATAAAAAATAAGGGGAAGGGGGCACCCTATTGACTTTGGTGGCAAGGGGGGGACAAGTTGGTAGCCACCTTGGACTTTGAAGTCCACTTGTCTCCCATGTGCCTTTTACCATTCAAACTTCTAGATGCCTCCATTTGACATGTTGACTGACCCCACATGGGGCCCATGGGCTGAGGTGGATCAATGGGAGGGGCCTGGGGGTCCCGTGGGGCCCAAGGGTCCCATTTTGCAAATAAGCCCCTCGTACACTCATAATTACATATCGAATACAATGAAATAAACAAAATTACACACACATAAAGGCTAACTAAATATGATAAATGGGGAGGCTCAAGGTGAAGTCTCCAGGCTATCTCCGAGCCAGATGGACGCTGAGGTGGCTCGAGTCGTGCTCCGTGTGCGGTACCGGTGGCTCGGCGTGCCGCGCCGCTCAACTGCTCGGGTGTCCGCACCAATTCTCCCCGGGTGGGAGAAACTCGACCCTGTCGAGTAAGGGTCTGCATCACTCCTGTATCGCTCCAGAAGGTCCGGATCGATCCGCTGCAACTCGCCATGTGTGATCCATGTGTCCTCAGTAGCGGGCCATCCTCTCCATCGCACTAGGTAGCGCGGGTAAGATCCACTCCTGGTAACTGTCACTTGCTCGTCCAGTATACAATCTATATGCTCACGCTGCCGTGAAAAAGGGGCTGGAGGTGGAAGTGGACACTCAGGTGTGGGATCACTCTCAAGGGGAGGAGAGGGCTCAAAAGGCTCACTAGGGATCACCGCTGGGTCCCTATATGCAACAAGATCCGATACATTGAAGGTAGAGCTTATACCATATTCCTCGGGCAAGTCCACAACATACGCATTGGATCCAACGCGTTTCAACACTCTAAAGGGACCGGCTCCGCGAGCTTGCAACTTCTTAACGGTTCCAGAGGGAAACCGTTCAGGTCTTACCCTGATCATGACGTATTCGACCTCGTGGAACTCTCGGTGGTGTCGGTGGGCATCGCCTAACTCCTTGTACCGTGCATTGCTGGCCTCAACTATGACGACGGACATCGTCATGTAGACTCCTAACATGATTAGCAAAAGAAAAGAAACACAAGATGCACACACGACCTAACATGCTTAGCAACAGAAAAGAAACACATGGATGCACACACGACCCTAAACAACCCTACAGTTAGTAAAACCCAATCATATGCAAGGTGGTTCAGGACATCCGAATGTGTGCCATGCATGCATTTGACATAACCGGAGGTTAATGTCATGGTGGACTCCTAGACATCCTACGATGCACCAACCATGGACATGGGGTTTGGATGTGGGAAGTCCGGGAGGCTTGGGTGGTTGAGGTGGGCCGGGGGAACCAAAGTCTTCATTACCCCCAAATGACGGTTCGGACCGATTGCCATGTGAAGGTTGCCAGGCCCGAGTAGGAGGGGTGTGATAGTGGACTTCCTTAAAGAGGGGGAATGGAGGTTGTGGGCCAAGGGGCCCATGAAGAAAGGGATCGAAGGGATCAAAGAATATGTGACCCCTTGATATGGATTCCCTCATCTCAAGATCCCATGTGTGGAAGTCTAGAAGGTGTTGTTGATCTCCTTCATCCTTGAAGGGAGATGAGACGGTGGGGGTATGATGGTGGACTCTCTCAAAAAGGTGGAGTAAATGTGGTGGGTCACGGGATCCACAAGAGAATGGGTCGAAGGGATCAAAGAAGGTATGACCCCTCGGACTAGGCTTCCACAAATCGCTGTCCCACATTTGGAAATCTTGGAGGTGTAAATGATCACCTTCATTCGTTGTGAGAGGTGGGACGACAGTCATAGGTAGAAAGTAAGATTCCTCCCTTGGGCAAAAGGAAATGAAGTCGGACTCGGCCGGCATAGGGAGGAGGAGAAGAACCTCCGTGGTAACATGACCGACGGTGTACACGGAGGTGATGGACCCTAAAGCGGGATGAGTGAAACTACGACCTGTGGGTCGGTCGAAGCCTAGAGCCAACAAGTGCGTAAATGTCCACTGCCGATCTAACCCTTTAAGAAGGTCATCCAATGTATCCACATAGTGACTAGAGCGGAAAGTGGTGTGAAATGAATTGATTGGCACCAGAGGTAGGATAGGGTCCATAGATGGGAAGGGAAGTGGGACCAAGCCCTTCTTGAGCCAGCTAAGAAGCGGCTCGGCTATGACAAGCATACCCGTTAGAAACACTGGTGGCTCGGGCTGAGGTGGCTTAGAATAAAGATCGGAGAGTGGGGCTTCTCCAACCCTTTTGTCCCTTATGGCTAGAGATGTCCGAGTGGGACAGTGTCCGGCGTAGTGGCCGAACCCCTGGCAGCGATAACACTGCTGTCGTGACCCACTACGCTCCCTGATAAGTGGGTCCCTACCCTTATCCTCCTGACGGACAGGGGGTGTAGGCAATGGGGCTCTCGTGGATGGGAGAAGAGGATCCACTATGATGGGGAGAGGGCTTGGGGACTCCGTTGATGGGGCCGGGTTAAGACTGTCGGCGATGACCTCCTTAGGCTCGGATAGGAGTACATCACTAGGAGTACGTGTCCTATCCACCCCATCCAACCGGTCCAAAATCATTTGCATAAGTTCGGCAACGGAGTGGGTTGGAATAGGGATATCATGGTGGACTCGCCCGTAGTCAACCGTCCTAGGATTGGGTCTTGGCTCATCTACGTGTGGGACTCTTTGCCTCTGACTAGAACCCACTTGGTTGGAAGTGATTGGGTGGGGCCGGTTGGAGGTGACCGGTTGGGGCACGTAGACATTCCTAAGCTCTTTCTTCATGTCCCACCATGACTCGATGGGCCATTGCCCCCTAACCGCTCTCATTCTTTCGATGTAATTCCACTTTTCGGCAGCCTCATGAAGAAGCCACTCTTTGGCGAAAGAGAATTGCATTGCCTCGGACATAGTATAACAATCAAAGTAGGTGTCCATGGTGGCCTCCCACTTGAGGTAGATGCCCGGGTCATTGGAGCCAAAAAAATCTGAGGCTTCAGGCCTACAGAAGCGGAGAGGATGGTTGCCAAGCCCATGGGTGGGCCAACGGTCATATCGCCCGGGTGATTGGGACTCCATGAGAAACTGGGGAACTACATGTTAGACATGCCGACACTTGGACAAGACTGACTGACTCTTATAGGACTACACGAACTAGAAGACACCGACTAATGCAAATACTCACTAATGCAAAAAAAATGATGCACGTAGACCTAACCAATATCCGGTACGTGGCAGAGATAAGCAATACGAAGATCACTCGCGCAAGTACGCTACCTTCCCGATAGGCATAACCTAATGTTCAGGCAACGCCTTTTAATATACCGGGCTATTGGGTGAAATGCAATTTGAAAACACTCTTTTTTTTTTTGTTTTGAAAGTAATGATGGTTCTAGACGCGACTTAGACCATGATGCATGCAAGACTTATGCAAAGACTACCCTAGACTCAACCCGCTCTGATACCAAACTGATGCGGGACGACACGGGGGACGACACTATATGGTGCCACCCTCGGACTCTAGATGAAGACACGACCAGCAACACACACCAGGGAGACACTAAGCCCGACACTACGAGCTCCTAGTGGCGAAATGTCGCTAACATAAGTGGAAGCTCACTCGTCGTCCCAAGCGAGGGAAAGCGCGGACCGTGCGCGGTTAAGGAACCGGCGGAGGTCAAGGGTAGTCCGACTCAACTTCTGGACTCGGATCGAGTCGCGGGATGGGTCACTCTCACTCTCACAGCGGTGACATGGACACACGGGCTAGTACCTATCGCTTTCGGCAGCGGCAAAAGACCATATACTAGCTAAGTAATGTAACGCCAAGAGGTTTGGACCATTACCTCCACGCACCCGGCGTGGCGAAGACAACCCCGGCCGAATCATGGACTCCCGGTTAACAATGATTATAGCAATACACTAAGTCGACCCACTCCACGCAGGGAGGTAAAAGGTCACATGTGGGGTCCGGGAATCACGCAACTCGGGTTGACGGGCAGCATCTTGATGTCGCCCGGCGGTGCCGAACTCCGCGTTTTCGTGCTTTCCGAACGGCGGCTTCTACGGGCCCGTGGGGCCCACAGGCAGCGCTGTCCTCCGGATCTGCGGGGGTGGGACCCACTATGATGGGGACCCCTGGTGGCGCGCCTCCACGGACGGCGGTCGGCCGGGAACACCGATCGGTGGTCGATCGGCCCCGATTCCCAATTGTTGAACTAGCTGCCCACGGATTTTGATTGTTGTTTTCCGGCGCGCACTCCGGCGAAAACGGCCGCTGCGACCAATCCTGACGTCGGATCGGGACGCATGATCTATCGTTGGAAAGCTCTCTTCAAATGCTTCAATCCAGACCCAGAGAGATCTGCTGGATCTGGTCGGATCAGAACTTTATTGAATTTACAAGTCCCTGTTGTACAGTAACCGAAATCTCAGATCTGCAGGGCACTTGTCTGAGAACCACCGTTGACCGCCTAGTAAACCTCCGATTCAGCTCTTGAGCTCTACTTAGGAGTTGTAGGGAATCAAAACAGGGAACTGGGACTATTTTGAGAATTTGATTTGGAGGTGGCTACGACTTTTTATGATTTTTGGGGTGACTGGTGGTCGGATCTGGGAACAGGTGGACAGAACTGTAGATGGGTCTGAGAACGATTTTTAGAAAATATGAGATGGGCGAATAAAAAATTGAGAAAAATTGTGGATGAAGGAGTGGATGGATGGAACCTCCAGTAAAATTGGGCGAACTAACATAAATAATAAAGTGGCTCTAAGATATGAAACTCAGAACGGAGGTGAACCTGGACAGAACTCTGGCAGAACCAAAATGGAAGAGTGGACGAAAATCAAAATATAGGAAACGTGATCTGAATGCTGGCCTGATTTTTTTGGGTGGAGAGGAACGTCCCAGGAACAACTCCTCCAAATTTGGTATCCAAATGAGCTCGGGGAATACCTGTGAATTTCAAACAAGTTGCTGTGGTACTGCGCAGGCAGAACTCCGTTGATGGCGATGGCGGTGCGGTGGCGGCTCGTGGCGGCGGTGGCGATCGTCGGAACCGATACACGAGGCGTCACACCTCAGAATGGAAGCCTTCACAGCTTCAAGGGGCAGAGGGAGGAGAGGGGAGGGGGGTGCACCAACCCTTGCTCTTGGAATTTGTTTGATTCAAATGGCATTTATTCATGAAAATGGGAAAATACAAGCATATATAGGTCACCCATCTAATCCATCCTCCACCGTTGGATCTAGGGGTGTGAGATGGAGGGCTGGGATGGCATGTGACCATTCCATAAAAATTAAAATAAAAAATAAGGGGAAGGGGGCGCCCTATTGACTTTGGTGGCAAGGGGGGGACAAGTTGGTAGCCACCTTGGACTTTGAAGTCCACTTGTCTCACATGTGCCTTTTACCATTCAAACTTCTAGATGCCTCCATTTGACATGTTGACTGACCCCACATGGGGCCCATGGGCTGAGGTGGATCAATGGGAGGGGCCTGGGGGTCCCGTGGGGCCCAGGGGTCCCATTTTGCAAATAAGCCCCTCGTACACTCATAATTACATATCGAATACAATGAAATAAACAAAAATTACACACACATAAAGGCTAACTAAATATGATAAATGGGGAGGCTCAAGGCGGAGTCTCCAGGCTGTCTCCGAGCCAGATGGACGCTGAGGTGGCTCGAGTTGTGCTCCGTGTGCGGTACCGGTGGCTCGGCGTGTCGCGCGGCTCAACTGCTCGGGTGTCCGCACCATCTAGTGCATAGCCTTCGTGGTTATGAAAAGTACATTCTTGTTACATTCTTGTTCATGAAGAGGCCAAATTGACATTCTTGTTATATACTTGATCCATCATATTCTCTTATCTCGTAATTGATCATATCTTGTTACTTTGGTTATATACGTGTTTCATCGTATCTACATGATTTATCTTGTTCTCTAGAGCTAAAATGCCAATCATTTAAATTTGCCTTCATGTTGATGCGAAGATACCTACTGGACAAGTGTGCTCATTACCCTACTTTTTAATCTTTTTCAAGAAATTCTAGTGGGTCGGATTCAGAATACTCAAGTGATGGATCCGAGAGCGATTGAAGGACACGTGATTCGAGCGAAGCTTTAGTTGTCAAATGTCTAGTCGAGTCATGATGTAATCTTTATTTTCTTGAGTCTAGTGAAAAGATCATATGTACTTTGGAGATTATTTGGAAATGAAATAAAGTTAAAGGTTTTTAGTGAAATACTTGTGCAATTACTTTTATGTGATTGTCTTGCGCTCTGATTATATTGCTTGCTCGAGGCGTACTAGCCGACTGTTCACGTTCCTGATTGTTTCTACTGCATAATCTCGGGACGTGACACAAATTGCCGCCACCGTAATCTCCACTAGCTCTGCAAAGGCCTCTGCAAGACGCTGCTCTTCCTGACCTCTCTCGCGGCGCATGAGCCCTGCCAAAATACTGATGCGGTGGAAAAAGAAAACCCTAAATGAAGGCGATTTGGAATGCAAGCACGTGCGATATTTATCTCCCCATGAACTTGGCAGGAAATGGCGAGACGTTCCAAAGCCCGAGGAGGGGGTTCCTTGCATCGACTCAAAAGAATCATCATTATAGACATACTCCCAGGACAGCCGCATTAAGTGGCCCATGTCGGAGATAATTCCCCACCCAAACTGAGCCACCAATGTCATCCCCATAACTACTACTCATTCGAGCCCAATCATGGCTCGGGAGTAGGAGGGGGACAAGTGGAGAATGGGAAAATATGCCACCCGAGAGCACGGCCCTACTAGGTCTAATTCGACCAAACTAGGCCCAGCTCTCCAAAGTGACAGCCCTATTTTGGGCCCACTTACTTTAAGCCCAAAAACCCACTCAGAGCAGCACTTCTTAGGCGGCCCTCTGGTCCGGAAGTCCGAGCGATAGAATGGCCAAGAGATCCCCTGCGGGGACCCGATGTGGCCTACCCGATCTATACACTCATCGCTCGGGAAAAAACCCCGAGCGACTGCCTCTGGCTCGGGTCGACTGTCAGAAGCTCATCTTGGCGTTCGTTACGCATCCAGCAAGAGCAGGGAACTCCAAAGGGTAGGAAAGGGCAAGAGTCCTTGCGCCATAAAGGAGCCCACTATAAGGACGTAACCCCCCCGAGGCCCCCTCAGCTCCCTGGACTATTACGTTAAACAGATTGCTATATAAACCCCAGGGAGACGCTCCGAGAAGGTAAGGCAATGGTCCTAAGAGAAAACCACCACGCTTCTTGGTGGAGAATAATCTTGCGCCCTCTCTCTCTCCTACCCTCTCTCTTCACCTTCATGCTCTATCGCAATCGCTTACTTAAGCATCGGAGGGTTTACCCCACACCTCTGATCCGTTCCTACCTTACAGATTCATACAGATGTGGTGACCATGACCAAGGATCCTCTCTGGATCTCATGGCTCAAGATCAGCACGAGATTACGCCTCTTCAGGATACCATAGACCTACGTCATGGGTGCCAGATAGATATCTAAAAATCCTTTTCACTGCACTCATGTGAGATTCCTTAGGACTATCCTGAAATCTAGCACATAAACACACAGAGAATTGAATATCTGGACGAGATGCAATAAGATAAAGCAAGGATCCGATCATACCTCTATATAGTTTGGTATCAACTAATTTACCTTCAGGGTCAACATCAAGACTAGTTGATGTATCCATTGGTGTAGTCATGGCCTTGAGATTTTTCAGCTTGTATTTATTCAGTAGATCCTTGATGTATTTGGCCTAAGTAGTGAAGGTTTCCTCTGAAGTTTGACAAATCTTCAATCCAAGGAAAAATTTTAATTCTCCCATTAAGCTCATTTCAAATTCTTTAGTCATCAAGGTTAAAAATTTCTCACATATGGATGGTTTAGTTGACCCAAATACTATGTCATCTACATAAATTTGAACAACAAGAATATCCTTATTATCTACCTCGGTGAATAGGGTCTGGTCAACCTCACCTCTTGAATATTCTTTACCTGTGAGGAAGGAGCTTAATCTGTCGTACCAAGCTCTGGGAGCTTGCTTTAGTCCATAACGTGCCTTATCAAGCTTATACACATGATCAGGAAAGTCTAAACACTCAAAACCAGGAGGTTGTTTGACAAAAAATATCCTCTTTTATTAAGCCATTCAAAAATACAGATTTGACATCCATCTGCTGAAGTTTTATTCTTAGGCTACATGCAAATGTAAGGAGAATCATAATAGCTTCTAGTCTGGCTATAGGAGCAAATGACTCTTCAAAGTCTACCCCAAATTCCTGATTATACCCCTGTGTCACTGGCCTAACCTTATTTCTAACAACCTTTCCCCATTCATCAGTTTTATTTCTGAAAACCTATTTTGTGCCTATAATAGAGCCATGTGTTAGTTTAGGAACTAAGTGCTAGGCCTTGTTCCTTTCAAATTGATTAAGTTCATCATGCATGGCATTTATCCGATGTTCATCTTTTAAGGCATTCTCAATATTTTTGGGTTCTATTTGCGAAACAAGAGCAAATGAGTTAAGTGATGCGCTCGGCACCCGTCGTTTAAAAATACCGTGTCACATAATTTTAAAATTTATAAAATCACACTCACTCACTTAAATGGTTTTTGAAATATGAGTAAAGTGGTAAGAATGGGTAGATCCCACGAGGAAGAAAGATTTTCATTTAAGCATGAGTTGGAAAATTCTTATATTTGGAAGCTTCGAATTTTTGAGTGAGTTTAAACTAATTGAAAAGGAAAATTGCATGAAAATAAACTATCTAAAGAATATGAGAGGGTTTAGAAATAGAAATATAGAAAGCTAGAGAGAGAATATTAATCGGACAAAATTAAATGCGAAATAAAATAGATGAAGTGGGATAGATTTACGGTCGTGGTGTGAAAACGGCGTCGTCTCCTCGAGCCTTTGCTTTACAAGTTGTCAGAAACAACCACGTACACTCGACCGGATCGGAACCGCTTCTCTTGACCGTCTTTGGAAGAATTTTAGAAAGTGACCAAGAGAGAGTTTTGAAAGACTATTAGAGAGATAGAGAGAGGATTATACAATAAAATTAAATAAAACTAAAATGCAACATAAATTAAACCGAATTACAAATGCATACAAAATAAATTACAACAAAGTTTAACAAAAACAATGGGAAATAAAATGGGAAATCCTAAGCCTAAATTAAGGACTAAGAGAGGAGGAAGAAATGAGAGCTACACAACTAATGCTTGTTGCCTATTAGGGAGAGAAGTGTCTCCCATGACCTCTTTATATAGGCTCCAAAATATCACTGTTCTCCCATGTGAACACCCCAAGCCCACAATTTGAACTATTCTTCTTTCTTTCTCTGCCTCTTTCTCTTCTTTTCTCACGTAGGATGTGTGTTTGGCTCTGGCCGACAGTGTGAAGCCTCCCGGCATGTTGAAAAAATGGCTTAGCCGCAAATCCTCTGCCAACGTTGCCGACGTGTGTGTGTGAAGGCTTGCTAGCCCACTTGGCCGCTTTGAATGGCCTTTTGGCCTTGTCGACCGTGTGAAGCCACAGCCGTAAGAACCCACCGAAGTTGACCACGTTGAAGCCTTCGTTGTCTGCAGCACGTTGCCCAGCCATTTGCCTTGGTGCCACCACGTGGACCCCATTAATGTGTTTCCAGCCCTCCTTAGCCCGCCTGTGCCTTTGGTTCCCTTCACCTACCACTTGAGAAGCCCTGCATATGCCTTTGATGCCAGCATGAAAGCTGCAACTGTGTTGAAGCCCTGCATGCGAAAGCTGCCGCTGTCGTGGAGCCCATGCACGTAAAGCCTCCACGTTTGTAGCCCATCCTTGGCACCTGCCTTCCTTTCATTTGAAGAATCAACGTGGCTATATGTATATGTCATATGTTTCAACGTGAAGGTCATTGAAGCTTCAACGTGGCTATATGTATATAATATATTTATATCAAATATATATATATCATATGTATATATATAGATCATATATATCTATATAGATCAATCATATATATATGTATATATATATCATATTATATATATATATATATATATATATATATATCAAATATATATATCATATGTTTATATATATATATATATATTTCTATATATATTTCTATATATATATATATCAAATATCTATATATATATCATATTATATATAAATAATTATTTTGCTTTTCTTTTTTCTTCTTTTTTTGTTTTATTTGAACTAAGATTGGGCTTGGTCGGCCATGGGCTCTTGGATGTGAATGGGCTTTGGCCCATTTGTCTTCTTCTCGTTGTGATCTTCTTTACGCCTGCAAAATAGAATCAAAATTTAATTAAATCAAGCAATTACACATTTTTATCTGAAATCATGATTCAGTGTGATAAGTGCATAGTTATTAATATTTAAGCTCATAAAAAGTGTGTAAATCATAAATTAACATGTATAAATGCACACTTATCACACCCCCTAACTTACTCATTACTAGTCCCTTAGCAATGCAAACAATTAAAAATGAAGGACCAACAAGAGTTTTTAAAGTCCATACTTTCATATCAAGTTCTTCCTTCATAGAATCAACTAAAGATTAGGAATTCGAAATCATTAACACATACTAGCTGAAGAGGCGAAATCTCGCGCTGTTCCTGAGCGGGCTGATAATCACCAGATTGTGAACTGCAAGACAGGGAAACGGATCAGAGGGCCCAGGGGTAGTCCCTGGGGCAAACCCTACGATGCTTAAGTCAGTAGAGCTATGGCGGGAGCAATAATGGGGAGGGGCTAGTTTATGCGCGAGATCCCTCTCCACCAAAGGGGTGAAGCGGTTCGTGCTCAAGAGTTTAGGGCGTATGATTGCCTTTTTGGCTTACCTTTTACCAGAGGATACCCCTAGTTTTAAATAGTGCACCGTCCCTAGGAGTCCTGCAAGCCGAGGGGTTTCAGGTAGAGGTTATGTCCTCATCGTGGGCTTTTATTGTCTTATCGTGGGAGCGTTATCCTCACGGGGAAGAAGAAGTCCCCTGTCTTCCCGGATTCTTGCCTGTTGCAGACTCTTAACGGCTGCAAAGATAAGTATTCGTCGGCCGTTCTGAGCTTCGGAGAGGCCAGCCCTATCCAGGCGGTAGGCTTAGCTCGGTAAAAGATGGGTCGGATAGGCCGGCTTATGCCTCTTTCTCCCGGGCGGAGGGATGGCTCGGGCGCGGACCTTCCAGTGACCTGACCGATGCTCGGGCCCTCCGAGCCTTGAGGCCGCCTAGGAGGGTTGTTTCCTCGAGCGCTGTAAATTGGGCTTTCTCCCCTAAGTTGGCCTTGGGGGCTATCACTTGGGTGAGCTTGGCCTCATTGGGCCCTGCCGGGCCTAGTTGGGCTGCTCCATTGGGCTGCAGAAATCCCCCTCTCCACTTGTCCCCCTCCAACTCCCGAGCCAAATGAGGCTCGGTTGAGTGGTGTTTGAGGGCGTTGGACCGGCGTGGCTCAGGTGGGTGGAGATCTGACGGTGTTAAGTAGCCACGTGCCATGGTCACCTGGGCCCGTAGTAATAATGATCCTGACGGATTTGAAATGAAGGGGCCCCCTTTTTCTCGGAGGTCGGAACGGCGCGCCGCCTTCCGCGAGGGTTTATAGGCGTTGGGCGCTGGTTGGCATTCCAGACTCTCTAGGGTTTTGGCTTTCCTTGGCTTCTTTACTTTTTGGGGCTCCTTGATGCGCTGTGAGATCACAGCGGAGGAGCGAAGCCTTGCGGCGGCGTTCGAGGAGTTGGAGAGGATAACCATGTTGCATCTGCATTTTTGCATTTACCCCTTCCCATGGTTCATCTTGATTATACCAAATGAGGGAGATTGGTTGCCAAAAAGGGGGAGATTTTCATTCAATCATTGCATGCTGGCTTCTTTTGATCATCTCTAACTAATGACTTTTTGCTGAATCTCTTAAAGGGGGAGAATTGTGTTCTTGCAAAAGGGAGAAATTGACTAGATTTTTTTTATACATGCTTTAATTTCTCAAATTATTTTCTTTTTGATGAAGTCAAAGGGGGAGAATAATTTGAGTCATCAGAATGCCTCACATCATCAGAATGACTCAATGTGTTGAAAGTGTTGCCATCATCAAAAAGGGGGAGATTGTAGTGCCCATGTGATTTTGATGATGGTTTTAATGGTGGTTTTGATGATTGGTCTTTGATGTGAGTCATCTTACTGTGTGAGTCTTCATGCTAGTATTCACTTTCTGATCATAATGCAGTTCTTCATAAGTTCTGATATGGCATTGCATATTTGATTATGTTCAGTCATGTTACTGCATATTTGATTATGTTCAGTCATGTTACTGTTGCTCCTTAGACTGAAGTTTGATACTGCAGCGTCGACCCATCGAACTGCAGCGTCGACGCTGCCAAGGCACTCAGAGGTAGCAGTAAGAAATATTTGATCTGCTGCGTCCACGCTGCTTGGGCAATGTGTTGACGCTTGGTGCCTCTTTAACTTTGCTGCATTTATTCATTGGTCTGGTCTGCAGTGCGTCAACTCATTGTGTTGATGCGTCAACCCTTCAGTCATACCTGTCTCTATCTACACAGCAGTGCGTCAACCCACCCTTGAGCTGATGCGTCGACTCTTCAGTTCAAGTTCTTCATTTGATTAAGTCTATACATCATCAGTTGAACGTAAAGTATATACGTTGCAGCGTCAACTCATTGGGCTGCAGCGTCAACTCAGCAAGTATGCACATCGCCTTCAGACTTTCAAGTCTATACACTCTATACTCATTCAAGTCTGTTCAGCCGTTTGCATCTCATAAAGTCTGTACATCGTGTTCATTCAAGTTGACATCAAGTCTGTACAACCGTTCACTGGTGAAGTCTATACACTAGTCAGTGGAAAGTCTATACACTGGTTTCTGTCTTCAAAGTCTATACAGCAGCTATCTTCGAATTTGAAGTCTGTACACTGGCCTCAGCTATTCAAGTCTATACATTAGACTGTGGCAAAGTCTATTCATTCGTTTTGGTAACAAAGTCCGTACAGCAGTGTCATATGCTCCTGAAGTCCATACATTGGTCCTCTTTCAAAGTCTGTACATCCACAGTTAAACTTGAAGTCTGGACACTGGTTCAAATCCTTCTAAGTCTGTACATTGGCTTCGTATCTGCAAGTCTATACACTGGACCTTGTTTTACCAACTCTGTACACTCGCTGCATTGTTCAAGTCCATACACTGGCAGCTCTGCTTAAGTATATACATTCGTCTGAACTAAGTTCATTTTCCTCTATCTGTCTGCAGATGATTCAGGCCATCAAGACTTGGCACGTGATCCAAGAGGCTGAAATGCTGACACATGGACACAATAGTTCAAATAATCAAGAAAGAAGCTCCTGGATTATTCTGGTGCGTCAACGTAGTGAGCAAGTAGCGTGGACGCAGCGGTTTAAGAATCCCTTATTACAGCCTCTGGAGTACATTGGCAGCATCGACGCTGCAGCTCCATGCGTCAACGCAGCATGCTGAGAGCGTCAACGCAACACATCTATCTGCTGAAGACCTGATCACTGGATCACCTACGCGTCAACGCAGTAGTGAAGCAGCGTCGACGCAACAGTTAAAAATGCCAGGCTATTTTTTCACTGGAACGCATCAATGCGTCAACGCCACGGGTTGGAAGTGTCGACGCAGCAGTTAAAAAGGCTAGGTTGTTTGCTTGCTGGAACACCAATGCGTCAACGCAACATGCTGATAGCGTCGACGTAGCACGCCCATCTGTTGAAGACTTGATCACTGGATCTTAGATGCGTCAACACAGCAGGCTGATGGAGTCAACGCAGCAGACTTGAGTCCTGCTAGTCGAATGTCGTTGAATTGACGGGCACGTGATCCGAGGTGCCTGGCTCGTGAACCAGGATGCTACCACGTGGTCTGAATTTCTAGGGCAGGAAACGTGGAAGCCACACTCACCCCGTGTGCTGCTGCTGATGCTATATATACGAGTCTTCATCCTCTGTAGAAGACTGATCGAAGTAGAAGCCAAAAAGAGCAGAAAGCCCTTCGATCCAGAAAAAGAAGAAAAAGAGAAGAAAAAGCAGAGTGGAGAGAAGCTGTCGATCTAGCACAAAAGAGGAAAGAAAAGAGAGAGAAGAGAAGAGCAGAGAGTGAGAGAAGAGAAGAGCAGAGAGTGAGAGATTAGAAGAAGTAGAAGAGAAAGAAGCTGTGAAGAAATAGTGAAATCGAGAGAAGAGGAGAGGAGCTGCCTGAAGATTAGTCTTCACTGGCCGTGGATCAAATCCAGGCCAGTCAGCTCTTTAAGAGCCACATTGTGCTTTACGTTTACAGCTTTCCGATGCTGTTATCTTGTCTTTTGTTTTCTATTTTACATTTTCTTTCAAGCTGTTAGTCAGCGGTTTACAGAGGAGGACTCCTCTGGACAGCAAGCTGTGTTGCTCAGCGGGCAGTGGAGGTTTCCACTGGACGGGTAAGTTGTAATCCTCAGCGGTTGCAGTGGTGGATTCCACTGGACGGCAAGCTGTGAGGCCCAGCGGTTGTAGGCTAAGCTGGTATCAGAGCCAAACTCATTTATCATTTCTTCCAAGATAACACAAGCTTTACAAGAATTATCTTCTCTAATGTGCTCCTTTTCAGATTTCAAAATTTTCACTTCTTTTCTCAATTTCTTATTTTCAGATTTTAATTTCTTGGATACTTTGAACAAAATTATGCATTGTTACACAGGAGGACGGTGAGCTAGAAGGGGAGGGGATGAATAGATCACCGTTTTAAAAAATTATTTGACTGAGTCGAGGCAGGACCCTTAACCAATATAACGTAATTCATGAGCGTAGAACATAAATGACTCAAAGTGTCATCAGCACATATGCACAACCACCTAGCGAGCAGTCAGACCAAGATTTCAATCATCAACATTCACATTTACTCAATGAAGCCAGACAAAATCATAAGGAAGATAGATGCGCACAACCATACCACGGAGAACAGGAGATTTAGATGGTTCAGTCTGCAACCTGCAGACTTATGTCCATCCCTCACTCAAGGCCGAGTGAGGCTTCCTTTCACAAGAAAGAACCGCAGACTCAATCTGCTTACAACACGCTAATCCACAGCTTGGGGATCGAAATCCCTATAGACGCTGATCACACAGCTTGAACCCAGGTCTCACACCCCAAGACCTGACCCGGAGATAACTCTCCCTTCCTCTTAGACAAGAGGGAACCCAGAAGTGACTCACCCTCACTGCAATTCAGAGACACTGTCTCTCTTCCTCCACAGCCGGAGGGAACAACCCAGATAGCCTCCTCACTATCTGAACACAGCAACCCCTGGAGACCACCTCCCTTGCTCTGATCTGATTCAGAGGGAATCACAATGCAACCCAGAGGATCCACCTTCTTCCTCTACACCTAGAGGGAACGATGAAATAGAATATCGGAATTGAAGAACAAACAACTGAAAACATAAAGAGATATCGAAGACAATCGAACGGAGAAACAATGTAGCTTCTTAAAGAAGCATAGACAAAACATAGCAGAAAACCATCCTCTCCTTCACCACTCTCTCTCTCTTCCAGGTACGCTCAATGAGTGGATCAGGCTGGCTTCTCCTCTCCTTCCTCTCGCTCTGGCCTCACCCTCTTCCTTGTGGCTTCGGCAGCTTGTCAGGAGCAGAAACCTTCATATATATATATCCAACCTCACGAGAGAGTGAGGGTTTGGGAGACACGCGCAAAGACATGCTTCCAGATGAACCGAGCCACGTGTTAGACGATTATTCCCTCGGATCACGTGCTCACATAATTGGAATAAAGTTCCAATTTGTCTTTAAGTCCCTGTAAGGTTTCAGAGAACATTTAGTCAATCTCAGAAATATTCAAGTCATAAATTGTTCACACAGATTGCACGGGACTTATGAAAGGACAGAAGAGCGCGTCAACGCACTAAAGCCAAGGCATTAACGCAATGGATATAAGGAGAACAGGTGCCTTGACAAAACACACTAATGCGTCAACGCATCAGTTGACAGCGTTGACGCTTCTGCTGGGTGGTTGATCAAAAGAACCTTTGGTCAAAAACTCGAGGCGTCGACGCTTCCATTGTGTAGCGTCGCCTCAGCTCCTTGGACGAGACGCGCAAAATCTTGGTAACAACCCAATGCGTCAACGCTTCAGGTGACATTGTCGACTCAGCTTCATAGGCGAGACGCTCAAGCCCTTGGCACCAAGCCAATGCGTCAACGCTTCAGGTGACAGCGTCGACTTAGCTCGATAGGCTAGACGCTCAAGCCCTTGGTACTAAGCCAATGCGTCAACGCTTTCATCGTGCAGCGTCGACTCAACTTCATATGCGAGACGCTCACGCCCTTGGCACCAAGCCAATGCGTCTACGCTTCCATCGTGCAGCGTCGACGCAGTGGACAAATTAGCAAGCGAAAGACACACTAATGCGTCTACGCACCCAGCCAAGTGCGTCAACGCACTAAATGTACAGATCCCATATAATCAAGACAAGTATGAGCTCATGGGTGTACATGATAGAGGAGCATCAAAACAGAAAAGCATGATGAAGAAGCATTTGATCCATAGATGTGCATGCAAGACAACAACATTAGATCCTGAGAATATTTAGACAATTCAGGATCTTTATCATTCATTTAGAAGCATCAAGATGATTATCATAAAAATAATTTGATTCATAGTGTTAGTCATCATCAAAACTACAGAGATGCAACAATCTCCCCCTTTTTGATGATGGCAACACCATGAGTCAAATTTAGTGAAGGGAGAAATACCAACTTAAAACATTCTCAATAAGGGCAGCAACCCCTTTCAACCTTCTCCCCTTGTCAGACTTTTCAACTTTTACTCCCCCTTTCAACCTTCTCCCCCTTTGACATCATCAAAATAAGGAGAAAGAGAGATGTTGACGCTGGACTGATGAGAAAAGATGGAGATGATTCCAACAGTAGACACTCATTGTCAAATTTAGATGCTTAAGTGGGGCTGTAAGGTCCAGTGAAGAATCTTGGAGTTCTGGTAAGAGAAGGAGATTCAGAATAAACTTGAAGTTTATCAACTTACTATGATTATGAGAGAAGAGCAAGTGGCAACAAGTATGACTGATGTAGCTGTTAAGGCTTGTCAAAGAGACAACAAGAGTTTGAACCACTAAGACAGCCTGTAGGCATTGAGGACAAACAGTCCAGGTAGAGAAGGCACAGTTATAGAGTGTATTTGGCCAGTTACACTTTTGACATTAAGTATGCACCTTGGTCAGAGGCCAGCATCCTCAGTTACTCAATGTAAGAGCCTCATCACTTCTCAATTAGAGAACAGAGATAGTGACCATTGGTTGTTTCATGAGGAGACACCTTGATCAGAGGCCAGAATCCCCAGTTACTCACCATTTTGTCATCATTGCTCTGCCAAGCATAATTTTGAATAGTATTTCTTTCTTTTGATTTTGTTTATGAGAACTGATACCTCATGACATAGGAAATTCTCATTTCATTGATGGGATTCCTAGTTTCTCAGTATGCAGTTTTAAGCACAGATAAGTTTAACTAGCTCAACAAGGGGTTGTTTGAAGACAAAGCCCAGGGCAAATATTAGAGGTCTTATCAAGATGTCCAAAGAGAAGCTCATAAACAGAAACCATTTCTTACAAGTCTAGCTTGTTCATGAGCCATGCAACAAAGTAAGAGGATATACTTGTGAAGGTTAATCTTAGCCTCTTAAGACTTACTAGAAGAGGATTCTAGCTGGACTTTAATTGCACAAGCTTAAGAATGTAGGAAATGAATGAGGTTCTATTAAGAGGAATATTCAAGATCAATTCTAACATTTAATCCAGCAATAACACCCATCTTTCAAGCGTTTCTAATTAGTCAAGCTCCCCCTCTCTAGTAACTCTATCTCCCATTCTACCCAGAAAATAGCAGAGAAGCAGAATTGACTTTACTCAAGGCACACACCCGCTCCCCCTCACATAGGGACCCCCACCAGAGAAAGTAAGACAAAACTACCACTAACTATATGGAGATACATGAACCAGAAACTATTGCCTCAAATCAGTCAGAGTTTGTAAATACCAAGTTCTCTTCTCAAAGAAGTGAATTTTTCAGTGTCTAGAGGTTTTGTAAAAATATCAGCAATTTGATCTGCAGTCCCAACATGAATTAATTCAAATGTTTTATTTGCAATTTCATTCCTGATAAAGTGGTGCCTGATTTCAATGTGTTTTGTTCGTGAGTGTAAAACATGATTCTTTGCAATGTTTATGGCACTAGTGTTATCACAAAAGATGGGAGTGCAACCTGTCTCTACTTGGTAATCCTGAAGTTGATGCTTGATCCAGATAACCTGAGTGCCACAGCTGCTTGCAGCCACGTATTCAGCCTCAGCAGTGGAAAGAGCCACTGAATATTGTTTCTTTGAACTCCAAGAGACTAGGCATCCTCCTAAGAATTGGCAGTGGCCACTGGTGCTCTTCCTATCTAGTTTGCATCCAGCAAAGTCTACATCAGTGTATGCAACTAAATCTAATGTGCGTGAAGCAGGATACCATAAGCCTAATGTATGTGAGGCAGACAGATATCTAAAGATTCTTTTTACAACAGACAAATGTAGTTCAGTAGGCCTAGACTGATATCTTGCACATAAACCAACACTGAATTGTATGTCTGGCCTAGAGGTAGTCAAGTACAAGAGGGATCCGATCATACCTCTGTAGAGTTTTTCATCCACTTGTTTACCTGACTCATCTGCATTAGGGGTCATGCTTGTGCTCATTGGGGTGGATATTTGCTTCAGGTTAGTCATTCCAAACCTTTTTAGGATATCTAGCGTATACTTGGTTTGGTGGAAGAAGCAGCCATCTGACATTTGATTTATCTGCAAGCCAAGGAAATAAGTCAATTCTCCAACTAAGCTCATCTCAAATTCAGCTGACATAAGCTGTGAAAATTCTTTACACAGTTCAGGATTTGTTGATCCAAAAATGATGTCGTCTACATATACCTGAACTATGATGAGATCTTGTCTTGAATTCTTAGTGAATAAGGTTTGGTCAACTTTACCTCTGTTATATCCTTTATTCAGTAAGAAACTGGTCAGTCTTTCATACCAGGCCCGAGGAGCCTGCTTTAGTCCATAAAGAGCTTTGTTTAACCTGAAAACTTGATCAGGTTTAGTCGAGAACTGAAACCCAGGAGGTTGTTCAACATAAACTTCTTCTTTTAGAATTCCATTCAAGAAGGCACTCTTAACATCCATTTGTTGAAGTTTTTTGTTGCTTGAACATGCAAATGCTAATAGAATTCTGATAGCCTCCATTCTAGCTACTGGAGCAAAGGATTCATCAAAGTCCACTCCATACTCCTAACTGTAGCCTTTAGCTACAAGTCTAGCTTTATTCCTAGAGATGACACCTTCTTCATTCAGTTTGTTCTTAAAAACCCATTTTATTCCTATTACATTGAAATTTTCAAGTCTAGGTACAAGTTCCCAGACATTGTTCCTATCAAATTGCCCTCGTTCTTCACACATGGCAATTACCCAATTCTCATCACTTAAGGCTTCTTCAATGGTCTTAGGCTCAATTTGAGAAACTAAAGCAATTAAGTCCTGATTCTGAACATTTCTGAAATGAAATCTTGTCCTAGGGGGATCATTAAGACTACCAATAATATTGGTTACAGGGTGGTCTTTTAAAACTCTGACATTTGTTGAGGACTCACCTTGTTCGGCTGTACTTACTGGGTTCAGATCAGTAGGTTCTTCAGCCGGTTGTACTTCCTCCTCTTGCATTTGATTCAGGAACTCTCCATCATGACTTGTAGATCTGTTATCATCATTTAGACTGTTAGAGATTTTTGTTTCATCAAAAATAACATGAGGGGTTTCCTCTACAGTTCTATCAGTTTTATTAAAGACCCTGAAGGCCCTAGATGTTTCAGAGTATCCTAGGAATATTCCTGGAATACTTCTAGCATCAAATTTATCTACGTCTCTCTTGTTGTTATTATGAATAAAGCATTTTGAACCAAAAATTTTGAAATATGAGACATTAGGCCTCTTACCTTTCAGGAGTTCATATGGTGTTTTCTTATGTATGGGTCTTACCAAAGCTCTATTAAGTATGTAGCAGGATGTGTTTGCCGCTTCTGCCCAAAAGCTCTTAGGTAGCTGACTCTCCATTAGTAGTGTTCTTGCCATTTCCACTATTATTCGATTCCTTCTCTCCACAATTCCATTCTGCTCTGGGGTCCTAGGAGAAGAAAATTTGTGAGTCAGTCCCTCCTTGTCACAGAAGCTAGAAAATGAGGAGTTCTCAAACTCTCCTCCATGATCTGATTGGATAACAGTGATCTTGTGCCCTATATGTTTTTGCTTATTGAAAAAATGTTCAAATTTTTGAAAAGCATCACTCTTATTTGCCAAGAAAAACAGCCATGCAAATCTAGAGTAGTCATCGACAATGACAAAACCAAATCTCTTACCATTTAGACTCTGGGTTCTGGTAGGACCAAAGAGATCCATGTGCAAGTGTTCCATGATCTTTGTAGACAAGCTCTCAGACCTTGACAGGAGTGAAAAAGCTCTGCTCACACGTCAGTTCAGGAAATTTCTGAAACTAAAGGGAAAATCATATGGGAGAAGAAGAAATTACTCATCAGGTAAATATCCAAACAATGGCAATGACAAGGATATGAATGCTAAAAGTGTGATGTGTTATCATTGCAGGAACCTTGGGCACATAAAGCAAGATTGCCCTGAGCTTCAGAAGAAGACACTGGATTACCATAAGAAAGGCTCCAAAGTGTACAAGAAAAAGCCAAAAGCTATGGTATGCACTTGGAACGATGAAGAAGAAGACTCAGAGACTAACTCCTCAGGAAAGGAGACTGAAGGAGTATGTCTGATGGCCGACGAGGAAAATGAGGTAATCAATCCCTTTGTTGTTAGGGTGCTAGGCCCGGATACAGAGGGGGGTGAATGTATCCTTTTATGTATAATGGCCAAATAAAACTTGGATGCTAGAGATAGACACAGAATAGAACCAATTTGATTCAACTCAAATACAAACACTTGGAGCGTGCCAATCCAAGCATCTAGCGGAAGCAAATCAAGCAATCTGATGAACCAGTTGAAAATCCTTTTAAACAAAAGAGCAAATATGTAACTGGCCCCCAAATGACCAACTAGCGGAAGCAGCACAAATGAGAATAAGAAATCTCAAGACAATCTGTGAAGGGTGGTAGGAGATATGGAAGAACACACTACAAGCAAACCACTGCTCAAAGATTTTAAGGTGGTTCGGTCCTCCAGACCTACATCCACCCCTCACTCCCAACCGGAGTGAGGCTTCACTAGCAAACGCTAGAGCCAAGCAGACTCAGTCTGCAAATAATTGCTGCCACACAGCTTGACCAGGGGAACAACCTCCCCTCTTCCTCCCAACCGGAGGGACACCCAAGTGACTCCCAGCCACTTGGAAACTAGAGGTCGAAGACCTCTCTTCCTCCAGACCAGGAGGGACCACTGGACTTGCAACCACAAGCCCAGAACCGGAGGACTAGCCTCCCTTCCTCTAACCAGAGGGCAACCCACAAGTGACAACCTGTCACTTGCAACTTGGAGATCAGATCTCCCTTCTCCTGAACCAACAGGAGGAACCCGATCCCCAACAGGGCAATCGGAAGAACAAAGATGATCAGAAAACAAAGGAAAAGAATAAAGGAAAATAACACAGCAATCAGAAAGCCGTAAAACGAAATGCACAATGTGGCTCTCAACAGAGCTGACTGGCCTGGATCTGATCCACGGTCCAGTGAAGACAGATCTTCAAGCAGCTTCTTCCTTCTTCTCCACGAGCTCTCTCGCTCACTCTCTTTCTCTCTTTCTTTCTCTTCTGCTCTCCAAATCTCTCACTCTCTATCTCTCTTTCTTTCTCTTCTTCTCTCCAAGTCTCTCACTCTCTATCTCTCTTTCTTTCTCTTCTACTCTCCTAGTCTCTCACTCACTGCTCTCTCTTCACGGCTTCTCTCTTCTATCTCTTCTTCCTCTCTTTTCCTTCTTTTTCTCTTTTTCTGGATCGAAGGGCTTTCTGCTCTTCAAGCTTCTTCTTCGATCCCCCTTCATTTGAAGACGAAGGCTCCATTATATACCAGCAGCAGCAGGTGGGTAAGGTGCAGAACGCGTGTGCCTCCCACGCTTCATCCAGAACCTTCTTGCCACGTGCCCTTATAGCATTGGTTCCTTTAGTATCGGATCACGTGCAGCCCAGACACCAGTGTATGTTCTTCCTCGGACCTGCAAGAAGATAAAAACTATTAACACTGAGGGCCACAAGAACTAAAACTGCATGAGGTATGTGATAGCAATATGAGATGCACCTTACTGAGAACGACACGAGATACACAAGATTATTACAGTACGAGACAAGGAGAGAATGACACGAGGTCAGATGCAAACAGCACGAGGTAAAAAAAGAGAACGACACGAAGTATCACTGTAACAAAACAAACACTACGAAGAGAACGACACGAGATACATAATAATAAAGCTAACACCTCAAAGAAAACGACACGAAGTCTCACTGTAATAAAACAACCACTACGAAGAGAACGACACGAGATACATAAGCAACACGAAGACACGAATACAAAAATAACACGACATAACAAACAGCAAAGAGAACGGCACGAGGTGAAACGACACTTTACTAAAAAGACTTGAATACACACGAAAACAACTCGAGTATTAAGTTGCTCGAACGCACGATCGACTCGAAGATGAAAATGACACGAAAATAACATGGACTGAAAATAACTCGAAGACGAACACAGACGCTGACACGAAGTGTGGTTACAAAACAAGAAAGACACGAGATCTAGGAAAAGCAACACGAAGATAGAAATAACAAAGAAACGACTCGAACTAAGGATGACATGGAGACAACACAGTCAGACTCGACTTGAGACACTTAAAGCTTGAATTTAGAGAAGAATGCACGAAGTAAAATCAACACGAAGACAGAAGATAGAAATAACATGAAGACTCAAACACAAAAATAACACGAAGACATGAAAACAACACGAAGACCCAAACGCAGAAATAACATGAGGACACAATAAGAGACAGTCAACGAGACGCTGACTCGGTACAGACTTAAGCTCAAGCAAGACAGTCGATGTATAGACTTGACAGAGATCTCTGCAGCGAATGTATAGACTTAGAATCATGGAGGCAAATGTATAGACATCTGAGGAAATGAAACGAGTCAGTGTACAGACTTCAAATTTCACCGACCAGTGTATGGACTTCAACAGTGAACGGCTGTACATACTTCATGTGAAAAACCCAATGTACAGACTTTAATCAACATGCATCAGACAACTGTGTATGGACTTGAAGACCCTTAGCCAATGTATAGACTTCAGGTGGAGACCAATGTGTAGACTTCTCGTGAAACCCCAATGTGCAGACTTGACGCTGTACAGACTTTCCAAAGAGAACGTAACGCTGTACAGACTTGAACTGAAGACCAATGTATGGACTTCAAAACAGATGCTAAGGCCAAGAGGAGTGTATAGACTTTCACGATGTATGGACTTGGTGATCTTCAAAGCACAATGTCCAGACTTTGCCACTGTATGGACTTGAGGAAACAGTGCAACGTATGGACTTGATCTCAAGAAATATAAGCGATGTACACACTTAGCCAATGTGTAGACTATGCCTTAGACGCTAAATGAGACGCTAAAGTCTGTATAGACTTAGCCTAAGACAATGTATGAACATATCAGCAGAGAAGCAATGCACAGAACAGAAATCAAGAACAAAAATCAAGCACAAGCCAATATATCACAGCATGACTCAAGCATACGCATGCATGCATTCTTCACAATTCAGACATGGCACACTTATGCAATCTCCCACAAAAAAGGTCAGACATATTCAAAACAATGTGGTGACTCATTCATGTTGCTATCATTAAAACACCACATCATCAACAAAGCACAAGGGGCACAACATTTGTGACTTACTCTATTGATGATTGGGAAGATAAGTATGGTGAACTGCTAGATATGTACAATGCCTTAGCTAAAGAACATAGAGTCACCAAACGCAAACTCAATGTTGTTAATGAAGAACAAGAACTCATCAAGACAGAAAATTCCAAACTGATAGCTGAATTAGATCAAATTGAAAATGTAAGAAATGAGAACAATCTTGTTAAAAAGGAGCTTGAAAAACTAAGAAAACAGCTTGATGAAACCAATCAACATACTGAAGAAAACCTGAGACAAAATGACTTACTCAGGGAAGGGTATGAAGCTGTTAAAAGGGTCAATGATGAATTGCTGGAAAACAATATATGTCTGCGGAAGGAGCTGGAAGATAAGAAGAAAACCCTTGAGAGGTTTGTTTTGGGAGAGAGTAATTTGAATGCCTTGTTAGGCACCAAAGTAAACTTTAACAGAGAAGGGTTGGGTTTCAACCCAAGTAAGAAGGAAGCATTTGGGGTAAAAACCACTACCTTCTGCACTGAGAAAGGAAAAGAGAAACTGGACATTCCATCCAGTTCCAAAACCACTGAACAACAAAAGAACATCCATAGACAACATGCTGAGTTTGAAAAAAATATCTTCAAGAAATTCAACAAGCCCATGCACAAGAAGCAAGGTGTCTGTCAATTAAACAACTATGACTCTAATAAAAGAATGGGCTATTTGAAAAGAAACATGGGAACGTCTAACTATACACAGAATACTGTCAATAAAATCCCTTCATCTAGACAGGTTAAAAATTATGATCTGGCTGGGACCCAAACCTTTATCAACAGAAACTGGACACACCTTGAGAAATAAAAAGAAACAAATAAAATGCACACCAATAACAAAACTGTCAACTCGCAGCTACATAGCAGGTTTACCCGAGATGTGGTCCAACGACCAGGGTAATCTTGGAACCAGTGGTCCTCGCAGCTACATAGCTGAAGGACAGTCAATCTCTCGTCCCCCATATTTTGATGGCTCTAATTATTTCTTTTGGAAAAATAGGATGGAAGTTTTCATCCGATCTCAGAGCCACAAGCTGTGGAGAGTCATTACAACTGGACCTTATGATTTACCTCCGAATGAGGAGATGTGGTCTGAAGAACAAGTCAAATTATCCGAACTGAACTGGTCTGCGCTCAACATCATCCAGTGCGCAGTTCACCCTGAAGAATATGCCCGAATTTTGGCGTGCAAGACAGCCAAGAAGATGTGGGATGAACTAGCGCTGATTTACGAGGGTACCTCTCAGGTCAGAGCTACCAAGGTAAACTACCTAACCTCTGAGTATGAATTATTTAAGATGAAGTCAGAGGAGAGCGCGACTGATATGTACGCTAGGCTGTCACTGATCACAAACAGCCTCAAGGGGTTTGGAAAGGAAATATCTGAAGGGGATATAGTCAGGAAGATCTTGAGATCTTTGACTCCAGCGTGGCACACAAAGGCCACTGTGATAGAGGAATCGAAAGATTTAACAACCATGACTGTCACTGAACTCATAGGGTCTCTTATGACCTATGAGATGAATCTCAAGAAAACAGGAGAAGGAAGTGACAGAAAGGGCAAGAATGTTGCTCTTAAAGTTGAACGACATAGTAGTAGCAGCAGCAGCAGCAGCAGCAGTGGAGACTCTGATGAAACTCCAGACCTTGAACATATTTTTGAAAACATTGAGCTTCAAAATCTCTCCTATCAATTGGTATCATTTGGCTTCAGACTTCTATCAGTCTTTCATGAAGATTTCAATGGGCTATCTCGATCATAAATCTGAAAACTTTTGAACTAGAAATCTTCTATTATACATTTTTATGAATATCTGAAATAACTCAGGTGGTTTAAGTTTAATATACTCAAGGGTTGACTTTAAAATCTCTTAAAAATATTTGAAGCATGTTTAATAAACCTTAACCATCTGTTTCATGTTGAGTCTTGTGAAAACTTCTGAAATTTGCACTCTTGAATACATGACTTCAACTGATTAAGTACATGAGATTAATATTGACCTGAAGCAAATGAATTTTTCTGATATGTCTAAAGGGTATTTTGTGTCAGAGCAATGATCTTGGTCACTGAGAAACACATGTCCAAAGGACTGTGTCATGAGGTACCATAGTTAACTCTGATTAAGATTAATTGAAATTCAGGCAGAGCAATGGCATGCACACTGAGAAATACAACTCACTCATCAAGAAATGATTTGCAATGTGTCATGATGTGTAAATGCTATCTCTGTTCATATGAAGCATGACAGTTAGTCACACTAAGTGCTTAGGGATATTGGCCTCTGATCAAGGTATATCCTCTAGTTACAAGGTGTGCACTGAATTAGAGTGCTCGTAAAATTTGTAGCATAAAAAATTGTTGAACAAATCTCAATATCTGAATATTGATGCTAAAATCAAATTGCTACAACCCTAGACAAAATCGTATGTCTTCAAAATTGCTTGACTTCAATACTGATGCATGTAATTCCGAAAGAAGTCAATAAAGTTGATTGTGTAAGAGAAAGGGAGATTTATCAAGATAAATATGAGGGCTTGGTTCATTTTTATTAAACCATGGTTTTAGATATCAATACAGAATTTTATTGAAAAACTCTGCATACATCATGTTTAAACCATGCTGATCAATAAAATTCATTCATAAGCCCTTATAATGGAAGACTTTGAAATATTCTGATTTGGATTTATGAGAATGATAATTCCTTGAAAATCTGACTGAAATTCTTGTAGTTGAAGCCTCTTTAGAAATCTGCTAATTGAACCTCTTCTGCTCACTGACCTGAACTTGTCCTTGTTTGCCCCCGTGGTCTCCTTCTCATTCATCTCATAAGATTCCACTTATTGAGGGGGAGATTCCATGTCATGCATCACTTGCATATCAATTGGCATCTATTCAGGAGGAGCATTCCTTGTCATACTGAATCATGTTCATATCATTTCTAACCTTGCATTCAAACCACGGAGGCGGTCCGACAGCTGCCTTCTCCCCCGGAGTCTTCGAGGTCTTGTGAGGGCTCTTCTTCCGGTTCCTCCCCGAAACTCATGGCGGACCAGCGCTCGGGAGATGAGTTGGAGGTGAGGGCGCCAGTCCCGAACTGTAATGAGCTGGGGGAAGCCGAGGTGAAGAAGCTGGAGCACCGATTTCGGCTGCCTTATAAGTACAGTTTCACCGCTGCTGCTCCATAAGAGATGAGTCAGGACGACTGCACGGGCCATATCTGCTCCTTTCTTCTGGCTTGGAAGAGCGAGTTTCGCCTCCCCTTCGAGCCTTTTATCCTTAAGCTCCTTAATTTTTTCAAGTTGGCGCCTATTCAGTTGGTGGCCAACGCGTATCTCCTTCTCTCTGCTTTTCGAATCCTCTGCCGTCAGTGCGGGGTTCGCCGTTCCTTGGATCTTTTTCGTTATTTCTTTGAGTTGAAGGCACACCCGTCGGCGGGGAAAGGCTTCTACTACATCCAAGCGAGGAGGAACATGAGCTGCATTTCGCTAGCAGCGAAGGATTCCTCGCATAAAGGGTGGAAGACCCAACTTTTCTGGGTGAAGATGGAATCGGTGAAGGACACTTGGAGGTGTGAGGTGATGCCCAACTTCCACCCGAACATCCCTCCCCGCCAGGAGGAGTTTCCTTTAAATGTGGAGGAGTACGCCGCTCGCCTGCTGAAGAATCACCGGTCTACCGAGGAGCTGGTGACGCCGGAGAATGTCGAGCGGTGTCTCCTCACGCGGCTGAAATCGTCAGGTATCACCACTCGAATTTCTCTCCGGGGGTGAGGGTCATCTTTCTTTTTCTGACTATGCCTTCTTCTCTACTGTAGACACTAGGCGGGAGCCTCTAGAGGAGGTTGCTGAGGTCATCGATCTTGGAGATGAGTCGGCGGCTGATGAGCCTGACGCTCCCGCGGGTCGCTCCCACGCCCCAGACAAGGGCAAGGGGGCGGCTTCCGAGGGAACTTCTCGGCCGGGCGGTGCAAAGCGCAAGGATCCCATGGAGGGAAGTTTGTAAGAAGCCACGAAGGCCAAGAAGGCCGTCCTTCTCACCACTACCGGGGGCAACTCTAGCTCGGCGGCGCTCTCTCTCAGGGGCAAGATGGGGCCGACCCTACCGGGCCGGCTCCCCCATCCACCGGGCGAGAGGGGGCCGAGGAGACCAGGGGCCCCTCAGAGGGTGGTGATGGCGGGTCGACCCTCCCCTCGGTGGGAACAGAGGGGGCCGGAGTCGAAGCAGCCGATGCCGAGGCCGGGGGACCGGTCGAGGTCGGCAATGTCTCGGGCGGCGAAGCGCGGGCCGAGACAGTTGAGGTTGGGGGTTCGCCTGCAAAGGCGTCGCAACCCCAAGCGCCGGTGGTGTCCGGAGCGATTGGGCTTGCTGCGCCGATCGAGGTTGGGGGTTCACCTCCAGAGGCGTCGCAACCCCAAGCGCCGGTGGTGTCCGGAGCGATCGTGCTTGCTGCGCCGATCGAGGTTGGGGGTTCGCCGACGGAGGCGTTGCAACCCCAATCGATCGTGGTGCACGGGGCGGTGGACCCCGTAACCCGAGCTGAGCCTTTCGGCGCGGCACCCGGTGCGGAGCGGATTCCTATGCCGGAGGGCTTGGAGAGGCTCAAAATCTCGAGCAATCTGTATCAGCTCTTCTTCGAGGTGTCTGCGAGGATGAAAAGAGGAGATAGGCGCCATTCTCCTTCCGGGGTCCTTGACGTCATTATGGAGGGTGGCCTTATCATGGCCCAGATGGGGGCCACAATGGCGGAGACCTACACCCGGACGGAGTCAGAGCGGTCGAATCTCGCTTGGACCCTCAGGGGGTGCGAGAGGAAGCTAGCCCGACTCATTGAGGCGCACGAGGGGCTCCAACGGGAGTTCTTCGTGATCAGGGACTTGGCGCAGGTCGAGCCGGCTGGAGGCTAGAGCGTTGACCGAGCAGCTGGCCAAGGCTCGGGAGTCGCTCGAGAGAGAGAACAAACTCCTTGAGGAGGAGCACCTTCGCCATCTCGAGTTGGATGGCCATTGGGAGGCGGAGCGTGCCAAGCTGCTGGATCGGGCGCAAGTAGCCGAGCACCTCCGTTCGGAGGCCCAGGCGGACCGAGCTGAGGCGGAGAAGCGATCGGTCGGGGCCGAGGAGCGGGCGGCCGAGGCCGAACGGAAGTCGATCGAGCTCGAGGAGCGGGTGACCGAGGTCTCGCGGAAGTCGATCGAGCTCGAGGAGCGGGCGACCGAGGCCGAGCAGAAGTCGACTGAGGCGGAGAGGCGAATGGCGGAGGTAGAGGAGCGAGCGTCCGAGGCGGAGCAGAAGTCAGTCGAACTTGCTGAAAGGATGGGGCAGGTCGGGGCGGAGGCGATCGAGCAGTACAGGGGCTCAGAGGCCTACCGAGCCGACCTTCAGGAAGCTGCCCTTCCCTACTATGAGATAGCACTTCGCTGAGGCGCCTGCAAGGGGTTAAAGCAGGGTTATCGTAAGGCAGTGGACTACGCCGGCGAGCAAGACTCTGGGGTTGATTTCCCCTCGGGCCAGCTATATGACTCGGATGAGTCAGCTTCTAGCTCCTCTGCATCGGGCGGGGAAGATCTAGAGGATTCTCCTCCGGCGGGGTCACCAACTCCGGATGCCTCAGGAGGGCTCGTGACCGAGGCAGTTCTCGCACAGGCGAGGTCAGTGCCTGGGTCGGCCGTCACCGAGGGTGTCGGGGGTGACTCACTCGCTCCCTCCATTCCCGAGCTTCAAAGTGAGCTCGAGGCCTGATGTATTTTGCCTTGTTTTGCTTTTTTCTCTATTTGTCTCTTGTCCTTTTCTGAAAAAAAAAGGAAAGATTTTCTTTTTATAAGGTAATAAATGACTTACTTGCCTCTTGCGTTCCTTGCCGTGATTTGGTTAGCGTATCTGAAGTAGCTGGAAAGTGCCGATACGTCCTGCGTGGTTTTTGCATGCTGATTGGGCATGCTCCTGACGGGGCGTCTTTCCATTTTCTGATGCTTTGAATGCCAGGCTGCTTCATGTATCCCGCGAAGGCAAAAAATGAGGAGTTGGAGGTGACCGTTCGGGGGAGAATTCCTTTGGCGTGTTTTTGAGGGGGGAGTCATTTAAGACAAGTAGCCTCCCTTGGCCTATAAGAAGGACCGAAGGGCGCCCCTTCCTCTTCACCGCTTGGGACTTTCTCTAACAGTCTTTCCTCATCCCTTCCTCGTGTTGCGCGGTGCCATTACATTCGGGGCATGGAGGATCCTTCGGAAGATGACGCTGCCGATGATGGGGAGCGGGGAGTTCTTGCTGCTTCGGACGGTAGAGCAGGTCTGACGGTCGCCGCGTGGGTTCGAGACGGGTCCGACGGTCACCGCGCGGATCTGGGGAGGACTTCGACTTGCGGGGGCATGCCGTTCCTCCTCCATCAGTTCTGGCGAGGCTTTCGAGTGGGCGCCGGGATAGAGGACGGATGGGGGCATCCGTGATGCCTTCCCCTGCCTCCCCATCCAGCTTTACTGGATTTCTTTGCTGTCTCTTTTTCCCTCTTCTGCTCTTCATTTCTTTCACTCTTCGGAGGCTGCTTGCTCTTTGTTCCCTTCCAAGGGGTTGGTAGGTTGGAAGAGAGGAGGCCTTCACATGTGTTCTTTCTCCCTGGCTTCTACCAACTTGAAAGGTAGCCTTCCTCATCGTGGAAGGTAGTCTTCATCAATGCAATCCCTCTGTCACCTTTGTCATGGGCCACCCGGGCTAACTGGATCGACCTCCTTTTATCCGAGCCAGTTTCTACGCGAGGCAGAGTCAATGGCTGGACGCGAGGGGATCAAGACCGAGTCGGCCGAGCGATGGCCTATTGCAGTGGTGCTAGATGGATTTTTTGCTTTTTGTCGTGCAATGTAATGGCTTTTGCCTATCTGATGTACCAACAATTATTTGAATGAATAGAAGATAATTTTATTTCATCCAACTAGTTTGCGCAATTTCAAAAGTTGAATTTGCATAGTGTGGCTGCGTTCCATGTCCGAGGGATGGGTTCCCCTTCCATTGTAGCTAGCATGTACGCACCTTTCTCGAGCGTCTCCACCACTCGGTAGGGGCCTTCTCAGTTAGGGGATAGCTTGACCACTGCCTCTAATGGTCGAGAGGCTTCGGCTTTTCTGAGGACGAAGTCTCCCGGTTGGAAGTGTCTATTTCGGACTTTGGCGTTGTAGTATTGAGTGAGGCGGCGCTGGTACTCCGTGGCTCGGATGCTGGCGATCTCTCGGAGTTCATCTGCTAGGTCGAGGTTCTCGAGTAGCTTTTGCTCGTTTGCCTCGGGCGAGTAGCAGATGACTCGGAGAGACGGGTTGGCAACCTCTAACGGAATGACGGCCTCAGTGCCATACACCAGCTGGAAGGGACTTTCACCAGTTGCCGTTCTGGGAGTCGTTCGGTGTGACCAAAGTATGCTGGACAGTTCCTCGAGCCAGCTACCCTTGACCTTGCCGAGTCTTATCTTTATGCCTTTTAAGATAGTCTTATTGGCATTTTCGACCAGCCCATTGGCCTGAGGGTGGGCGACCGAAGTGAAGTGGTTGTGAATGTTTAGGTCAGCGCATCTGTCTCAGAAATAGCGAGAATCGAATTGCCGACCGTTGTCCCTCACTATCACCCGGGGGATGCCAAAGTGACAAATGATCGACTTCCATACGAAACTCCAGACGACTGTCTCGGTGATCCTCGCCCTGGCTTCGGCCTCGATCCATTTGGTGAAGTAGTCGATGGCGATGATGATGAACTTCTTCTGGGACTGAGCCATAGGGAATGGCCCGAGAATGTCAATCCCCCACCGAGCAAAGGGATAGGGCTTGATAAGGGTGATGAGCTCCGTGGCTGGCCGATGGACCAAGTGGTCGAATCGCTAGCACCGGTCGCACTGCTGTACGTGAGCCGTGCAGTCGCGCTGCAGGGTAGGCCACCAGTACCCCTGTCGTAGCAGGATCCTGGCCAGCGACCTTCCTCTTGAATGCGCTCCGCACAAGCCTTCATGAGTCTCTTGGATGGCTCGGCTGGCCTCGTCGGGGCCGAGACACTTCAGGAGAGGACCAGAGAAAGATCTTTGGTAGAGAGTGTCATCGAGGATGATGAAGCGCCGGGCTTGATACTTCATTCGGCGGGCTTCTCGAGGGTCGGAGGGCTCTCAGGAGTCTCGGAGCCAAGATAGGTAGGGGGAGCGCCAGTCGCTTGGAAGGGCCAAGTCAACGGCTAGGAGCTCCGAGTCGATGCTCGGGCGCTCTAGCTCTTCAAGGAGGATCGATCGGGTACCTTCAGGGTCAAGGGAGGAGGCCAATCAAGAGAGGGGACCTCCGCTCGGGAGTTTTCCTCTCGAGCTATTCGGACTACCTCGAATCCCTCGAACTGTTGGGCCAGACCTCTGACCAGCTGGAGGTATTTGATCATTGGTGCCTCTCGAGCTTCGTATTCGCCGTTGACTTGGCTAGCGACCAGCTGGGAGTCGGTGTGGATTTTGACTCGCTCAGCCCCCAACCGTCGGGCCATGCGTGCTCCCGAGATAAGAGCCTCGTATTCAGAAGTGTTGTTGGACGCCTGAAAGTTGAATTTCAAGGCGTACTGCAGCTCTACTCCTTCGGGGGACCTCAGGAGGATCCCTACGCCGCTACCGACCGAGTTGGAAGATCCGTCAACGAACATTTCCTAGGTTGGCCTGGGCGCGGACGGAGATCTCTCCTCAGTCGGGATGGTGCTTTCGGCGATGAAGTCGGTGAGCACTTGGCCTTTCATAGCTGAGCGCGGGCGGTACGAGATATCGTAGGCCCCAAGCATGATTGCCCATTTGACGAGTCGCCCCGAGGCTTCGGGGTGGGCCATAATCTTCTTTAATGGTTCGCCGGTCAGCACGGTGACGGGGTGCCCCTGGAAGTAGGGTCTGAGGTGCTTGGCGGAGGTAACCAATTCTAGCACGAGTTTCTCGGTTGCGGGGTATCTCCTCTCAGTCTCGTTGAGCACCTTGCTGGTGCAGTAGACCGGCCTCTCAATTCCCGAGTCATTTCTGACTAGGACTGAGCTAACAGTTGACGGCGTTGCCGAGAGATAGAGCAGCAAGACCTCGCCCGACACGGGCTTGGAGAGCACCAGGGCGAGGTTAAGAACTCCTTGAGCTCGGTGAACGCTAGTTGGCATTCCTCATCCCATGCGAACGTGGCAGATGCCAGCTTGGGTCCCCTCAACAGTTTGAAGAAGGGCAAGCATCGTTCGGCCGCACGGGATAGGAATCGGCTGAGAGCGGCGACACGCCCAGTTAGGCGCTGGACGTCCTTGACGCAGGTGGGCAGGCGCATGTCCAGGATGGCCTGGACCTTGTCAGGGTTGGCTTCGATCCCGCACTGGGTGACCAAGAAACCCAGGAATTTCCCAGATCTCACTCCGAAGGCACACTTGGCAGGATTGAGCTTCATGTTGTACTTCAGGAGGGTGTCGAAGGTTTCAGCGAGGTCGGCGAAGTGGTCTTGGGCTTTGGGGGTCTTAACGAGCATGTCGTCAATGTACGCCTCGACGTTCCGACCTAGTTGCTCCTCGAACATGTGATTGACCAGCCTTTGGTATGTAGCTCCAGCGTTCTTCAACCCGAAAGGCATCTGGGTGTAGCAGTACACGCCGCAGTTGGTGATGAAGGTAGTCTTCTCTACGTCTTATGGATTCATTCTGATCTGATGATAACCCGAATAGGCATCTAGGAAACTGAGTATCTTGTTGCCCGAGGTAGAGTCAACTAATTGGTCGATGCTCGGTAACGGATAGCAGTCCTTAGGGGTGGCCTTATTCAGGTCGGTGAAGTCCACGCACATCCGCCACTTGCCTGAAGCTTTTGGCACCAGGATGACATTGGCTAGCCACGTCGGGTACAGGACTGATGCGGGACGGACTCGGGAGACAACACTATTAGGTGCCACCCTCGGACTCTAGATGAAGACGCGACCAGCAGCACACACCAGGGAGACACTAAGCCCGACACTACGAGCTCCTAGTGGCAAAACGTCGCTAACAGAAGTGGAAGCTCACTCGTCGTCCCAAGCGAGGGAAAGCGCGGACCGTGCGCGGTTAAGGAATCGGCGGAGGTCAAGGGTTGTCCGACTCAACTTCCGGACTAGGATCGAGTCGCGAGACGGGTCACACTCACTCTCACAGCGGTGACATGGACACACGGGCTAGTACCTACACTCTCGGTAGCGGCAAAAGACCGTATACTAGCTAAGCAAATGAACGCCAAGAGGTTCAGACCATTACCTCCACGCACCCGGCGTAGCGAAGACAACCCTGGCCGAATCACGGACTCCCGGTTAAACAATATCACAGCAATACAAAATTTTGACCCACTCCACGCAGGGAGGTAAAAGGTCATATGTGGAGCCCGGGAATCACGCAACTCGGGGTGACGGGCAGCATCTTGATGTCGCCCGGCAGTGCCGAACTCCGCGTTTTCGTGCTTTCCGAACGGCGGGTTCTGCGGGCCCGTGGGACCCACGGATGGCGCTGTCCTCCGGATCTGCGGGGGTGGGACCCACTATGATGGGGACCCCTGGTGGCACGCCTCCACGGACGGCGGTCGGCCGGGAACACCGATCGGGGGTCGATCGGTCCCGATCTCCAAGCTTTGAAGTTGCTGTCCACGAGCTGAGGTTGCTGTTTTAGCAGCGCGCACTCCGGCGAAAATGGCCGCTGCGATCAGCCCCGTCGTCGGAATGCGATGAAACTAGCGCCGTTGGAAAGAGGATTCAAAATACTTCAACCTCGGGCCAGTGGAATCTTCTGAACCTCTGCGGACCTGGGCTTTAACTATTTTTCAATCCTCTGTTGCACAGCTCCCGAAATATCAGATCAGCATATGAGTTTCCTATAAATGGCCGTTGACCGCCTGCTTGCCGTTGGAATAAGGCTTCGAGCTCTTCTTCAAAGTTGTAGGGAATCAAACCAAAAAATTGGGACAATTTTTGGAATTGGATTCGGAGGTGGTGGCGATTTGATATGAGTTTTGGAGTGACTGGTGGTCGGATTTGGGAACAGGTGGACAGAACTGTAGATGGGACTGAGAACGATTTTTAGAAAATATGAAATGGGCGAACCAGAAGTTTAGAAAAATTTTGGATGAAGGGGTGGATGGAAGGAAACTCCAGTAAAATTGGGCGAATCAACATAAATCAAAAAGTGGACCTAAGACATGAAACGCAGGGTGGATGGGAACCTAGACAGAACTTTGGCAGAACCGAAGTGGAAGAGTGGACGAAAATCTAAAATTATGAAACGGGATCTGAATGACAAACCAAAATTTTTGGATAGTTCTTGACACCTATGGAACATCCAGTAAAATTCTCAGGTCGATCTGAGCTCATGGTGGATGGCTGAATTTCGTGGAAGCTGCTGTGGTACTGCACAGGCAGAACTTCGTTGATGGCGGTGGCGGTGCGGTGGCGGCTCGTGGCGGCGGCGGCGGCGACCGGAACTGATAGGGTGGAGTCTCACCACCAAGAAGCAACCTTCACAGCTGCAAGGGGAGAGGGAGGGGCGCACCAAGCTGGAGCTCCAAGGTTTTTTCTTCCAAATGAATGCATTAATTCTACTAAAATGGAAAATACAAGCTTAAATAGGTTACATCTCACATCCATCCACAACCATTGGATCTAGGGGATGGGAATGGAGGGTTGGGATGGAGTGTGACACACACACACAAAAGAATATAAAAAAAAATGAAGGGGGGGGCGGCCCTTGGACCAAGGAGAGAAGGTGGACTAGTTGGTGGGGGTAGGTGGCCTCCCATGTGGACTTTTCTAGTCCATTATCCCCCATGTGTCCAATTCCCATTCAAACTTCTAGATGCTCCCATGTGGCATGTTGACTGACCCCACGTGGGACCCTAGGCTGAGGTGGCCAAATGGGGTGGGGCCTGGGGGGCCCGTGGGGCCCACGGGGTCCGAATTGCACATAAGCCCCTATTACAATCAAAATGTCAAACCGAATGCAACGAAATAAACACAAATTAAACACACATATGTTAGCGCAGCAAGAGTGATATAGAAGGGGGGGATGAATAGATCACTCCCAATTTGCAAAACTTAGGCAAGAAAATAAATCTACTGCTTATGCCCCTTCTAAACTAGCACACAAAGAATTGCAAATGCAGATACCACTCAAGATCGAATAAGAGAATGATGATGAAGAGCTGAGCAAACAAATAGTCAAAGTGACAAACAGATAGAGAGCGCTGATAAAGACCGCAAACCACAAAGAAGACAACCGGTTTTTTAGGTGGTTCGACTGCAGTCAGCAATCTACATCCACCCCTCACTCCAACTAGAGTGAGGATTCCACTAGCCACTGCTAGAGCACAGCAGACTCAGTCTGCGAGCAACTTGCTGCCAAACAGCTTGAAAACCCAAGGGAGACAAATCCCTCAACCAAGTTCTGCCACCCGCAGAGCTTGAAACCTGTTCTAGCACCTAGCACGAACAGAACCGGAGAGTGCCTCTCCCTTCCTCCACACACCGGAGGGAACCTGCTAATGACAACCCATCACTAGCAACACCAGAGATCAGCGATCTCTCTTCCTCTGCAACCCAGAGGGAAACCGGAGTTAGACTCCCTTCCTCCACATACCGGAGGGGAACAGATCAGAATTAGACGAAGAACACATAAAGAAAATCAGAAAAGAAACTAAAGACTGATCGAGAAAACATTCGATACTGAGAGTTAATACAAATGTAGCTTCCTGGGAAGCAATTTCAAAAACCAGATACTGCAAACTCTTTTTCCTTCTCTTCACTGCTATCTCTCTTTTTCTTTCTCTTCACTACTATCTCTCTTTTTCTTTCTCTTTACTGCTGGATCGAGCTCTCTGTAATTCTGCCTTTTCTTTCTTGGCTCTGATCTCCCTTCATCGGTGGGCGAAGGTTTCTATTTATAGCGGGAGCAGGTGGATAGGGCACAACATGCATGTGCTTCCCACGCTCGATCCAGAACCTTCCTGCCACGTACCCTCATTGGGTTGGTTCCTCTTATCTTGGATCACGTGCAACCCATTTATTTGGGAATATTCTTCCTTGTACCTGTAAGGAGATAAAAACCATTAATACGCTGTATGGCCACTAAAACTAAAGCTGCATGAGGTATACGATAACAACACGACGTGACAACTACACGAGATAAGAAAAGAACGACACGAGATACAATGGACAAGACTGACACAATCAAGGAAGGTGACACGAGGTCAGATCAGGATAGCACGAGGTGAGAAGAAAATATCACGGAGTGAAGCAATAGAAGAACACGCGATTTAGAAGAAACCTGGACGAGGTTAGAACGAAACAACACGAACTAACAAACGATAACAAAAGACGACACGAAGTGAAACAACACTTGAAAACATAAGAAAAACAACTCGAGCATAAAATAGCTCGAATGAACGACTCGAAGACGAGGCGACATGGGCTGACCACGACACGAAGACAAATAACAGAAACCGTCACGAGTTGAAGACAACACGAAGATGAAAACAGAAACCGACATGAGTTGAAAACAACACGAAGATGAAAACAGAAACCGACACGAGTTGAAAACAACACGAAGATGAAAATAGAAACCGACACGAGTTGAAAACAACACGAAGATGAAACACAGGAATTGACACGGAGTATGGTCAAGGCGAGAAGGACACGAAGTCTAAAGAGAAAAACAGCACGAAGATAGAAGAGTGACACGGCTATCACGACACGTGATGAAGCAGTGACACTAAGAAAAAGAACGACTCGAGGAACAACAGTAAGTGACACGAAATTAAACAAGCAGACATAAAAGATGACACGAGATGAGCAACTAAAGGATAGAGAGAAACGACACGAGGTTCACAGAGAAGCGACTCGGAGTTCGTCGGAACTATTCGAGCTGCTTCAGTAACACGACACGAAGACAGAGGGAGACATGACACGAAGTTAAACAACCGAGACTAGGACTCGAAGACATAGATGACAAGGATAGAACAACACGAAGTATTACCTCATACAAGTTTTCCTGTCAAGCATGGAAATCAACACGAAGTGTTGTAAGCTCAGACGACACGAAATCTTTTCGTGTTAGTGAGGGGAAACAACACGAAGTGTGGCTCAAGTGGCACGAAAACAACTCCCAAAATTAACTGAAGTGGCTCGAGGATTTACATTAACACAGAGAAACATTTTTGTTCACAAAGGTTCATAGTGTTGAAATCATCAAGACATTATGACTCAGGCAACACTAAAATTCATTTGGTCAAATTGTTCAATTGAACAGGACATTCCCTTACTGTGTAATCCATTCACTTACATGATGAAACATGAGATTATCTTGAGATAAAGAAATGATTTATAGTGTGAGACATCATCAAAATCATAGGGACACAACAATCTCCCCCTTTTTGATGATGGCAACACTATGAATCAGGCAATATCAAGGTTTATCAAGATTTAACATGAAATCAATATCAGCTTCAACAACAGATTAAATTCAAGGCATGCTCATGCAAATGACTTAAACATTCCCTACAACACACTCTCATTTCCCCCACAACTCATAAACATATCAGCATGAAGCAACATGACTCCCCCAAAGCTCAAGACAAAACCAAGACTCACTGATATTGCAGAACATTGCAGAACTTCTCACTAAAATTGTAGACATTGCAAACTTCTCTCCCCCTTTGACATCAGTAAAAAAAATACAGAATGTGTGACAGTGCTGGAAACATGAGGACTCAGGGCAGTAACTGCATAGTGCAGAAAGTCACGAGTAGGTCTTAAGAGAATAAGTGAGTTTCTAATCTCAAGACAAGATTCTTTAGATTTCAGTACACAATAGAGAAGTGGAATGATAGACAAGTTTATCATCATACATAGTGGATGATTTAGAGCAGGAGTTGACAAGTATGGCCAAAGATAGCTGATCATTCAACTATTCCACTAGACAGCAAGAGACTAAATCAGAGAGGTGTTCTCAAGGTATTGAGGACAAGCAATCCATTAGTTGCATAACAACAAGGAATTTTTGTTGGAGATGATATTCAAGAAGATCAATGAGTAAGTTGGTAGTTCACTTCCTTTGACATTAGGGAGACACCTTGATCAGAGGCCTGAATCCCCAGTTACTCAGAGTGAGTACCTCATTACTTCCTTCCCCTTTTTTTTTTATTAAGGAACAGAGTTAGTAACTGTGGCTTTTGACATGAGGAAACACCTTGATTAGAGGCTAGAGTCCCCAGTTACTCACCAGCAAGCCACCATTGCTCTGTCATGACTTTTCATTTATTTTAAGCATTTGACACCTCATGACTTGGGAGAAATATTCATTTCATTGATGAAGCTCCCAGTTTCTCAGTGATCAAAACAGAACATGTTTGTTCAGTTAAGCCCTTGAGTTAAAGAGATAGAATGATTGAAGACAATACCAAAAAGGACTTTTCTTGAATTGAGTCTTGAAGTCTAGATTTCAAGTTGATTGGGTCAGATATCAAGACATACATATTTTTTGGCCTGAACCATAATCAATGACAATGTAGGAAGATATACTTTATGCAATTAGTCCAGATCTCTGAAGGAGTACCAAAGGAAAGATTCTGACCTGGAGATTAGAGTCACTGACTTATAGACTTAAGAGATAAGTGACACTCTACTTTCTAAGAGAACCACACTAAATCAGTCATGCAAGACCAGCAAAGGTACACATCTGGACAGCCCTTTTGAATCTGTCAAAGAACTTCTCTTCTCACATTACAACTCAGCTCCCCCTATGATATAGCATTCCTCAATAAAACATTTCAGCAAAATCTCAAGACTTTCCTTTATTTAGAGCATTCCTGAAAGCTAACCAGTAAGCATTCTGAACTCCCCCTTAAACCAGCATGTAAGAAGGCTAAACAACAGATAGACAAAACTCCCCCTCACAACAGGAACAGGCTCCAAAATTAAGACACGTTGTATAAGCCTAATTCTCTTCTCAATGTAGTGAATTTTTCATTATCCAGAGGTTTTGTGAAAATATCAGCAATCTGATTATCTGTCCCTACATGAACCAGTTCAAAATTATTCTTAGACACCTCATCTCTTATAAAATGATGTCTTATCTCTATGTGTTTGGTTCGAGAATGCAAAACAGGATTTTTAGCAAGATTGATGGCACTTGTATTATCACAGTAAATAGGTGTACATCCCAGGTCTACTTGGTAGTCCTGAAGCTGGTGTTTAATCCATATAACTTGTGTTCCACAACTCCCTGCAGCCACATATTCAGCTTCTGCAGTGGAGAGGGCCACAGAATGTTGTTTCTTGGAGCCCCAAGATACTAAACACCCACCCAAGAATTCACAATGGCCACTTGTGCTTTTCCTGTCTAGTTTACAGCCTGCATAGTCAGCATCTGTGTATGCTATTAGATTCAATGTGCGAGATGCAGGAAACCATAAACCAAGAGAGTGACTAGCTGACAAATATCTGAATATTCTTTTAACTGCAGCTAAGTGTAGTTCAGTGGGTCTAGACTGATACCTTGCACACATTCCTACACTGAATTGTATATCAGGTCTAGAGGCTGTCAAGTAAAGAAGTGATCCAATCATACCTCTATAAAGTTTGGCATTTACTTCTTTACCTATCTCATCTGCATCCAATGATGTATTGGTGCCCATGGGTGTAGTAATGTGCTTTAAGTTTTCCATGCCAAACCTTTTGAACAGTTCCATTGTGTATTTGGTTTGGTTGATGAAGCACCCATCTTCTAGCTGCTGTACCTGCAATCTAAGAAAATATTTTAGTTCTCCAACCAAGCTCATTTCAAATTCAGCAGACATCATGGTAGAAAATTCATCACATAGTTCATGCCTAGTTGATCCAAATACAATGTCATCTACATATACCTGAACTATGATGAGATCTTTATTCATGCCCTTGGTAAATAAAGTCTGATCAACTTTACCTCTTTTGTAGCCCTTGCTGATCAGAAATTCAGATAATCTTTCATACCAAGCTCTTGGAGCCTGCTTTAGACCATACAAGGCTTTGTTTAACCTGAAAACTTGGTTAGGTTGAGGAGAAAATTGAAATCCATGAGGTTGTTCAACAAAAACTTCTTCTTTAATAACTCCATTTAAAAAAGCACTTTTAACATCCATTTGTTGGAGTTTAATGTTCTTTGAGCATGCAAAGGCAAGCAACAATCTTATAGCTTCCATCCTAGCAACTGGTGCATAGGATTCATCAAAGTCTACACCGAATTCCTGACAGTAGCCTTTGGCTACTAGTCTGGCCTTATTCCTCGAGATGATTCCATCTTCATTCATCTTATTTTTGAACACCCACTTGGTTCCTATAATATTTATACCATCTGGTCTTGGGACAAGCTCCCAGACATTATTCCTTTCAAACTGACATAATTCCTCACTCATAGCATTGACCCAAGCTTGATCAGCTAAGGCCTCTTCTACTGATTTGGGTTCAATTTGTGAGACCAAAGCAATTAAGTCATCATTATTCACATTTCTAAAATGAGACCTCGTCCGAAGAGGTTCTTCAGGATTGCCTATGACATTATCTAAAGGATGGTCTTTAAGGAATCTAATATTTGTTGAAGACTCACCTGTTTCTCTTGGACCTTCCTGATTTGGGGAATTTGTTTCTCCATTCTGCTGAGTCTTCTCTTCTTCTTGTTGGTTTTCCAGAAAATCTCCACCATGATTGGAGTCCCTGTCAAGATTTTCAACATTAGAAACATCTTTCTTTTCACTAAAAAGAATGTGTGGAGATTCTTCCACTTTCTAATCTGATACATTAAATACCCTATATGCCCTTGACACTTCAGAGTAACCCAAGAATATTCCAGGTGAACTCTTGGCTTCAAACTTGTCTAAGTCTTTCTTATCATTGTTATGAATAAAACATTTTGCTCCAAAAATTCTGAAATGAAACAAGTTTGGTTTCTTACCTTTTAGAAGCTCATAGGGTGTTTTCTTGTGTATGGGTCTTACCATGGCCCTGTTGATTATGTAGGTTGCTGTATTGGCCGCTTCTGCCCAAAACCTTCTAGGTAACTTACTTTCAATCAACATGGTTCGGGCCATTTCCACCACTGTTCTATTTCTTCTCTCCACGATCCCATTCTGTTCAGGTGTCCTGGGAGAGGAAAACCTGTGAGTTAGTCCTTCTTTGTCACAAAGATCAGTAAACATAGAATTTTCAAACTCACCTCCATGGTCAGATTGAATAGAACTAACCTTGTACTTCCCTTCTTGTTTGACCTTATTGAAAAACAGATTAAACTTTTGAAATGCATCACTCTTATTTGCTAAGAAAAATATCCATGAATATCTGGAGAAGTCATCTATGATGACATAGCCAAACCTGTTAGCATTAAGACTCTGAGTTCTAGTTGGACCGAAAAGATCCATATGAAGAAGTTCCATTGGTCTAGAAGACAATGGCTCAGATCTTAATTTGAAAGAATTTCTGATCTGTTTGCCTAGAGCACAGGCATGACATGCTTTTGATATAGAGTTGAATTTAATTCTAGGCATGTCTCTAACTAAATCATGCTTGACCAATTTATTTAAAGTTGAAAAGCTAGCATGACCTAGACGTCTATGCCATTCAAAGGCATCATTTTCAGAATTGGCAGATAAGCAAATAGTGGATTCAGATTTCTCATCTAAGTCTACAATGTAGACATTATTAATCCTGTTGGCTACAAATTTAACCATGTCAGAATTTGTTTCAAGGATTTTACATGAACTATCATCAAATACAACCCTGTGACCCCTGTCACATAATTGGCTAATGCTAATCAGGTTGTGTTGTAGCCCTTCCACAAGTAATACTTTTTCAATGGAATTTGTGGAAGACTTACCTACTGTGCCAACTCCAATAATTTTACCTTTGTTCTTTCCTCCAAACTTGACCAGACCTCCTGGCTTCATCTCTATCTTGCTGAACTTGGATCGGTCTCCTGTCATATGCCTGGAGCAGCCACTGTCGAGGTACCACTTGTTGTCTTCAGCTGCTAGGCCGACCTACACAAGTATATCAAGCAGAGTGATTTGGAACCCAAGATGAGTTGGGTCCGAGGACATTGTTTAAATCTCTGATCAAGTGTTTAGGTATCCAGATTTGTTTCAGCATGGTTTTCTCTGGCACCTTCCTTTCTGGTTTTTTAAAGTTCAATCCAGCTGAACTGGAGAAGTGAGTTCTATTCCTTTCATTGGTCTTCCTATTCTTAGGAAATTTCCTGTAGGCTTGTTGATTGGCATATCTTTGACCATGAAAGTTATTCCTCCAGTAGGTCTTGTTTGGACCCATCTGATTGTTATAATTCCAGCTTTTATTCTGATTTGTTTTCTTGGTCCAGCTACCATTTGTGTTCTGGTGAATGGACTTAATGTTATTTTTTATAAAGTTCATTCCACTCTTAACTGGTTGTCCAGTACTGGTTTTTGTGTTTTCTTTAGGACTTTGAGTTTCCTTAGAGCTGTTTGAGCTGGATGGTGTGTCCAGCTTTTCTTTTCCCTTCTCTGGACAGAAGGTGATGGTCTTGAATTGCAAGGGTCTCTTGTTGGTTGGGTCATAGCCTAGACCTTCCTTATTGAAATTGACCCTAGTCCCTAGTATAGCATCTAGGCTAGTCTTTCCTTGGACAAACTTTTCTAAGACTTTTTGTTTGTCTTCCAGCTCCTTTTGAAGAAACTCAGAATTCTTTAGGAGTTCAGCATTTACTTTCTTCACAGCTTCATATTTCTCTGAATTCATTCTGATTTCACTCATGCTTTCTTCAATTTTAGTTTTGAATTCATTGAGCTGTTTTTGACTTTCCTGAATTTCTCCCTTAAGCTTATCATTCTCTTTCCTTTGTGAGGTCATTTCTTCTAGTTGTTCTTTTAGCTTTGCATTTTCCTCACAGACCAGAGTTTGTTCTTCAATATTTGTGTTAAATTTTCTTTTCAGAACTCTGTGCTCTTTGCTAAGTGAATTAAATTTATCTAGCAAGTCACCATAAACATCCTCCCAGTCATCAATTGAGAAATTTTCAAAAATATTTATTACCTCCTCTTCACTGTTTGCCATAAGGCAAATTCCATCTTCATATTCTTCTGAGGAAGCTTCTTCTGGGTCTTCTTCTTCCTCGCTCCATGTGCAGACCATTGCCTGTGGCTTCTTCTTCTTCTGCACCTTTATGTTTTTCTTCTGAAAATAGGGACCTTTCTTCTAGACTTCTGGGCATTCGCCTTTCATGTGTCCCTATTTGTTACAGTTAAAACAAGTCAGTTTCTTAGGATTTCTATCCCTGCAATTGGTAAACTCAGCATTCTTGTTAAAAGAGTGTGGGTTCTTCTTCCTAAAGGTCTTTCCCTTTGTCCTCAGAAACTTTCTGAACTGACGAGTGAGCATAGCCTGCTCCTCCTGGTCGAGATCTGATAAACCTTCAAGCTCGGACTCAGACTCGGGGGTACTGCTGCTGCTCCCACTGTTACTACCCTTGTTGCGGGAAGCTCTTAGAGCTACATTTTTACCCTTCCTCTCACTTTCTTCTCCACATCCTTGGAAGTTCATCTCATAGGTCATCAGGGATCCTATGAGTTCATTCACAGTTAAGACAGTCAAATCTTTTGACTCCTCAATCACAATGGCCTTAGTGTGCCATGCCGGGGATAAAGATCTAAGAATTTTCCTGACTATATCTGCCTCAGCAAGATCCTTCCCTAGCCCTTTAAGAGTGTTAGTGATCAAGGATAACCTGGCATACATTTCGGTTATATTCTCATCTGCATTCATCTTAAACATTTCATACTTAGAAGTGTAGAGGTTTACCTTCGAGGCTTTCACTTGAGCTGTACCTTCATAGATCAATTGCAGCTCATCCCACAGTCGCTTGGCAGTTTTGTAGGCAGAGATACGGGCATACTCCTCTGGATGAACAGCACACTGGATGATATTCAGCGCCGTCCAGTTGAGTGAGGAGAGCTTTACATGGTCATCTGTCCAAGCGTCCTCGTTTGGTGGCAGATCATATGGCCCCACCATGATTACTCTCCACAGTTTATGACTCTGAGCCCTGATAAACACTTCCATCCTGTTCTTCCAAAACAGATAGTTATTACCATCGAAATAAGGAGGGCGACTAATGGATTGACCTTCGGCCATGAAGGTTCTAGGACCACTGCCATTTGCTTGATTGTTTGTCCACATGGCGTAAACCTGCTCTGATACCAAATGTTAGCGCAGCAAGAGTGATATAGAAGGGGGGGATGAATAGATCACTCCCAATTTGTAAAACTTAGGCAAGAAAATAAATCTACTGCTTATGCCCCTTCTAAACTAGCACATAAAGAATTGCAAATGCAGATACCACTCAAGATCAAATAAGAGAATGATGAAGAAATGCTGAGCAAATAAATAGTCGAAGTGACAAACAGATAGAGTGCGCTGATAAAGACCGCAAACCACAGATAAGACAATCGATTTTTTAGGTGGTTCGACTGCAGTCAACAATCTACATCCACCCCTCACTCCAACTAGAGTGAGGATTCCACTAGCCACTGCTAGAGCACAGCAGACTCAGTCTGCGAACAACTTGCTGCCAAACAGCTTGAAAACCCAAGGGAGACAAATCCCTCAACCAAGTTCTGCCACCCGCAGAGCTTGAAACCTGTTCTAGCACCCAGCACGAACAGAACCGGAGAGTGCCTCTCCTTCCTCCACACACCGGAGGGAACCTGCTAATGACAACCCGTCACTCGCAACACCAGAGATCAGCGATCTCTCTTCCTCTGCAACCCAGAGGGAAACCGGAGTTAGACTCCCTTCCTCCACATACCGGAGGGGAACAGATCAGAATTAGATGAAGAACACATAAAGAAAATCAGAAAAGAAACTAAAGACTGGTCGAGAAAACATTCGATACTGAGAGTTAATACAAATGTAGCTTCCTGGGAAGCAATTTCAAAAACCAGATACTGCAAACTCTCTTTCTCTCTTCATTGCTATCTCTCTTTTTCTTTCTCTTCACTGCTATCTCTCTTTTTCTTTCTCTTCACTGCTGGATCGAGCTCTCTGTAATTCTGCCTTTTCTTTCTTGGCTCTGATCTCCCTTCATCGGTGGGCGAAGGTTTCTATTTATAGCGGCAGTAGGTGGATAGGGCACAACATGCGTGTGCTTCCCACGCTCGATCCAGAACCTTCCTGCCACGTGTCCTCATTGGGTTGGTTCCTCTTGTCTTGGATCACGTGCAGCCCATTTATTTGGGAATATTCTTCCTCGTACCTGTAAGGAGAAAAAAACCATTAACACGCTGTATGGCCACTAAAACTAAAGCTGCATGAGGTATATGATAACAACACGACGTGACAACTACACGAGATAAGAAAAGAACGGCACGAGATACAATGGACAAGACTGACACAATCAAGGAAGGTGACACGAGGTCAGATCAGGATAGCACGAGGTGAGAAGAAAATATCACGGAGTGAAACAATAGAAGAACATGCGATTTAGAAGAAACCTGGACGAGGTTAGAACGAAACAACACGAACTAACAAACGGCAACAAAAGACGACACGAAGTGAAACAACACTTGAAAACATAAGAAAAACAACTCGAGCACAAAATAGCTCGAATGAACGACTCGAAGACGAGGCGACACGGGCTGACCACGACACGAAGACAAATAACAGAAACCGTCACGAGTTGAAGACAACACGAAGATGAAACAGAAACCGACATGAGTTGAAAACAACACGAAGATGAAAACAGAAACCGACACGAGTTGAAAACAACACGAAGATGAAAACAGAAACCGACACGAGTTGAAAACAACACGAAGATGAAAACAGAAACCGACACGAGTTGAAAACAACACGAAGATGAAACACAGGAATTGACACGGAGTATGGTCAAGGCGAGAAGGACACGAAGTCTAAAGAGAAAAATCAGGAATTGACACGGAGTATGGTCAAGGCGAGAAGGACACGAAGTCTAAAGAGAAAAATAGCACGAAGACAGAAGAGTGACACGGCTATCACGACACGTGATGAAGCAGTGACACTAAGAAAAAGAACGACTCGAGGAACAACAGTAAGTGACACGAAATTAAACAAGCAGACATAAAAGATGACATGAGATGAGCAACTAAAGGATAGAGAGAAACGACACGAGGTTCACAGAGAAGCGACTCGGAGTTCGTCAGAACTATTCGAGCTGCTTCAGTAACACGACACGAAGACAGAGGGAGACACGACACGAAGTTAAACAACCGAGACTAGGACTCGAAGACATAGATGACAAGGATAGAACAACATGAAGTATTACCTCATACAAGTTTTCCTGTCAAGCATGGAAATCAACACGAAGTGTTGTAAGCTCAGACGACACGAAATCTTTTCGTGTTAGTGAGGGGAAACAACACGAAGTGTGGCTCAAGTGGCACGAAAACAACTCCCAAAATTAACTGAAGTGGCTCGAGGATTTACATTAACATAGAGAAACATTTTTGTTCACAAAGGTTCATAGTGTTGAAACCATCAAGACATTATGACTCAGGCAACACTAAAATTCATTTGGTCAAATTGTTCAATTGAACAGGACATTCCCTTACTGTGTAATCCATTCACTTACATGATGAAACATGAGATTATCTTGAGATAAAGAAATGATTTATAGTGTGAGACATCATCAAAATCATATGAGTTTCCTATAAATGGCCGTTGGCCGCCTACTTGCCGTTAGAATAAGGCTTCGAGCTCTTCTTCAAAGTTGTAGGGAATCAAACCACAAAACTAGGACAATTTTTGGAATTGGATTTGGAGGTGGTGGAGATTTGATATGAGTTTTAGAGTGACTGGTGGTCAAATCTGGGAACAGGTGGACAGAACTGCAGATGGGACTGAGAACAATTTTTAGAAAATATGAAATGGGCGAACCAGAAATTTAGAAAAATTTTGAATGAAGGGGTGGATGGAAGGAAACTCCAGTAAAATTGGGAGAACCAACATAAATCAAAAAGTTGACCTAAGACATGAAACGCAGGGCGGATGGGAACCTGGACAGAACTTTGGCAGAACCGAAGTGGAAGAGTGGACGAAAATGTAAAATTATGAAACGGGATCTGAATGACAAACCAAAATTTGTGGATAGTTCTTGACACCTCTGGAACATCCAGTAAAATTCCCAGGTCGATCTGAGCTCGTGGTTGATGGCTGAATTTCGTGGAAGCTGCTGTGGTACTGCGCAGGTAGAACTTCATTGATGGCGGTGGCGGTGCGGTGGCGGCTCGTGGCGGCGGTGACCGGAACTGATAGGGTGGAGTCTCACCACCAAGAAGCAACCTTCACAGCTGCAAGAGGAGAGGGAGAGGCGCACCAAGTTGGAGCTCCAAGGTTTTTTCTTCCAAATGAATGCATTAATTCTACTAAAATGGAAAATACAAGCTTAAATAGGTTACATCTCACATCCATCCACAACCATTGGATCTAGGGGATGGGAATGGAAGGTTGGGATGGAGTGTGACACACACACACAAAATAATATAAAAAAACAAAGGGGGGGGGGGCGGCCCTTGGACCAAGGAGAGAGGGTGGACTAGTTGGTGGGGGTAGGTGGCCTCCCATGTGGACTTTTCTAGTCCATTGTCCCCCATGTGTCCAATTCCCATTCAAACTTCTAGATGCTCCCATGTGGCATGTTGACTGACCCCACGTGGGACTCTAGGCTGAGGTGGCCAAATGGGGTGGGGCCTGGGGGGCCCGTGGGGCCCACGGGGTCCGAATTGCACATAAGCCCCTATTACAATCAAAATGTCAAACCGAATGCAACGAAATAAACACAAATTAAACACACATAAAGTCTAACTAAATATAATAAGTGGGGAGGCTCAAGGCGGAGTCTCCAGGCTATCTCCGAGCCAGATGGACGCTGAGGTGGCTCGTGTCATGCTCCGTGTGCGGTACCGGTGGCTCGGCGTATCGTGCCGATCAACTGCTCGGGTGTCCGCACCAAGGACCGATCTAAAAAGGCCAGTCTCTTGTCCCTTGGTGACCTGCGCCTTGATGATCGCCTGCTTCTCTGGTGCATGCTTCCTTCTGCGTTGCTGTACGGGTCTCATGGCGGGGTCGAGGTTGAGCTTGTGCATCATGGTTTCCTCTGGTATCCCGAGGAGTTGATCATCGGACCAAGCAAAGACTCGAATGTACTCAGAAAGGAATTTCTTATATTGCTGTTGTTCCTTGGGGGGTAGGTCGGCTTCGATCCTTACTCCTAGGGTCGGGTTATCATTTAGGAAAACCGTCAGTAATTCGCCACCAGGCTCGGTGGTTGCGGTTTTATCCTCGACTCCCCGGGGACCCTTATCCTTCCCGTCCGGCCTTGTGGCTTCCACCGAGATATTGTAGCACCTTCTGGCCGTGGCCTGGTTACCTCGGACTTCCCCCAACCCATTTTTGGTGGGGAACTTCATTTTTTGGTGATAGGTAGACGGTACGGCCTTTATTCGGATGAGGATTCCCCGACCGAAGATGGTGTTGTACGCTATCATACCCTTAATCACTATGAAGTCCACCATGACCGTAACGGTCCTGGGTGGGGTGCCGAGGGTAACCGACAGGCTTAAGGCTCCCTCGGGGTAGGTGACCAGGCCATTAAACCCGTAGAGGGGGGTTCGGACTGGGCGGAGTTTGGATGGATCTTCCCCCATCTTAAGGAAACAGTCGTAAGATAATACCTCAGGGGCACTCCCATTGTCAACTAGAATCCTATCTACGTTACAATGGTTTATTGTGGTCAAGATTACGAGTGCGTCGTCATGCGGGGTGTTCAGCCCTTCTAGGTCTCAGTTATAAGCGACGTCACGCTGTTCGAGGAGCGAAGAAGATGCGGAGCGCGCGGGCTCCTCTTGTTTGCTGCAACACAGAAATAAGAGAAGGGGGAAGGGGCCACCACGGGAGATTGCTCCGGCGGGGCGAGCGGGGCAAATGTAATATAGCAAGATATGGGGGTTAAACGGCCATAGAGGGAAGTGACTCACCGCGGCCTCGGGGGGACGGGAATGGTGCAGAAATCAAATAGCAAGAATTGAAACGGCCATTGGGGAAGTGACTCGCCGCGGCCTCGAGAATATGAGCAGATAAGAATATAATAGAATATAAAGAGAATATAAAGAACAAGAATTTAAACGGCCATTGGGGAAGTGACTCGCCGCGGCCTCGAGAATATGAATAGATAAGAATATAACAAAATATAAAGAGAATATAAGAACGGGAATTTAAACGGCCATTGGGGAAGTGACTCGCCGCGGCCTCGAGAATATGAGCAGATAAGAATATAACAGAATATAAAGAAAATATAAGAACGGGAATTTAAACGGCCATTGGGGAAGTGACTCGCCGCGGCCTCGGGAATATGAGCAGATAAGAATATAACAGAATATAAAGAGAATATAAGAACGAGAATTTAAACGGCCATTGGAGAAGTGACTCGCCGCGGCCTCGAGAACATGATGTGATCGCCAGGGGCCAAAAGACCCCAAAATAAAGAAAGTGATCGCGCCTACCTCAAGAGCGGGAGATGGTGGGTTGCTTCATCCTCCCCCTTCGGCCGACCGACGGAGAGGGCTTTCCTTATGTACCCTTGCAAAATAACGACAAACAAGTAACGAGTGGATTAGAAAGATGAAGGTGTAGTATTCAAATCCTTGCGATAAAAATAACGAAATGATGGCAAGACACACACCTGGTTGGTGTTGTCTTTTAAACCCCTCTCGGATACGAGTAGGAGGAAAATACTTATGATGAATGGCAATTATGCCAACATAAGAATAGAAAAAAGACTCCCTTATAAGGGGGATGGAGGATGCGATATGATGAATGCAAGATAACTATGAAAGAAAAGGAGAGAGTGGCTTATTGGATGGCCGATAGTGAGATCCGGCAGAGCTTCGGTAGCGTAGGGACGACGTGGAAGTACGGTGGACGAGGACAGCCTTCCTCCTGCGAGCGCGGGCACCCGAGAAGCCGGTAGAACCTCCACCTACAAAAGACCCCACGGGTTAGAAATGACTCCGGTAGCCTCTGGGCTCCGGCAGCCTATCGGACCTCTTAGAAGCTCCCGCAGAACTGAGGGGGGTGGGCCTCTATTTATAGGGCTCCGGAGGGTGGAGGCATCCAGGATCCTGGACACCTCCATCAGGGCCGAAGTAGTATTTTATTCTATTTTTATTCATATTTTTTGAATATTTTCATGGAGGCGTCCAGGGTCCCGGACGCCTCAATAAGGTCCACCGAACTCCACCGAAAGCCGCACGCGGTTTGGCACAACGCGTGCTTTTATGAGCGGCGCCTCGTGATTTGGAAATGGGCGCGTCCAGTTGTCTGGACGCTTCCACAATTGGCTTTTTTCACACACGACAAACCGACGATCGGTGGGCGGGGCCCCGTGAGCAAGGTGATGGAGGCGTCCAGGGTCCTGGACGCCTCCATAAATATATTATTTTTATTTGATTTTTGTTTTGTTTTTTATGATTATTGCTATTATTTTTATTATTTTTGCATTGATGGAGGCGTCCAGGCAAGTGGACGCCTCCATGATTTTGATTTTTTTTATTTTTTGGTCATTGATGGAGGCGTCCAAGCGCCTGGACACATGCATGATTTTGATTTTTTTATTTTTTTTGGTCATTGATGGAGGTGTCCAGGCGCCTGGACACTTCCATGATTTTTCACGAAAAAATTCAAAAAAATGTAAAAAAATTCATAAAAATAGGAAATCACCAGAGTAATTAAAAATGTGAAGGCCGCCTTGGGGTATCATAGTGTAATATGAGATTTACTCACGGTAATGTCAAGAACGGCGTGTCTACAGCTGCCCCGCCTTGGCGTCTGCTTTGCAAGGGAGTGACACATAATGGAATGGTATCGAAGTGGAGTGAAATGGAGTGGTAATGGACTGATAAGTTGATGCCAAGGGGTGATGAGACACGCTTTTGAAATTACTGTTTGGAATTTTTCCTGGAGTTTCAGTGAGGCGACCTTGAAGAAGGACTTTCAAATTTTGACGATTGCTTGGACAGGGTTAAAATAAGGGAGGGTGAGATGTGCACTCAGGCACGAAAATAAAGGAGACCAACTTCTCGGTGTGGAAGTACCTGGGTCATAAACCTGCAGGTTTCACCTTTGGGGAGCTGTTACCAGCCAATGTGGAAGTGCTGCGGCCAAGGTGGGTCAAACAAAGCAAAGGAATATCTGAGGGTCTGTCCAAACAAGGGTCTCCTTTGGAAGAGTAGCGTAGGGCCGCTTCAAGGAAACTCAGTATTTCATTCGGAATGAAATATCTCATATTTGTAAGAATTGGAGCATAACGGCTTTCACAATCGAATCACTTGGATGATCTTCCGCAATAAATTCAAAGTCCTATATGAATGCATGCTGGGTTTAAAGAAAAATTTAAAACAAACTAAAATAAAAACTAGCCAAGGATAATATTGTCAACTTGTTAAGAATGGGTCAGGATACCGATCCGGTGAGCCGACACTAGGCTGGGGCCCGTTTATTTGCGCACCAACTCACTGAATGGAACCGTCGTCCCCATGCTATCACAAGTTAACGGCCTATCCGTACAACCCAAATTCTTCCGGGATCATCACTGTTTTTTTTGAAGGGGAACTCAAATCCCAGATTCGTTCGGGTCGGAGGTCCTTGACATGTTCTAGTAGCGTAGGTATCATATACTACGATGTATGACATGGTGGGACCAACCATTGAAAGGTGGGACAGGAGATAGGACAAAGACGTCCGTTAGTAAAACCTGCACAGGCCAGCATGGATTAATAACATCAGAAAGTAACAGAATTGTAGCAGAATCGCACCACAGTACAAGGGGGTCTAGATAAAACTCTGACGACTGACCACTGTAGCGCCTCTCCTTTCTACACTTCTTCTCTTGCATCAAGTTGTTTCGAGGCATGCCTTACGAGACTTTTGCCTTGGACAGAAGGGAACTACTTTGCACGGAGGGATTCTGTTGCTTTCTTTTGGGCGCGTCCAGGCGCGAGGACGCATCTTAACCCTCGAATTCAAATTTAAAGCGCCGGGCGGCCTTTCTTCTCCCGTGCCTTACCCGCAAACGAGCCCGCCTTCCGCCGAAACTCGCTCGCCCATCTTCATCTTCTTCCCCTCGATCGATGGAGTTCGGTGGGCCGGACCATGGTGAAGGTGGAGAGGGACGAGGGACTCCTCGCCCGAGGAGGGACACGCAAGAGCACGGAACGGCGTCCATGGAGGAGGAAGGGCCGCTTCGGGCCCCCGAGGGACCCGAGGGGCCTGATGGTGCGGAAGGAGGTGAACACGGTCTGGTAGGTCCTCGGATCTTCTCCTTTGATCCATTTTGAGTTTTGAAGCGAGCCGTGCGAGGGGGGGAAAGGGTTCGGCGAGTGTTGCACTCAAATGATGGACGCATCCTAGACATGGGACGCGTTCTTTGTTATGATGCGAGGCCCTTCTTTCTTGGTGCAGGACATGGCGAGGACCCTGGGCCTGGCCGATGAGTGGATGAGTGCAGACGAGCCGAGCCGCGTCAGGAAGGAGAGTCGCGGCAAGGCGAAGCTTGAAGACTGGCGCATACATCTCCCTGGACAGCAAGGGAGCGTACTGGTGCAGGATAGTGCCGACTTTCTGCGGCAGTAGAGGGAGAGTTACGTGGGTCTTCCTCGAGCCGGGGTTACGCGCAACGTCAACGGCTCGAGTGCCCAATTAGCCGAGGTCAGGCGGCAGCTGGCCACCACTCAACAGGAACTGTCGCTCCTGGTAATCTAAATTCGGCATTTTCCATTTTTAAATGTGAAGCTTAGCTGACGGCTGTTGTTTGTTCGTTCCAGCGTGCCCAGCAGACAACGATGGTGGGAGTGGCTGGCGGCGCATCTTCCAGTTCCTCGGCCCCTTTTCTTGAGATTGCCTCCCTCCGGGAGCAACTTACCGGTGCGGTGGCTCGGGCTGCCCGGGCGGTAGAGGAGCGTGATGCCTGGGTGGCGACTGTAGCAGAGCTGCGACATCACGGTGAGGAGAGACCTTCTCCAGACATCCTGGAGTTAAGGGTTCTTCTACAGATGACGATGAGAGAGGCAGAGAGAGAGAGAGAGTCGAGAGAAGGTCCGAGCGATAGCGAGATCAGGCCGAGAGGAAGGCTTTGGAGGCCCAAGTGAGGGAGCTCCAGCTAGGCCTTCAGATCGTGGTGTAGAGGCTAGGAGCGATGGAGACGCGCTACGAGAGAGCGTGAGAGTTTGGGGAGCCACTGCGCCAGTCTGGTCACTTTGCCGCTAGTGGCTTCTTCTGATGTGACACAATGATGCAGCAAGGGGCTATGGTCCCTTGGACTTAATTTGCAAACACACTCACAAGATCCGAGAAAACTTGGAAGACGCCGTCTCACCGTGCGCACCCGTTACCCGTGGTGACTCGGTGATGCCGAGTCTAGATGGTGGAGAAAGACCCTTGCTGGTAGAGGGCTAGCACAATTAAGGTTCACCCTCAGGAAGGTATAATGCCCACAATCAAGGGCGGCCGGGTGCCTCAGGGGCACTAGGTCACTCACTCACTATCATCCACGATGACCACTCCAAGATGGTGGCTCCGGGAATGGGAACTCTCTCACTAGCCAGCGGACTCGTTTGGCGGATATTAAATAAACAGATATTAAGGGGAGCAAGGGCAGAAGCTCACCTGGTTGGTTTGAAGAAACCAACACCGGTCGGAGATGATGGGTGAGCGGGGAAGTGTGGGTTCCCCGCACACTGCGCCGGTGAGGCTTGAACCCTGTTTAATTAAGTATAATCACTACACCTCACACAGGACGGTGGACTTGGGGTGGGGATTTCAAAGTTAAAAATCAAACACTACCTCCACACAGGGAGGGGCGTTAAGCCAGCCAGGCGGGGTGGGGAGATTCGTTGAAAATCAAAGAGAAAGAGCCGATGCCGAGGCTGCTTGCTTGCTGTGAGAGGTGACAGACAGTCGGTGTTGCGGCCGTAGATCTCAATCTGGAATTTTGCTGATGAAGAGACTAGAGGGGAACTCTTCGCAACTGGAACCAAAATGCCTCAGAATTTTGTTGAATTCTTCTGGTGTCGATGCTGGCCTTGGTGGAGGTTCGAACAGCGTGACAGAATCTGGGACTGGCAGCTTTAGATCTCCAATAGCAGGTTGCAGAGAGTGCCCTGACAGTTTCTGGACTCCGAATCACGAACCGCCGGAGTTGTTGGAACCGTGGATGAGTCCTCTTCGCAGCAAAACTGACGGGGAAGTCGTGTGATGTCGAAGAGGACTGGAGGACTCTGAACAGTGGAGGCAGGTCGAAGCAGATTGTGGGAAGCAGACCCGCGTAGTAGAGGGAGAAAATGGTAACTTTGACCCACGGATGCCGATCTAAGTTCCACTTCTTGATTTTGAAAGTAGACTGGATGAAGGAGAACTTTGTAGAAGAGCTCGTGGCCGGATTCCCCCGCGGTTCGTCGTGGTACAGCTTCTATTCTGGTTCAGATACTCTGCAGGGGCAGCTCTGCGCAGTCGGGGGAGATCGGTCCTCTCGGACAACCCCAGACTCAGAATGGGGAGGGATCACCTCGCCTGTGAAGGGATTGGACGACCTTTCCAACAATGTATGGTACGCCTTCAGATGTCATCGTATGACTCCGTGGTTGCTTCTGCAAGACGACCCTTTCTTCTGTCACCTGCAGGCTTATCAATGTGAAGAGAATGGTGGTGGAACTAGGTTGATGTAAGTGGAGAGTTAGTAATGGTGGGGGTGGAGGTGTTGATGGTTGAAGGAGGAGGGATGTTTCAGAGACGGTGAGAGGGTGGAGCAGGGGATTAGGAGGTCTAAGAGAGAGGTGGGGTGAAAGGGACGCAGCTAGGAAGGGGAGTCGGCCCAGGTAATGGGGAAGGGAATGGGGGGTCGCAGCTAGTGGGGGGGGAATGGGAGTCAATTCCTCCTAGTGATATGAATGGGTGTGTGGGGGAGTGGAAAGTATGCTTCGGGGAGAGGGAAGGGTGCCTTGGAGGATGAAAGGGTGTATGAGGAATGGGAAGGGTTGCTTGGGGATGTGGAGGTATTAATGGGAGTTATGGTTCTTGGGGAGGTGAAAGGGTGGGGGAGTGAGGTGGCTGATGAGGTGGCAAGGGGGGGGGAAGGTGAAGGGGCAGATTCGCCCAAGGGAGAGAGAGGGAGAGAAAAGAGCTAGAGAGAGAAAGAGAGAGGGAAGGCAATGCTTGTGGCTCAAATTTTACTCAATGCTTCATTACCTCCAAATGGAGGGTTTGGGGCCCTATTTATAGGGAATCCCCAATTTACAAAAAAGTCCCTACAAAATAGACTAATGACACATGACTAGGGAAGAAGGGGGGGGGCAAGTGGGCCAAGCCCAAGTGTTTGGGCCCGAACCCACATGATGACCACAAGACATAGGGAAATAAACACATAACCTAGATACTGGACTTAAATAAAAAGGCAAATTACATCAAAATGACTCAAGATAAAGACAATAAGTGCACAAAAGGTGATCCACAAAATTACTGCAGTGAACTGGATGCCATGGAGCTCAAGTCTGGACCTCGTCGAGGGGGAGGGAGGTCCCGAGCCAGAGGGAATCGTGGGTGATGCCCTCATCATTTCCCCCGGGCCGCGAAGAGCTCGACTCTATCGAGTAGAGGCCCTCCCTGCTGTGATACTGCTCCAAGAGGTCGGGGTCCAGCCGCTGGAGGTCCTCCCGACTCACCCAGGCATCATCCGAAGGTGGCCGTCCCTTCCACCTAACCAGATATCGCTCATACGCCTTGCTCCGTGTGTTGATGATCTGTTCATCTAATATCCGCTCCACTTGATCACGCTGGTCTCTCTGGCCAGATGGAGTTCTCGTTGGTGTGTGGGCTCTCTAAAGGGGTGGGATAGGCTGGATCTCCTCATTGGGTGTCACCGTGGGACCCTTGTAGGGCACCAGGTCAGCCACATTGAAAGTGGGGCTTACTCCGTACTCTTCGGGGAGGTCCAACACATAAGCATTTGTGCCAAGGCGCCTCAGCACCTGAAAGGGGCCAGCTCCACGCGACTTCAACTTTGAGACATTCCCAAGGAATAGCCTCTCAGTTCTCACCATCACAAAATCACCAACTTGGAATTCCTGGTGGCGGCGGTGGGAATCGGCTGACTTCTTATAAATCTCATTGCTCTTGTTGATGTGTTTGCGAATGTCTTCATGCAACTCTCTAAGGTGTTGTGCAAAAGACTCAGCAGTGATAGACACCCTAGCATGTGGGGGTAGGGGAAAGTGGTCTGAAGGCTTTCTGGGTTTGTACCCATGCACAGCTTCAAAGGGACTCATGCCTACGGACCTATTTGTTGAATTGTTGTATGCAAATTCGGCGTAAGGCAGAATGAGATCCCAATTCCCTGGGCGATCTGCCACAAGGCACCGAAGGAGATTCCCGAGGCTCCGATTGACGACCTCGGTTTGCCCATCCGTTTGAGGGTGATAGGCCGTGGAAAATTTGAGAAGGGTCCCCATTAGGTGCCAGAGGGTTTTCCAGAAGTAGCTGGTGAACTTAACATCCCGGTCAGAAATGATGGTCTTGGGCAAACCATGGAGGCGAACAACTTCATGGAAGAATAGGCAGGCCACGTGGGAGGCATCCGAAGTTTTTGAACAAGGGATAAAATGAGCCATTTTGGAAAACCTGTCCACTACAACGAAGATTGAGTCATGTTTTCGTTGGGTTCTAGGTAGGCCTAAGACAAAATCCATGCTCAAATCCTGCCATGGACGATCAGGGACAGGGAGTGGGGTGTATAGGCCCGTGTTCTATTTCACTTGTTTTGCTATTGCGCATATGCGGCACTGACCCACAATTTTAGCCACATCTCTCTTAAGACTCGGCCAGTAGAACTAACCCTCAACCAAGGCAATGGTTTTATGCACCCCAAAATGGCCGGCCAGGCCTCCAGCATGCAACTCCCGGATTAAGAAATCCCGCAGTGAGGTTCTAGGTACACACAGCTTATGACCCTTGAAGAGGAACCCGTCCTCTAGAATGAATCCTTGGTATTCCCTAGGTGATTGGGTGGTCAGGGTGGTATGAATCTGCCCAAAGTCTAGACAATCATGGTACTCATCCTTGACTCTCTCAAATCCTATGACTTCTATCCGTATGGTAGCCAACAACGAGACCCTCCTGCTGAGTGCATCTGCGGCACGATTCTCACTCCCAGCCTTATGCTTAATCACGAATGTGTAGGATTGGATATATTCGACCCAGCGAGCATGATGGGAGTTCAGTTTCTGTTGGGAGTTGAGATATTTTAGGGCCTCGTGGTCAGAGAAGATGACAAATTCTTTGGGCAGGAGATAATGTCTCCAATGCCGGAGGGATTGAACCACCGCATAAAATTCTTTGTCATAGGTGGAGTACTTCATCCTAGCATCACACAATTTCTCACTAAAGTAGGCCACTGGGTGTCCCTCTTGGCTGAGGATCCCGCCAATCCCTACCCCGGAGGCATCACAAGTCACCTCAAAGACTTTGGAAAAGTCAGGGAGGCATAATACCGGGGCTTGGGTCATCCTTTCCTTGAGCTCTTGGAAGGCCCTAGAAGCAAACTTGGTCCACACAAACGTCCCCTTTTTTAGGCAATCTGTGATGGGGGCTGTGACCATGCTGAACCCACGGATAAATCTCTGATAGAAAGTGGCCAACCCATGGAAACTCCGGACCTCATGGAGAGTGCGGGGCTCTGGCTAGTCAAGGATAGCTTGGACCTTTTCGGGGTCCATGGATACTCCCTTGGTGGAGGCCACATGCCCAAGGAAAGTGATGGATTCGGTCATGAAATGACATTTTCCCAAGTTGGCAAAGAGACTCTCTTTCCTAAGGGTAGTGCAGATTTGCCTAAGATGGTTGAGGTGGGCTTCCTTGGACTGGCTGTAGATAAGGATATCGTCAAAATAGACCACTAGGAAGACTCCAATGTAGGGTCTAAGGACCTCTGTCATAAGGCGCATAAAGGTGCTTGGGGCATTTGATAGCCCAAAAGGTATCACAAGCCATTCATAGAGTCCATCTTTGGTTTTAAAGGCCGTTTTCCATTCATCTCCTGGCCTTATCCTAACCTGATGGTAGCCACTCTTAAGGTCTATTTTGGAAAAAATGGTGGCTCCGGCTAGCATGTCGAGCATATCGTCAAGCCTAGGTATGGGGAACCTATATTTGACGGTAATCTTGTTGATGGCCCTGCTATCGACACACATTCGCCATGTCCCATCCTTCTTGGGTGTGAGAAGGGCCGGGATGGCACACGGACTTTTGCTAAGACGGAGAAAGCCTTTCCTAATGAGTTCCTCCACCTGCCTCCTTAATTCAGCATGCTCCGTGGGGTTGAGGCGATAGTGGGGAAGGTTTGGGAGGGTGACTCCTGGGACGAGATCAATAGCATGTTGAACATCCCTCATAGGTGGAAGTTGGTCAGGGAGCTCATCAGGGAAGACATCCTTAAATTCTTCTAGGAGAGGGTGTATTTCCACATGATGTGGGTTGGAGGTAGTGGTCTCTCCTAAGCAGATGATTACCGCACACAAGGGTGTTCCTTGAGCTACCTCTTCCTCAAGTTCTTTTCTTGTGATGAGATGCAGGCCCTTGACTAGCCCTGTTGGTGTTTCTGGGGTGGACTCTTGGTTAGTTGATTGGGTTGGTGGGAATGAGACCCCGGGGCTTTGAGATGGTTTAGGGAGAATCCCCTTGGAGGGTGGTTCCTTCCGGGGTGGAGATGGGTTGAGGCGTATGGGTTTTCCCTCATGTTCGAAGGTGCAAGTGTTTGGTTTTCCTAGGATGGTTGCATTGACGTCATAGATCCATGGCCTCCCTAGTAGGATGCTTCCTACTTCCATTGGTATAATGTCACACCATACTTGGCCTTGATATGATGAGAAGGTGATGGGTACAAGGCAACAAGTGTTTACCGGGAGGGAGTGGTTGTTTATCCAAGGGACTCGGTATGGTTTGGGGTGGGGTGTGATAGTAAGCCCAAGAAGCTTGACAGTGTCAGGTGACACGGCGTTGACACAGCTCCCATTGTCTAGGATGACTTTCCTGACATAGCCCCCCATCTTGATGTAGGTGAAAAAAAATGGATGTCCTACGCCAATCTTCCTCTTGTGGCTGTGTGAGGGTGCACCTAATGACACCTAGGTGGGAGTTGGTAAGAGGAGGGTCGTGGTCCAATCCTGCTTCATAGAGTTGTTCATACTCCTCTTCCCAACCTAAGGCAGCCTCATACTCCTCAACCGGACTCTCATGCTCCCCTTGGAGCGGGGTAGGCCCTCCCTCAATGATAAGGCTGGACAATCCTTTGGAAGGACATTGGGAGGCGATGTGGCCATAACCATGACACTAAAAGCATTTCACCGTGCTACTCCCTGGGGTTGTCCTTTTGGGGGGTTCCTCCCTTCGGGGAGGAGGGTTGGGTGGAGTGGCCCTTGTAGGAGTGGAATTGGTTGGTTGTTGGTAAGGCCGAGTAGGGGCTCCTCCACTGGGGATAGGGGTCTTCAACAGGGGTGGAAGGATGGGTCGTGGACCCATATTTTTGGGTTCAGTTGGGCGGGGAGAGGAAAACTTAGGATTCCTAGAAAATCTCTCTATATCACGGGCTATTTGATAAGCCATCTCAAGGGAATCCACATCCCTCATAATTAGCTCTCTCATGATGTATGGGTGGAGACCATTCCTAAATCGTGATAGGGTGACGGCCAACTCTTCATGTACTCCACACTTTAAAAGGTAGGAATCAAACAGTTCAATGTATTCTACCACGGTTTTTCCCTCTTGGGTGAGGCATTGCCATTCATCTAAGAGAGTTTGGGTGTAGGAGTTGGGGAGGTATTTGAACCTAAGTTGGGCTTTCATGTCTTCCCAGGTATGAATGGGTTCTTCCCGCCTAATCCTTTTCCTACTTTCCACACTCAACCAGTAGGTCTTGGCAAGTTTGGTAAGGTGCATTTTTACAAGCCTAACTCTCCTATCTTCCGTCATAGGGAACCAATCAAAGTATTGGTCCATGGCAGTTTCCCATTCTAGGTAGATATGTGGGTTATGGGACCCATCAAAGTTAGGAGCCTCAACCTTAATCATCCTCAAGAGATAATCATCCGGGTCCTCCCGTGGTCGCCTTTCAAAATGTCTAGGTGGGCGGGGCCTCTCATTCTCATGGTAAAAGTCATTCTCTAAGTCCTCCCTATCAAGTTCAACTCGTGGAGGAGGAGCTCTTTGGGCATGGTTCCTAGGTGGGGCCCTAGCTTCCTAGAGTCTCTCTAGACGGACGTAAAAACCATTTAACTGCTCCGTGAGGGTTTGGAGGGCAGCCTCAATTCGGTCTATCAGAGCTTGGGGAGCCTCCCTGGGGATGTCTTGGACACCTTGGGAATTGGGATTCATAGGGGGAACCAAGGTAGAGGGGTCGGCCCGGTACAAGGCACCACTACGAGTGGACATGCACAAAGAGGAGGAGACCGACACACAGATGAAGATAATGCAAAAACCATAGGACCTAGGCTTGTAGAGACAAGTCTAAAACTTGTGCTGATACCAACTGATGTGACACAATGATGCAGCAAGAGGCTATGGTCCCTTGGACTTAATTCGCAAACACACTCACAAGATCCGAGAAAACTTGGAAGACGCCGTCTCACCGTGCGCACCCGTTACCCGTGGTGACTCGGTGATGCCGAGTCGAGGTGGTGGAGAAAGACCCTTGCTTGTAGAGGGCCAGCACAATTAAGGTTCACCCTCCCGAAGGTATGATGCCCACAATCAAGGGCGGCCAGGTGCCTCGGGGGCACTAGGTCACTCACTCACTATCATCCACGATGGCCACTCCAAGATGGTGGCTCCGGGAACTGGCACTCTCTCACTAGCCAGCGGACTCGTTTGGCAGATATTAAATAAACAGATATTAAGGGGAGCAAGGGCAGAAGCTCACCTGGTTGGTTTGAAGAAACCAACCCCTGGTCGGAGACGATGGGCGAGCGGGGAAGTGTGGGTTCCCCGCACACTGCGCCGGTGAGGCTTGAACCCTGTTTAATTAAGTACAATCACTACACCTCACACAGGACGGTGGACTTGGGGTGGGGATTTCAAAGTTACAAATCAAACACTACCTCCACACAGGGAGGGGCGTTAAGCCAGCCAGGTGGGGTGGGGAGATTCGTTGAAAATCCAAGAGAAAGAGCCGATGCCGAGGCTGCTTGCTTGCTGTGAGAGGTGACAGACAGTCGGTGTTGCGGCCGTAGATCTCAATCTGGAATTTTGCTGATGACGAGACCAGAGGGGAACTCTTCGCAACTGGAACCAGAATGCCTCAGAAGTTTTTTGAATTCTTCTGGTGTCGATGCTGGCCTTGGTGGAGGTTCGAACAGCATGACAGAATCTGGGACTGGCAGCTTCAGATCTCCAACAGCAGGTTGCAGAGAGTGCCCCAACAGTTTCTGGACTCCGAATCACGAACCACCAGAGTTGTTGGAACTGTGGATGAGTCCTCTTCGCAGCAAAACTGACGGGAAGTCGTGTGATGTCGAAGAGGACTGGAGGACTCTGAACAGTGGAGGCAGGTCGAAGCAGATTGTGGGAAGTAGACCCGCATAGTAGAGGGAGAAAAATGGTAACTTTGACCCACGGATGCCGATCGAAGTTCCACTTCTTGATTTTGAAAGTAGACTAGACGAAGGATAACTTTGTAGAAGAGCTCATGGCCGGATTCCCCCGCGGTTTGTCGTGGTACAGCTTCTATTCTGGTTCAGATACTCTGCAGGGGCAGCTCTGCGCAGTCGGGGGAGATCGGTCCTCTCGGACAACCCCGGACTCAGAATGGGGTGGGATCACCTCACCTGCGAAGCTGATTGGACGAACTTTCCAGCAATGTATGGTACGCCTTCAGATGTCATCGTATGACTCCGTGGTTGCTTCTGCAAGATGACCCTTTCTTCTGTCACCTGCAGGCTGATCAATGTGAAGAGAATGGTGGTGTAACTAGGTTGATGTAAGTGGAGGGTTAGCAATGGTGGGGGTGGAGGTGTTGATGGTTGAAGGGGGAGGGATGTTTCAGAGACGGTGAGAGGGTGGAGCAGGGGATTAGGAGGTCTAAGAGAGAGGTGGGGTGAAAGGGACGCAGCTAGGAGGGGGGTTGGTGGTGGGGGTCGGCCCATGTAATGGGGAAGGGAATGGGGGGTCGCAGCTAGTGGGGGGGAATGGGAGTCAATTCCTCCTAGGGATATGAATGGGTGTGTGGGGGAGTGGAAAGGATGCTTGGGGGAGAGGGAAGGGTGCCTTGGAGGATGAAAGGGTGTATGGGGAATGGGAAGGGTTGCTTGGGGATGTGGAGGTATTAATGGGAGTTATAGTTCTTGGGGAGGTGAAAGGGTGGGGGAGTGAGGTGGCAAGGGGGGGGAAGGTGAAAGGGTGGGGGAGTGAGGTGGCAAGGGGGGGAAGGTGAAGGGGCAGGTTCGCCCAAGGGAGAGAGAGGGAGAGAAAAGAGCTAGAGAGAGAAAGAGAGAGGGAAGGCAATGCTTGTGGCTCAAATTTTACTCAATGCTTCATTACCTCCAAATGGAGGGTTTGGGGCCCTATTTATAGGGAATCCCCAATTTATAAAAAAGTCCCTGCAAAATAGACTAATGACACATGACTAGGGAAGAAGGGGGGGGGGAAGTGGGCCAAGCCCAAGTGTTTGGGCCCGAACCCACATGATGACCACAAGACATAGGGAAATAAACACATAACCAAGATACTGGACTTAAATAAAAAGGCAAATTACATGAAAATGACTCAAGATAAAGACAATAAGTGCACAAAAGGTGATCCACAAAATTACTGCAGTGAACTGGATGCCATGGAGCTCAAGTCTGGACCTCATCGAGGGGGAGGGAGTTCCTGAGCCAGAGGGAATCGTGGGTGATGCCCTCATCATCTTCGCCACGCTAGGGGAGGAGCAGCGAGTCATTGCTGTGGAGCCGGCGCCACGAGACGAGGCGGGTGCTACTGCACGGGGATCCAGAAGGCTTCTGAGGGACCCTCACCTCAGGGGAGAGGAGAGGGACGTCTAGAGGGATGAGCACGAAGATAATGGCACGAGTTGGCGAGCCAGTGGACCCGCCTCATCTCTATGATTGTAGTGTTTATGACAGCTTATGTAGAATTATGAATGGAGTGATTTGATTTTCTACTGCTTGTTTGTTCTCTTGTGCGTTCCTTCTTCCCTACACTTCTTCTCCTTTGCACTATTCCTATGTGATGGGTCTGCCGAGACTCCACCCCAAGTGGAGAATCGCGTCTTGTTGTGACCATTTTCCACGGGAATCTGCCGTCGAAGTCAATAATGATGACCCTAGTCCCTTTTCCCGGATGTTGTGTCAAATTTTGCGGACGTCCTCCAAAACATGATAGGGTATCCCTAGACAACATAGGGGGCTAGTCGTCATATTCTTCATCCAATCAATCACCCTGTGCGAGCGGTGAGGTGACTCACGGGACCGCATGGTAGGTGCCTCATCGCGAGTGCTATCATTAAAGGTGATAGAGGCAATCTTGGCCTGCACTCCTTCCATTTCTATAAATTCTTGTCCCTTTTATCCTCCCAGGTATATCGAGAGCTAACTCGAGGAGCCCAATTTCTCACGGGAGAGGAGGAGTTCAAAATTCCGAGAGTTGGGTGGAGGGCGAATCTTCCCACTCCTCGAAGAGAAGCAGGTCCAGTGGTAGTAGTTCCAGGAGGCTTTCGGACCTCGAAGGGCACTTCAGCGAAAGGTCCCAATCACAACTCGTAAGCTGAGCTTTCCTGCCCTTTTCTTATTCTTTCTTTCTTCCTCTTGACAACACCCTTCTCCATTTCTTATGCACGCACAGAGTGTGATGAAATCACACATTTCATGGGAGTTAGCAGTGGCCGCATACAGGGGTCTCCCGGATTTTCAGAAGGCCAGGCTAGACATGATGGGATTTGGCACCTTTCTTCGGATCGAGCCGCTCGAGCTCAACCTGGTCCTGATCCAAGCCTTGTGTGAGAGATGGGACCCAGTGAGCCAGGCATTCTTGATGCCTTGGGGGCACATGGTGCCCAGCTTGGAAGATGTGGTCCGAATTACGAGCCTCAAGGTGGATGGCGAGGCAGTGACCGGAGTCACTTACGCGGACTACCGAGAAGGTGCCCAGAAGTTACTGGGTTTGGACCTAGATGGTCGGAAAATAGGTCGGTAGCCAGGGCGCCCCTCATGGATGCATTAGGGCTCACTGACACTCGTCGACGGGACGATGAATCCTCAGAAGAATTCATGGAAAGAATGGAAAGAGGATGTCGTGCTGTGTACTGCACAGATTTCGGTAATTGGGAAAGATGCAACATAGATTTGAGGAGATTTCTCCTCTTCCTTTTGGGGAGATTGGTACTGAGCTCGAAAGGGGACGGTATCCAATGTCACTTTCTGAGACTGCTATCAGACCTTGAAAGAGTAGGATACTATGCCTGGGGAGCTGCCATGCTGGCACACTTGTTTGCAGGCCTGTTCCAAGAAGCGGATCGTGTGATGGCTGTGAGTGGTTTCACACCATTCATCCAGGTATTTTTGGTTTTGCTTGTTTTGTATTTTTTTTTATGTTTTTGCAAGGTACTGATGACCTGCGCCGAGTAGCTGTGGAGCTATTATTACCTCCCCATGGGGAGAGCTCGGCATTGGCGACCCGCGATGGTGCCGCTAGCCAGGCGGTGGGAACCCATCATGAGTGCGGCACCCCTAACCTACCAACTGATGGTGCTAAGACGGGAGCTACAGGAGTTCCCTGTAGCGATGGTAAACTGGAGACCCTACTCAGACATGGTCGATGCCGACCAACCATGCGTTCTAACAAGTCATGCCCGGTTTGGACGGGAACTGTGGATGCACTGCCTGAATGAAATCGAGCCGCTTCGGCTGCGATTGGTTATGAGGTCCTTGGGACTGGCTCAAGAATGGGTGGATACGACTGTGCCACCTCGCGTCGGGAGAAAGACGAGGGGACCGGCAACCTGCATTGACTGACGCGTGCGGTTCCCTGAACAGTATGAAGACTGGCAACGGGGTGGCACGATCGTGGAATCGCAGGCACGGGATAGCGAGAATTACCTGCGTCTATACAAGACAAGGTACGCAGAGCGGTTCCAACCCCGGGGACTTGAGGAGGTAGGTCTCCCCTTTTTCTCTTGTCTTCTTTCTCCCTTTTTTGGTTTTCTGGTGGAAATGCTGACTCGTATGGCTGCAGGATATCCATGATACGATGATAGCGACTTTACGAACTCGCTTGGCAGAGATGGAGCAACGGTTGGGCGATGCCCGTAGAGCTACGAGCGCCTTGGTAGGTGTACAGTGCGTTCCTAATTAAAATCGCAGATTCCAGATGTTGGCTGCTAATTCACGCGGTCGTAGCATGCCCAGATTGGCGCGGCTTCCCCAGCGATGGGAGTAGGTGGTGCCTCTTCCAGCTTGTGGATTCCTACCTCAGAACTTGACTTGCTTCATGAGCAACTTGCTCACGCCACGTAGCATGCTGCGGAGGCAGAAGGGATGCTCTGTATACAGGTAAAAGTTTCAGTGTTGAGTTCTATTTGTTTACACCTTATCGCGTATCTGAGATGGTACACTCGGCAGGAAAAGGAGACGGAAGAAGCGCTTTCCCAAGCTACGCAGAGGGAGGCTAGGATAGCAGAACTGGAGAGGGAACTGCGGCGTCATCCTGATGACGACTCCTCTAGGGATGCCGTGGAACTGAGGATCACTCTCCAGTTGGAGAGGGAAGACAGTGAGAGAGAATGTGCAGAGAGAGAAGAGATGCAGAGAGAGAAAGAGCCAACAGATTGACTGAAAGGGAGGAACGAAGGGCCATGGAGGCCCAATTGTTCGAACTCCGAACCAGCCTTGGTCTTGCTGAACAGTGGCTGAGAGATGGTGAGGAGCGCTACCGAAGAGCACGAGAGCGTGGCTTTCGTGTTGGTAGCTTCTCTGCTACTTCCGTAGATCAACGCTGGGGTGTGGGAATAGGAAGGGGAGTACAGACCGGTAGGAGTACCGCTTTTCGTAGTTGGGTAGCACCTTTGAGAGTGTTTTGCCCGGAGAGTAGTGGGACTAGTAATGCAGAGAGAGAGGGCGGAACTTGATGTAATTTTTTTGGTTTTTTGGAATAAAATACAATGTTCGGTTTGTTTGGTTTTAACCTTTGCTTCTGTTGCCTGAATCCCTGCACACATCACTGAAACAAACAAATCAGAATTTCTGTTCTGACTTGGCCCCTTGCTCAATGAGCAAATGGTCACTGTGACTGTCCTTGATAACTGGTCAAGGGGCCAAGCCTTTATTTAAGGAAGGCGAGAGAAAGATGCAGTGATGATAAATGCGACAGGCAAGCACACGAATGCAAGCGGTATTAAAAGTGAGATGCTGCACGCAAATGCAATCATGCAAAATTGATTTGTTTTCTTTTTATATTTGGCATTTTTTTTGTTTTATCATAAAAAAGATTTTTTTTTGTTTGCAAATATGTACATTTTCTCTTTTCCATTTTTTTGTTGCTTTTATTATAAAATTTTTTTGTTGCTAATGCCTGTCAAGCACCCAAATGGCACCCGACCTATACGAGAACAGGGGTTTCTTACTAACCTCCCAAGTATCCTAAGTGCACATCTAGGTTGATTTGGGCCTCTAGACCTCTCGAATGATGATCCCGCCGGCTAAGACTTACCCTGATGACAATACCGTCATGCCATGCTTAGGCTCCCAGTCGCTTCCGACCACAGGGATTCACCCAAAAGGTGTTTGAGGTAAGAGATTTGCCCGACCCGGGTCTATTTCCTCACAACTCTAGATGGTATATGATGGAACACCCTGGAACCCCAATGACCAACCGCACGACGCTGACCCAGAATCAGACGCCGTCACACCCATAGGTGACGCGCTTGCATTGGCCTAAGCCCGAGGTTAAACAAGAAGACATCAAGGTGGTAAACAGGGGTCTTGACTAGCCAGAAACACGGAGACTCCTTCGCAGCGATAGCTTTTGCTTTTCAAAGTAGGCAACCAAATGTGTATATTAAAATAAGGTCGCAGACCCTTGGCAGTTTTCACCCTTCAGAAACTCCATCGAACCTTCATCTTTAGAGGGAGAAGGAAGAGTGTAGGGGATAAAGCTCCTGAGAGGATCGGCAAAGCCGTTAACCCGGCGAGCGAATAAGGGCCCATTAACTCTTTCCTTTCGGACAACTTCGGACCAAATCCCGAGCATTTACATTCCATAGCCCCCCCTTTTGTGGATTCAAACTTTTGCTTTGAGGGGTTCCATTTATCGCATCAGGCACGGTCACGACCAGGCTCTTGATTTTGATTTTGTATTTCTTTTGTGAGGGAGATATAGTCGTTTGACGTTTGTGGGCTCCCTTTTGTATGCCTGCGGGGACACTGCCCTCTTCTCGTGCTCTGATCGATGCTCGAGGAAATGGATCCTACTCTTGCCCTTGGGGTTTGAGCTTCGGTTTCTCATGCTCAGCGTTTTAAGGGCGCCGACTGTCTCATTTGGTCGAAGAGAAAAGAATAAAGATTACAGCTTCCGAAGATCTTCTGGGTGGGGCCCCACCGTAGGTGATGCTACCGACTTTTATTTTTTGGAATAAAATACATAAGTGAGCACATGTTAGCTTCCTTCGAGCGAGCATAGGCCGACGTGGTCGGATAGGGATCTCCACGGTTCTGGCAAACCAAGACCCGGTGCCTACCAAGCCTTAATGGGCCCTATCCTAACATGAAGGTTAGATGCAGTGACTTGACTACATGGTGACCACCAGGCATTGGCATTTTGAATTTTCCATATTTTTAGTGGTTTTCAATATTTCTTTGTTTTTGATGTTTTCTATCTTTTCATCATTTTTTTTGTTTTGTGCTAAGGGTATTATTTCTTAAGATAAAGCCCATTCCAAGGGTGGGATAACTCGGTCCCTTCGGCGTTGATTAGCTTGTAGGCGTTGCCAGGGTACACGGCTTGAATTATAAATGGTCCTTCCCAATTGGGTTGGGGCTTAGAACGCGGACCTCCAGGTTTGACAAAAATTCTTTTTACGACCATCTTACCGACTTTGAATTTTCTCTCAACGACTTTCTTTTGGTAAAAGCGAGCGAGTCTATTTTGATACACACACGCGTGTTCGGTAGCGGCCAGCCGCTTCTCATCCAAAAGTTCCAACTGGGCGAGGAGTAAATTACGACGATCGTCGAGGGGAAATTCCTCGTCCAATTGTACCCTGAGAGAAGGGATCAGAGTCTCGTACGGGACTACCGCTTCCATACCATAAGTAAGGGCAAATGGAGTCTGCCCGGTGGGGGTACGGATTGAAGTGCGATAGGCCCATAGGGCTTCGATAACTTTTTCTGGCCAGTCTGAAAACTTACTAGACTCGCAGGTTTTTTTGATGATTTTGAGCAATGTTTTATTGGTGGCCTCCGCTTGGCCGTTACCTTGTGGGTAATAAGGTGATGAATGATGCAATGCAATTGCGTACCTTTTGTAGAGGTCGTATAGGTCCTGAGAAATGAACTGTGACCCATTGTCGGTGACGATTGTGCTTGGGACACCGAATCTGGCGAGGAAGTTCTTCATGATGAACTTGCAGACTGTTGACGCCTTGATTTCCGCGTAAGCTTCGGCTTCGGCCCATTTGGTGAAGTATTCCGTCGCAGTAAGGATGAAAGATTTCTACTTGGTGAGGGAATTGGGATCACCTAGGGGACCAATGATGTCGAATGCCCACATGGAGAAAGGCTACGGGGAGGATATTGGATGAAGTGAGGAAGATGGTGAATGGATTTTATCGGCATGAAGTTGACACTTGACACACCTACGGACATAGACAGCACAATCCTTTTCCATAGTGGGCCAATAAAAGCCTTGGCGAATGATCTTCTTGGCGAGCATCTGACTATTCATGTGGCCACCGCACACACCCGAGTGCGTCTCCTCTACACATTTCCAAACCTCATCGTCACCAAGACATCTTAACAGAATACCAGTAAGGCTCCTCCTATAGAGTAGACCTCCAACCAATGTGTATTTCTATGCCACCCTTCTTATGACTTTCTTGTCCTCTGTGGTGGCCCCTTCAGGATAAGACTGATCTTGGCAGTATTTGACGATTTCATAGAACCATGGTTTCTCTTCATCAGCCAGTTCTTCTTCAGCCTCTGCCAACATGATTTCCCTCTTCTCAAGGATATCTTCCTGCAAGATCTTCCTTGCTATCCTGTCTTTGATATTTACGTAGGAAGCATCATCGATTGCAGGGGCGTGAAGTTTGTAGATGGAAATGGACTCAAACCATCTTCCTAGAGGGAACCTTATGGATGATGCCAACGAGGCGAGGGCATCGGCGAGAATATTCTGATGACGAGGGACATGAACAAAGATCAGTTTGGTGAACAGTTTGGCAAAGGCAGCAGTGAGTTCTTGGTATGGCTTGAGTTTGGGATCGCGAGTGCGATATTTAGTGAGCACCTGGCAAAGGATGAGTTGATTATCACCTACGACTCGCAACTCAGTGATACGAAAAGAATGAGCGAGTTCTGGGCTAGCTAGAAGAGCTTCATATTCGGCTATATTGTTGGTAACTGGAAATTTGAGCTGGTATGCCAATGGGAATGTGAGGCCTTCAGGCGACAGGAGGGCGACGCCGATTCCTCTCCCTTGAGAATTCAGAGCTCCATCAAAATATAGCGTCCACATTGGCTCATCTGATTGGTTGACGGACATTAGTTCCTCATCTGGAAACTCTGATTGGACGTGATCGAACTTGGGAAGAGGATGGTGAGCGAGATGCTCGGCTATGGCATAGCCTTTAATCACATTTTGCTGGATGTAGGTGATGTCGAACTGAGAGAGAAAACTTTGCCAGCGTGCTAGCCTATTTGTAAGGACGGCTTTCTCCAGAAAGAATTTGATAGGATTCATTCGAGCAATCAAGTGGACCTCATGAGCCAAGAAGTAGTGCTTCAATTTCTGCACTACCCAAACGAGGGTAGCACAGGTTTTCTCCATGACGGTGTACTTCTGCTCACAGGGATTGAGAAGTTTGGACAAGTAATAGGTTGCCCGTTCCTTGCCTTCTTCATCAGCTTGTGCGAGGACGGCTCCCACGGAGTCATCCAAGACTGAGACGTAAAGGATCAGAGGTTTTCTGGTTTGGGTGGAATGAGAACGGGTGGACTTGCCAGATATTCCTTCAACCCTTCAAAAGGTTTCTGACATTTAGAATTCCAGTGGAATTCTACTCCTGGCTTGGTCAACTCGTAGAGAGGTCTACACCTTTGTGAATGTTGGGACACAAACCGACGAATAAACTGCAACCTCCCGATTAAACCTCGGACTTCCCTCAAATTCTTGGGAGGCGGCATATCCCTGATAGTCTTGGCTTTGTCGGGATCTATCTCGATCCCTCTTTTGCTCACAATAAAACCCAGCAATTTACCCGACGACACACCAAACACACACTTCTTCGGGTTCATTTTCAATTGGAACTCCCTTGACCTCTGCAAGACCTTAGCCAAAACTTCTGGATGTTCCATCCTGGTCCTTGATTTCACCAACAAGTCATCCACATACACTTCCAGGTATATGTGCATCATGTCATGAAATATGGCCATCATAGCTCTTTGGTAAGTAGCTCCAGCATTCTTTAACCCAAACGGCATGACCACATAACAATATGTTCCCCAAGGGGTAGTGAATGACGTCTTTTCCTGATCCTCTTCTGCCAAACGAATTTGATTATATCCTGAAAATCCATCCATGAATGAGAGGGTCTCATAACCTGCCGTGTTATCGATCAACACATCAATGTGAGGCAAGGGAAAATCATCCTTTGGACACGCGCGGTTAAGGTCCCGGAAGTCGATGCAAATCCTGACTTTCCCATCTTTCTTCATGACCGGGACAATGTTCGCCACCCATTGAGGATAAAGGACGACTCTAATGAACCTGACTTTGTGGAGCTTATCGACCTCTTCTTTCATTTTCAAAGCCATCTGAGGGTGGAAACGCCTTAACCTTTGTTTTACCGAGATGGACCCTGGTTTTAGGGTTAAACGGTGTTCGACCAAGGTTGAATCTAGACCCGGCATATCCTCGTAGCTCCATGCAAACGTGTCCTTATATTCCTTGAGAACTTCAATTAATGCCTCTTCTTCAGAGGGTGGTAGATTATCACTTATGAGGATGATCCTAGGGTCTTCCTCAGTTCCCAAGTTGACTTATTTGGTGGATTCTTCTACGGCGGTTGACGGCTCGTCGAATCTCCTCATTCCACTAGCATATGCGCCAGCCGCATCCTCATATTCCTCACCCTCATCTTCAATAGGGTATTCTTCATCCGTGATCTCGTAGACTCCATACCCTTCATCAAATGCACAGTTGCCTTCACATTCTATTTCCGGTAGTCGGATGGGATTTTCTAACAACTGGGGGATGGCAAGGAGGGCTTGACACCTGGCGACTAAATCCAGAAGGAATCGACGAGGGATCTGCCTACCCTTGGATTTCTTCCTAGGTACTACCCTTGACCTATCATTCCTAGATTGACTGACATTATTTACAGAAGAAGAGGAAGATGAAGAGGATGGTATAGAATGTACAGGAGAAGACCCCTTAGAGGAGGGGTAGAAAAGTGCACTCATCGGACCTTGGATGGGTGGTCCGCAAGGGGGGACGCACCCGTGGGAAATGTAGGAGGTTTCCTCAATGAAGATGTGTTGTTGAGGAGTTTGAAAATTGACATTTTTTTTTCGTTTTCATTTTTGATGACAAAACAGTGAAAAGAGATCGGAGGAGAGAGAAAAGTGGTTATGGCTAGAGGATTGCGAGGCTCATAGAGCAGATCATGGTTGAAGACCTGGCGCGGGTTAAAAAGCCCGCGTAGGTATGTAAGCAAAGAAGGGGACCTGGGAAGATCATCAGATAACTGTCTGGCCCAGGAAGAAAATATCAGCAAAGGCTGAGACGAGTGGATGGAGAAGATGGCGGCTAATGAGCCGTCGACGGCAATGTTGAGGACGGATGAAGATCCGTCGATGACAGGGTCCTTCTGGCGAAGACGAGGATAGTTTGGAACCTTGGCAAGAGTGGTAATATTCTCTGGTATTCCGGAGATCAATGGTGGTCCTTCAAGCTGCAGAGACGAGAACATCCTTTCCAGTGCAACGGAAATGTCCCGTATGTCGAACCATTTGTTCCACTCGCATTCCGGATCTTTGATCTTGCCTCTTTTGGTGATCCTCGGACATTTTTCAGCCAAATATACAGCATGTGATCCCCCATATACTTCTCGTGGGTAATCTCCCATCTGAACAACGGGCCCTCTGTTGAAGTGGTTTGATAGAGTCCATGTGAGGGGCTTCCAATCCGCCTTGAACGGTCCTTTGAAGCCTAGGCCAAACCTGTGGTTCGGCCTAATTTCCTTTGGCGATTTGAGCCTACCCTGTAACTGTGCGCCCAGACCTTTACCCTGTTGATAGCCGATGTTCCTCATATTCTCCCAACCTTTGGAGTGAAAAGGGAGACATGATGTTGTGGTTGCCCTGACCGGCTCCTTTGGTGCTAGTGGAACGTGAGATGAATCACGTACGTCCAATAGTGACAATATGGGCCGATGAGACGGCCAAACAGATGGCAGAGAGGTGTTGATAGCATCCACTGTGTGAAGGACAAGTGTACTGATCACTTTAATAATCCTCCCATTGTAAGGAAACTTCAGGCACTGATGGTTGGTGGAAGGCACAGCGTCCATGGCTTCGATATAAGGGCGACCCAGTATAGCCTTGAATGTGGGGTCCATGTCGAGGACATGGAATTCCGTGGGAATTGACATGGGACCTAGTTCTGCCTTCAGAATAATCATCACCTGCGGTGGCCTTTTGCTATTGTCATAAGCCGTGACCGTGATCGAGGAAGGTCTTATTTGTTCCTCGTTGACCCCACACAACTGAAGGGTGTCCATGGAGATCACATTTATGGACGCGCCTGTGTCCACAAGACACGGGTTTATGGATACCCCATTAATTTTTATTGAAATGCACAATGCATATTTCCGAGCTTCCTTGGGAGCGAGCTCGTAGTTGTGGAACATGATGGCCGGTTGTGTGTCTGTTGGGGTCAGGATGGTCGAAATCTTCTCCACGGGGAGGTCCTCATTAACCATGATTTTTTGAAGATATTCCATCAAGGCCGCCTGGTGGGATGTGGATCTTTGAAGTAGCTTCAGGATGGAGATCCGAGCAGGCGTCTTGTCCAAGTGTTTCAATAGATCATACTGTGTTCCAGGGATAGCTCTTTCTGGTTGTTCTCCATCATCCTTCTCTGGCTGAGATTGCTCAGGATTCTGACTGTTGTGGGGGAAAACCCTGTGAAAAATCCTTCCACTCCGGAGCACCATTGTCTGCGGCTTTTGTACCTCTGTCGGGGTAGTAGTGGGTTTTAACAGGGATTTGAGGGGTAGTGGTGGAGGAATGGTTGATGAAGCAGGGGTGATGACGGGAGCAGGGATTCTGATGAGGGGTTTGTTAGGTGGAGGCATGGTGGAGGTAGAGGGGATATCACACGGATTATGAAGGATAAGGGGTCTGGAAGGTGGAGGTGGAGACGACGTAGAAGTGGGTAGGGCTTGAAGCGGGCAATGATTTTGAGGTGGATGGTGGGTGATGAGTGGCTTTATTGGCGGTGGTATGGTGGAGACATGCGGGGTTACGTACGGTTGACGGGTGATAAGGGGCTTAGAAGGGATAGGGGCAAATGCGGTAGAGGTGGATGGTAAAGCGGGGGAGTGAGATGAGATGAGAGGGTATGAGGGCGTAGTGGAGGGTGTTGGCTGATAGGTCATTGGGGTGCGAATGAGGGGGCGTAATGGTAGTGGAAACGGTGGAGGCGGTACTGACGCGCGTTGGTGAGAGAGAGGTGCTACCCGGGCAAGGCGAGGGGGTTGCATGACGATAGGGTTGGAGTAAGAAAGAATAGAGGTACTTTCCGGATGCCACACCTGCTCTCTCCCGACTTCCGGGAAGGAGAAGATGGGGTTGACCTGGTGATTAGGCTGTTGGTGCTCCGGTAATGGATTCTGGATTATGCCCATGTTGGGTTGTTGTTGTGGGGCCTGCTGAGGCTGTTGTTGTTATTGTGGTTGCTGCTGCTGCTGCTGTTGTAACTGTTGCTGTGGCCTATGAGGAGGTCTCCTAGCCTTGAGAGCGGCGACGTATCGTCTCATTTCATCCCAATCTATTTGATGTTCATCATTCATATCGTGGATGTAATCTTTGAAATGGAAGCAGGAATCTACTGTGTGTCCTGGCTGCCTATGGTAGACGCAGTATTTGGAGGTATCAACATTCGGGGGCCACACGGGCCTTTCCCTGGGTAGCACAAGTATTTTTGAGGCCATGAGGGCGTTGAAAATATCAGCCAGAGTTTCTGGCAACGGCGGATAGTAGGCTCTCTTGGGACCGACCGGCCTCCTTTGTTGCTGTTGGGGACCATAATTCCCCGGGGGTGGAACTTGGTTGTATTGAAGTGGTGGTTGTTGTTGCTGAGGTTGTGGTTGTTGTTGCTGAGGTTGACGTAATGGAGACATATTATCCTGGGGTGGATTATTTTGGGGTGGAGGACGAAGAGGGAAAGGACCTGGTTGGAGGGGAAGTCGGGGCATTTGTGGAGGCCTTGGGTTGACTGCATAGTTGGCATTGTTGACCGCACCCACTTGCTCATTTGTCACGACCCCTTCTGTGGCTCCGCCCGGGACACCAGCGCCTGTCTTTCTGACCACTTTGGGCTTCGGTGACTCAAACATGTTCATAATGGGGGAGTCTTTTAACTGGGTTTGGATGTATCGGGCCCTTTCATAGAGTTCCTCCATTGTAGTAAGTTTATTCATGGCCAGGACGTGTCTGAACTGTGGGGTTGCATTAGACACAATCATCTTCACTTGTTCGGGCTCGGAGAGGGTATCCCTTATTCTTTCCGCCAGAGACCTCCATCTATCAGCATAGCGGGCAAAATCCTCGTCGGGCTTCATCTTTTCGGCCACTAGGTCTGTAATGGAGAGTGAGGGACCGACCCTATCCCTATATTTCTTCAAGAACCTTCTCTGGACTATTTTAAAATTCTCGGCCTCGCGGTGCTCCAAAGAATAGAACCACTATAGCGCGGGACCATCCAATGATCTCCGAAAGAGGTATGCCAGGGACCTCTGATCATTTTGCCAATAGGTGGACTCATACATGAAATCCTTGAGGTGAATGAAGGGGTTGCCGGTACCATTGTATCTGCGGTACGTGGGTATTTCGGAGGGAGGAAGATGAATGACGGGAAGGATTGGCAAAGCAACCTCCGGGGTGACTTTCACGTCCACCATTCTTCTCAGATTTTGAAACTGCTCGTCCATGCGATTGAACCTATTGAGGAGCGATTGGGCGAGCTCCTCTGGAGGTGAAGGTGGAACTTGCCACTGGGGGAGAAACTGTCTCCCGGAGACTTGAGAGGGGAACCCCGAATGAGAGGGAGCTATCGGACTGCCGATAGTTGGCCCTGGCTGAAGCGGTATATGGGGAACAACGGGAGTTTGAGATTGTGACGGGAACTGAAATGAGGGTGGTTGTTGGCTCGCTTGTCCTTGAAGCGAGGGAGACTGGATGGCTTGCGCCAATGAAGGAGATGGAATGGCCTGCACAGACTCTTGGAGAGGTGCGATGGCCGGAGTTGATTCCTGGGGCGTGGGGGAAACAGATTTCCCCTTCAGAATGGCCTGGAAGGCTCGGAGCTGTTCAGAGGTAAGCTCCGTGTTGGTGAGGACGCCCAGTAAGGAAGAGATATCCTGTGGTGGGGACGTGTCCCCGGTAATAACCTGCACCTCATGCGAGGGCTCATGAGAAGGACCTGAGTCCATAGCATAGACTCGCGGGTCGGCTGACAAACCACGACTAGGGTGGTTCTCCTCAAAAGACTCGTGAGCCATGCTCACAGTTTTCCCAGAACGTAAAAACATACACTAGCAAGCAGGTAGCAGAGATTATCAAACAAGTGGATGCCTTTACGCCTTTTTTGTGTTTTGATTTTGATGATTTTTTTTGTGTTTTTAGCGAGATCTGAAGTTTACACAAAATAGGGACCCTAGTTTATTTTTGTTTCACCGCCGTGTCAGCTAGGGTCTCTCGTCTCACCACGAATGGGGTGACTAACTCCGGGGAACTTCAATGGTACAACCAACCCAGTGAACGAAGAGGAGATTCTTCGATGTCGGGGACTTACGGAGGTCCCAGTGGAGGAGATTCTAGTCCGTTGAGAGGAATTCTCAAACGGAGAGTCCTTCCTTCACCGGGAAAGGGTGATCCTTAAAAAAAATGAAAAAAGATATAAAAGAGGGATGGATGTATGCAATGGAATGCTGACAGAGATATAGAGTAAGAAAACAACAGAAAAAACAAACATATAATAAACACACAACCAATCACAACTGACAGTGCTGCCGTGAGCACAACGGGGGTGCGCGAGGGCGCCAAGGTGGAGAGGCACGAACGGTGCCGAACTTGCAAGGGTAGCCAAAAGGAAGCAGTAGACGTCCCACCGTGATCGCCAATCTGTGAGCGACGTCACGCGATTCGAGGAGCGAAGAAGACGCGGAGGGCGCGGGCTCCTCTTGTTTGCTGCAACACAGAAATAAGAGAAGGGAGATGGGGCCACCACGGGAGATTGCTTCTGCGGGGCGAGCGGGGTAAATGTAATATAGCAAGATATGGGGGTTAAACGGCCATAGCGGGAAGTGACTGGCCGCGGCCTCGGGGGGATGGGAATGGTGCAGAAATCAAATAGCAAGAATTAAAACGGTCATTGGGGAAGTGACTCGCCGCGGCCTCGAGAATATGAGCAGATAAGAATATAACAGAATATAAAGAGAATATAAAGAATGGGAATTTAAACGGCCATTGAGGAAGTGACTCGCCGTGGCCTCGAGAATATGAATAGATAAGAATATAACAAAATATAAAGAGAATATAAGAACGGGAATTGAAACGGCCATTAGGGAAGTGACTCGCCGCGGCCTCGAGAATATGAGCAGATAAGAATATAACAGAATATAAAGAGAATATAAGAACAGGAATTTAAACGGCCATTGGGGAAGTGACTCACCGCGGCCTCGGGAATATGAGTAGATAAGAATATAACAGAATATAAAGAGAATATAAGAACGGGAATTTAAATGGCCATTGGGGAAGTGACTCACCGCGGCCTCGAGAACATGATGTGATCGCCAGGGGCCAAAAGACCCCAAAATAAAGAAAGTGATCGCGCCTACCTTAAGAGCGGGAGATGGCGGGTTGCTTCTTCCTCCCCCTTCGGTCGGCCGACGGAGAGGGCTTTCCTTGGGTACCCTTGCAAAACAACGACAAACAAGTAACGAGTGGATTAGAAAGATGAAGGTGTAGTATTCAAATTCTTGCGATAAAAATAACGAAATGATGGCAAGACACACACCTGGTTGGTGTTGTCTTTTAAACCCCTCTCGGATACGAGTAGGGGGAAAATACTTATGATGAATGGCGATTATGCCAACGTAAGAATAGAAAAAAGACTCCCTTATAAGGGAAATGGAGGATGCGATATGATGAATGCAAGATAACTATGAAAGAAAAGGAGAGAGTGGCTTATTGGATGGCCGATAGTGATATCCGGCAGAGCTTCGGTAGCGTAGGGATGACGTGGAAGTACAGTGGACGAGGACAGCCTTCCTCCTGCGAGCGCGGGCACTCAAGAAGCCGGTAGAACCTCCACCTACAAAAGACCCCACGGGTTAGAAATGACTCCGGTAGCCTCTAGGCTCCGGCAGCCTATCGGACCTCTTAGAAGCTCCCTCAGAATTGAGGGGGGTGGGCCTCTATTTATAGGGCTCCGGAGGGTGGAGGCGTCCAGGATCCTGGACACCTCCATCAGGGCCGAAGTAATATTTTATTCTATTTTTATTCATTTTTTTTGAATATTTTCGTGGAGGCGTCCAGGGTCCCGGACGCCTCAATAAGGTCCACCGAACTCCACCGAAAGCCGCACGCGGTTTGGCACAACGCGTGGTTTTGTGAGCGGCGCCTCGTGATTCAGAAATGGGCGCGTCCAGTTGTCTGGACGCTTCCACAATTGGCTTTTTTCACACACGACAAACCGACGATCTGTGGGCGGGGCCCCGTGAGCAAGGTGATGGAGGCGTCCAGGGTCCTGGACGCCTCCATAAATATATTATTTTTATTTGATATTGTTTTATTTTTTATAATTATTGATATTATTTTTATTATTTTTGCATTGATGGAGGCGTCCAGGCAAGTGGACGCCTCCATGATTTTGATTTTTTTTATTTTTTGGTCATTGATGGAGGCGTCCAGGCGCCTGGACACTTCCATGATTTTGATTTTTTTATTTTTTTTGGTCATTGATGGAGGTGTCCAGGCGCCTGGACACTTCCATGATTTTTCATGGAAAAATTCAAAAAAATGTAAAAAAATTCATAAAAATAGGAAATCATAAGAGTAATTAAAAATGTGAAGGCCGCCTTGGGGTATCATAGTGTAATATGAGATTTACTCACGGTAACGTCAAGAACGGCGTGTCTACATCGGTCGGAGAAGACTATGACCTGGGGCTCACTCGGCGGGGCCTTGGGGGGCTCTATGGCTCGGCTCGCCCGCTCGGCATGACGCTTCCTTCCTCGGCTGTTGTCGCGTCATGATGCCGTCCCTCCGGAGATGACGTTGATGTGGACCCCTCGGGGGGCGTTGTCAGTCTCCTTTGTGGCGCCTCAGTCATCTTTGCGCTCAGCCGTGAATCGATCCAGGTGCCCCTGACGGATGAGGCGCTCGATCTCGTCCTGGAGCTGGTGGCAGTCACCGGTGTGGTGCCCGTGATTGCTATGGAACAAGCAATGCCTGTTGCGATTACGGTTCTTCGACCTCATCGGCTCGGGCTGGCGGAGGAGTCCCGAGTATTTGATGTCTTCATAGATCTCGTAGACCGGTGCGGCTAACGGGGTGTACCGCTCGTACTTCCGCTTGCGCTCTCCATCACGGTCTCGCTTCTTTCCCGAGCCAGGAGTTGGCTCAGAAGTCCGCTTCTTGTCCCCCTCTCGACCCGAGCCAGTTGCGTCTCGGCAGGCGCTGAGTACTTCTTCGCACTCAGCGTGGCGCAGTGCCAGAGTCACTAGCTTGGCTTGGCAAGGGTCGAGGGAGGGTGGAGGACAAGCTCGCGGCGGAGATTCTCATCCCTGGTGCCCCCAGTCAGTGCGGTTGTGGCTGAAGCTACGTCCAGGCGGGGGATTCTCAGGGCTTCCGATTTAAAACGGTGAATATAAGCCAGGAGTCTTTCCCCTTGCGCCTGCTTAAGGGCCAGGAGCCCCGCTACTGACCTTGGGGGGGCACTTCCGGCTAAACTCTCTTTGAAGACTCGCCCAAATTGTTTGAAATCTCGGATGGAACTGGGGGCGAGGGCCCGGAACCATGCTTGAGCGCCTTGGACCAGAGTTGTCACGAAGGCTCGGCACTTGATGGCGTCGGACACTCCGTGTAGAGTCATCAGAGCGTCGAAGTTGTCGTAATGATCGGCCCGGTCGCCCTGGCCGTCGTCAAGCTTGAAGGTCAGAATGGAGGTTCTGGGAGATACCTCTGCCTTCAGAATGTATTTGGAGAACGGGGATTTCTCCTCATCCTCCGGGAAAGAGGTCTTCTGCAGGGCGCGCTCCTGTTCTGTAAAACGTCTCTCAAAATCCCGCAGCCGGAGGGATAGTTCCGGTTGCTGTCGTGCCGTGGGGATGGGGGGAGCGTCTTGGCGATCCCCGGGGACGTCAGCTTCCGGGTTCGGGTGGCGCGCCCCCAGTTTTCCCCTTCTTGGCATGGAGGAAGCCTCTTGCACCAGAGGTGGAGCCTGCGAGGGTCCTCCAATCCAGTTGCGGATGAGTTGCCGGCCGCGGAGGGTGAAGCGACCCCCGGCGGTGTGCTGGGATGTGTTCCCACGGGGAGGGCTCCCTGACGGAGCGCGGGACCTTCCATCCCTAGCCGCCTGGGCCCTCATGAGCTCCACAAGGACATCTAATTTCGCGTTGAGGGCTTGGAAGGCTTCGGTGCCACCGTTGGGGGGGGGGCCTACCGCCGCAGGGGGGGTGGTGGGTCGTTGGCGGGGACGCTGGCGTTGGAGGGAGGGTTCTGTGAGGCCCGAGAGGGGCCGTACCCTGCCGCTACCATGGCCTTACCCCTTTCACCGGCGGACCTCCTCCCTGAGCTCCTTCGCACCATACTGTCTCTTTGTGCGTTTCCCACAGACGACGCCAGATGAAGAGGCGAAATCTTGCGCTGTTCCTGAGCGGGCTGATAATCACCAGATTGTGAACTACATGATAGGGAAACGGATCAGAGGGCCCAGGGGTAGTCCCTGGGGCAAACCCTCCGATGTTTAAGTCAGTAGAGCTATGGCGGGAGCAAAAATGGGGAGGGGCTAGTTTATGCGTGAGATCCCTCTCCACCAAAGGGGTGAAGCGGTTCGTGCTCAGGAGTTTAGGGCGTATGATTGCCTTTTTGGCTTACCTTTCACCGGAGGGTACCCCTGGTTTTAAATAGTGCGCCGTCCCCAGGAGTCCTGCAAGCCGAGGGGTTTCAGGTAGAGGTTACGTCCTCATCGTGGGCTTTTATTGCCTTATCGTGGGAGCGTTATCCTCGCGGGGAAGAAGAAGTCCCCTATCTTCCCGGATTCTTGCCTGTTGCGGACTCTTAACGGCTGCAAAGATAAGTATTCGTCGGCCGTTCCGAGCTTCGGAGAGGCCGGCCCTATCCGGGCGGTAGGCTTATCTCGGTAAAAGATGGGTCGGATAGGCCGACTTATGCCTCTTCCTCCCAGGTGGAGGGATGGCTCGGGCGCGGACCTTCCAGTGACCTGACTGATGCTCGGGCCCTCCAAGCCTTGAGGCCGCCTAGGAGGGTTGTTTCCTCGAGCGCTGTAAATTGGCCTTTCTCCCCTAAGTGGGCCTTGGGGGCTGTCACTTGGGTGAGCTTGGCCTCATTGGGCCCTGCCGGGCCTAGTTGGGCTGCTCCATTGGGCTGCAGAAATCCCCCTCTCCACTAGCCTTATGTAGGAAATTAAGGTACATGATCAAGAATTCTAATTAAAATTCAGTAGCACTTGTGCATGTGAAATGTTAAGTCCACAGCGAAGACAATTGCATCCACCATTTGCTATTCCGAATAACTGCCTTTCAATCCTGCACTTCTTAATCAGATTATTAAGAATACTAGCTTTTTGTCTGCCTTATTGTTTCATCCCTTAGGGATCTCTTTATTTTTCTACACACATGATGCTGCACTAGCCTTCACTATTTAACACGAACCTCGACTCTTACCTTAGGAGAAGCAGGCCCGATTTCGCAGATCAAGGTTCCCTTTTGACGCGAACCTCAACACGTCTTAGGTGAAGTAGGCCTAGTTACTCAGATTCGGGACATTTTTCATGGTACCTTTTTTTATTTTTATTTCAATTGTACTTTTGTACTAATTTTGATATATAATATGGTAGAAAGCTTATAAAAGATCTCTTCTTCAAGAAGTGCTGAATATCATGCAACATACCCAAAATAGCAAAAGGCTTGTCCTACTTGTTTCATTAGCGTGCAACGTGATTTTTTTTCTAATAGTACACATGAACTTTAAAAAGATTCTTATATCAGTTTTCCATGGCTAGATTAACTAAATTTTCCATCATCCTTATCCAGTCATTTCTATTCCAGAATTACTTTCAATGGAAGCATGAATCATGAAACTCAAAATGGGTTTTATTTTTTTATTTTTTTGAAAAATGAGGTTATATATGAATGTAACATGTGCAACATGATTTCCGTCCCCCCAACTTAAATGACATTGTCCTCAATGGCATGAATAATATAGAATAATGAACAATGTAGACATGAAATTTCTGAAGGAACGGGACAACATGACGGAAGTGAACTTCGATGGGCATCCTTTCTGACCAAAGGTGGTACTTAGCTTTCAAAATTGGAGCAACAATGCAAGCAATCATCTCTCTCTCCAACTTTTCCTTTATTCACACCTACAAAACAAAAATATAAACACACGAAAAGCTTGGGTTGCCTCCCAAGAAGCTATTTATTAGCACACAGAGAAATCAAAATAACTATGGGTTGCCTCCCACAAGCGCTAAGTTTTACGTCTTCAGCCAGACGTAAAGCTCTATAACCAACGAGTTGATTTTAGAATGAGCCACCAAAAAATTTTGTCCTTGCCAAATTTTTCTTTCTCATGCCCTGAGAGATATAAATGTAACTGGTGAGTATAAGGGCAAAGCATATATCGGGGTGGAGACATCGCAAAAGGACCACCCCAATCAGAGAATAAAGGAGGAACATTGGGAAAAATCATGTCATCAATTCTGAAATATTCCTCTTGAGATTCAGTGGGATCAGATAAATCAGCATGTAGAGCAAGGTTGGACCAATTGGCTGGAAGAATTTTAAAAGAATCACCGTGGTCAAGAATTGGCATAAGCTCTACTCTCTCCTCTAGATTGAAAGTATCATACGGCCCACTAAATTCAGTAAATTCCTCATTTACCCCAACTTCATTGTTCAAATAAATGTTCAATTCTTGTTCCATCTTCACTGCTTCTTTCTTCCCATCTTCAAAGAAAATTTCATCAAATTCGGGGAGAGACATGTGAATAAAGATTTGAGGTTTAGTATACTCTTCCTCTCCCCCTAACTGGAGATCACCCACCTCTCTAGCATTCTCCTCATAAGGATAATCAAGCATATGCTCCTCAAAATCAATTTTAGGAGGGAGAATATGATCATTCATTTGTTCATCACCTTTCTTTATTTCTTTTCCATCAAATTCTTCAATCTCCTTAAATTTTCTAGGTTCCTCATTCAAATTTTGTTGACAAGACCTCTCCATAATTCCTTCATCTTCTAAATTAAGATTAATCAGAGTGTTATGCTCTTGGGGAATCATAGATTGATCATAGTCATCATAAGGAATTTGATCAGTAGAAATGGAACAAGAATAGCTAAGCACTTGCTCTCCCGCAATCCTCTTGATCGTCTCAGTCATCCTATTAATTCGTACTTGGAGAGATTAACTTTGAAGCATCATTGATTGACAGTGTTGATTGAGTGTCATCTTTGAATTGGGATTTGAGGGTAGAGGAGATGGATAGGGAGGCTGAGATTCAATGGAATAATGTGAACAATAATCAGTAGAAGGTTGTAACAAGGACATGGGACATCCCTCTTTATGCTAGGCGTGATCATAATAATCATTAGGATTTGGGGCCCAAATTTGATTTTCATTATTCTCTTCTTCTCCACCCAACTTAGACTCCTCATTATTGACCATTACAAATTGAGATGCATTAGCTTCCCCCCAATTTTTCTGATATGACTGCTCCATATTATCCTCATCATCAAAAATTATTTGAGAGTTGTTGAATTGAGGATTGATGGATGGATCATTTAATGTGATATTATAATCGTGATCAGGAAATGGATTTTCAAAGTTTTCCATGGGGAGGCTAGCACATTGGTCCATTTTAAACACTCTATCATGTTGGTCAAGTTAGGCTTGAATAATTTGGCTCTTAGTTTGAAGGGATCGTTGATTGGCCAAGATGAGTTTAGTCATTTGATTAAACATGTCCTCAAAATCAGACTTTGGAGGAGCTGGACAGGTTGGGTGACACTTAGACTGTGATGGGAAATTAGAATAGAAATCAGTCTAGTACTGAGGTGATGGAGAGTAGATGAGTTGTCCTTCATATGGGGCTTGGTTGTAAGGATCATTTGAGTACGAAGTCCAATCTGAAAAGTGTGGGTTTGAAGGACTTTACATAGGGTCTTGATAGGGTACCCAAGAAGAAGATTATTGATTTTCCCACCTAGGATATGGATTTGTGTAAGAGAAAGAGGTGGAAAAATTCGATGGAAATTGGTGTGGCTCTTGGGTAAAAGATGGATGGTAAACCCCATTTTGGACGAGTGAAGGAGATTGACGACATTGGATAAATGAAGAATTTAAGTTCAAGTGACCCGCATGGTTGAACATGAAGGAATCTATTAATGAGCCTGAACAAAAATGGATTGTGGAATGCAAAAGGCCCAAGAAAAAGTGATATTATTTTTTTAATTATTTTTTTATTTTTATTTTTTATTTTATTTTGTAGGAAAATATTTTTATTTTATTTTATTTATTTATCTATTTTTTACATACACAAACAAGTTGACACACAATTGCCTAATGACCTAGATGTGACGTAGACCTACAAATTGGGTTTCACAAAATGACTAAAGTGTGACTTAAGTTCACCCTCAATATTTCCACCGGCCAGGTAAGGGGTGGGATAGTGGGAGGCTCCCTCTACTTTCGTAGGGACCTAATTTTATCAAACTACAATCCCGCTTAAGGCATTTGCCGTCCGACCGTCTTGCCTTAGGCACCAGTTTTTATAAGAGGGTAAACTCAAATCGTACTAAAATCACAGTGTGATCCAAGGGCCAATGTTTACTGACTTTTATTTAAGGCTTAGGTCATGCAAATATGCAAGGAAAATGTGGTTTGTGGGCTAAGGAAGGGTGATGAAATCTCCACCTTATGTTATTTAGGGGTATTGTCCTTAAATTTTTTTGAAATGAAATGCACACCATAATTTCAAACAAGGGGTTCTTATGCAATATGCATGCCAGAATATGATAAGTAGAACGTACCTTGTCCCTCGCAATCTCCAAAATACAATGCAGAAATTAAATTACAAAAAGAAAAAATCCTATGCTAAATGATGCATGACCTAGAACATGGTGGGTGTGGTTTCGATTCTTGAATGAAGTCTTTTATTTTTGGTGTAATTATTTTTTTATTTTTAGTTAATGAACCTATCTAGCCAGCACAATTTTTTTGTTTTGATTTTTTATTTTTTTTAATTTTGCAATAAGAGATGAATACAAGAAGTTATAAACAATAAAATGACAAATGTATGTAAATTTATTATAAAATGAAGCATAAAAGGATGTATTTGTGTGTTTTGATTTTTTTAATTTTTATAAAATTTTAAAGAATTTTTCATATGTTTTTTTGAAGATTTTTCAGAAATCGGAAAAATAGAATATGTTCCTACGTTTCAGTTCTTTAGCGACGCTTGACTGCTACAGTTCCAGGCTTTCAGTGACGCTTCCTTTTCTGGGAAGTTCTGGTCCGATTTTCCTCTTTATTTGATTTTCTAATTTTTTTTTTCTTTTTTCTGTAAAATAAAAATAGAAAAATTAATATACAAATAAAACACAAGAATATCCAACTATGAAAAATAATTTCCTCCCCGAGAACAGCGCCAAAAATTGACGCGCTCGGCACCCGTCGTTTAAAAATGTCGTGCCACACAATTTTAAAATTTATAAAACTGCACTCACTCACTTAAATGGTTTTGAAAATACGAGTAAAGTGGTAAGAACGGGTCGATCTCACGAGGAAGAAAGATTTTCATTTAAGCATAAGTTGAAAATTCTTATATTTGGAAGCTTCGAATTTTTGAGTGAGTTTAAACTAATTAAAAAGGAAAATTGCATGAAAATAAACTATCTAAAGAATATGAGAGGGTTTAGAAATAGAAATATGGAAAGCTAGAGAGAGAATATTAATCTGACAAATTTAAATGCGAAATAAAATAGACGAAGTGGGATAGATTTGCAGCCGTGGTGTGATAACGGCGTCGTCTCCTCGAGCCTTTGATTTACGAGTTGTCGAAAATAACCACATACACTCGACTGGATTAGAACTGCTTCTCTTGACCGTCTTTGGAAGAATTTTAGAAATTGACCGAGAGAGAGCTTTGAAAGAATATTTGAGAGATGGAGAGAGGATTATGCAATAAAATTAAATAAAACTAAAATACAACGTAAATTAAACCGAATTACAAATGCATACAAAATAAATTACAACAAAATTTAACAAAAACAATGGGAAATAAAATGGGAAATCCTAAGCCTAAACTAAGGACTAAGAGAGGAGGAAGAAATGAGAGCTACATAACTAATGCCTATTGCCTATTAGGGAGAGAAGTGTCTCCCACGACCGCTTTATATAGGCTCCAAAATATCACTGTTCTCCCATGTGAACACCCCAAGCCCACAATTTGAAGTATTCTTCTTTCTTTCTCTGCCTCTTTCTCTTCTTTTCTCACGTTGGATGTGTGTTTGGCTCTGGCCGACAGTGTGAAGCCTCCCGGCATGTTGAAAAAATGGCTTAGCCGCAAATCCTCCGCCAACATTGCCGATGTGTGTGTGTGAAGGCTTGCTAGCCCACTTGGCCGCTTTGAATGGCCTTTTGGCCTTGTCGACCGTGTGAAGCCACAGCCGCAAGAACCCGCCGAAGCTGACCACGTTGAAGCCTTCGTTGTCTGCAGCACGTTGCCCAGCCATTTGCCTTGGTGCCACCACGTGGACCCCACTAATGCGTTTCCAACCCTCTTTAGCCCGCCTGTGCCTTTGGTCGCCTTCACCTGCCACTTGAGAAGCCCTGCATATGCCTTTGATGCCAGCATGAAAGCTACACCCGTGTTGAAGTCCTGCATGCGAAAGCTGCCGCTGTCGTGGAGCCCATGCACGTGAAGTGTAACGACCCGAGAATCCGATTACCGGGATGGCCCGATAACCCGAGACTCGCACCGCCACCCACGAGTCCGAACACTCGGAAGGGTTAGAAGGATGGCATGGAAACTACGCAAGTATCACAAGTAATTGCAGCAAGTAAACAGTTATAATATTAAGCAGGAAATAAATTAGCATTTTACATGGTCCACAATAGAAAATGAATAACAACAACAGTAGTCCACGACTAGTATAGAGACAAGAAAGAAAAGTACAGATATACGGGGCATACCCCAGCTCTGACCTCTGGCACTACCTCTGGGCACCCGCTCCATGCTGCACCCCAGACGCGCTCCCCTGGGGCGGCGCCTCACCTGAAACACGGTGAAAACACGCAGGGAATGAGTCTCGGAACAAGACTCAGTAGGGATCACTCGAACCCTACCTCGAAAAATGGGAAACCACTACGCTAGCGGTAGGAGAGTATCTCGGAAAGGAAAGCCCTGTACTCTACTAAACAAAGGTCCTACGGCACGTAAACCGGCACACGTGCCACGGTGAGACAACCGAAGCTCAAAGGTCGACCCGGTAAAACCCGAAGGTCGGAAACACACAACTGACAATCTGACACTCCGTACTCGACAAGAGTACCTCCCACTAGAAGCACAGTCGGTAGCGTCCCCTAACGACTTACACCGCACCGCAGGTGAACTGCCTGACGTGGTAGCGCCTACCAAAGGCACGAACACCGAACAAGTAACCACAAACAAGTGACTAGCTGGGGTCACGCCCGTCGACGTGGGTCTAACCTCCCCCAACCACGTGTGCACACACAGACCGTGCGTCCCTGGTCTGGCCCTCTGACCGGTTTTCCCCTCAGCCGGACTCTGGCTGCAAGATGTAGGGCCCGACGACAACCGGTCCACAAACCGCCTCTAAGGGTAAGCCTGTACACCACTCCCTTGTGCGACCGGTACCGCGTACTGGTAGGCTACGACTAGTGGAGGGTCACTGAAGGAGTAGACTCTCAAGTCACGGAAAACGACGCCCGCATCCGACGACGCACGGGGACCACCCCACGCACCGGCCCCGTCGCACGGTGGCCACAGTCGGACTAAAAACGGGGTTACAGCCCTCTCAGGGCAACCAGGCGCCTGACGGTCCACCCAGGGACCGTCACAAGGCTGTAACAGTCTAGGCGAGACCGTTACACACACACTTTGCAGTCTAACGCAGGCCGTTACACAGCCTGAGGAACGTAGAGGATAACGCGCCTGGTCCAACGCATTACACGAATGTAATGCGCCTGGCCCAGCGCGTTACATGCGCCTCACGCTCCCCTCGAGAACGCAAGATGTAACGCGCCTGCCCCAGCGCACTACACGAATGTAACGTGCCTGGCCCAGCGCGTTACGCGCCCCTCACACCTGGGGTAACCCAGGGAGTAACGCGCTCGCCCCAGCACGTCACTCGGATGTAACGCGCTCGCCCTGGCGCGTTACACACGCAGACCCCCAACGGTCAAAAACCAACGGTCGGAAAGCCCCTGACGGCCCAGCCCAGGCGCGTCACATACAAGTGGCGGTCAATCGTGGGACCGTCACAGTCCCTGACCCCCGAAGGCTAACCAAAGGGCATGTGACGGCCCCCCAGAGGCGCATCACATCATGTGACGGTCCTTGGAAGGACCGTCACACGCGCCCGACGGCGAGAATGGCGGGAAAGCCCAAAAACTTCAACCACGCCCCCATGCCTCCACCGGAGAGGGGGAAATCAAAGGGGAAGACCCCTGGGGACCCCTAGCATGATTCTAGGCCATCAAAATGTGAAATCATGCATCAAATCTATAGATCGGGCGAGCTCTCCCCAAATCATGGAAAAAACCCCAACATGCTCAATCACACCCCTCTCGGCCTCCCCTCGGCCTATAACCCACGGAAATGAACGGCGGGGAGCTAGGGAACGTTACCCTACCTCAATGGAGCAAATGCTCCGTCGGATCGTCAGTGAATCGTGAAGAACGCTTTTAGAACCCCGCCTCCCCACGCTTCCCACGCTTGCCGCACGCCCGCACGATCGTCTCGACGTCACCCACGTCCTTGCCACGTCGCACCACCGCCGTCTGCAGCCGAAACGGTGGTCGCCGTGCTCGAACGGGAGAGAGGGAGAGGGAGTGGGCGGCCACGGTTGGGGAAGGAAGGAGGAAGAAGAAGAAGAAAGAGAAGGTGGGGGAGAGAGAGAAAATAGGGGGGGGTATTTATAGGAAAATCTGGAAATTCCAGAAAATACCGAAAAATAGAAAATTACATTTCTGGAATCCTTAGAACACACCGATCGCAACGGTACCACTGGTGCCCAGGTGAACGACCCGGTTCACCTGCAGCGAGGTTCCGAAGTAATTGCCGAAACACACACCGGAAATTGGAAAACACGCGCGGAAAAGCCGCGGAACGCCTCCGGGCCTCCGAAACGACTCTGGATCGGGCCGATCCGAACACGAAAGATGTCCGAAACGAAATTTCGAACACAACGGAGCCGGACACTCCGAGAAACTAGATCCGGGACCCATGAAGAAGGATCCAAAAGGTCTGGGATATTGCATGAAGCCTCCACTTTCGTGGCCCATCCTTGGCACCTGCCTTCCTTTCATTTGAAGAATCAACGTGGCTATATGTATATGTCATATGTTTCAACGTGAAGGTCATTGAAGCTTCAATGTGGCTATATGTATATATTATATATATATGAAATATATATATATCATATGTTTATATATATATATATATCATTAATATATATATCATATGTATATATATATAAATATATCATATATATCTATATAGATCAATCATATATATATATATGTATATATATATCATATTATATATATATATCAAATATATATATCATATGTTTATATATATATATATATATATATCAAATATCTATATCAAATATCTATATATATCATATTATGTATAAATAATTGTTTTGCTTTTCTTTATTTTCTTCATTTATTTTATTTTATTTGAACTAAGATTGGACTTGGTCGGCCATGTGCTCTTGGATGTGAATGAGCTTTGGCCCATTTATCTTCTTCTCGTTGTGATCTTCTTTATGCCTGTAAAATAGAATCAAAATTTAATTAAATCAAGCAATTACACATTTTGATATGAAATCATGATTCAGTGTGATAAGTGCATAGTTATTAATATTTAAGCTCATAAAAGTGTGTAAATCATAAATTAACATGTATAAATGCACACTTATCATTAAGTTCATTTTCAATTCTAAAATGAGATCTAGTCCTACGGGGTTCATTCAGATTACCAATGACATTTTCTAGAGAATGATCTCTAAGCACTCTAATATTTGTAAGCTGATTACCTGAATTTGCATTTACCTCCCCCTGAACTCCTGATCCTTCAATCTCACCTTCATCTGCATGCTCTGCATTCTGCTCTTCTTTAATTTCCAGGATTTCTCCATCATCTTTCTCCCTGTAGAAATTAGTATCAGATTTATTAGAGGTTTCATCAAACACAATATGTGGTGATTCTTCAACAGTTTGAGATTTAATATTATAGATCCTATAGGCTCTAGAAGTCTCGGAATACCCTAGAAAAATTCCTAGTTCACTTTTGGCTTCAAATTTATCAAGGTCTCTTTTAGAGTTAACATGGATAAAACACTTTTGGCATATAGTAGGGCCATTACTATATATAGGAGGACGCCATTACTATATGCCGCAAAGGCTTGGCAGCTGAGGTCAGCGAAAAGCTTCTTGGTACCAATATTAAAGACTTTGACCAGCTCAACTCGGCGGTCGCCGAAATAGAGATGTTCTTCACCGATAACCCGAGCTATACTTCAGCGAAGGGTAAACAGACGAGGGAACGCCAACCCGGTAAGGAGGTGAACACCATTGAGTTCACCCCCACTGCCAAAGCCAGCAAGGAGGGCAAGTCGAGCGGCTCCGACAAGAAGTCGACAGACAAACCGGTCGCTCCTTCCTTTTCAGAGTGTATGAAGACACCCTTCTCCTTGAAAAAGGAATGCACAAAGATGCTCTTCGACCTCTGTATGGCTCAAAAGATCATCGAGCTGCCAGAAGTTTGCAAGCCAGATGATGCCCAGAAAGCCGATGACCCTAGCTACTGCCCATATCATCGCATGTTAGGGCATTCACTTGAAGATTGCTACGTCTTCAAGACTCAGACACCGAAGCTGATCCGAGACGGCCTCATCAAAATGAAGAGCGGTCTCATCAACCCCCCGCAGTCACATGCGTGGTCAAGACCTGCTAAGATAGCGCGTGTGATTCACTATTCAGCTAATGTGATTCACATGATGGCTGCATTCTCCCTCTCCAATGTCGAAATAGAGGAGCCCAGCACTAGCCAAGGTGAGTATTCATTATGGTATCCAGGGTGGAGACCCTGGCATGACCACACACCTCTTTCCTTTCCAAGAGAAAAAACCAGATGGCTCTTTGATATCCTTGTTCAGAGGGGGAAAATCATGGCCCGTGAGTCACCAGCAGACTACACTCCATGGGACTTTAGTCACCCCCAGTGTTGCCCCTTTCATGCCAAAGTCTGCCACACGATCAAGTCCTGTGAGGAAGTTCAACACTTAATCTAGGAACAGATCCAATGGGTGCAAATCGATGCTAAGGGGAACTCTATGGCGACTCTGAGGCTTCGAGAAGCCATTGAACAAACTCTGGGCATGGCTAGAAATGCACCAGACCACCCAGATCCTCCTCAAGAAAATGGGCATGGGTTGCCTTATCGACATGTCCCGAAGTGGCTCGAGTTTCGAACTGATAATCAAGAAGCTCTCGAGCGACTACAGAGCCGTAGGAGGCAGGATAACAACCAGGAGACTGAGGTGAACAATTTCTCGGTCAACGTCATCCACCCTCCTGCCGCCCCAGCTCCTCCAGACACCCATGCGCCAAGTACCAGCCAGTCAGCTCCCATTGCTTCGGCCTTGAATTGGCAACCATGGCAAGAGCTGGAGTGTCTTCCATTCACTAAGGAGGATACCGCAAGGATACTCTGAGTCCTTCTCGACTGAGAGGATGTCCTAGTGAGCGAGACGATGAGGGACATACGTAGCTCTTCTTGCTACCCTCCTGCTTCACCTTCGCCTTCTATACCGAGGGATAAGAAGGGGAAGCAAAAGCAAGGCGAGGTCATGGCACGACAACGTCATGTCTCTCTATCCAGCGAGCCTTCGGGTCCCCTTCGTACACCCCGCAGCCCAGGCTAGATTGTGAAGGAGACATCTTTAGCGATTCTGGATATCCAGCTTGGTCCTTCACATCAAGGCCCAATTAATACACAAAGTCAAGGTGACCGCCAGGAACAGCGATACCCCGCTACACCTCTAGCCGCCACCAGACACTGCTCCAAGCCAGATAGCAAAGGCAAAGCTAAGGAGCATGACTCCAAGTGAGTCCCCCAAACCCCATTCCAACAAAGAATTTTGCCACCGTAGGTAAGACATCAAACTGCGCATACGTCTTTGGACGCCTATCCCAGCATCCTAGCATACCAGGAGCTGCCACCTGAGGTCATTGAGGAGGCGATCAATGCCACCTTCCAAATACAACAAGCGGAAGGTGCCTGGATTGAAATCCGGGCAAAGAAAAGCCATCGACCTCACTCTATCAAGACATCAGCTCAGAGATATCCTCTTGGGGATTTGTCAACTCTGGCTCCAGTACCTCTCCCTCCTACTCCCCTAGAGGCGGCCATCGCCAAGAAAAAGGAGAGGAATAAGAGGAAGAACCTCAAAAGATGGCTCAAGAAGCAAGTTGAGCAAGCATCCACCTTACAATTTCCAGCCGAGCTAACGCCTCTTCAAAGGCTACAGCGGCTCATCAATGACCTAGAGGAATACATTCCTCCTCGTCCGTCTAGCGCTCTCCCCAATAGCTACATCCCGTGGGAAGAGATGCAAAAGCGAGCTCGCCTTAGAAGCTGGGTCCAAGAGGTGATCCAGAAGATCAAGAATGGTGAAAGGCTCCTCATCCTAGAAAAACTCTCCTTGTTCTACAAAGATAAAGAGATTACCATTGAACAACTAGAAGAAATGCTTCGAGGCTGCACCTACAACATTATGGCCATTCCACCCCCTGATAACATCAACGCTTCTCGGCGATCTGAGCTAGTGGCCTCCCAAACAAGACAAAGAACCACCGCTCCACTCGGGCTGCAACCAACTCCAAAAAATACAGGCCGAGGTCGTGGGTGTGGGCGTGGTAGAGGCCGCGATAGGATTGCCGAGCTACCCCTTCACCTGTCCACCTTCGACTCGGAGCGAATTATCCTCTTCCGAGGAGAAAAATCTGCCCCTATTCTGGAGATAGAAATCTGGAAAGGGCCCAGTATCTTTGATCCCTCCGGCACGGGGGAGGTCATCACCAACATTCCAATCCCTGCTCTAGCGTTGGTTGCTTTTGAAGGACATGTAGTCCCGTCCGGCAAGGACGAGCCAGCTCGCCAACTACTCCTGGAAGAGCCATCCTTGGCACCCCTGTTCCAAGAGCCCATAGGCGATCAGAGTTAGTCCGATCCCAATGGCAAAGGCAAGACAATGCAACTCCCCGATGCGGAGCAGCGCGATAGCTCGCACAAGACCTAGCTCGACATACTACCATCATTGGAGGATGCTTATGCTCGAGTCGACCGGAAGGTCCTCCACCAGATGAAGCGATTTCCCGCTAGCATTACAATCTGGGAAGCTATTGCTTGGAGTAAGGAGCTAAGGGAAGCTCTTATCAAAATACTCCAAGAACCGGAAGTCTATGAAGCACATGTTGCGGAAATGAAGGTGTCGTCATACGAAGCCTTCACGGCCACTGTCACCTTCACGGAAAAAGATATGTTACTTTCTCCTCCGTGTCACAACCGCCCTCTCTACATGAGGGGGTAAATCAATGGGCATGAGGTGAACCAGATCCTGGTTGATGCTGGTGCCGCTGTCAACATCATGCCGCTGAAAACATTCAAGACCTTGTATTTGACCCCGTACCTATAGAAGGTTCAAGCGGTCAAAATATCTGGCTTCAACCAAGATACCGAGGATGTCCTCAGCCAAGTAGATGTGGATCTGGTGCTCGATGATTTCACCTCTAAAGTGACATTCTACATCATCGATGCTAACACATCCTACAAGGTACTACTGGGTAGACCCTAGTTGCATGAAAAGTGGGTTGTCCCGTCGACCCTCCATCAGTGCATCAAATATGCAAAGGATGAAGAACAGCACACAGTCTTTGCAGACCTGTCGCCATTCACTCCAGCGGAGTGCAATCTTGCCGATGCTGCACTTTATTTCGGGGGACCCAGTGCATACCCCGTAATAAAAAGAAAAAGCAATGGCTGGCTCTCAGAGGAAGATGAGGGTGATCTCTTCTCGTTGATAAGGAAAAAGCTAAGCTTTATCGGCGGCGCCTCAGCTCCAAGTCAACCGCAGACTGCCTCGAGAGGCGTAAAATCGACTTCGAGGCTAATCTTATTAGCCAAGCCATCGGCAAGAGCATATGCCAGCCACCAGATTGCATACAGCTCTCAGGTGCATCAGAAGAGCACAAGGTTGAGCCACTCACAACATTCGTCGTTACCTACAAACGACAACTCAGAAATAAGAACAAGGCTAATAGGGACAAGCCCATTGTCTTCTATAAGGGAGACATGGCCCCTCAAGCCCCACAAAAAGATGACTTCAGTTGGTCTAAATGAGCCGATGACACCCCTGAAGCAGTCGAAGTAATGGATGATTTTCCACAACATATTCAGGAAATGTGCCTGAAGTAACACATTCCCAATGGCAAGGTTCCACATGCCATAAATACTTTCACCAGTTGTGGACTCCTTCCCAGGTCCGGGGGTAACCCCCATTCTCCTGTAAAGATACCAGGTGACTCGGCTATGACAAAGACCTGGAGTTTCACGTCTACCACGCGGTCAATGTCATAGGCCCGACGCAGTCAGTTGATGACGAAGCTAGTGTCCACACAAAATTCGATAGCTCAAGGGAGAGGAAGAGGAGATCCTGATATCGCTCCCCGTCAGGGCCAGCACCTCAGTTCAAGCAATCAATGAGTCTTTGGCGCCCTCCTGCGAAAACATGAGGGCTGAAGAAGCTCCCTGTGTCTCCCAGCCTGTTAAAGAATCCAGCTCGACAAACATTCCCGATGAGGAAGGTGCCCAGAGCATTGGCCATGAAGGGTTGTCAGCTTTAGCTGGCAACCCCAAGGAAGCTTCAGCGGCACCAGTCGGCAACTGCCAGCCATGCACTAGTGGTTCAGAACAATCCTTGCTAGAGCCCGGTGACAACACTTCCACAGTTCCATCCGTGTCGACCAGTGGCTTCAAAAATCAAGAAGTACACGAAGCTGACACTGATGATGAAGACTTCATTGACTTCCAACCGGCTCCTCTCGAGCTGGAGGACGGTGGCCAAGCAACCATTGACGAACTCATTGTAATCAACTTGGGTGAAGATGAAGCCCACCAGCCAACATTCGTCAGTGCTCTTCTCACCGAAGCAGAAAGGCAGGACTACAAGCAACTCCTGCTCGAATACAAGGACTGCTTCACCTAGACGTACAGGGAGATGCCAAGGCTTGACCCCTCCGTAGTTGAGCACGATCTTGCCATCCCACAGCAACTCCAGTCAAATAGCCACAGCAGCGCATGTGCCATGAGTTGGAACTCCAAGTTTCGGCCGAAGTCAGTAAAATGGAGGAGGTCAACTTCATCAAGCCGTGTATCTATCCGATCTGGCTAGCCAATATCATCCCAGTCAAGAAGAAAAGTGGTCAAGTCCGCATTTACGTCGACTTCCGAGACCTCAACAAAGCATGTCCGAAGGATGACTTCCCAGTCCCAATTGCGGAAACCATGGTCGATATGACCACCGGACATGAAGCCTTATCTTTCATGGATGGATCATCCGGTTATAACTAGATCTAGATGTCCCTCAAAGACAAGAATCACACGGCTTTCTGATCCCCCAAAGGGATCTTCAACTACAAGCACATGCCCTTCGGTTTCAAGTATGCTGGCGCCACTTACCAGAGGGCCATGACCAAAATATTCGACAAGATGTTGTACAACATCACCGAGTGCTACGTCGACAACCTCACCGTCAAGATAAAAAGGTGGGAAGACCGTCTACATGATCTGTGCCAGGTCTTCAACCGACTCCTGCAATATGGGCTCAAGATGAACCCCATGAAATGCGCCTTCGGCGTATCCAGCGGCAAGTTTCTCGGCTTCATCGTCAGATATCGAGGAATTGAGGTGGATCCCAGCAAAATCAAGGTGATCTGGGAGCTGCCACCACCCAAGAACCTTACCAAGCTCAGGTCCTTCCAAGGAAGATTGGCCTACATTCGGAGGTTTATCTCCAACCTCTCCAGCTGATGCGCGCCTTTTAGCAAGCTTATGAAGAAAGACGCCCCATTTGTATGGGACCTAGAATGCCAGACTATTTTCGAGCAGATTAAGGAGTACCTCCTCACTCCCCCAGTCTTGGGGGCACCAGTCAAGGGCAAACCCCTTATACTCTACATCGCCACCATGGATGCTTCGCTAGGAACCCTGTTGGCGCAAATCAATGAGGAGGGCAAAGAGCAGCCACTGTACTACCTCAGCCGGAAACTAATTGGTGCTGAGTACCACTACTCCCCAATGGAGAAAGTTTGATTAGCACTGGTGTTTACCGTCAAGAAGTTGAGGCATTACCTCCTATCCCATCGGGTTGAGCTCATATCTAAGCACGACCCACTCAAGTATCTCCACATGCAGCCTATCCTCTCAGGCCGATTGGTAAAATGGGCTCTCCTATAAATGGAATATGATATCACCTATGTCCCCTGGAAAGCAATCAAGGGACAAGGCATGGCTGAATTTTTGGCAGCCCATTCGGTACCAGACGACTCACTTCTTAACACAGAACTCCCCGATGAGGAGTCCCTTGCTTCCCAGTCACCAGCGCCAGTTGAACAGACCAAAGATGTCTTGCATTACCAACAGCAAGATGCCCTCACAGCCAACGTACCTTGTTGGGAGCTCTACTTTGATGGCACTTCCCAGGGGATTACCTTGAATAATCAAAATCCAGCCGTCATGGTAGGTGCCGACATTGTTTTCCTGACTCCTCAGTGTGGAGCTTTGTACAACTCATGCGTCCTCATGAAATCCCTGACCAACAATGAAGCTAAGTATGAAGCACTAATCATTGGGCCTCATATGGCTCTCGACATGGGCATCAAGTGTCTCAAAGCCTACGGGAACTCCCAGCTCATAGTCCGACAAGTTCTTGACATTTACGACGTACGAAAGCAAGAATTAGTTTCGTACCATGCCACCGTCACCAGGCTCACCCAGAAATTCTATTTCTTTGAAATAGACCATGTTTCCAGGAGTAGCAACGCCCAGGCGGATGCCCTGACAAAATTGGCTGCGGCCATCAAGCTTCCACTCGAGGGCGAAGTTGACATCACTGTCAAGCACAGGAGACTGATGTCGAGTACACTCGAGAATGAATCCGGCCTCACTGTCTACGAGGTCCATGACCTCGACCAGAACACTCCCCCAGAGGAAGAAGATTGGCGTGAGCTTATCATCAAATTCAAGCGAGGTTGGCTCCCTCCTGATGGAGCTCAAAGGGTCCAGCTACTCCGCCAAGCAACATCATATGAGTTAATTGGAGACTCTCTGTATAGGCTTGTCCATGAAAAGGACAAGTCGGTTCTTCTGAGATGTGTCTCCTCATCCGAGGCTCGAGCTATCATGCACAAGGTCCACTCAGGATTGTGCGACGCTCACCAGGCCGGAGACATGATGAAGAAAAACATCAAGCTTAAAGGCTTCTATTGGCCAACCATGTACGCGGACTACACCCAGTATGCCCGTACGTGTCATCATTGCCAAGCCTTTGGCCCGGTACCCAGAACACCTCCAAACCCACTGCGTCCAATGGCCCCTACATGGCCATTCTCCGAATGGGGCATGGACATCGCAGGACACTTCTCGCCATCTTCCAAGGGCCATAAGTACATTTTGGCAGCCACCGACTACTTCTCTCGATGGGCGGAGGCCCCTCCCCTGTGGTAGGTCACCGGCGAAGTGGTAGCCAGATTTGTCTGGCACAACATCATCTACCAAATTAGCACTCCCAGTCGCATAGTGTCCGACAACGGAACGCCATTCAAGAATTGGGCCATATACCAACTAGCGGCCAAGTTCCACATCAACTGGAGAACATCTTTGGTCTATAATCCTTAGGCCAATGGCATGGTTGAAGCCCTTAACAAAACCCTCTGTAAGCTTCTGACTAAGATTGTTAGCCACCGAAAGTGCGATTCGGGTGAAAAGGTGTTCGAGACACTATGGGCCTATCAGACGATTTACAAGAACCATATGGGGTGATCACCATTTTCCCTCATTTACGGGGTAGAAGCTGTCATCCCCATCGAGGTCCAGTTAACATCTTACCACGTGGCGGTCCACACCGGCCTTGTCGGTCCAGATGAAGATGAATACCAGAGAAGGTTAGAAGAGCTCACCGGTTTAGAAGACAAGTGGCTCGACGCCTACAAACATCTTCAAGTGTGATGCGAGATGGACATCGAACCTGAGACTCCAGCTTGCAACTCGTCCCTAGCGAGGGAAACGCGGGATCATGCGCGGTTGAGAAACCGGCAATGAGCCTCAGGTATCGGCTTTTTCGCGTGTACTCGGATTGAGTCACGGGACGGGTTCACTCACTCACTCTCGCAGTGGTGATAAAAATAAATATTGAGCTAGTAATCCTGTCACTCTAGCAGAGGCATTCAAAAGTATACGAGATAAGCAAATGCGATAAAGGGGGAGGCGAGTTTACCTCCACGCGTCGGGCGTGGGAAAGATGCCCGGCCAAGAATGGTGACTCCTAGTACAGTAAATGTTAATAATTACAGAAGTGATTCTAAGGCCCACTCCATACAGGGAGGTAACAGGCCACAACAGCGGTCCGGGAGTACCGATATTGGGTTGACAGGCAACACGTTAGAGGGGTCCCGGGCAGTTGAAGACAGCAAGTCCGGATCTGCGATTTGTAGGCCAGCAGGACAGCGTACGACGGCCTCCAAAGGGACGTCGTCCTCCTGGGATCTTCTGAAGGCGGCGCTTGGCTGGGACGATGGCGGGACATCCCTAGTCGACTCCTAGAAGTGGAGATCGCTGAATCAGAGCTTTGATATGTTATTGGGAATTATTTCCCAACACCTTCTTTCTGGCCTGGCTCAGATATGATCTGGGCGCCTTCACGAAAAGAATTCTTGCGCCCAGATCCGGAGGCGGATCGAGGTGAGACTGACGCCGTTAAAAAGAGGACTCACAGAACTACAACATATATTAAATTCACATCCATCCAACAGGAGGATTTAAAATGAAAATGACTGTGGCACTGATAGTTTTTTGATTCGAAGTGTAGATCTGGCAGGATAGAATGTGATCTGCCTGAAGATGAATTTTGACTCAAAAGAAAACAGTTGATCTAGACTCTAGAAAATATATGGGTGGAAGAGGGGGATGTGAGGAACATGTGTGATTTTTTTGGAGATTTTTGGAGGTGTATAAGCATGTGAGAAAAATAGAAGAGCAGACTCCTATCCTGTAGATCTGCAAACTGGCAGACTGTTAGGGGTGAAACTAAAATTACAGGGAAAATAGTAAATGATCTCTGATTGGCACGAAATTTAAAATGGATACTGGGGATAATAAGAAAAACAAAAAATCAAAATTGCAGCTCGATCAGATCTCCTGATTTGGAGATAAAAATCAGGCTTCAACCTTCTATCCTGATGTGGATAGAATTCCGACGCGGCGGTGGTGGCGGTGCGACGACGACTCGATGGAGGCGGCGGCGGCGGTGCTGAGCTTCACACTCAGAGAGGTGGAGAGGAGGAGGCTTGACACCTCAATAAATTCATAGAAATCTATCTGCAAGGGGGTAGGAGAGAGAGAGGGGTGCCCTTGGGCTTGCTCTGGGTAAAAATGCTTAATTCTTCACTGAAATCTCTAATGACACTATACATATGCTTATATAGAGAATGGCAAGGGGTGGGGGGGCTGGGAATTTCGTGGGAGAGAGGGGAGGGATAAACTAGGGATAACATTTTCTTTGCTCATGTGGTCAAATGACCAAATTAAATAAAAATATAACATGGAATAAATTATATTATAAGGGAAAAGCATCTTGGACTTTGCTTGGTCCAAATTTAAATTTTCTTCCACCTTGTCCCCCCCTTGGTCCAAGTCTAATCTTGGACTTTGAACCAGCCCCACATGGGCCCTACAACCTAGGTGGACCAATGGGAAAGAGGGTGGGGGACCCTGCTGAACCCACTGGCAATTTACATAGAAACCCAAGATTCCTAAAGACTAACAAATAGGCTTATAATGCCTTACAATTGCAAACCCAATTACCCAGGGATATAAATGCAAACAAAAGGACACAAATTCAAAAATAAAATGTATTGCTCGGTGTTGATTCCCATCAATTCTCCCCGGGTGGGAAGAACTCGACCTCGTCGAGTAAGGGGTGCGGCTACTCGTGTGGCTCCGGCGGATCTGTCACCGACTTGGTAGCGCGGAGTATGCTCCACTCCAAGTATTCATCACCTGCTCATCCTGTATATATTCAATATGCACATACTGCTGTGGGAATGAGGTAAGGGGTGGACACTCCGGGGTGGGGTCACTCTCAAAGGAAGGAGTCGGCTTAATGACTCACTAGGAATCACCGTTGGGTCCCTGTATGTGACTAGATCCGAGACATGGAATGGTAGAGCCGATCCCAAAATCTGAGAAGTCCACAACGTACGCATTAGATCCGACTTGTCTCGCACTCGAAAGGGACTGACAACGCGAGCGTACAAAAGATCAACTCAACTCGATGTATGCAGACTTGCTATGCACTCGGCAATCTTGACAAAACATAAAGAAAAAGACGGACTCACACATGACCCTAAACAACCTACTGTTAGTCCGACCCATACACATGCAATGGTGGACCAGGACATCCGAATGTGTGCCATGCATACACTAGGTGCAATCGATGGTTGACGGAATGGGTGACTCCTAGACATCCTAATCTGTCCCTAGCATGCGGCTGTTTGTTGGATTTGGGAGACTTGGGAGGGCTAGGAGAGCCGGATGCTCCTTCTTCGTCACCCTTATATGATGACCGTGGAACAGTCCCCTGGATGAATCTAAGTGGACTGGACGGTGGGGAAGGGCTATGGTAGTGGACTCCTTTGAAGAAGGGGAGTATATATGGTGGGTCATAAGGTTCCCTAGGGAAAGGATCGAAGGGATCAAAGAATGTGTGACCCCTCGATATGGGTTCCCACATATCACGGTCCCATGTCTAAAGTCCTTGAAGGCGTAGGTGGTCACCTTCATCCATTATGGTAAGAGGGACGGTGATCTCATAGAGTAGATACGGGTCCTCCCTCGGGACGGCAATATCGTAAGAGGGAGCAAAGTCAAGCTCATCAGGAATAGGGAAGAACAAAAGGACCTCTGTGGTGACATGGCCCAAGGTGTATACCGAGGTAATAGACCCCAAAGCTGGGAGCATGAAGCTATGACTATAGGGTTGGTCAGACCCTAAGGCCAACATATATGTCAGCTCCCATTGACATTCTAAACTCCTTAGCAGATCCTTCACACTTTCTATGAAGCAAAAGGACCGGAAAGTGGTGTGAAATGAGTTAATGGGGACTACTGGGAGTGTTGGGTCCATGGGTGGGCAGCATGGCAGTCTAGGGACCAAGCCTATCTTGAGCCGACTAAGTAGTGGGTCGACGATGAATAGCTTTCCCTTTAGAAACATGGGTGGCTCGGGCTGAGGTGGCTCCAAATGAGGTGACTCCGAATAAAGATCGACGTAGATGGCAATGGAGCTCTAGGGGAGGGGTTCCCCGACTGTGGTTGGTGAGGTCGTGGGGCAGGAGCGTCCTGCCTCGGGGGCTCATGTAGAGAGGTAGATGCTCGCCGAAGGGCAACATCAAACCTTGACTCGAATGGCTCAACCTCTAGAGCGACCAGATAAGACTGCGCCAGAGTGAACGCGTCGCGGCAAAGACATTCAAACTAGAAGTGAAGCTGCAAACCTCTCCGAACTGAAATGTGGTCATGGTGCTCTCCTCTCCAACTCCATATTCCAACCGATACTTATCATACTCCCGAATGTACTCAAATACAGACTTGTTGCCTTGGACGGGTCTACTCGGGGTGCATGGGTTGGCCATAGTTGCACATAAGATGGGAATTGGTTCCCCTAGGAGTGGACATGCATTTGAAAACTTTTTATTTATTTATTATTTATTTGCAAAACTTTTATACAAGACTAATGCAAGCACCTAGACACAACTCTAAATGGTGAAAAGGGTAAAATGCGGACTTGAATAGAAACCTTGACTCAACCCATATCCGGTACTAGGCGGAGGTTTGATCAGAAGATTGTGCTCATGCAAGTGTGCTACTTTTCTGATAGGCGTAACCTAACGTTCGGAAAACACCTTTTGATATACCGAATAAAGGTATGCAAATGAGACACTTAGACTTAGACACTCTCTAGATGACTCTTTTTTTTATTTTTAAACAAATATTACCCAAGACTCAACCTTCTGCTCTGATACCAACTTGATGCGGGACGGACAGTGAACCTGGGACTCTAGCTCGCAACTCGTCCCTAGCGAGGGAAACGCGGGATCGTGCACGGTTGAGAAAACGACAATGAGCCTCGGGTATCAGCTTTTCTGCGTGTACTCGGATTGAGTCACGGGACGGGTTCACTCACTCACTCTCACAGTGGTGATAAAAATAAATATTGAGCTAGTAATCCTATCACTCTAGTAGCGGCATTCAAAGGTATACGAGATAAGCAAATGCGATAAAGGGGGAGGCGAGTTTACCACCACGCGTCGGGCATGGGGAAGACGACCCCGGCCAAGAATGGTGACTCCCAGTACAGTAAATGTTAATAATTACAGAAGTGATTCTAAGGCCTACTCCATACAGGGAGGTAACAGGCCAAAAGAGCGGTCCGGGAGTACCGATTTTGGGTTGACAAGCAGCACGTTAGAGGTGTCTCGGGCGGTTGAAGACAGTAAGTCCGGATCTGCGATTTGTAGCCAGCAGGACAGCGTACGAGGGCCTCCAAAGGGACGTCGTCCTCCTGGGATCTTCTAAAGGCGGCGCTTGGCTGGGACGATGGCGGGACATCCCTAGTCGACTCCCAGAAGTGGAGATCGCTGAATCAGAGCTTTGATATATTATTGGGAATTATTTCCCAACACCTTCTTTCTGGCCTGGCTCAGATATGATCTGGGCGCCTTCACGAAAAGAATTCTTGCGCCCAGATCCGGAGGCGGATCGAGGTGAGACTGACGCGGTTAAAAAGAGGACTCACAGAACTACAACATATATTAAATTCACATCCATCCAATAGGCGGATTTAAAATGAAAATGACTGTGGCACTGATAGTTTTTTGATTCGAAGTGTAGATCTGGCAGGACAGAATGTGATCTGCCTGAAGATGAATTTTGACTCAAAAGAAAACGGTTGATCTAGACTCTAGAAAATATATGGGTGGAAGAGGGGGATGTGAGGAACACGTTTGATTTTTTTGAGATTTTTGGAGGTGTATAAGCGGGTGAGAAAAATAGAAGAACAGAGTCCTATCCTGTAGATCTGCAAACTGGCAGACTGTTAGGGGTGAAACTAAAATTACGGGGAAAATAGTAAATGATCTCTGATTGGCACGAAATTTAAAATAGATACTAGGGATAATAAGAAAAACAAAAATTCAAAATTGCAGCTCGATCAGATCTCCTGATTTGGAGATAAAAATCGGGCTTCAACCTTCTATCCTGGTGTGGATAGAATTCCGACGCGGCGGCGGTGGCGGTGCGACGACGGCTCGATGGAGGCGGCGGCGGCGGTGCTGAGCTTCACACTCAGAGAGGGGGAGAGGAGGAGGCTAGACACCTCAATAAATTCATAGAAATCTATCTGCAAGGGGGTGGGAGAGAGAGAGGGGTGCCCTTGGGCTTGCTCTTGGTAAAAATGCTTAATTCTTCACTAAAATCTCTAATGACACTATACATAGGCTTATATAGAGAATGGAAAGGGGTGGGGGGCTGGGAATTTCATGGGAGAGAGGGGAGAGGTAAACTAGGGATAACATTTTCTTTCCTCATGTGGTCAAATGACCAAATTAAATAAAAATATAACATGGAATAAATTATATTATAAGGGGAAAGCATCTTGGACTTTGCTTGGTCCAAATTTAAATTTTCTTCCACCTTGTCCCCCCCTTGGTCCAAGTCTAATCTTGGACTTTGAACCAGCCCCACATGAGCCCTAGAACCTAGGTGGACCAATGGGAAAGAGGGTGGGGGACCCTGCTGGACCCACTAGCAATTTACATAGAAACCCAAGTGATGCGGGACAGAAGTGGGGGGTCTTCTTCTTTCTTCTGATCATAGTCGCGCTATACCCATTACGCGCGTTCTGAAGAACGCGCCATATCGTTTACGCCCGTTCACAGACAGCAGCAGAACGATGAACCTCGACGTTGGGGCTCCCGTGGATGACTCTAGGGGATCAAAACACAAGGGGACAACACACAGGAGGATAGAGAACACACGGAGGATGCTTAAAACGAAATCAAACCAAGCAAATCCTATCTAGGATAACTTTTGTGAAGGTGGGTGTGGGGGTGAACGGCAAGGGAAGGAGGGTGGACGTAGATGATGTTAGGGCCTTGAAGAGGCTTGGCTGGGGCCTCACTCCTGAACCCATCGCAGGTACGGTGCAGCCGAGCGCCATCCAGATCGTAACAACACCTTTGGCAGAGATGGGGAGGTGGAATCGTGGTTGGAAGAAGATCAAAGCTCCGAATGGAGCCTCACACTCGACCCCGTCTCAGAGCCGATGCACCCGGGGCTTCGATCATCCTCTATTGAAGGGGAAAAGGAGAGGATCAGAGGGACATAATTGGGCCTCGCACCCAGAGAGGGTCGGAGGAAGGGGGGTTTCCAAAGATTTGGAGGGATAGCCATGGGCTACACTCAAGAACACTCATACTTCGATTTCATTCATTCATATATGCTTAATCAAACGAAAGGGGTACATATATAGGGAAAGGGAAGACAAAACGACGCTAACACGTCGATTTACAACCATGGAAGACAGCTAACATCGAAGACTTTGAGGAATTCGGCGCTGGGAAGTTGGACCGGCTGCAACCACGTTTCTGCCTGAGATCGCGCTAGGGGAACCTAGCGCCTTCTTCAGGTCGCGCTAGGGACCTATAGCGCCTTCTTCAAGATTGCGCTTGGGACCTATAGCGCCTTCATGTTTGGCCTGGCAACTTGCTCGATTGGCTTCGGCTTGACGGCTGGCTTGATTCCCATCAAAACCCCTCCACTTGGAAAGATTCGTCCTCGAACCTCGTAGCTCAAGATCCCAGTCTGTGAGAACAGCCTGGTTCCCTAAGCTCTGATACCAATTTGATGCGGGACAGAAGTGGGGGGTCTTCTTCTTTCTTCTGATCATAGTCGCGCTATACCCATTACGCGCGTTCTGAAGAACGCGCTATATCGTTTACGCGCGTTCACAGACAGCAGCAGAACGAAGAACCTCGACGTTGGGGCTCCCGTGGATGACTCTAGAGGATCAAAACACAAGGGGACAACACACAGGAGGATAGAGAACACACGGAGGATGCTTAAAATGAAATCAAACCAAGCAAATCCTATCTAGGATAACTTTTGTGAAGGTGGGTGTGGGGGTGAACGGCAAGGGAAGGAGGGTGGACGTAGATGATGTTAGGGCCTTGAAGAGGCTTGGCTGGGGCCTGACACCCGAACCCATCGCAGGTACGGTGCAGCCGAGCGCCATCAAGATCGTAACAACACCTTTGGCGGAGATGGGGAGGTGGAATCGTGGTTGGAAGAAGATCAAAGCTCCGAATGGAGCCTCACACTCGACTCCGTCTCAGAGCCGATGCACCCGGGGCTTCGATCATCCTCCATTGAAGGGGAAAAGGAGAGGATCAGAGGGACAGAATTGGGCCTCGCACCCAAAGAGGGTCGGAGGAAGGGGGGTTTCCAAAGATTTGGAGGGATAGCCATGGGCTACACTCAAGAACACTCATACTTCGATTTCATTCATTCATATATGCTTAATCAAACGAAAGGGGTACATATATTGGGAAAGGGAAGACAAAACGACGCTAACACGTCGATTTACAACCATGGAAGACAGCTAACATCGAAGACTTTGAGGAATTCGGCGCCGGGAAGTTGGACCGGCTGCAACCACGTTTCTGCCTGAGATCGCGCTAGGGGAACCTAGCGCCTTCTTCAGGTCGCGCTAGGGACCTATAGCGCCTTCTTCAAGATTGCGCTTGGGACCTATAGCGCCTTCATGTTTGGCCTGGCAGCTTGCTCGATTGGCTTCGGCTTGACGGCTGGCTTGATTCCCATCACCAAGATTCCTAAAGACTAACAAATAAGCTTATAATGCCTTACAATTGCAAACCCAATTACCCAGAGATATAAATGCAAACAAAAGGACACAAATTCAAAAATAAAATGTATTGCTCGGTGTTGATTCCCATCAATTCTCCCCGGGTGGGAAGAACTCGACCTCGTCGAGTAAGGGGTGCGGCTGCTCATGTGGCTCCGGCGGATCTGTCACCGACTTGGTAGCGCGGAGTATGCTCCACTCCAAGTATTCATCACCTGCTCATCCCGTGGGAATGAGGGACACTCCGGGGTGGGGTCACTCTCAAAGGAAGGAGTCGGCTCAATGACTCACTAGAAATCACCGCTGGGTCCCTGTATGTGACTAGATCCGAGATATGGAATGGTAGAGCCGATCCCAAAATCTGAGAAGTCCACAACGTACGCATTAGATCCGACTTGTCTCGCACTCGAAAGGGACTGACAACGCGAGCGTACAAAAGATCGACTCAACTCGATGTATGCAGACTTGCTATGCACTCGGCAATCTTGACAAAAAATAAAGAAAAAGACGGACTCACACATGACCCTAAACAACCTACTGTTAGTCCGACCCATACACATGTAATGGTGGACCAGGACATCCGAATGTGTGCCATGCATACACTAGGTGCAATCGATGGTTGACGGAATGGGTGACTCCTAGACATCCTAATATGTCCCTAGCATGCTACTGTTTGTTGGATTTGGGAGACTTGGGAGGGCTAGGAGAGCCGGATGCTCCTTCTTCGTCACCCCTATATGATGACCGTGGAACAGTCCCCTGGCTGAATCTAAGTGGACTGGACGGTGGGGAAGGGCTGTGGTAGTGGACTCCTTTGAAGAAGGGGAGTATATATGGTGGGTCATAAGGTTCCCTAGGGAAGGGATCGAAGGGATCAAAGAATGTGTGACCCCTCGATATGGGTTCCCACATGTCACGGTCCCATGTCTAAAGTTTTTAAAGGCGTAGGTGGTCACCTTCATCCATTATGGTAAGAGGGACGGTGATCTCATAGAGTAGATATGGGTCCTCCCTCGGGATGGCAATACCGTAAGAGGGAGCAAAGTCAAGCTCATCGGGAACAGGGAAGAACAAAAGGACCTCGGTGGTGACATGACCCAAGGTGTATACCGAGGTAATAGACGCCAAAGCTAGGAGTATGAAGCTATGACTATAGGGTTGGTCAGACCCTAAGGCCAACATATATGTCAGCTCCCATTGACATTCTAAACTCCTTAGCAGATCCTTCACACTTTCTATGAAGCAAAAGGACCGGAAAGTTGTGTGAAATGAGTTAATGGGGACTACTGGGAGTGTTGGGTCCATGGGTGGGCAGCATGGCAGTCTAGGGACCAAGCCTATCTTGAGCCGACTAAGTAGTGGGTCGGCGATGAATAGCTTTCCCTTTAGAAACATGGGTGGCTCGGGCTGAGGTGGCTCCAAATGAGGTGACTCCGAATAAAGATCGGACGTAGATGGCAATGGAGCTCTAGGGGAGGGGTTCCCCGGCTGTGGCTGGTGAGGTTGTGGGGCAGGAGCGTCCTACCTCGGGGGCTCATGTAGAGAGGTAGATGCTCGCTGAAGGGCAACATCAAACCTTGACTCGAATGGCTCAACCTCTAGAGCGACCAGATAAGACTGCGCTAGAGTGAACGCGTCGCGGCAAAGACATTCAAACTAGAAGTGAAGCTGCAAATCTCTCCGGAACTGAAATGTGGTCGTGGTGCTCTCCTCTCCAACTCCATATTCCAATCGATACTTATCATACTCCCGAATGTACTCAAATACGGACTTGTTGCCTTGGACGGGTCTACTCGGGGTGCATGGGTTGGCCATAGTTACACATAAGATGGGAATTGGTTCCCCTAGGAGTGGACATGCATTGGAAAGTTTTTATTTATTTATTATTTATATGAAAAACTTTTATGCAAGACTAATGCAAGCACCTAGACACGACTCTAAATGGTGAAAAGGGTAAAATGCGGACTCGAATAGAAACCCTGACTCAACCCATATCCGGTGCTAGGCGGAGGTTTGATCAGAAGATTGTGCTCACGCAAGTGTGCTACTTTTATGATAGGCGTAACCTAACGTTCGGGCAACACCTTTTGATATACCGAATAAAGGTATGCAAATGAGACACTTAGACTTAGACACTCTCTAGATGACTCTTTTTTTTATTTTTAAACCAATATTACCCTAGACTCAACCTTCCGCTCTGATACCAACTTGATGCGGGACGGACAACGAACCTGGGACTCTAGCTCGCAACTCGTCCATAGCGAGGGAAACGCGGGATCGTGCACGGTTGAGAAACCGACAATGAGCCTCAGGTATCAGCTTTTCCGCGTGTACTCAGATTGAGTCACGGGACGGGTTCACTCACTCACTCTCATAGTGGTGATAAAAATAAATATTGAGCTAGTAATCCTATCACTCTAGCAGCGGCATTCAAAAGTATACGAGATAAGCAAATGCGATAAAGAGGGAGGCGAGTTTACCACCACGCGCCGGGCTTGGGGAAGATGACGCCGGCAAAGAATGGTGACTCCCAGTACAGTAAATGTTAATAATTACAGAAGTGAATCTAAGGCCCACTCCATATAGGGAGGTAACAGGCCACAACAGCGGTCCGGAAGTACCGATTTTGGGTTGACAGGCAGCACGTTAGAGGGGTCCCGGGCAGTTGAAGACAGCAAGTCCGGATCTGCGATTTGTAGGCCAGCAGGACAGCGTACGAGGGCCTACAAAGGGACGTCGTCCTCCTGGGATCTTCTGAAGGCGGCGCTTGGTTGGGACGATGGCGGGACATCCCTGGTCGACTCCCAGAAGTGGAGATCGCTGAATCAGAGCTTCGATATATTATTAGGCATTATTTCCCAACACCTTCTTTCTGGCCTGGCTCAGATCTGATCTGCGCGCCTTCACGAAAAGAATTCTTGCGCCAAGATCCGGAGGCGGATCGAGGTGAGACTGGCACCGTTGGAAAGAGGACTCACAGAACTACAACATATATTAAATTCACATCCATACAACAAGAGGATTTAAAATGAAAATGACTGTGGCACTGATAGTTTTTTGATTCGATGTGTAGATCTGGTAGGACAGAATGTGATCTGCCTGAAGATGAATTTTGACTCAAAAGAAAACGGTTGATCTAGACTCTAGAAAAATTATGGGTGGAAGAGGGGGATGTAAGGAACACGTGTGATTTTTTTGGAGATGTTTGTAGGTGTATAAGGGGGTGGGAAAAATAGAAGAATAGACTCCTATCCAGTAGATCTGTAAACTGATAGACTGTCAGGGGTGAAACTAAAACTATGGGAAAAATAGCAAATGACCTCTGATTGGCACGAATTTTAAAATGGAGATTGGGGATAACAAGAAGAACAAACACTCAAATATATAGCTCGATCAGATGTCCTGATGTGGAGATAAAATTAGGTCTTCAACCTTCTGTCCTGGTGTGGACAGAATTCTGACGCGGCGGCGGTGCGACGGTGGCTTGATGGCGGCGGCGGCAGCGGTGCTGAGCTTCACACTCTGAGAGGGGGAGGGAGGAGGCTTTACACCTCAAGAAATTTGCAGAAATCTATCTGCAAGGGGGTGGGAGAGAGAGAGGGGTGCCCTTGGGCTTGCTCTTGGCAAAAATGCTTAATTCTTCATTAAAATCTCTAATGACACTATACATAGGCTTATATAGAGAATGGCAAGGGGTGGGGGCTAGGAATTTTGTGGGAGAGAGGGGAGAGGTGAACTAGGGATAGCATTTTCTTCCCCCATGTGGTCAAATGACCAAATTAAATAAAAATACAACATGAAATAAACTATATTATAAGGGGGAAGCATCTTGGACTTTGCTTGATCCAAGTTTGAATTTTCTTCCAACTTGTCCCCCCTTGGTCCAAGTCTAATCTTTGACTTTGAACCGGCCCCACATGGGCCCTACAACCTAGGTGGACCAATGGAAAAGAGGGTGGGGGAACCTGCTGGACCCACTGACAATTTACAAAGAAACCCAAGATTCCTAAAGACTAACAAATAGGCTTATAATGCCTTACAATTTCAAACCCAATTACCCAGGGATATAAATGCAAACAAAAGGACACAAATGCAAAAATAAAATATAGTGCTCGGTGTTGATTCCCATGAAACTGTACCAAGCCTACATGACTCGAGCCTACGACAAACTTGTCAAACAGCGAGCCTTCAAGCAAGGCGATATTGTCATGATCAAGGAAAAGGAAGTCATGGCAGGTCGCTCTAGTGGAAAATTATGACCAAACTGGCGAGGTCCATACATCATTCACGATGATTATGAAGGTGGGGTGTAACGACGGATACCGGGTAAACTGGATACCACTTGGATCCTGAGACGCCACCCAAGAGCTGTAAGGCTCCGAAGGGTTAGTAAGGTGTATGTGTAGGTACATTAAAATATCAAATAAAGCAGGAAACAATTATATTTCAATTAAATAAATTAACTACAGAGCTAGCAGACATCTAAAGAGTCCAGTCCAAAATTAAAGTATAGTCCACAAAAAGAGAAAATGTACTCTGAAGTCGGGGATAGCCCGACACTAGCAAAGTTGGCACTAAGAACCACCGCACTACGCCTCCGAACCACGAGGAGGAACTGCTACACCTGAAAAGATAGGGGTGAGCCTCATCTTATTGGCTCAATAGGGGTCCCGTGGATCCCCACAATAAAACAACAATAGTAACAGTAGTGCTAAACAACAACAACAGCAACAGGAGTAGGAACAACAGTAAAGTTAAAGAGAGGAAAGCCGTGCTGAACAGAAACACGGCAGCCGATAGAACCTCGGGCCTCTAAACTACTCATAACGGTAATAAAAGTACATCTTGATCTCACCGTCATGAATTTCCAAACCATCGATTAATCACGAAATCCCTATCGTGAAGGCCTATGGAAATAGACAAAGGCCCTACAAAAACCTACACAGCCAAAGGTATGGTCATGACTCCACTGTCATGCACCCTACACTGTCTACAGGTAGAACCACGACAACTCTCTACCGGCACCCTAGACCTTAATGTCGAAAGGACACAAAAACAACTCGAGGAACTACGTCATCACAGATGTAACCCAAACCATGAGTCAAAACCGCAAGTCAAGAGACTTACAAGTTGGAGGGGCTCACGCTACACAAGAAATACAAAGGCCATGAGAATTATATGTCAAGTGACAGAAGTACCTCCTTACTAGAAGTAAGGCCAGATGCGTCCACTAACGTCTTACACTACGCCTCGGGTATCTCACACTCTCCTCGAATGCAGTAACTGGGATACCATACAAGTAACCAAGGAACAACAACCACAAGGACTAGTCAGGTTCACGCTCATCAACGTTGGTCCAATGTCCCTGACCACGTGTGCACACACAAGCTCAATACCTTGAGCCAGGGCTCTAGTTGGTTTTCCCCTCCCATCGGACTCTAACGGCAAGGCAAAGGGGCCCTCGGCAACCAGCCTAAAAACCATCTCTACTGGGACTGCCCCGGGTTAGGCTACGACTAGTGGAGGCTCACTAGACACAGAGACTCTCTAAAACAAAAACACCGAAGTGTGGACATGCTATACATGTACTTTTCACAAACACTCGAAACACAAGGTAGCATCGCGTCACCAGACTCAGGACAGTCAACTAGACCTACTAAGACAACGCTCCTTGAGTCACACGACTCAAGTTAAGATCGTCGCACAATGCGGCAACTATTGAGTTATGGTTTTGATGATTGTTGTGATAGTTAAATTATGGTTTTGATGATAACTAAACTTAATGTGTGATTAAGTGATGATAACTAAACTTGTGGTTGATTTCTCACGCTCTTGTTATCTATGTATGTTTGAGATGGGAAATGGCAATGGTTACATGGCCTTGACGCTTGGTTTGCATATGCTGATTTTACAAGAGGCAAGAGGTTTCATAACCTCTTCAATGTGAACGAGCATGGTATTAACCCTGACTATCTTGCTTGCAGGATCAAACTCATGGCAGTCGCCCGGTAAACCGTACGTATGGATAAGGACCTTACTTTTCTACAGGTCAACACAGGTGGTATATGTCATTTATTGTCAAGAACCATTGGTAAGATTCTTAACTTGTCATAGTCATCAATCTCACCATGGGTATTCTATACACCTCTCATTTCTAAACTTCATTCATGAAATTTGAGGTTCATAATGATAACTTGGATTGATAACTTACAAGTTCACTCTTCAAATGCATTAGTTTCTCATTCCAATCATGATAACATGCTCAAATGGTCTTGATGTTTCTAATGCATAAACCAAGTGAAATCCAACCCCCAAATGTATGAAATAAACATCCACTTAAAGTCATTATTATTTGGATGTATTTCATTAGGCTAACACTTCAACTTTGCAGGACTAGGTCATTCCGGTCAACCAGAATCGCCAAACGTCAAAAGTCTCATATTGCAGAACTAGCAGTCGACCGCCCCAGGTCGACCGACAGCAGCGGTTGACCGCCCCAAGTTGACCTAAAAATCTAGAGATCAAATTTCTACAGGTTTCTCAGTAGCGGTCGACCGCCAGCTTCCACGGGTCGATCGCCAGCCCCGAGCCAACATATGTTGACTTTGTTTTCCACTTCGAGAAGAGCCATTCTCCATGGATTTCTTTAATCCTAAAGTCACCCAATCACCCACAAAATGTGGTTCTGGTCTGGGGGGTTTCTATAGACCATTCAAATGCTATAAAACACATACAAGAGGGTTAGAAACCCTAATGCTTCAAGGGGATCAAGAGAGATCAAGGGAGGCTAGAAGAGGAGATTCACGGGTACTGTAGCACCTTTGTGAACAGTGCTTCGAGTTGAAGTTCTTCATCCTTCCTCAACACATTGAAGGTAAATCTGAAGCCAATATACCCCCATTCAAGTGAAGAAGCAAGCAACCAACAAAGAGAGATCAAGAGGGAGGCTATCAAGGCAAGAAGAAGGTTGCGGGAACTCTTGCAAACATACTCTATTTAGTAAGTTCTTCATCCATCTCCAAGGTGTTTCAAGCCAAAGTGTTTCAAGCCAAAGCTGAAGCTAGCAACCTCCAAGGAAGTGAAGAAGCAAGCAAGGATTCAAAGGAAGATTGCCCAAGGGGGAAAGAAGAAGAAGCAAGCAAGCATCAATTCGAGAAAAGGCTGCCAAAAAGTGAAAGAATATTGTTTCTCAAGATCCATATGAAGTCTTTCAAGCTCTGCTCAAGTGAAGATTGAAGCCACGTTCAAAGATCAGTAGCATATGTTCAAAGGGAAGCCAAATCAGGAGTTTTCTGAACTGTCTCATTGCCTTTATGTTTTGGGTGTTATATTTGTGTTCCTCATAAACTGTGAAAATTTGTGTGTGTTTGGATCATTTTTGGATCCGCGGTCATGTGTGTGTGTGTTGTATTTGATTCATGTGTGCGTAGGTCTTCTTAGATCTACGTGTCTGTGTGGTTTTATCTAGATCTTAGTGTTTGTGTGTGTGGAGTGCTGCACTTGTCACAGCGTGTGTGTGCTTTGTTGATCCGCTTGTTAGATTGTGTTGGAGACCTCATCTCCGTGTGTGTGTGTGTGTGTGTTGGGGTGCATCCCCGTATGTGTGGGCAGGTGTCATCCTACGTGTGTGGTTGGAGCGTCGTCTCCGTTTGGGGATTTATCCCCGAGTGAAGTCTCACCGGGTTTGGTGAGGGGTGGACGTAGGATTGCCGTCGTTGCATCCGAACCACCTTAAAAACCGCTGTGCATTGTGTGTTATTTGTGTGGTTTGATTGTTTTCGTTATATGGTCGTGTGGGAACGGAGAGATTGAGAGAATTTGTTAAAATTTTTTCAAATTGCTAATTAACGTTTATCACCTATTTTGTAAAAAGCCAAAAGTTTCTTTAAAATTTGTAAACACCCAATTCACCCCCCTCTTGGGTGTCATTGATCGCGGGACTTCAATTGGTATCAGAGCTAAGGCTCTATTTTTTATAGATCTAACGATCTAGAGTGTTCCAGATCAATGACTACCATTATGTATACTTTGAATTCTCCACCGGTGTTTGATGGTTACAATTTCGATTTATGGTTAGGTAGAATGTGCAGTCTTGTCAACTCATATGACCCTAAGCTATGGAAGCTTATTTCATGTGGTCCTTATGAGTTGCCTAAGGACAAAAATGTCTGGACTGAAAATCAAAAGCTTAAACATGATCAAAATTTTTTGGTGTTAAAGTTTCTAACTGCTGCAGTTGATTCTAATTATTTCCCCTTTGTCTCCCATTGTAGATCCGCGAAGGATATCTTGGATGGCCTAACCAAAATCCGGGAAGAGGATGGAGACCAATGTCTTGTGGTAGGGACGAGTGAACAAAGGAGTGATCAGCCAAGTGGATCAAGCTCACCAAGTGGATCAAGCTCAAAGGTAAATTCTGATTCTGATAATGAAGATGAATTTAGCTATGAAGATTTGTTGAATGCATATGATGAGCTTGCTGAAAAGTACAAGTAAGTTAAGTCTGGAAACAAAAAATTGAAAAAAAAATCTGAACATGCTTTTCTTGAGAATGCTTCTTGTGATAAATGCTTGAAACTTGAAAAGGAGATTATTGTTTTGTTAATTCAGAACTCCTTACTTGAAAGTAATGTGAAAAACCTTAAGAAATTTCAAAAAGAAAATTCTTCATGTAATAAATGCTTGAAATTCAAAACAGAAAATGAATCTCTTATGACTGACATCAAAAATCATGAAGAAGTCATTTCATGCATGAGAAAAGAAAATGAAGGATTGAAACCGTTGAATAATGCCATTTATGAAAGATTGCTTATTTTTGAAAAAAGAACAAGTTTGCTTGTTGAGGAATGTGAAAAGGTACATGTGTTAGAACAAGAAGTGGAAAACCACAGAACCATCAATACACAATTGAATGAAAAAAATCAATTCTTGTGAAAATGTGATTGTTTCCTATGAATTGCAAATTTCATCACTTGAAAAAGAAATCTCTGACTTGAATGCTTCATTGTCTAGATTTGTGGATGGTCAAAATAACATGGACAAATTGTAAGGAATGAAAATAAACTTTCAAAGAGAGGGGCTGGGCTATAATCCTGTGAACAAAAAGAAGTTTGAAAATAAAGTTTATACATCCTTTGTGCATAATTCAAACATAGCCAGCACATCAAATGAGAATCTGAAAAAGGAAAACCATGTTGCACACACACATGGATCCACAAAGAAAATCAATTTACATCAAAAATCTAAAAAAGCTGCTAGTACACCCATGCATGATAAACATACTTCTGCCACACACACACAACCACTTAGAAAGAAGCTCTCATATTTTTACTGTGGTAAATCTGGACATGCCATGCATGATTGTTTCATTATGAAGAATGATGATTTGAGAGCATGCAAGAAAATGAATGATTTCAAAAATGCAAAAAGGGTTTCATTTGGGAGAAATGGATTTGAGAATTCTTATGTTGATGTTAAAAGATCACATGAGAAAATGGCTTCTGTGCGTTGTTTCTATTGTGGTGAATCTGGGCATACTAAGCATGATTGTGAGTTGATGCATGGTTGTCCTTTGATGAAAAATGATAATTTGAATACTATCAAAAAGCATAAACCATGTGTAAATGTTGTTGTTAACCCACAAGGACCTAAAAGGATTTGGGTACCTAAGAATGGCCAATGAGAAATCTATTTTGCAGGTGTGCCTTGGGAATGTAAAGCATGAAATCTGTTTTCATCAAGAAGGTAAGGCACACGGGTCAAGTGGCATAAGTCAGGTTGGAAGAAAAATTAAAAACTGAATTTGAAGATCAGGTGATATCCCTCCTACCTTTGTAGTGACGCTGTCATGTTTTAACTCACTTTGTGTCATATAGTCATGTAATCTTGCATATGTCTGCACATGCATTTTATTCATAGTTGTTTGCATATTTGTGCGCATATCACTTGTCATATAATATCCTGTTGTAGGAGAGCTTGAAGATTCATCAGATCATGATTTCACTACATATATTGAGTTTGCATACACTTTCACGTATTGTCTTGCATAAGTTGAATATTGTGAATTCATGTCATAATGCATAGTAATCCTCCTACCTTCACCTTGCTTGACTACATAGTATATCAAATGGTGACATGTGGAAGGGCAGGTTTCGCCTGTCTGAAAGCTATCACTACGCGTGAGGTGATCTTCGGATCTAAGTTCTCCACCCGGTATTATGAGTCAATTAGTTACAGGCTGCACATGGCATTAAGATGTTAATGAACATATTGCATTCATGCACACACTAAGGGGGAGCTACCACATTCGTCATATGAACTTAATGTTTAGGCTCACACATGAGTCATGCATTACATCTAGAGCTGTCTAGAGGATGTTGGTTGTTAAAATAATTTGTCATGCATTTAAATCTAGAAGTGTTTAAGTATACTTTAGGTGCTAAATAAAAGTCTTGACTTGAATCGAAATTGACAAATCAAATCATTTCATCTTTGGATGAAGATCATACTTTAAGGAGTACAAGTGAGATTGGGTTAGCTATGATCAAGAAGGATGAATCAACTAAAGAAATACCTTGCAAGGATGAAAAATGATGAGAATTTCCTTAACTGCCACCAAGTAACAGGAAGTGATTTTGATGAGTATCATGTGCCAATTGCTGAACGGGATAACAACCTGTAAGGCTTGAAGACCCAAAACATCCACAACATGTGCACCAGCTGCAGGAAGTTCTGTACGAACTGAAGCGAGTACCCAAGGCATGGTATGAAAGGCTCGCATCTTCTTGATTGAGAATGGGTTCAATAGCTGGAAGACTTGGAAGATGACGGATGCTCAAGGCACAAGTATTAGAAATTAACTTCTGAGCTCTATTTGAAAAACTCATATTTGTCTTAACCATATTTCCATGAATGAAGATAAAAAAATTTTGGTTTTGTTACTAGAATTCATATCCATTTTCATGCATAAAAATTGTTGATGAATCTTGACATTTGCATGTGGGAGATTATGGAATGCACCTCTCAACAAGTCTGCTGAACTCAGGTATATATTCTGAAAATCTCACATGTTGTTGCCCCAGTATGATGTGATGATTTTGTCAAATTGCTTGAACCAAATTGAAAATCTTGAGAAATGTGTATGAGGTGATTGGCTATTGAATATCTCTCAATTTGAATCGCATGATATTATCTGAGCTTAATTGAGTATCTGGTATATCAAATACTGAGTAGTGAAAAGGTGGGTCACATCCACCTGGGAACTCTCACTATGCGTGAGTTGGTCTTTAGATCAACGTTCTCCGCCTCGTACTAGAACTCAGAGAAGTCAAATGGTTGATCCATGAATGAATCTTTGAACTGAGTTATTTCAATTCAAAATATATTTTTGCTCATGATTCAAATATTTGGCTTGTGAATGCTTTTTAATTTCAAAACTTGTGAAATGCTCTTGAAAATATGATTTTGAACAATTATGAAAATTGGGTTGCATAGCTTTATTTTGATCATGTATGCAACCTCATTCATAAAGATCATGTCAAAAAAAATGCTTGTTTGATCCATTAATTGAATGTGAATAGTCTCATGTGGAAGTTGTCATATTGGATTGGAAATAAAACTCTCATCTTACCAAAATAACTTGCATTCCACTCTCACATAGTTATAGGTTGCATGCATCATAATTCAATGCATAATGTGCTTTTAGATCATGCAAATGAAAATTAAAAGTTTGAATCACTTTGCACATTACATCGCATTCTTATATGCTCATACGTTGTATTGTATTGGAACTCATGCATTAGTCGCACTTAGTTCATTCAGTTGGCATCCATTCAATTGGTATCAATTTGTCCATTCCATTGGTATCAAATTGACATCACATTGCTCGCATGCATGTCATAGTGCATTTGCATAAACTCCCAATGTGTGCTTGTGTGCTATTATATGCTATTCACCCCCATCCCTTGGCATTTCTATGCCCTTATGTCTTCTTGATAAATAATACTGTATTTGAGTCATTATTGGAGTGTTTCATGTCGTACACTCTAGGAGAGTTTATATTTCATAAGTGCATCTATTTAGGGGGAGTTGCACTTGTTGTGCCCCTGATTTTGATGATGACAACCATGAGATGTTTGTGTTGAGTTCAGCAAAACTGATGAATTAACCCTTGATTCATTAACAGATGTATTTGCTTTATTCTTGAATGCAAGGAAGAAACAAGGTCTAGGCAGGATGCTGATTGCGTCTACGCACCAGTTCAAGAGGCAGAAGCATTAATCACTGGCATAGCTCAGTGCGTCAACGCCACAACATTGCAGCGTCGACGCATCAGTTCTTGTTTGAGATAAAAGAGTGTTCGGGGTCAGCCCAGTGGGTTGACGCAGGCACCCTATGCGTCAACGCATCCGGTCTATGTACGAAAGGCTATGTGGGCATTTCAAGGCTGCGTCAACCCCTTAGTCACAATGAGTTGATGCCATCTGAATCTCATCAAGTGATTATTGGGTGGACCCCAGCCGCAATTGACGTTAGATGCCACATCATCTTAAAGAGCATGCCCTCTCTTTTTCCCTCGCAATTCCAGAAGCCTCTGGGGAGAACAATCATTGGGCTAACCAGAAAATCTGGTTGGGGCCCACAGGAGGAATATTCACATGAATCTGGGAGAGCGCGGGAGATGAAAGTCGGAGGAGCAGCAGTCGAACAAGAGTAGAGAAGAAGCTCTTGCGAAGAATCGCTAGTATCATCGTCTTCCTCCTGGCGTGCTGTTGCATCCTCTGAAGAACAGATGAAGTTTATTAGCTGTTGATCATCGCAAGCTCATCTACAATCCAGGAAGTGAAAGCTAGTTGATCATCATCGCCTCTTCTCTCAGATCTTTAAGTTTGAGACTCGAGAATTAGCACCGTCCCAGATCTGAGGCTCCTTCTTCCATCTTCCAGTGATTTCGTTTCTTGTTTTTCATTTCAGCTTGAATTCTATTACTGTAATTCTCCCTCGTACTAGTTTGAGTAGAGGGAGGGGAATTGATCCAGCGGGGTGTGCTTAGATCAAGGGGTTTGGGCTTGTATGCCCTCAAGTTGTTTGTCAGCGGGTAACTGGTTAGGAGGGTATGTTCCTCTTGTTAGCCAAGTTGTAGTGCTCAGCGTTGTCGAGGGGATTGTGCCTCGATTTAGCTAAGCTGTAAGGCTCAGTAGGGATCCTCACTGATTTAGTGAGGGGTGGACGTAGGTCTTCATAGGGAGACCTAACCACCATAAAAATCTGTGTTCACTTGTGGGTTGCTATCTCTTGCAAAATCTGTGTGACGCTAGATGATTGATTAGGTTCGATCTCTACACCTTCAGCTTGCTGAATTTTGAATTAGTATTCTGCTACTTAAATGTTGAATGTGATATTTCACAAAAATTAAAACGGGTCAACCTATTCAGCCCCTACCCCTCTAGTTTGACCATCCACTGAATCCAACACGTGGTATCAGAGCTTGGCTCTCTTGTCAAGGGTCTCATAACCCAGAGAGATTTAGTGGAATGGAAAACAAGAGGCTCATGCCTAAAGGGTATGTAGTGAATAGGTCACACTTCTTTGATGGCACTAACTATGCTTATTGGAAAAATCAGATGCAGGTATTTCTGAGATTTCAGGACCATGAGATTTGGAGAGTCGTGAGCAAAGGACCCTATCAGTTAGAAGGAGATGAAGAACTGTGGGTAAAGGAGCAGATTCAGAAGTCCAACATCAATTGGTAAGCTGTGAATATCATGCAATGCTCATTGCATCCTAAGGAGTTTTCACGAGTGTCCTCATGTGCCAGTGCCAAGGAAATGTGGGACAGACTTGAAGTCATCTATGAAGGTACGTTGATGCGCTCGATAGTCGTCGTTTAAAAATGTCGTGCCACACAAATTTCAAAATTTATACAACCGCACTCACTCACTTAGATGATTTTAAAAATACGAGTAAAGTGGTAAGAACGGGTCGATCCCACGGGGAGGAAATTTGAATGTAAGTTGGAAAATACCCTTATGTTTTGGAAAACTAATTGCTTTTGTTTGATTTGAGTGTGATTACAACTAACGGAAATGAAATTGTAATTTGAAAGAACAAGAGATAAGTTAAAGAAATATTTAGCCAATGAATTGAATAATGCCGTCGTTTCCTCGCCGAGCCTTTGACGAAGATCGCTCCGCCTTGGAAGTCGACACCGTGAGATGATTTGAAGAAGACCACCGCTTTGGGTGTGAGTGAAACACTTATGAAGAAATAGGTTGGATAGAACAAGTTTGAAACACTAAGTTGAAAATATAACAGAATTTCATTGAAAATAGGGGTTGGAAGAAATAGAATAACTTAAAATCTAAATGGAATTAGAAAAAATGGAATACATGAAAGTTGTAGAGAATTAAAAGATGAAGAAGTGTTATGAAGAACACAGAAACAGAAAACGAAAGAAAGATAATGAAAAAACTTGAAAAATCAAGATCTATTGCTGCTGGTGAACAGTAACTGACAGAAAAATAGAACAGTAAAGAATTAATTCTAGAGCTCAAACTAAGAAGAATGTGAAGAAGTGGAAGAAGAACAAAAGTTAGATCTATAAGAGAGTAACAACGTTCATGAAGAACTCAGAGTAAAATTATGATTGTAAAGGCTTCAAAATAGTAAATTGGTGGAGACTATCACTTCGGATGAACAGTACATGAACAGGACAACACTTAAAAACACAAAGAATAACTTTTAAACTAGAAGGAATTAAAGGAAAGGATGAAAAGAGAAGTTGAAGAACACTTATAGATGGACAACGTTGTAGAAGACAATAAATTGAAATAAAGATCACACAAGCTTGTAAATTGATTATGAAGAGCCGAAATGGCTAAGAGTACAATGAAATCAAACTTGATCAATCCATAGCTTACTATTTCTAGCTATCCTCTCTTCCTAATCTCCTAACAACCCCCATTACAATGAAAGCCCCCCCCCCCCTTTTATAGGGTGTTCAAACAACAACCCTATTCCATATGAACACTTTACCAATGTGAACAACCAATTGCTACATTTGTTGACTCCAAATTGTGTGCCAACATGTGTTGCACACTTGGCTATTTTTTTCTGATTTTTCTGTAATTTTTTTTCATTTTTTTCTAGCCCTTTTTCTTCTCTTTCTCTCTCCTCCAGCCGCGTGCGCCGCCCGTGCGTCGGCCGCCGCCCCTCTCCCTCTTTCTCCGCGTGCGCCGCCCGCGTCAACGCGGTGCGCTACCCACGCTTCTGCCGCGGTGAGCCGCCCGCGTGCCCTGCGCGTGGGCGCACTGCACCGCCTTTCTGCACATACACACATATATTAATTGTAATATATTTATTGCTATAAGAAAAATCCTAAAAAATATCTAATAACTGTTATTATTATTTTTATTTTTATTTTCTTTTTGATCAAGTCCAAAATTATTATTATTTTTTATTTTCATAATATCTATATAGATATATATATATATATATGTATATATTATGTATATAGCTTATTAAGGCCTTAAAAAATATCAAATAAATTTATTTTATTTATTTTATTTATTTTATTATTTTTTATTCTTATTGAACAAATCCTTGGGTTTTTTGGCCCATTTCAACGTACATTATATTTTCTTGTTTTTCTTATTTTGAATGCTTGTTAAATAAGGAAATATCTTTATTAAAATCATTTAATTACAGAAAATTAATTATTTTACTATAAATTAAAAGTAAGTGGGATAAGTGCATATTTATTATTATTAAAGCCTATAAATAATATAAATAACATGAATTAAGATGGGAAAATACACACTTATCACACCCTCAACTTACTCATTGCTAGTCCCTTAGCAATGCAAATAATGAAAAATTTTAGGACTAACAAGGGTTTAAAATATCCATGCCTCATTTCCAGATCATCGTTCATAGAATCTACTAAAGATTAGGAATCTGAAATCATTATCTCATACTAGCCTTGTGTAGGAAATTCAGGTACATGATCAAGAATTCTAATCAAAATTCAATAGCACTTGTGCATGTGAAATGCTAAGTCTACAATGAAGATAATTACGTCCCCCATTTGCTATTACAAGCAAGTGTCCTTCAATTCTGCACTTCTTAATCAGAGCATTCAACATACTAGCTTTTTGTCTGCCTTAGTGCTATGTCCCGGTTGGGATATATATATATATATATATATATATATATATATATATATATATATATATATATATATATATTCTTTCTTTTCTTTTTTTTCTTTACACACATGATGTTGCACTACCCTTCACTGTTTTACGCGAACCTCAACACGTCTTAAGTGAAGTAGGCCCAGTTACACAGATCAAGGTTCCCTTTTCCTTTTGACGCGAACCTCAACACGTCTTAGGTGAAGTAGGCCCGGTTACTCAAAATCAGAGTATTTTTCATGGTGTTTATTTTTTTTTCTCAATTTTTTTAATTATGCTTTTGCACTAATTTTGATAGATAACTTGGCAGAAAGCTAAAGATCTCTTCTTTAAGAAGTGCTGAATATCAGACAACATACCCAAAATAGCAGAAGGCTTGTCCCCTACTTATTTCATTAGCGTGCAACGTGATTGTATTTTTCTAAAGTGGACATGAACTTTAAAGAGATTCTTAAATTAGTTTTCCATGGCTAGATTAATAAATTGTCCATCATCCTTTCCCTAGTCTTTTCTATTCCAGAATTACTTTTCCTGAGACATGAATCAAGAAACTCCAAATGGGGAAAATTGTGGTTGAGCGTGACAATACAAGATAGCAAGAAAAATTTTACTCCCCCCCAACTTAAATGACATTGTCCTCAATGGCATAAACAATAGAGAATAATTGAACAATGTAGATGAGAAGCATATGAAGGAACGGGACAACCTGATAGAGGTGGGCTTCGAACATTGTGGCTTTTGAGGAAAAGGTGGTACTTGACATGTGACTGCTTGGCATAGCAGAGCAGTAGAGTAAGTAATCTCCTCTCTCCCCTTAACTGATCGGTTATTCACACCTGCAAAATAAAAACACATGAAAAACCTGGGTGGCCTCCCAAGAAGTGCTAAATTTTATGTCGTCAGCCAGACACAAGGTAGATCACTAACCAATGCGTGGCATTCAGAATGAGCCACCACGTGATCTTGTCTTCCTTCAAATTCCAGCCCTTATGCCATTGGAAGGCAAGAGAAAACATGTACGGACCGGGGCTAGAAAGAGGCAGGACTCGCACATTATGGATTTTAACGTTAACCCTATGTGTGAGCCAGTTTTCAGTTTTAGGGATCCAGAAATGATCAATGGGCAATTTGTCAAGATCGAAGTGGAGCCCTTGCACCATATCAATCCCTTGGTCCCCTTGTCCTGTGTCATCTCTCCCGACGAGCCCTTTAGGAACAACTTCCTCCATGGTAACTTGTTCAGGACCCGGTAGCCTAGGAATAAGATTGTCATCCTTAGCCACTTTCCTCTTAGTAACAGCCTCTTGAGCTTTAAGAGCGTTGATCAACTTGTCTGCCTGAGAGGAAGTCAAATCAAAGGTGAATGTGGTTGGCACATCCCCCTCAGGTCCTAGAATCTCAAATTGGAGAGGCTTGACTGATAGGGGAATCAAAGTAGAAGGAAGCACTAACTCATCCACAGATTCATACGTCGTTGGAGAGGCTTTAGGGGTTAGATCAAATAGAAAAGTTTCGAATGAAACCCCTTCATCACACTCCTCACTCATCTGAGGATTATTAACCAAATTTCCCAATAATGGGGTGGATAGAGGAAATGTAAATGATTCCAGCCCAACCCTTTCATCATAGATCAGATCAAATGTGAATTTCTCTAAGGCGGGCCCATCATCACACTCCTCACTAATCCTAAAATTATCAATCAAATTTTCCAGAGATGGGGTCGGTAGATGAAATGTAAACTTTTCTAATAAGGCCCCATTATCATGTTCTTCCAGGGAAGGAGGATATTCAGGATATTGTTTCAGTAAATCAACAAGATTATTACTAACAAAGTAATCCTCCTCGTTATTGATTTCATCAATTGAGTTGTTTGGGCCATTTTCTTTTACAGTACTATTCTCAATCTCAAAACATTCGTAGAATGGGGTGATATGATCATCATTATCCTTGAAGCCACCCCCTTCTTCCTTTCCTTCCTGCATCATGGTATTACGTGCGCACTCCCCCTCATTCTCAATAGTGATATCGTGAGCCAAAATGACAGGCAGAAGACTGTCATCATCATCATCATTCACATATTGAGGGGGTTGGTGTAATGTTGAAGGAGAGGGTTGATAAGTAGACTGAGAGTACATGTTTTGAGGGTCAAAGTAGTGGCCCGGTGAATCACTCCTAGTATCCATGTTGAATCCGAAATCTGGGTGAGATGAGTTGAGTTGAAGTTGAGGACACAGGGGCCGCCCGTGGCCTTCTTGGGGTGAAAGTGTAGACAAATGGGTTTGGATTGTTTGGTCCATCCAAAGAAAATTTAGGTGATTGCTCCAGCCAGATGTAGAATTATCGGAAAGGGTATCACACTGGCATGGAGAGAATCCTAGGCCATTTTGGACCTGTGCTCGGATGACTGGAGAGAGTCGGGCAATAGTAGGACATTCACTCACATGGTGAGTGAGACTGGCACAGAATTCACAAGCTTTCGTGAAAGTATGGATTGGGTTTTCAGCCTGTTTGACATGTCCTACGGATTGTTGATGAGATGAGATGGAAGCACGATTTATCGAATTTTCACTCAAAATTTCAAATAAATCATACGCCTCATCTTCACCTTTGCTCAAAAATGCCCCTCCACAATATATGTCCACCATTTGCCTATCATAATCGGATAATCCCTCATAAAATGCAAATATAATTTGCCATTTGGGCAACCCATGGTGTGGACATTGACTTACTAAATCCTTAAGTCTCTCCCAAGATTCATGAATTTGCTCTCCGGGACGTTGAGTAAATCTTGTAATCGCCCTTCTCATCATGTTGGTTCGGCCTATAGGGTAAATTTTTTTCAAAAATTCTAACTGCATAGCTTCCCAAGTCCTGATAATCTTTCCAAAACTCCTTAACCAACATTTTGCTTTATCTTTCAATGAGAATGGAAATAAGATCAACTTAAAGGCATTATTATTAAAATTCTGAATTTTTATCAGGGAGTAAACTTCTAGAAAATCATCTAGATGCCTATAAGGATTTTCATTGAGATTCTCATAAAAAGATGGGAGCATCTGGATGAGACTAGGGCGAATTTCATATTGATCAACAAGAATATCAGGGAGTTGAATACAGGTTGAGGGCTTGTAAGTAGAAGGATAAAAGTGCTCCTGCATAGGCGTGGATTTATGATTTTATTTCTTTTAATTTTTTTTATGCAACCACAAACAAGTTAACACAAATTATCTAATGATCTAGATGCGACTCAGACCTACAGATAGGGTTTCACAAAGTGATTAAAGTGAAATGTAAGTTTACCCTCAATATGTCCACCAGCCAGGTAAGGGGTGGGGAAGTGGGAGGTTCCCCCTACTTTCGTAGGGACCTTATTATGCCAAACCACTAGTCCGCTTAAGGCGTTTGCTGTCCGACCGTCTTACCTTAGGCACCGGTTTTCATATGAGGGTAAACCCAAATAACACAAGAACCACAGTGTGATCCTAGGGCCAACGTTTACTGACTTTTATTTATGGCGTAGGTCATGCAAAGATGCAAGAGAAATGTGGTTTGTGGGCTAAGGAAGGGTGATGAAATCCCCACCTTATGTTATTTAAAGGTAGTGTCCTTAGAATATTTTGAAATGAAATGCACACCACAATCGCAAACAAGGGGTTCTTATGTAATATGCATGCCATAATAGGATAAGTAGAACGTACCTTGCCCATCGCAATCTTCAAAATGTAATACATGAATTAAACAAAGAAAAATTCTATGCTAAATGATGCATGACCTAGAACATGTGGTGTGGTTTCTAATCTTGGAATGAGATTTTTTGTATTTTGGTGCAAGTATTTTTTTTTATTTAATGAACCTATCTAGCCAACACAAGAATTTCTTTTGTTTTGATGTTTTTTAATTTTTATAGAGTTTTCAAGAATTTTACAGATTTTTGTTAAAGATTTTTCAGAAAGTAAAAAAATAGAACATGTTCCTACGTTTCTGCCCTTTAGCTTCAGGTATGACTTTCCTCTTTCCTTGATTTTTTTGATTTATTTTCTTTTTCCTGTAAAATAAAAATAGCAAAATCAATATACAAATATACACATCAAACACAAGAATATCCCAACATTAAAAAATTTCATCCCCCGCAACGGCGCCAAAAATTTGATGCGCTCGACAGTCGTCGTTTAAAAATGTCGTGCCACACAAATTTCAAAATTTATACAACCGCACTCACTCACTTAGATGATTTTGAAAATACGAGTAAAGTGGTAAGAACGGGTCGATCCCACGGGGAGGAAATTTGAATGTAAGTTGGAAAATACCCTTATGTTTTGGAAAACTAATTACTTTTGTTTGATTTGAGTGCGATTACAACTAACGGAAATGAAATTACAATTTGAAAGAACAAGAGATAAGTTAAAGAAATATTTAGCCAATGAATTGAAGAATGTCGTCGTTTCCTCGCCGAGCCTTTGATGAAGATCGCTCCGCCTTGGAAGTCGATGCCGTGAGATGATTTGAAGAAGACCACCGCTTTGGGTGTGAGTGAAACACTTATGAAGAAATAGGTTGGATAGAACAAGTTTGAAACACTAAGTTGAAAACATAACAGAATTTCATTAAAAATAGGGGTTGGAAGAAATAAAATAACTTAAAATCTAAATGGAATTAGAAAAAATGGAATATATGAAAGTTGTAGAGAATTAAAAGATAAGAAGTTTTATGAAGAACACAGAAACAGAAAACGAAAGAAAGACAATGAAAAAACTTGAAAAATCAAGATCTATTGCTGCTGGTGAACAGTAACTGACAGAAAAATAGAACAGGAAAGAATTAATTCTAGAGCTCAAACTAAGAAGAATTTGAAGAAGTGGAAGAAGAACAAAAGTTAGATCTATAAGAGAGTAACAACGTTCATGAAGAACTCAGAGTAAAATTATGATCGTAAAGGCTTCAAAATAGTAAATTGGTGGAGACTATCACTTCAGATGAACAGTACATGAACATGACAACACTTAAAAATATAAAGAATAACTTTTAAACTAGAAGGAATTAAAGGAAATGATGAAAAGAGAAGTTGAAGAACACTTACAGATGGACAACGTTGTAGAAGACAATAAATTGAAATAAAGATCACACAAGCTTGTAAATTGATTATGAAGAGCCGAAATGGCTAAGAGTACAATGAAATCAAACTTGATCAATCCATAGCTTACTACTCCTAGCTATCCTCTCTTCCTAATCTCCTAAAAACCCCCATTACAATGAAAGCCCCCCCCCCTTTTATAGGGTGTTCAAACAACAACCCTATTCCATATGAACACTTTACTAATGTGAACAATCAATTTCTACATTTGTTGACTCCAAATTGTGTGCCAACATGTGTTGCACACTTGGCTATTTTTTTCTGATTTTTCTGTAATTTTTTTTCATTTTTTCTAGCCCTTTTTCCTTCTCTTTCTCTCTCTTTCTCTCTCCTCCAGCCGCGTGCGTCGCCCGTGCACCGGCCGCCGCCCCTCTCCCTCTTTCTTCGCGTGCGCCGCCCGCGTCAACGCGGTGCGCCGCCCATGCTTCTGCCGCGGTGAGCCGCCCGTGTGCCCTGCGCGTGGGCGCACTGCACCGCCTTTCTGCACATACATACATATATTAATTGTAATATATATATTGCTATAAGAAAAATCCTAAAAAATATCTAATAACTATTATTATTATTTTCTTTTTGATCAAGTCCAAAATTATTATTATTTTTTATTTTCATAATATCTATATAGATATATATATATATGTATGTATATATTATGTATATAGCTTATTAAGGCCTTAAAAATATCAAATAAATTTATTTTATTTCTTTTTTTATTTTTTTATTTTTTATTCTTATTGAACAAATCCTTGGGTTTTTTGGCCCATTTCAACGTACATTATATTTTCTTATTTTTATTATTTTTATTATTTTGAATGCTTGTTAAATAAGGAAATATCTTTATTAAAATCATTTAATTACAAAAAATTAATTAATTTACTATAAATTAAAAGTAAGTGTGATAAGTGCATATTTATTATTATTAAAGCCCATAAATAATATAAATAACATGAATTAAGATGGGAAAATACACACTTATCACGTCAGAGGTAAGAGAGACAAAAGCTAATATGTTAATTTCTGAGTATGAAGTTTTTAGAATGAAGCCAGAGGAAAATATATCTGAAATGTATGCTAGGCTAACTCTATTAGTGAATGATCTTAAAGGTATGGGAAAGGTTTACAGTGATTATGAACTGGTCAGGAAAATTCCTAGATCCCTAACTCCAATTTGGCACACCAAGGCCACGGTTGTTGAGGAATCTAGGAACCTTCCTACCGCTACCCCTGATGAGCTTATTGGATCACTGATGGCTTACGAGCTGAATTTTAAAAGAACTGATGAGGATGTGAAAAAGAAAAAGCCACTTGCATTGAAGGCTGGTCCTAGCAGCAAGGAGATTTCAGATGACAGTTAGTCATCTACCTCAGATGATGACTCAGGTGAGATAGCAATGCTCACCAGGAAATTCAAGAAGTTTCTAAGGAAGGAAGGTAAAGTTATAAGGAACAGAAGACCATAGGTAAGAAAGAGTTCAAAATTCAAATTAGAGAATTCTAAGAAATCTGACAAGGTTGTTTGTTACAAATACAGGAAACAAGGTCATATCAAATCTGAATGTCCAGAGAATGTGAATAAAGTCCAACCAAAATGGAAGAATAAGAAGCCAAAGGCTATGATGAGTACTTGGAGTGACGGGGAGAAAGATGAAGATGAAGAAGAGAGTACCTCTGAAGAAGAAAGTGATGTTAAGCTATGCTTTATGGCTAAGGGAGATGATCAGGATGAGGTAACCTCCTCTTTTGAAAACTTTTCTTGCAGTGATTGGGAAGAAGCATTTAATGAATTGCTAGATAAGTATGATTATGTGAAGACAGAAAATAAATCACTGAAGAAGAAGAAAAATTTGACTAGTCAAGATAATTCCTTGAATGAGAAAATCATGTGCTTAGAAGCTGAAATTACTCATCTAAGAAAGTCTCTTGTTGAAAGTGATCTGTGTAAAGATCAATTGATAGAGATGAAAAGAGAAAATGAATTTTTCCTGAAAGTGCATGATGACCTAAAACTCGGAATGCAAAAATTGGAGAGTGATGTAAAAATGGCTGAAGAAAAATATGAAGCCATTCAAGAGTAAATCTAGAACTCCAAGAAAATTTGAAGAGACTGGAAGATGAAAACTTAAATAAACAAGCCTCCCTTGAGAAATTTACACAAGGCAAAAACAACCTAGAAGCTATTATGGGAATAAAAAGTAATTTTAGAAAAGAAGGACTTGGATATAATCCAACTAAAAAGAAGAATCTAGGGATAAGACTAATAACCTTTGTTCCAGAACAGGGCACATCTGAGCAAAACCCAATGGCTGCAGTGAAGCCCCATGAGAAAAATCAAGAAGAAGTAAAACATGCAGATGAAACCAGAAAAGAAAAGGGCAAAGTGAAAATGAATGCTACCTTGAATACCAATCACCACACAAATATGCCTAAGTCTGGAAGTAAAACCTCAAATCAACCCATGGACCATAGTACATCAACCCAGCATCAAGCTTATGGAAATTCAAGGAGTCATTGGATTGTCACAAGACAGCCGCGTCAACGCACTGGCCATCCTGCGTCTACTCAACCTATGTCTAAGGGCTTCTACAGAAATAAGGCTAAAACAAACCACTGGCCGCGTCAACGCAATGTCTATACTGCGTCAACGCACATACCCCTCCAGAATGGGTATCCCTTCAGAAACAAGAGAATGAGTCGACGCAGTCACTACAGAGAGTCAACGCACCCTACGTACCAGAACCCATATGACATGGGGTTTGGGTGGATGGGTCAACGCAGCCGTGCAAGAGGGTCTACGCAGCAAAGCTTCATTCCATCCGAAATTTAATATTCAACTAGAGCTTCTCGTCCTAGGTTCCCTAGTGCTTCTTGGATTTATAATAGTCATTGGAGTGGAAACAAGAATAAAAACTCACACTTCTTTAACAACAGAATTGGTTCAAAGAATTCATTCCGAAGGGTACCTCAACCTAATCAAAAAATTCTCAAACCTATGAACTCCACATCTCAAAAACCTCCAAAACAACAGATATGGATTCCCAAAAGTGTGTTGGCTTACTTGATAGGATCATATGGTCTGATGAGACCCAAGTGTATTTGGGTTCCAAAATCCCTCGTTTGATGTGTATTGCAGGAGTGCCTTGCAGCTGTATACAACATATGGTATCTTGACAGCGGCTGCTCAAGGCATATGACGGGCGATAAGGCAAAATTTTGTTTCTTGGTTGAGAAAGAAGGAGGGCATGTCACGTTTGGGGGCAAAAATAAAGGCAGAATTATTGGAAAAGGTAAAGTTGGCAAAACTCTCTTGAACTCCATTGATGATGTGCTACTTGTTGAAGGACTAGAATATAATATTCTTAGTATAAGCCAACTGTGTGACAGGGGACACAAGGTTGTGTTTGATTCTCTTGCATGCACCATTCTTGAAATGTATTCTGAAAATGTTAAGTTCATTGGAAAAATAATAAACAACATGTACATGGTAGACTTAGATGATCCTGCTCATAATAATCTATGTCTTGCTGTGAACAAAAGTGAGCTGGCTTGGCTATGGCATCATAGACTAGGACATGCTAGCTATAGTGTCATGCATAAGTTAGTAAAATTCAGCATGGTAAACGGTTTGCCTAATGTCTCCTTTAAACAAAATGACAAAGTTTGTGATGCATGCACTCAAGGTAAGCACACTAGGAAGTCATTTAAATCTAGAATAGAAAACCAATCTTATAGACCTCTTGAACTTGTTCACATGGATCTGTTTGGACCCACCAGAACAATAAGTTTAAGTGGCAATAGATATGGCTTTATTTTGGTAGATGACTTTTCTAGGTTCACTTAGGTGTTCTTTTTATCTCATAAAAATGATGTGTTTGGAGAATTTCAGGCATTTTTCAAGAAAGTTCAGCAGGATGGTAAGTATACTATTTCATCTATCATGTCAGATCATGGAGGAGAGTTCAAAAACTCAAAATTTGATGGCTTTTGCAGGGCAAAAGGAATATCACACAAATTCTCGTCACTAAGAACTCCTGAACAGAATGGAGTGGTGGAAAGAAGAAACAGAACTCTTGTGGAGATGGCTAGAACAATGCTGATCGAAGGACAACTTCCAAAGAAATTCTGGGCTGAGGCAGTAAACACTGCGTGCTACATTATAAATCGTGCAATGGTAATACCTCTGTCAAAAAAGACTCCATATGAGTTACTGAAAGGTAAGAAGCCATCTGTTGCTCACTTCAAAATTTTTGGGTCAAAATGCTTTGTTCAAAATAATGACAAACGGGACTTGGATAAGTTTGAACCTAAGAGTGAACCAGCCATTTTTCTGGGATATTCTAATCACTCTAGGGCCTATAGAGTCCTAAATGTCAAAGCTTAAAATGTAGAAGAATATCCACATATTTTCTTTGATGAAATGAATGTTAGATCTGAAAATGAACAATCTTGCAGGGACAAGGATGATGGGGAGTTCCTTGAAGTAAAGGAAGAATAAGATTTTCAGGAGAAAGAGTCAAGGCCAGGTGAGAGTCTAGCAGAATCAAGTACTGAAGGTAATGCAGATGCTAATGAAGGTAATTCTCTAACAAATGTTAGAATGTTAAGAGATCATCCTTTATCAAGCATTATTGGTAATCTGCATGACCCTACTAGAACTAGATCTCACTTTAGGATAATTGAGGAAATGGATAATTTGGCTCTTGTGTCTCAAATTGAACCTAAAAATGTAATTGAAGACCTAAAAGATGAATGTTGGATAAATGCAATGCATGAAGAACTAAATCAATTCAAGAGAAACAAAGTGTGGCACCTTGTACCAAGACCCAATGCACATTCAGTAATTGGAACTAAGTGGGTTTTCAGAAATAAACAAAATGAAAATGGAATTGTGATAAGAAATAAAGCAAGACTGGTAGCACAAGGATATAACTAAGAATTTGACATTGATTTTGAAGAATCCTTTGCTCCAGTAGCTAGATTAGAGGCCATTAGATTATTACTTGCATATGCTTGCTGCCATGGAATAAAACTACAACAAATGGAAGTAAAAAGTGTGTTTCTTAATGGTCTAATAAAAGAAGAGGTGTATGTTGAACAACCCCCTAGTTTTGAGTGCATAGACTGTCCTAACCATGTTTACAGATTAGACAAAGCTCTTATGGGCTTAAACATGCACCTCGAGCATGGTACAACAGACTCAGCTCATACCTCACTAAAAAAGGATATTCAAGAGGTAAAGTGGACAAAACTTTATTCACCAAGGTAAAAAACAATGACATTGTTCTGGTTCAAATTTACATTGATGATATAGTCTTTGGATCCACTAAACCAAGCATGTGTGAGAATTTGCACAATTGATGACTACAGAATTTGAAATGAGTCTAATGGGCGAGCTGCAATTTTTTCTAGGTCTTCAAATCACCCAAAGCAAGGAAGGATGCTTTATCAACCAGGCTAAGTATATATCTGAACTATTGAAGAAATATCAAATGGAGAATCTTAAAGCAATCAACACTCCCATGAGCACCAACACAATTCTGGATGCAGATCTGAAAGGCAAATCAGTGGATGCAAAGACTTATCGAGGTATGATCGGATCACTCCTCTATCTTACTACATCTAGGCCAGATATCCAATTTTGTGTATGCATATGTGCTCATTTTCAATCTGATCCTAGAGAATCCCACTTGAGCTCTGTTAAGCGTATCTTTCGATACCTTGCCGGAACTCAAGATTTAGGGATTTGGTATCCTGCATCTTGCACTCTTGATTTAGTATCTTATTCTGATGCAGGCTATGCTGGATGCAAACTTGATAGGAAAAGCACAAGTGGCTATTGCCAATTTTTGGGAGGGTGTTTGGTTTCTTGGGCATCCAAGAAACAACACTCAGTGGCACTATCCACTGTAGAGGCAGAATATGTCGCTGCAGGGAGTTGTGGCACTCAAGTATTGTGGATCAAACACCAACTCCAAGATTATCAAACTGATCTTGGGTGTGTCCCAATCTTATGTGATAACACAAGTGCCATTAACCTGGCAAAGAATCCAATTCAGCACTCTAGGACCAAACATATAGAAATTAGGCATCACTTCTTGTGAGATGAAGTTAATAAAGGAAGCTTTAAATTAGTTTTTGTAGACTCACAACATCAAATTGCTGATATTTTTACCAAGCCTCTGAGTAATAAAAGATTTACTTGGCTTAGGAGAGAGCTTGGACTATGTAATCCTCATCTTGATGCCAAACTTGATAGCTCAGGTTATTCTTTGAAATTTGATTGGTTAACTTTACCTAGCAATAAATTGATTACATGCCTTGCTTAAGTTGAAAGCTCTTGGTTTCTAAATAAGTCACAAATCTAGGGGGAGTTCAGTTTTTGGTCATATTCTCTGTCTTGAAAAACACATGATAAATAAAAAGCCCATCATGTCAATCACTGCATTTTCATCAAAACTTTTTGTCATGCATGATCTGAGGGGGAGTTTGTACTAGATTTTACTTGCTGAGGAGAGCAAGTTAGCACCTTGAGATTAGTGTTTTATGAACCTGAAGTGTGGCTCACGCAGTTGATTGAATAGGCTTATTGGTGAAGAAGTCCGAGTTAACGCTGTAATGAGGCTGGGTGAACGCACTGATAGAAATAATCCGGAAACAGTGCTGACAGTTAAGCTGATTGGTTGAGTGAGTTAAAGCTGTGATTTGGTTGAGTTGACGCACTGACAGAAACCTCGTGTAAACCGTTCTGGAGTCAACTTGCTCACTTAAGAAGGGTTAACTCAGTACTGGAGATGAGTCAACGTAATCTAGAAATGTCTGATGTGCGTCAAAGTCTGCTGTTGTGTGAAGTTGTTCTGAAATGGCACTTCCAATACCTTAGATTGTCTGAAGCCTGGAGTCTTCTCAACTTCTCATCAATTCGTTTCTTCCTCACATATTTCATCTATTCATTTCTTTAGCTAGTAGTTGAAGAAGCTATCAATCTTCAGTATAAGGGAAGGTTCATGAGCTCTGGAATTTGAGTTGATGTCATAGATTCAGGGGAAGTTAAAATGATAATTCCTTTATGAGAGGTTTTGGTCTTCAATGACTGACTCTATGTAATATTAATGGTTGGAGACTTATAAATCTTATGATCCTTGAATGTTAAAAATTCTTGAACGTAAAAGTGCTTTGCATATGGAATAGCTATAGAACTATTAAATAAAACTATGAACTCATCTACTCTAGAACCATGATGATCAAAAGTAAAGAGACCACTTTGTGCAAAATGAATTTAATATCTGTATTGACCTTAAACTCAGAATAGGTTTAATAAGAGCTAAAGGAATAAACTATATATATATATATGTAATAAATTACAGAGCAATGGTTAGTTTTCACTGAGAAACTGTCTCTATGCACCAAGGAAGTGCTAAGGAGCATGTCATGATGTGAGCTGCTATCTCTGTTCCCAAAGAAAAATAATTCGTTGCAGAGCAATGGTAAATTTTCACTGAAAAACTACCTTCATGTACCAATGAAGTGCTGAGAGGCATGTCATGATATGAGTTGCCAACTCTGTTTCATTGGAGCAGAATAGTTAGCTATGCTGAGTAACCGGGGACTCTGGTGCCTGATAAACATGTGTACCCGTGTCAAGATGCTAGCTACACTTGACTGCTAATGAAAATTAAAGATATATATATATAAATAAAAAATGACAATAAATATTTATATATGTGTGGTTGACCTTAAGCTCACATAAAATCCTACCAAGTTCATCTTCAATACTCGTTAAATTCACTTCTATAAGGGTCTCTTGAAATTGAACAATCTAGGGGATAGATTTGAGAAAGTTCCTGGTGTGCAAACAGTTCTATCTTTATTACATACACATACTCTTCTTATTCAAGGGCTTAACTCAAACTCTTAAGATTATTTTTCTCCACATCATTAAATGAATTAGGGTCTCTTATCATATCTCTCATAAGGGAACTTGAATTTTATCTATTAAAAATTCCTGAATGCAATCTCATCTTTCATATTTTAGTGTCTTTAGAATGCCTCAATACTGTGGTTCTTAACTCAATATTTCCTTCATATTTTTTTTGGTGGCGTCGACTCAGTCCTTCAGTGCATCAACGCAGTCGCATGGTCGCTCTATCAACCTAGTCCGGTTCATCCCGTTGAACCGGCTCTGTCTTTTTGAAACCGAGGGGTCACCTCTTTAAAACCCCTCAGTGTAAACGCTTCAGCCTCCTCGCCTCTTTCCAAAACCCTGTTGGCTCCTACCCCTCCGCTTCTCTCATTTTTTTTTCTTCCCATGACACTTCTCTTCCCTGTTGCCGTGTGATTCACCTCGCTACCATGGCTCCTCCGGAAAAAGAGAAAAAGGACAAGAAGAAGAAGAAGGGTCTAAAGAGAAGAGCTCCCATCATAGCTGAGGGCACGATTGTGCCTCGAACCAAATTTCAACCTACTCAAGAGGAGACGCCGTCTCAGTCAGCTCCACGGAAACATAAAGGGAAAGAGAAGAGCTCGCCGGCAAAGAAAAGAAAACTCTCAGAATCAAGGGCAGTGAAGTAGAAGGACTCTCACGATGCTCCCAGAAAGTCCTCATCCTCCGCCGCAGAAAAAGGGAAACAACCTGTAAGAAGTTCGGATGCGCATGCAAGGTCTCCTAACTCATCTCATCTCACCCATACTGGAGAACCTCTGAAAGTTCTTATTCCTCAGTATATTGTTGATACTGATGTTGAGATGCTTGAGTTTTTTTCGCAGTTATTTCTGACTTTGGATTTTCAGGGTTGGTGGTCTTTTGTCACAAATCATAGAATATATTACCCCACCCTCGTTCGGGAATTTTACCAAAATTTGAAATATGAGCCTCAAATCCCTAAAGTTTCTTCAACAGTCAGAAATGTCCATTTTGAGTTAACAAATAAATTGTTTACCAAATCATGGAAAATCCCAATGGATGGGGTTCAACTACATAGTTTTCATTTTGATGAACATGAAGCTTATGCTCTTCTCACTGAACAACCTAGTGATCCTACAGATGTAAAGCAGACATATCTATCTAGTCTGAAAGATAATAGGTTCCCTCCCTTCAACAGACTGCTACAGCATATCTGCACATCCATCATTACACCCCCGAGTAGTGGTAGGGAACGAGTTACTGAGATGCAACGATTCTTGCTATACTGTATGCTGAAACAAATCAAGATTTCATTGACTGATGTTATCATTCAGACCATGGGTACATGTCTGAAACAGTCTAGGACACTTCTATATGCTGCCTCATTAATTGTAATTTTTAGAAAGGTTGGAGTGAACTTTGGAAATGAAAAGAAACTAAACATTCCCAAAGGGAATATATACTCCTTATCATACATTCAGAAGTTCATGGGATTCACAGTTGTGAATGGACAGCCAGTCAGAGTACTGCCAAGTCAGAAGCATGCATCTGCCTCTGGGGCACCTGCTATAGAACTGAGAGAAACAGCACAGGAAAGCCCAGCTGCCAGTCCAGCCAGAGTAGACAGACAAGAGGCTAGTCCTGCCAGAGTCGACCAATAAGAGGCCAGTCCTGTCCAAGCTGATATTGTCACAGATACTGCTCCAACCCTCCCAGCTGTCACTAGAGACATTATGATCATACATGGTCCTTTTCAGGAACCCTCTCCTCAAAGTGAACATGAATCTACCTACTTTCCTGAGGAAGAAATGCCAGATAATTTTCATTATGATGCTGGCATGCATGATCAGAATTTCGGTATCAATCCCACTTTGATCCAATTTTTGGAAATGAAGTTCAAGAACATTGATTCTTCCATAATGCACTTGAGCTCAACCATGGAAATGAGGATTTCCCATCTTGAGCAGAAATTAGACACCATATGGGAACAGTTCAAGCATGACAAATTCAAGTCAGACAAAAAGCTTCATAACTTCATGGAATCCCTCATTCAGGTTTGTTAGAAAGCTGGGTCGGTAATGCACAATTTGAAAAGCTTGCATCAACAATTTATGAACAGGCTACAGGCTGTACAGACATATAACTAGGATGTCAAGGAAAACCAGTCCAAGCTGAATTTGAAATATTCTACCCTGATTGACAAGAACAATGTGTTCAGTGAAAAGGTTCAGACCTTGTTTGAAAAGATTACAATCTTTTGGTAAGGACCTTGCTAAACTGTTTGAACGATCCACTCTAGTGGGTGATGAGGTTATGGATGTTTTTAAAATTCTAAAAGAAAACTTCCCACCCACACTTGAAGATCAGCGTAATGTGTACTGCCCTCCACCAACAAAAGCCTCCTCTTCTGCACCTGAATGGGGATATCAGCAGAAAGCTCAAGTGGACTTTCTATTTGATATTTTACACAGCTGGTTTGATAGTATCACTTCCAAAGAATAGGATTATCATAAGTTTATCCTGCAAAGAGATCAACAATTTTCGGACAGAGTAGACAGTTTATCATCTTCTATGACTCAGCTTCAGCAACAACTGGACACTGTGTCTGCAAACATCCTTCAATCTCACTCTTCCTCACTTGCTCCCCTTCCTGATGATGTCAAAGAGGGAGAGACAAGTTGGAGCCTGGAATTGCATTGCATCTATATCAAATGTGATTGAGTGAAGTTTTCCTTCTTTTACATATTTTGTGAAATGTTCGAAAGAAATTGTCTGTGAGAATGTCCAACTTTTTGTTAGAAAAGTTCTTCTATTCTTCTTTTTGATGTTAGACCTTGGACCTAAATGAAATGAATGACATGAACTGGTGTTCTGGTCTCTGAAGTTAATTCCTTGGTTGATTTGAATAATACATTATTATTTAGATGCAATGGCATACACCTCATAGTTGCCATCATCAAAAAGGGGGAGATTGTTGTGCCCCTAGTTTTGATGATGACAACCATGAGATGTTTGTGTTGAGTTCAACAAAACTGATGAATTAACCCTTGATTCATTAATACATGTATCTACTTTATTCTTGAATGCAAGGAAGAAACAAGGTCTACGCAGGATGCTGATTGCGTCTACGCATCAGTTCAAGAGGCAGAAGCATTAATCACTGGCATAGCTCAGTGCGTCAACGCCACAACATCGCAGCGTCGACGCATCAACTCTTGTTTGAGATAAAAGAGTGTTCGAAGTCAGCCCAGTGGGTTGACGCAGGCACCCTATGCGTCAACGCATCCGGTCTATGTACGAAAGGCTATGTGGGCATTTCAAGGCTGCGTCAACCCCTTAGTCACAATGAGTTGACGCCATCTGAATCTCATCAAGTGATTATTGGGTGGACCCCAGCCTTAATTGACGTTAGATGCCACATCATCTAAAAGAGCATGCACTCTCTTTTTCCCTCGCAATTCCATAAGCCTCTGAGGAGAACAATCATTGGGCTAACCAGAAAATCTGGTTGGGGCCCACAAGAGGAATATTCACGTGAATCTGAGAGAGAGTGGGAGATGAAAGTTCGAGGAGCAGCAGTCGAACAAGAGTAGAGAAGAAGCTCTTGAGAAGAATCGCCAATATCATCGTCTTCCTCCTGGCGTGCTGTTGCATCCTTTGAAGGTCAGAGGAAGTCTATTAGCTATTGATCATCGCAAGCTCATCTACGATCCAGGAAGTGAAAGCCAGTTGATCATCATCGCCTCTTCTCTCAGATCTTTAAGTTTGAGACTTGAGAATCAGCACCATCCCAGATCTGAGGCTCCTTCTTCCATCTTCTAGTGATTTCGTTTCTTATTTTTCATTTCAGCTTGAATTATATTACTATAATTCTCCCTCGTACTAGTTTGAGTAGAGGGAGGGGAATTGATCCAACGGGGTGTGCTTGGATCAAGGGGTTTGGGCTTGTATGCCCTCAAGCTGTTTGTCAGCGGGTAACTGGTTAAGGGGATATGTTCCTCTTGTTAGTCAAGCTGTAGTGCCCAGCATTGTCGAGGGGATTGTGCCTCGGTTTAGCTAAGCTGTAAGGCTCAGTAGGGATCCTCACTGATTTAGTGAGTGGTGGACGTAGGTCTCCATAGGGAGACCGAACCACCATAAAAATATATGTTCACTTGTGGGTTGCTATCTCTTGCAAAATCTGTGTGACGCTAGATGATTGATTAGGTTCGATCTCTACACCTTCAGCTTACTGAAGTTTGAATTACTATTCTGCTACTTAAAAGTTGAGTGTGATATTTCACAAAAATTAAAAAGGGTCAACCTATTCACCCCCTCCCCCTCTAGTTTGACCATCCACTTAATCCAACAGCACTGTTATGTATTCATGATATTTTTGGTATACACGCTGAATCAAATTCGCACACTTCATGCACAAAATATGAAAATGAGTGTTAAAGATAATGATATATGAATTTCTTTTAAACACTCTCGAGATGTTAAACTTGCTGCATGTATGTTTAAGAGACAGTTGAGGAAAAAGCTGCCTATCTATCCTTTTTTTGAAAAATCTCAAATGAAAATGAAAGGCAGAGCAATGCTAAGTCTCACTGAGTAAACTGGGCACATGTCACCTGAGACGTGATGTGGTTCTAATCTGAAAAGTGTTGCCTGGTATCTCTGTTCAAAATGAGGTGAAATGGTTCAGTATTCTGAGTAACTGAGGATTCTGGCATGAGCTCCATGTGTCTACTCGCGTAAAAAGGAATTATTTGAACCTCATCACTCTTGAAAAATTCTGACTATCATGTGATTTTGGTTGAGTTGAAAAATATTGGTGAAAACTCATTGCGGTAGAGCGTAGCCTCTAATACGCTGTTCTTAAAATTGAAGTGCAGTCTGTAAAATGTCTCCTTGTGTTAATCTGAAAATTTGAATATCCATATTACAACTATCATTTTTCATGTTACTCACTTACACATCCAGAAATTTGATTCATTATGTATTCAGAAAATTGATTGACTGCTTTAGCAATTACATGAATCTCCTATATGATTGTACAATCTCGCATGTGCTACACATGTGCATTCTAGTTAGCATGACTCTCTTGCATCTTTCTTATACCCATTCTCTTCTTATATATGTACGGGAAAGATTGCATGTATGTTTATATGTAACTGTTTGGTTGCATTGTGTGCACTTCATGAGTCATCATTAGCATATACATAGTTTCATGCATTTCAAACCAAAATACAAAAATCAGAAACTTTGACAATCAAAGAAAATACTTTTGATATGCCCTCCTGCTCTTGTTTGTTGTGAAAATATGATATGGGATCTAGATTTTGAATGCTATCATGCTGAACACCTCATCCTGTGCACATCTTCCTCCACTGGTTCATATCCTTAAGGCCAATCACCACCTTCAATTGGTATCAATACATGCTTAGCTGTATTTACTTTGGATGGTATCAAATTGATTTGTGAGAATAATCACCAATTGGTTTCCCTTGATTAGAATCATATTGCTTTCTTCATCCATGATTTGCCCTTACTTCTTCTGATTTGATAAGATGGGCTATTGCTGTTTCAAAGGGACTTAAGCTTGCTCTTCCTTATTTGACTTCTTCCAGCTCGCTTGATACTGTTGTTGTGGGAGAAAGATTTGCATTATCTCGCTTTTTGATTATGTCAAAGGGGGATAAAAATTGATGATTGTGTGTGACAAGGGAAGGGGAGAAGAACTTTTGTGCCATTCAAAAATTCATGATTGTGTGTGACAAGGGAAGGGGAGAAGAACTTTTGTGTCATTCTATTAGTTGTATCATCATTAATAAGTTTATCATTAAGTTTGTCATCATCACTAAGTTTGTCATCATCAAAAATGGGGAGATTGTTGAGTTATGGTTTTGATGATTGTTGTGATAGTTAAGTTATGGTTTTGATGATAACTAAACTTAATGTGTGATTAAGTGATGATAACTAAACTTGTGGTTGATTGCTCATGCTCTTGTTATCTATGTATGTTTGAGATTGGAAATGGCAACGGTTACATGGCCTTGATGCTTGGTTTACATATGTTGGTTTTACAAGAGGCAAGAGGTTTCATAACCTCTTCAATGTGAACGAGCATGGTATTAACCCTGACTATCTTGCTTGCAGGATCAAACTCATGGCAGTCGCCTGGTAAACCGTACGTATGGATAAGTACCTTACTTTTCTACAGGTCAACACAGGTGGTATATGTCATTTATTGTGAAGAACTATTGGTAAGGTTCTTACCTTGTCATAGTCATCAATCTCACCATGGGTATTCTATATACCTCTCATTTCTAAACTTCATTCATGATATTTGAGGTTCACAATGATAACTTAGATTGATAACTTACAATTTCACTCTTCAAATGCATTAGTTTCTCATTCCAATCATGATAACATGCTCAAATGGTCTTGATGTTTCTAATGCATAAACCAAGTGAAATCTAACCCCCAAATGTATGAAATAAACATCTACTTAAAGTCCTTGTTATTTGGATGTATTTCATTGGGCTAACACTTCAACTTTGCAGGACAAGGTCATTCTGGTCAACCAGAATCGCCAAACGCGAAAAGTCTCATACTGCAGAACTGGCGGTCGACCACCCCAGGTCGATCGATAGTAGCGGTCGACTGCCCCAGGTCGACCTAAAATTCCATGGATCAAATTTCTACAGGTTTCTCAATAGCGGTCGACCGCCAGCTTCCACAGGTCGACCGCCAGTCCCGAGCCAACATATGTTGACTTTGTTTTCCACTTCGAGAATAGCCATTCTCCATGGATTTCTTTAATCCTAAAGTCACCCAATCACCCACAAAATGTGGATCTGGTCTGGGGGGTTTCTATAGACCATTCAAATGCTATAAAACACATACAAGAGGGTTAGAGACCCTAATGCTTCAAGGGGATCAAGAGAGATCAAGGGAGGCTAGAAGAGGAGATTCACGGGTACTATAGCAGCTCCGTGAACAGTGCTTCAAGCTGAAGTTCTTCATCCTTCCTCAACACATTGAAGGTAAATCTGAAGCCAATATACCCCCATTCAAGTGAAGAAGCAAGCAACCAACAAAGAGAGATCAAGAGGGAGGCTATCAAGGCAAGAAGAAGGTTGCGGGAACTCTTGCAAACATACTCCATTTAGTAAGTTCTTCATCCATCTCCAAGGTTTTTCAAGCCAAAGCTGAAGCTAGCAACCTCCAAGGAAGTGAAGAAGCAAGCAAGCAAGGATTCAAAGGAAGATTGCCCAAGGGGGAAAAAAGAAGAAGCAAGCAAGCATCGATTCGAGAAAAGGCTGCCAAAACGTGAAAGAATATTATTTCTCAAGATCCATTTGAAGTCTTTCAAGATCTGCTCAAGTGAAGATTGAAGCCACGTTCAAAGATCAGTAGCATATGTTCAAATGGAAGCCAAATCAGGAGTTTTCTAAACTGTGCCTCATTGCCTTTGTGTTTTGGGTGTTATATTTGTGTTCCTCATAAACTGTGAAAACTTGTGTGTGTGTGGATCATTGTTGGATCTGTGGTCGTGTGTGTGTGTGTGTTGTATTTGATTCATGTGTGCGTAGGTCTTCTTAGATCTACATGTGTGTGTGGTTTTATCTAGATCTTAGTGTTTGTGTGTGTGGAGTGCTACACTTGTCGCAGCGTGTGTGTGCTTTGTTGATCCGCTTGTTGGATCGTGTTGGAGACCTCGTCTCCATGTATGTGTGTGTATTGGGGTGCATCCCCGTGTGTATGGGCAGGTGTCGTCCTGCGTGTGTGGTTAGAACGTCATCTTCGTTTGGGGATTTATCCCCGAGTGAAGCGTCACCAGGTTTGGTGAGGGGTGGACGTAGGATTGCCGTCGTTGCATCCGAACCACCTTAAAAACTGCTGTGCATTGCGTGTTATTTGTGTGGTTTGATTGTTTTCGTTATATGGTCATGTGGGAACGGAGAGATTGAGAGAATTAGTTAAACAGTTTTCAAATTGCTAATTAACGTTTATCACATATTTTGTAAAAAGCCAAAAGTTTCTTTAAAATTTGTAAACACCCAGTTCACCCCCCTCTTGGGTGTCATTGATCGCGGGACTTCAGCAACAAGCTGACAAATCAGCCTAGTCCCTGGGTCAAACCACAATAAAACACATTATGGAAGCGGCACAAAACAGCCGGATCCATTCATCAATCGAAAGTCCCCAGCCTCTTAGACGCTCATCGTACTCACAATTACGCATAGTGAGATACACAGAACATGAGGGATCGCCAGAGCCCTCAACCCATATTGGCATGCAAACCGAGGTAACACGATACCTCGAAGCATCCAAAACATAGTCTCGATCTTCATGGGATAACAGAGACACACACAGGGTCACGTGTCAACCACTGGGTCACAACCGGGTTGACCGAAGACCATAACAGTTCTCAAAGAGACTCGAAACAACATGGGCACGCTATTTGGGATGCTACAGCACTCCAGAACACCCAAAAACATGGTCACATCCCTTACGGGACATCCAAGACATCCACATCACCTAGGGCTAAACAAAGGGTCGAAACCATATCAACCGGAAGCCAAACCGACGTACAAGGAACCCTCGGGACAGAAGGCAGTCATTCCATGGCCGCTACCTGACAGCCCAGGTAGGTGGCGGTCTTAATAGGGCCGCCATCTTCAGAACGAGATAGGCAGGAGGCGGTCTTCCCAGGGCCGCCACTTGCAGGAGGCGGTCCTCATAGGGCCGCCTTCTGAAGGTGGCAGTCATTGCCAGACAGCCATCTCCAAACTGCCCCGAAAATGAACGAAAACCAGTCTTGGTTGCGGTCCTTGCCTTACCGTTACCTTGAAAAGGCAGTCAGCCGCAAGACCGTGACTAGGAACCGACCTAACCAACTTAAAACATAGAAGACAGTCTCCAGAGGACCGCCTCTACAAGTGGCAGTCTCTGGTATGACTGCTAATTCATCCCAAAATGGGTTTCGCAAATCCGCACGAAAACCTCTATTCCACACCCCAAACACGTCAAAGTGAAGGGGAATACATCCACAAACATGATACCAACCTTCTACAAGCCCTAAGGGACCAAACAAACCACAAAACAACATCAAAATGGGTGATTTCCTCAAATCAACCCAAAATGACTCACATGGACATCCGGCCTCACACCGGCTCCAAATCGCGAGCAAATGCAGCCAAATTGATGGGAATCGAATCCCGACAAGCCAGGGGTTCAAATTCTACCATTAGAATCGAAAACCATCGCTTGGAATGGCGATTTTGTCCCACACCCCTAAAACATGCTTTTTACCCAAAAATAGAAAAACCCGCTCGAACTCACGCTAATCGGCACGAAATCGCGAGGGAATGCAGGACAAAGGTAGAGTATCCATCCCCCTACCTGATGCGGGACGGGGCTGAAATGGCTAGGACCTACGAATGCAACACAGTGCGGCCAGCACTCGCACGCCAAAGGCAAGCCGGGCGGCTGACCTCCATAGCGTTCCTCCGGGTGGAGGCGTCTCTCAACAAGAAACTCAAGCCCAACGACCGTCCCTATGAGGGAAGTGCGGGGATCTCAGCGGCTAAGGAACCGCCGTACGCCTAAGGGAATCTAGTCCGAGCTCGGCGCTCGACTAGGGCCACGGAATGGGTGCTCTCAACTCACAGTCACGCGGTGATTAAAAGACTAGCTAGGATCCTAAACACTCACGCGGCATACTAGAAAGCATACTAGTAAAGCAAATGCCAACAAGGGGAGCGTCGCACGTACCTCCACGCCTAGGCGTGGGGAAGAAACCCCGGCCGAGATCAACAACCCCGATACACAAGATGAATAATAATACAACTCCAACCAAAAATGCCCACTCCTCGCAGGGAGATAACAGGCTACAACATATGGATTCGGGGCTGCCAATGCACGGGCTGACGGGTGGCACTCGGTGAAGGGGTGGCCGCGAGGAGGACCCGGGCGGCAGTCGGCAGGTTCGCAGCAATGCGCGACTCGGCGGTGAACGCTCCCACGGCCTGGTCCGGTGTCCGATTGAGGCGCCGTCAGTGAGGGCGCGTAGCTAGGTCATGGGAGGAAGCCTCGGCCAAAGGGGGCACTCAGATTCGCACCGAGGTGGCCGTGAGGTCATCTGTAAGTCGTGACTGGTTTCCTGCACACAGAACAGCGCACTCGAGTGGGAAAATTGAGAACTCGTTGTTCCGGTGGGCGAACGGGACGTCGCTTGAGGGAGGACGTCGGGGACGCAGAGCAGCAGGTCCCGACCAAAGGGCTCGGTCATATCTGGTCGAGGTTGGCCGGGAGAACCTCTGCAAGTCGTTGCTGATCCTGGGGTCGGACTGCACAGGTTGATCTGCGCGGTCCCACGAGAATTGAAGTCACGCTCATCACCGACGTCGAAACGAGGCGAGGTCAGCGGCGTTGGAAAGGGGACAAAGAGAGGTATGATCCCTGAAGATCCTGCGTCCAAACTCCAAGTTTTCCGCCCTGTGGAATTTTCGCAAGAGGGCGGGCAGGATCTAGCTCGCAGGGAGAGGGGGTTCTGCGCGATCTCACGGAGAAATTCGCCACGGGTGATGCCGAACTCTAAATGAGGCGAGACCACCTCGCACGCGTTGGAGACTCGTAGTAGAATCACCCAAAAATGGGCTGGTCGCCCAAAGTCGCCAAGGACAGAGGAGGTCGTCGCGGCTCTTGGAGACAAAATCTGGTTGCACCGAACTTGAACCTGAGAAGGGATAGAAGAGAGGGGGAACCTCGGCGTCGCACCGAGGGGATGGGGAGTCACACCCCGGGCTTGCTCCCGTCGCAGGAGCAAGGAGGAACAGAGGGGGGCGCAGCCTCCTTCAAGAGCAACAACAAAGTTTCTTTTCTATTCATAATAATTCTCCAAAGAAAATACAATCCTTTTATATGGGGAGGGGAGATGCTAGGGTTGAAACCCTAGCCAAGAGGGAAAGAGGGGTGCGCATGGTGCTTGGGGGAAAAGGGGGGGTGCGCAACTTTCCTAGATTCTAGGAGGAGATTGGGGAAGGGGGGCGGCCAAAGGAGGGAGGGAGTGGTCGACTGGGGAAGGGAGGAAAGGGGGGGTGCGCCCCTCTTCCTACAATCTAGGAGAGGGGGCGGCTGCCACCTTCCAAGAGGAGGGAAAGAGGGGGGGGCACCCAAAACCCTAACCCTAGGGAGGGGGGCGCCCAAAACCCTAACCCTAGGGAGGGGGGCACAAATCCCTAGGTGGGCCAAGCCTTGGGTTGGGCAGCCATGCCAAATGGGCCAAGGCTTGAACCAAGAAAGTGGCCCAGTAGCCCTATCTCTTACCTAATAAGCATAAAATGACCCAACTAAAGCCTAATTGGCTCCAATTGGCCTACAAAGGTCCACAAATAATAAAAAGTGTCCACGCAGGGACTAATCCAAGGCCCACCATGGCGTAAAGCATGAAGATAACTCCGCTAGTCTGCCAAGTGATCGCCGAGCCAAAGGGATGCTGGCGTTGTCCGTGTACTCCATCGTGAGCTGCGGTGCGTGTCCTCACCAATTCTCCCCGGGTGGGAAGAACTCGACCCTGTCGAGTAAGGGTCCTAGTCACTCCAATAGCGCTCCAGCAAGTCCGGGTCGATCCTCTCTAGCTCTCCACGTGTGATCCAGGTGTCGTCTGTCGCAGGGCGCCCTCTCCAACGCACTAGGAAGCGTTGGTAGGCTCCGCTCATGGTAGTGGTCACCTGCTCATCCAGTATGCAATCTATATGCTCGCGTTTCTGTAATGGGGCTGGAGGAGGTGGGCGCTCCGAAGGTGTAACACTCTCAAGAGGAGGGGAGGGCTCAAAAGGCTCACTGGGAATCACCGCGGGGTCCCGATATGCCACTAAATCTGAGATATTGAACATCAAACAGATCCCATAGCCTTCTGGCAGCTCAATCTCATACGCATTCGACCCAATTCGCTTCAAGACTCGGAAGGGTCCAGCACCGCGGGCCTGGAGTTTCTTCACGGCCCCTGAAGGAAACCGTTCAGGTCTGACCCTGATCATGACGTACTCTCCCTTACGGAACTCACAGGTGTGTCGATGCGCATCAGCTAACTCCTTATAACGTGCGTTGCTGGCCTCAAGGTGGTGATGATGCAGACTCCGAATAAGATGGGTAGACTCATACCTACATGAATGCAGGGGTGGTCCTGGACATCCAAATATGGATCTAATATGCCTATGACATCTACCAGACTTGACAACATGGGGAGGACCTGGACAACCAAAGTATGACCTATCATGCACATGTGTCGTACTAAATATGGTAGACTCAGGAGGACGAATAACCCCAAACTCACTCATGACATTACCCCTATATGATGAGGGACTTGGAGAAACATGAGAGAGAGACATGTGTCCCTGGCCTCCTAAACTCTGGCGTCTGGGTGTATGCAAGGTGAGGTGTTGACTAGCAGGTCTGGATGGGGTGTGATAATGGACCTCCTCGACAAGGTGGGGAAAAGAATACGAGTCAAGAGGCTCACTAGGGAGGGGATCGAAAGGGTCAAAGAAATGATGAACCCTCCCGACAGGTCCCTTCACCATACTTGCCCATGTCTGACATTCGCCCAGGTGCAGATGATCACCTTCAGGCGCTCTAATATATGGGGCAAGGGGCTCATGAGGGAGACAAGGAAAGCTAGGTTCCTCCCTCGGGACCGTGATACCATAAGAGGGGACAAAATCAACCTCCACGGGTATGGGAAAGAATAAAAGGACCTCGGAGGTGATATGTCCTATGGTGTAGACCGAGGTAATAGACCCCATAGCAGGGAGTGTAAAGCTATGACTATAGGGTTGGTCAGACCCTAAGGTCAACATATATGTCAACTCCCATTGACAATCTAAACTCCTAAGGAAGTCCTTTATATTTTCAAGAAAGCAGAAGGACCGAAAAGTGGTGTGAAAGGAGTCAAGGGGTACAATTGGGAGAGCTGGCTCCATGGATGGGTAGCAAGGGATTGGAGCATCTAGAATTAGGCCCTTCCTTAACCAGCTAGCTAAAGGCTCTCCAATGATAAGTTTGCCTTTGGAAGGAAAGGATGGCTCAAGATGAGGATTAAAGGGAAAAGGTCGTTGCAAGGTTGGGGCTGGGGTCATTGGATGGTGCCTTACCTTGGCCCACTAGGATCTCTATGGGATCGCTCTCTAACTCCTCATCCTTAGTTAGGTACTCCTCAGCCACATCCTGTTCAACCTCGTAAGTCACTGGAACAAACCCAGGTGGGGCATCCGTCGAATGTGTGTCCTCTAAGATAGGGGAACGTGAAGGACACTGGTCAGAGAACCGGGCATCCCCACTACAGGGGGCCATAGGGGTGGGCCCCGGGAGTGGTGGGGGACATGAGCCCGGAGGCGGAGTGGATCGCTGGGGGTGGGTGGCTAGCGACACGGAGGTGGTCGGCGCAGCGCCGTCGTGGAAGATGAACTCGCCTAGAAGGTGAGATGGGTGTAAGGTGCAGGTCCTCCTGTCCAGGTCGATGGTCGCTCTTCTCTCCTCCAACCAAGTTTGCCCTAAAATGATGCATGGACCAGCAAGTGTGCCGATCTTACACCATGCACCATCGTGATATAGAACGGGGCCGAACCATCATTGAAACTCGACAAAAGCTAAGCCATCGTGGAGAACAATCTCCCCAGTCTTAGAGAGAGACTCAACAATGTCCTGTGAGACCCAATTAGATGGAACCCTACAGATGAAGTCGATCTCCGTATGCAACCCATTAGGTAGGACCGTCACGGACATGACAGGGCGCTGGAACGACTCGGTCATCAGTATAGGGATCGGGTCTCCCGATGACTGAGTGGTAGGGGCGACACCTAGGGGTCGTGCCATAAGAGCCTCGAATTGGGCCACCAGGGATGACCAATCTGACACATGGGTTCGAGGAACCACCATGGGGCTGGCGGGGAGCTGGACATGCAAGACTCAACGAGACAAGGATAAAACTCTAACTAGACACAAACCTAAAATGACAATGCAATGGTAGGTTACCTAGATGAACTAAGAGACTCAATGCACCCTAGACAACCTAAAGACTCAAATGACCTAAGACCCAAATTTGTTAGAACAAACTGGTTCCCTTAGCTTTGATACCAATTTGATCTTTGATGCGGGACGGGGCTGAAATGGCTAGGACCTACGAATGCAACACAGTGCGGCCAGCACTCGCACGCCAAAGGCAAGCCGGGCGGCTGACCTCCGTAGCGTTCCTCCGGGTGGAAGCGTCTCTCAACAAGAAACTCAAGCCCAACGACCGTCCCTATGAGGGAAGCACGGGGATCTCAGTGGCTAAGGAACCGCCGTACGCCTAAGGGAATCTAGTCCGAGCTCGGCGCTCGACTAGGGCCACGCAATGGGTGCTCTCAACTCACAGTCACGCGGTGACTAAAAGACTAGCTAGGATCCTAAACACTCACGCGGCATACTAGAAAGCATACTAGTAAAGCAAATGCCAACAAGGGGAGCGTCGCACGTACCTCCACGCCTAGGCGTGGGGAAGAAATCCCGGCCGAGATCAACAACCCCGATACACAAGGTGAATAATAATACAAATCCAACCAAAAATGCCCACTCCTCGCAGGGAGATAACAGGCTACAACATATGGATTCGGGGCTGCCAATGCACGAGCTGACGGGCGGCACTCGGTGAAGGGGTGGCCGCGAGGAGGACTCGGGCGGCAGTCGGCAGGTTCGCAGCAATGCGCGACTCGGCGGTGAACGCTCCCACTGCCTGGTCCGGTGTCCGATTGAGGCTCCGTCAGCGAGGGCGCATAGCTAGGTCACGGGAGGAAGCCTCGGCCAAAGGGGGCGCTCAGATTCGCATCGAGGTGGCCGTGAGGTCATCTGCAAGTCGTGACTGGTTTCCTGCACACAGAACAGCGCACTCGAGTGGGAAAATTGAGAACTCGTTGTTCCGGTGGGCGAACAGGACGCCGCTTGAGGGAGGACGTCGGGGACGCAGAGAAGCAGGTCCCGACCGAAGGGCTCGGTCAGATATGGTCGAGGTTGGCCGGGAGAAGCTCTGTAATTCGTTGCTGATCATGGGGTCGGACTGCACAGGTTGATCTGCGCGGTCCCACGAGAATTGACGCCACGCTCAGCACCGATGTCGAAACGAGGCGAGGTCGGCGGCGTTGGAAAGGGGACGAAGAGAGGTACGATCCCTGAAGATCCCGCATCCAAACTCCAAGTTTTACCCCCTGTGGAATTTTCGTAAGTGGGCGGGCAGGATCTGGCTTGCAGGGAGAGGGGGTTCTGCGCGATCTCACGGAGAAATTCGCCACGGGTGATGCCGAACTCCAAATTAGGCGAGACTACCTCACACGCGTTGGCGACTCATAGTAGAATCACCCAAAAATGGGCTGGTCAACCAAAGTCGCCAAGGACAGAGGAGGTCGTCGCGGCTCTTGGAGACAAAATCTGGTTGCACCGAACTTGAACCTGAGAAGGGATAGAAGAGAGGGGGAACCTCGGCGTCGCACCGAAGGGATGGGGAGTCACACCCCGGGCTTGCTCCCGTCGCAGGAGCAAGGAGGAACAGAGGGGGGCGCAGCCTCCTTCAAGAGCAACAGCAAATTTTCTTTTCTATTCATAATAATTCTCCAAAGAAAATACAATCCTTTTATATGGGGAGGGGAGATGCTAGGGTTGAAACCCTAGCCAAGAGGGAAAGAGGGGTGCGCATGGTGCTTGGGGGAAAAGGGGGGGGTGCGCAACTTTCCTAGATTCTAGGAGGAGATTGGGGAAGGGGGGCGGCCAAAGGAGGGAGGGAGTGGTCGACTGGGGAAGGGAGGAAAGGGGGGGTGCGCCCCTCTTCCTACAATCTAGGAGAGGGGGCGGCTGACACCTTCTAAGAGGAGGGAAAGAGGGGGGGGGCGCCCAAAACCCTAACCCTAGGGAGGGGGGCGTAAATCCCTAGGTGGGCCAAGCCTTGGGTTGGGCAGCCATGCCAAATGGGCCAAGGCTTGAACCAAGAAAGTGGCCCAGTAGCCCTATCTCTTACCTAATAAGCATAAAATGACCCAACTAAAGCCTAATTGGCTCCAATTGGCCTACAAAGGTCCACAAATAATAAAAAGTGTCCATGCAGGCACTAATCCAAGGCCCACCATGGCCTAAAGCATGAAGATAACTCCGCTAGTCAGCCAAGTGATCGCCGAGCCAAAGGGATGCCGGCGTGGTCCGTGTACTCCATCGTGAGCTGCGGCGCGTGTCCTCACCACTACCTCCACTGATGATCTTACGCGCCGAAAATGACAAATCCATGCCGAAAACAACACACGAACCCCATCGAGGCTTCGAATCCACGCTCGGGATCGTGCCAACGCCATGCCTCGTTCCTCGCACCTTCACGCTCCACGAAGCCTCCACGCCATCCCCGAGCCTTCTCCGTTGGCCACCGGAGTAGAGGGGGAAAGAGGAGAGAGAACAGAGGGGGAGAGAGTGAGCACGGTGGAGAGAGGAGAGAGTGGGTGGAAAGGGTTAAAAAGAAAAAGAAAAAAAGAAATCACGAATATTTCTAGCATCTGATTTTTAGCTCAAAATTCAATAAAATTAAAAAAATATGAAAAAATAACCTCCGCGACCCTCAAGAAGAACACAATGCACCTGCAGCGTCCTGATGTCTGAAATATCAACGGTTCACCCTCCATGGGGATCGGAAGATAAAACAGCCCCAAAAATCGATTGAAAGGCCAAACTCCACTCGGGACCCACAAAAGCGCTCCGAAAGTTCTCACAAAGGATCCAGGGTATTACATCCTCCCCTCCTTTAAGAAATTTCATCCTCAAAAATTAAGGAACCAACAGGGAACATGGAAGAACAACCCAACTAGATGGCAGCACTTTCCAAGCTCTAGCCAAACCTCAAACACACAAAAACATGATAACATGATTCTCAAAAAACACAGCCAGACCATGATCACAGGTACAAACATCATGCTCCAGATCTCAAAGCACATCTATCAATAGAATGAGCATGGCACACAAAGGAACACAAGTCTGGCACCTCCAACCATGGCATCATCGCTATCGTCTCACATAGCAAGGAGACACGACCCATGCCATGAAACAACCACCGATAAAATCTCATACTCGATAGAAAACACAAGCATTATCTCACACAAGGAAGACAATCATCTCAGCTGATTGCTACCACCCATCGGCTTCCGCACCAAAACAACAATCAAAATTGGCACACAGAATGCCAATGACACCACTGGACCAAAAACACAATCAAGTCGGTCCTCACTCGAAAATTACATCTGATTCAAGTTTCATGCCAACTCTACCATCTCAGGAGACTACAGCAAAACCAACCGACAAGACCTCGGTCCACACAACTCCAAACTCAGACTAATAGGGAACTCCTCCCACGTTGACCACAAGCACAATCCAATACACAACCTCTCGGAACATGCATCTCTAGGGCCACGATCACGTCCCAAGAGCACAACTTTCGAGAAGCGCGGAAAAAGGGTACTCATCCAGCACATTCGTCGATATATTTCCCCAATTCTCAAAACCTACAAGTGCCAACAACCACAATGCCTCAAACAACGGCACGGCAACCAACATCATCAAGGCACACATAGCCAAGACAATCTCACACCAAGGAAATAATCCACTCGACTAGTCAGAATCTTACGACCATACGATCCTCGACCTGTGGGTTATGAGGCCACACGCTTCTACTACACACTCGACACAACGCACACAGCTATCATAGACAACTCTGCATCCACATCTCAGCACGCCTTTCGGCGCCATCGTAATTCATCAAACTACAATATACCAATTGATATTTTCTTCCAAAAATGTGTGATGGGTGTGAATGAATATAGAGTAGAACAAGAAATGCAATGATATTAACACCCACACTACCAGATCATGATCGCCACCAACGTAAATAGTGCAAAGAGGGATGCACTACGTACCTTGGAAAAGGGAGCGGATGAAGACACTCACCAACTGGGGTAGCAGTGGTACGGGAAGAAGACGGTCTAATGACGGTCGCTGGATGAAGAAGACGGTCGGACGACAGGCCGCTGCTACCACTGAAGCAGAACACGGGAGGAAGTCACGGGTATAAGAAGAAGATGGTCTTTGATCAACTGCCACCAGGAGTAAAACATCCGGAGAAGGGCCGCTAATCTTGACAAACGGTCAGAGGTAGACCGCAAATATTATCTAGAACCCGAATCTGGGAACTTAATCCTCTACCCCTTCCGGCCGGCCAGGAGGGATGGGCCTCGTGTAGAAACGACTGTTGACCTGCAAAGCAACGCAATCGACAAGAAAAGATGACCCAAATTAGTTCAAGGACGTGCAATATCTATAAACGAGAACAATGGGTGAAACACATAATTAGAAGGGTGGATACCTGATGGATTGTGGTTTTTAAACCCCTGTGGGGCAAGGAAAACAATAGGAGGATATGAGAATGCAGAGATGTCAGTGAAAAACGTGGAGAAAAATGGGGAAACATGAAGATGAGATGACCGGAAAATGACTAAAGACAACTAAACAATGACACAAAAATGGAAAACATAATCAACTCCTCCATGGACCAAAGGCTTAAGGGACGTGGACAGTCTTTCTCCATGGCAGAAATCTCGCTCAAGAATGCGGCAGCACCTCGACGCGAGCTCTGAAATCTCCCCCCTTGCGACCATGAGCCAAGGGTTCTATTTATAGACCCTTGAAACCCTAGCTCGAGTTGTAGGCTTTTTGGCGGGAATTAGACTTCGATTATTTAGAATAATATGAAGATGATACTCCCAGCCGTCAGCAGGATAAAACGACGCCCCATTTGGCTCAAAATCCACGGAGAAATCCATGGGTGAAGGAACCGATTTGACCACAGATAGAGAGAGAAATCATCCGTCGACACAGGAATCTCGGCCGATAAAAATAGTCCATCGATAGACCGCCAGATACACTTAGTAGTCTATCGATTGACCGCTTATCCACCTGGCCGTTGAAAAATAAAATAGAAATAAATATGCTTATTTATCTGGAGACCAAGTCAAAATAAGGATTCCCGCCAAACAGAAACAGCTCTTGACAGACCGCTGGAGATCTCAGTGGCCTATCGTGAGATCGCTATTCACCTGATCGTTGGAAAATAAAAAACTTGCGATAAATGTGCTCATTTATCCCAATGACCAAGTTAAACAAAGCTTATTAAACTCACATTCGAGAAATTACGTGGGCAAGCCCATCCAGGGAGAAAAAACCCATAAAATAGGCCCAAAAACATCTAAAAATGGCTCAATGAGTGATGGACAACTTGGGACATCATAAATAAAAGTAAGAAAATGACTCAACTCAGAGGTATAAAACAGGTGTCAGCAGATGCCCCTCCTTAATGTCCTCTTTACAGGGGAGCGAACGGAGGTGAAGCAAAGGCGAAATGGAGACGAAGCGAAAATGCAGCGGAGCAGACTGGAAACTGGGCGTTAAGGTAAACGACACCCATCCCTAACCAATGAGCGATAGGAATCTTCCGGGAAACTCCAAACCAATCACAAGGAACGATCGAACCAAAATGACACCAGCCTGGAGAAACTAACTAAATGAACGGAAGGAGAAAACACGACCAACCTTATCGGGGGGACACAATCCATGGGCCAATGAGGGGATCAGAATAAGCAGTAACAAAAAATAAAAGAAAGCAGACTAAACTCCAGACATGGACTCTCAGCCAAGCAAACCAAGCAAACTGACCAAAGAAAATCTTCCGACTCTGAATGGAACGATCTCTCTTATCTAAAAGCATGGACGTACAATTATCCATCACCAATGGGATATTTTCAGACAGATTAGGGGACATGAATGCTCAAAAATGTGTATGATGCATGCTGGGCTAAAATAAAAGAAATCATTAAAATGAATGCGAAGAAAGATAAAATTTAAAATACTCGAGAATAATATTGCTAGACCGGAATAATCAGGGTCAGGATAATATCCACAACCACGGCGTGCAAGATAGAACCATCGTCCCCTAATTCCTCCAACCTAACGGCCTATCCAATGATTAAACATGTACACCTAGATCATCATCATTTTTGTTAAAGCGGAACATCAGATCCCAGAACACATGAATGACCAGCCGGTTCTCGAGATAATACAACATATATACCATATACTAATGCATTAAGGGACAAGGGATGCGAAATACTTAACTGACTTACCTGACCAGGCGAAATATGTAACAAAGCTGCAAGAGGTCATGAAAAGATTTTGCAATATCTATATCATGGAATAAGCCAAGCCAAAAAAAAAATTATCAATTAAGCATATGATCCAGAAAAAAGATTATGAAACAAACAACGTCCATTATCTAGACCAAAGGCCGCATGAAAATGGTCCCATCAAGACCTCTAGATAATGAAAACGGTCTCAATCTGACCACAAAGATCAGCAGAATTTGAATTTTAAGCGTCAGCACTTAAACGGCCAGAGGGAGGACCATCTAATAACATAATGGTCAGAAGCCGACCATCTCGTGGAAGGTGATTCGACATATGAAAAGGCCATGATCAGAAACGGTCTCCATATAACTGCCTACAGATCGCAACGGCCAGTCGTGCGACCACCATTCAGTCGTCAATTTCAAAAAAAATGAAACTGCCCTCCCTTTGTCTTCCCCACACACGCCCACGACCAGAGCCCACCGTCGAGCCTCCTTCGACAGAGAGCTCACCTCCCCTCCTAGCCTCTTCACATGGATACACCTGGATGCGGCTTAAGAGGCAAGCATTGAAGCGATTTGCACGTTGGATGGCCAGAGAAGAAGGGAACGCACCGTCGCCGGCAAATCCACCAGAGGAGATAGCCCCGCCACCGACCACGACCGAGGGAGAAGAGCCTCCCACGGCCAGGGGAACGCCCGAGGAAGCAGAAATCCCACAAGAGGGTGAAGAGGAAGCGGTGGCGAACGAGAAACCGGTCGGAGGAGCTCCGCCGTCCGAGGTAGGCCATGGACCCAAAAACCCCCCCATTTCCAATTTTGATGGATGCATGAGGTTTAGACGAGGGGAGAGGGGTCACACTAACCCCTAGGATCCAATGTAAGGGCCGCTAGGGCCATTTCCCAAGGACGGGGAAGTGTAGGACGCCGTCCATCGCGGCGAGGAAGAAATGGTCTTAATAGGGACCGCTAAGGGGAGTCAGACGGTCGGCTCACAACCGTTAGGTGGGAACTGACTTAAGGGGGGTGACAGCGGTCCTAACTAGGCCGCCAAGTAACAGAACGGTCTCCAGCAGACCGTTAGGTAGACAAAAATGGTCAAAGGGTGACTGTTTTGAATCTAAACCAGCGAAGAGACTTATCGAGGGTGAAAACGGTCTGAGGGTGGCTGTTGGACTTGCAAAACGGTCCAAAGATGACCGTTAGATAGACATAAACGGCCCTAACGTGGCCGCCACCTCAGCAGACTGCATTTTTTTAATGTAATGTATGACCATATGAAAATGAATGACTAACATACAAATGTTAGAATGTATGTAGGGAAAGCGTCGGACGCAGATTTCATGGCTCCAAGTCCGGGCGGTTTACTTGGCACTACCTGAGTTTCAAAGAGAGAGGCTGGCTGCCATGGGATTCGCCGAGTTCCTTGGCATGGAGGTGACGAGACTAGACACGGCTCTCCTCGACGCGCTGCATGACCGGTGGGATCCAGCGAGCCAGGGTGTTCGTGTTCCCATGGGGACACATGATTCCGATGCTAGAGGACGTGGCGTGGATCATCGGGCTACGAGTGCACGGCGCGCCTGTCAGCGGGAGGACCCTTACGGACTACCGGGAGCTGGCCCAGAGACTGCTAGGACTAGAGCTGTTGAGGCTAGAGCAACACTCTACGATTTTATAGAGAGTGAGACTACAAGAGAGCTTGGGCCTGCAAGGAGCTGGGATCGCTGTCGGAGAGCTGCCAAAGTAGCACCTTAGGCGATTGATAGATCGAGGGCCGGAGCGGACGTGATCCTACGGCGGTTCCTGATGCTTTTCTTCGGGAAGCTGTTGTTCGTGACTAGAGCCGGTGGAGTGAGCTATAGACTCCTGCCCCTACTCGAGGAGGTTGACAGAGTTGGAGAGTACGCGTGGGGTGCGGTTGTGCCAGCCTTCCTCTTCGACACCCTTAGCTGCACCAATTGGCGGACGATGCTAGGCGGGTTCTCCCCACTGCTCCAGGTAACACTTGACTTCTAAAATGCTTGTGCAATTGTTATATGATCTTATAGAATGTTATATTCTGATTCTCTGGCGCAATACAACACAGGTGTGGGCTTACATGTACCTCCTGGGACTGGGGAGAGGGTAGGAGGTGCATCCCGATCGGGTGCCCATCGTGTGGCAGTGGACGGCAGTCTGAGAGGTGGGATCCCTACGACGCCAGGTGCGTGCGATTCAAGATGACATTGACACTTTACCTTACACCTTGGTAAGACCTAAATTTTACATATGCAAATACAACTACATGCTTGGACACTAATGCAATCGGTCGCCATTTTGCAGGTCCGGTGGACACCATACCAGGGCGAGGGACACGAGGGCCAGCCATGGGTGGTGGCTGCCCTAGCCTATGTGGGATGTGACATCTGGCTCCACTGCCTGAACGTGATCGAGCCACTCCACTACTAGTTGATCATGAGGACCGTGGTCGTCCACCAGCCAGAGGTGGAGTTCCTGGTGCGAGAGAGACCGGAGGAGCGCGTGGGGCGCCACTCATGCCGGCTTGCAGTGGAGATCGACTGGATCTCCCAGGTGGTGGACCAGATCCATGACTAGACCAGGCTAGGGCGAGCGATACATGCCCGAGCTACCAGTGACGAGGCCTACTTGATGGCCTACGCCCGACGCTATGGAGACCAGGTCTTCCATGGCGCACGACGACCGGTACAACTCTTAAACTTATGCTTTCTAAAATGCTTATGATTGCAATGCCCTAATGATTAACACTCTACATGCAGCTTGACCCCCAGGGACGGATCGCAGAGCTTCATGGGTTACTTCATTCTACAGTCAAGCAGCGGGACGAGCTCCAGCGCTCCCTGGACCTCTTGGTATGTTTTACTTAACCTTAGACCTAAAATACCATGCTATGCTTATGAGGCTGACATGCCCTAGTATGCTGCGTGCCAAGGAAGTTCAGCGCCAGGGACCAGATGCACCGTCTTCTTCCTCTCAGCCACCAGCGGATCGGGCAGAGCAAGATGCGGATTTTGCACGAGCGGTGGCACGAGCCAAGGACGCGGAGGTAACGCTTACAGAGAGGGTAAGAAACTTGAGACTTTTCTTTCAAAACTTGCCCTTAATGAACAATGAATGACGTATGTGCATGTGTATGTAGACATGAGAGCTACAGGGAGCCATAGCCCAGATAGCCCTGATGCAGGAGGAGCTAGCCAGATCGAGAGCCGAGGCACTAGAGGGAGAGCATCTACGCACAGAGGTAGAGCACCTTCGTGCTGAGGCAGAGCAATGCCGGGCAGAGGTGGCACAGTCCCGAGCTGAGGCAGTGCGGTCCTGTCAGCTGGCCCACGATTGGGAGATCAAGGCCAAGACACTAGAGCGAGCTCTTTGGGTGGTAGGCAGAGGACCTGAGCGGAGCGTGCCTCAGAGCGTTGTACGCAGCAGTGCCGCTAGAGAGTATCTCACTGGCTCCTCCGGTCATCGGAGGAATGATGAGGAGGAGAGGAGCCGACGCCGGCGTGAGGAGGGGAGCACTACCATGGCACCACCAGGGAAGCGCCATGAGGGCTTAGGCAAGAGCGGCGATCCAGGGGAGGGACAGACCTGATCTACTTAAGGGACATGTATGCACATATGACTTAGTAAAATGAGATGCTCTATTTTGTGACTCAGAAATGACGAATGAATGTGAACTGACATTGACTAACTAAACTAATGATTGCCATGACTGACAATGTGAGAGTACAAAAGAGAGAGAGAGAGAGAGAAGGATAGAAACTTAAGCATAGCGGGATTTCAGAAAGAAACAAAACTAGTGACAACAGAGAGAGGCGGTCGCAACACGGCCGCTAAAGGATTGGGCCGTCCCTCGGTAGGCCGCCAAGCACTGAAATGAACCACGGCCAAATGAATGAAATAGGCGGTTCCCTCAAGACCGCCACAATAGGCAGGACGGTCTTATACAGACCGCTTTCAATTGAGACAGTCTAGTCGAGACCGTTAACGATACATATAGACGTAAGTTTGGCGGAGATAGAAACGGTCCTTGGACGACCGCCAAGGGTAGATGGCGTTTGCACGATGGACCGCAAGGTTGGGAACCCGTTGAATCCGATCAGGACTCTCCTAAAAGAGTCATAACCCATGGATAAACTCGCCCAACTCGCGCTAAGGCCTATCCTAACCTCAATTGGGGCAATCCTACCTCGATCCTAGTGGGTAAGGGCTAGGAACTGTTAGTGCAGCAAGAGTGATATAGAAGGGGGGGATGAATAGATCACTCCCAATTTGCAGAAACTTAGGCGGAAAATAGATTCTACTGCTAACGCACCTCCTTAACCCGTACACAGAGAAATATAGATGAGAGTGAAGAATTGATCACTTGAAGGCAAAGAGACAAGCAGATGAAGAGCACAAAAATCTATAGCAAACCATAGAGGAGGCACTCGATTTTTAGGTGGTTCGATTGCAGTCCGCAATCTACATCCACCCCTCACTCCAACTAGAGTGAGGATTCCACTAGGCAAAGCTAGATTACAGCAGACTCAGTCTGCGTACAACATGCTGCCATACAGCTTGAACACCCAAGGGAAACAAATCCCTCGACCAAGCTCTGCTACCCACAGAACTTGAAACCTGTTCTAGCTCCCAGCTAGAACACAACCGGAGAATCCTCTCCCTTCCTCCACACACGGAGGGAAACTGTTAATGACAACCTGTCACTAACAACACCAGAGATCACCGATCTCTCTTCCGCTGCAACTCAGAGGGAAACTGGAGTAGTACTCCCTTCCTCTACACACCGGAGGGAAAACCAATTCAAATCAGAATGGAAGAACAAAATAAACGAAAGCAAAGTAGAAATAAAAACCAATGAAGAAGAAATCGGTTCTGAAACCCAATACAAATGTAGCTTCAAATGAAGCAATTCATCAATCCACACACACTCTCTCTCTCTCGAACAAACTCCTCTCAGATCTGGAACTCTCTGCTCTTTTTTCTTTTCTGGATCGTGCAAACTCTCACCAGTGGCTTCTGCTTTCTCTATTCACGATCAAGCTTCTGCTGAAGGATGAAGCTCTATATTTATAGCAGATATTGGCGTGTGGCTGTCAGGTGCCCGCCCATGCACTTTTGACCAGATCATTTGAATTTCGACCACATGGCAGCATCCTGACCAGGTTGCCATCCACGTGTCGTGTGCCTGTTGTCTTGGATCACATGCCAGGTGCCAACCTCGATTCACGTGCCCAATCATCAGCCTGAATCGCCTGCAGACAGACAGATGGAATGTTTAGACTTAGTTAGTTCAGGCTATTAGCATGAATGTATATACTTCAGAACCTTCAACAAGTGTGTACAACGTGAGAGAGTGTACAGACTTAATGAAAGAAGCGCATGTGTGAAGGCAGTGTATAGACTTATTAACAATGTAGACGAATGGCAGTGTATAGACTATTACAAAGCTTCTGCCACTGTATAGACTTCACGAAGCCTAACCAATGTACAGACTTGGAACCTGTGTGAGACTCTTAATAAGACGGTGAGCAATGTATTGACTTGTTGCCCAACCGTGATGTACAGACTTTGACAAGCTTGAGCCAGAGTATAGACTGTGCCACAATGAGACGCTTACAAAGACGCTGGATGTTCAGACTTGCTGAAGGACGGATGTACAGACTTTGCCCAAATGCATGAGACGCTGACAAAGACGCGGGATGTTCAGACTTGCTGAAGGACGGATGTACAGACTTTGCCCAAATGCATGAGACGCTGACAAAGACGCTGGATGCACTGTTCAGACTTGCTGAAGAACGGATGTACAGACTTTGTAAATCGAAGCCTCTGTACAGACTTTCCTAAGACGCAGTTCAATGTATAGACTTTGAACGAATGAGGCCGATGTACAGACTTGCCTAAGACGCAGCTTGAGACGCTGGCTGAGACGAATGCTGTACAGACTTTGAAGAACAGTTCAATGTATAGACTTGAACGAAAGAGGCCGATGTACAGACTTGGCCTGGAAAGCGTAGGGAAATGTTGAGTGTATGGACTTGGCCAAGCGTAGGAACAGATGAGGAGTGTACAGACTTGGCGTTGTATAGACTTGGCTTTGAACGCTTGGGCTGAAGGTAATGTGCAGACTAAGTGATGTATAGACTTTGCCCAAGGAACCAAATGTATAGACTTCGCCACAGTCTAATGTACATACTTTGCAGAAGTGAACGAGCCAATGTGTAGACTTCAAAAGAAGCAGTCCGATGTACAGACTTCAAGAAGTCTTGACAACGGACGCTGTTCAGACTTTGCAAACAAGAGACGATGTATAGACTTGCTAGTCTGAAGGCCAATGTGTGGACTTAAAGATTATTACTCAAATGTATAGAGTTGAAGGGATAACAGTCTAGTGTATAGACTCCAAAAGGACAAAGCATCCACAGACCAGACGATGTACAAACTTAGTCAATATGAGACACTGTGCAGACTTTGTCAAGTGATTGGCTGTACAAACTTCAGAGGGTGAAAACTCTGTATCGACTTGTAGACCATGAGCCAATGTATAGACTTACACTATCGGATGTGTAGACTTCATGACAATGCAGTAACCAGTGTATAGACATTAAGCTTGACACTCCAATGTATAGGGTTGAGGATTGGAAGGATGTATAGGGTTGAGCTGAACTGACTTTTGCAATGTGCAGACTTAGTTGGTCGGGCAGTGTACAGACTTAGAATGTTAATACCAGTGTGTAGACTTCAGTTAGAAGGTGCCCGATGAACAGACTTGAAGGAGTTATGCCAATGTACAGATGAGTCGACGCATCAGCTAGGTTGGGTCGACCCACTGCTGTCTATACTAACTAGGCAGAGTGTAGATAGAATCATGATAGCAGGCTAAATCGACAACCAAATGAACTGTACTCACTCACATGATGAAATAGCATTAATCTAGAGATAGAAGATTGATTTATAGTGTGAGACATCATCAAAACCATAGGGATACAACAATCTCTCCCTTTTTGATGATGACAACACTATGAATCAAGCAATATCAAGTTTCAACAAGAAGTTAATACCAGCTGCAACAAGCAGAATAAATTCAAGGCATGCTCATGCAAATGAATTAAACATTCCCTACAACACACTCTCATCTCCCCCACAACTCATAACCATATCTTCCACGAAGCAACATGACTCCCCTCAAAACTCAAGACAAATCCAATACTCACTGATACTCACTCATATTGCAAACTTCTCTCCCCCTTTGACATCAGCAAAAAGAACTACAGAATGTATGACAATGCTGGAAACATGAGGACTAAGGGCAGTAACTTCTTAGTGCAGAAAGTCACGAGTAGGTCTTAAGAGAATAAGTGAGTTTCTAATCTCAAGAGAGGATTCTTTAGACTTCAGTACACAATAGAGAAGTAGAATGATAGACAAGTTTATTAGCATACATAGTGGATGATTTAGAGCAGGAGTTCACAAGTATGGCCAAATATAGCTGATCATTCAACTATTCCACAAGACAGCAAGAGACAAAATCAGAGAGGTGTTCTCAAGGTATTGAAGACAAGCAATCCATTAGTTGCATAACAACAAGGAATTTTTGTTGGAGATGATTTTCAAGAAGATCAATAAGTAAGTTGGTAGTTCACTTCCTTTGACATTAGGGAGACACCTTGATTAGAGGCCTGAATCCCCAGTTACTCAGAGTGAGTACCTCATTACTTCCTTCCCTTTATTTTTTTTTTGTTTAATAAGGAACATAGTTAGTAACTGTGGCTTTTGACATGAGGAAACACCTTGATTAGAGGCCAGAGTCCCCAGTTACTCACCAGCAAGCCACCATTGCTCTGTCATGTCTTTTCATTTATTTTAAGCATTTGACACCTCATGACATGGGAGAAAAATTCATTTCATTGATGAAGCTCCCAGTTTCTCAGTGATCAAAACAGGAAAATATTGTTCAGTTAAGCCCTTGAGTTAAAGAGATAGAATGATTGAAGACAATACCAAAAAGGACTTTTCTTGAATTGAGTCTTGAAGTCTAGATTTCAAGTTGATTGGGTCAGATATCAAGACATACAAGTTTTTGGCCTGAACCATAATCAATGACAATGTAGGAAGATATACTTTATGAAATTAGTCCAGATCTCTGAAGGAGTACCAAAGGAAAGATTCTAACTTGGAGATTAGAGTCACTGACTTATAGACTTAAGAGATAAGTGACACTCTACTTTCTGAGAGAACCACACTAAATCAGTCATGCAAGACCAGCAAAGGTACACATCTGGACAGCCCTTTTGAATCTGTCAAAGAACTTCTCTTCTCACATCACAACTCAGCTCCCCCTAAGACATAGCATTCCTCAATAAAACATTCCAGCAAAATCTCAAGGCTTTCCTTTATTTAGAGCATTCCTGAAAGCTAACCAGTAAGCATTCTGAACTCCCCCTTAAACCAGCATGCAAGAAGGCTAAACATCAGATAGACACAACTCCCCCTCACAACAAGAGCATGCTTCATAATTAAGACAATTTGTATAAGCCTAATTCTCTTCTCAATGTGGTGAATTTTTCATTATCCAGAGGTTTTGTGAATATGTCAGCAATCTGATTATCTGTCCCTACATGAATCAGTTCAAAATTATTCTTAGACATCTCATCTCTTATAAAATGATATCTTATCTCTATGTGTTTGGTTCGTGAATGCAAAACAGGATTTTTAGCAAGATTGATGGCACTAGTATTATCACAGTAAATAGGTGTGCACCCCAGGTCTACTTGATAGTGTGAGCGACGTCACGCGGTTCGGGGTGCGAAGAGGACGCGGAGCGCGCGGGCTCCTTCTTTTTGTTTGCTGCAACACAGAAATAAGAGAAAAGAGAAGGTGCCACCACGGGAGATTGCTCCGGTGGGGCGAGCGGGACAAGTGTAATATAGCGAGATACGGGGGTTAAACGGCCATAGCGGGAAGTGACTCGCCGCGACCTCGGGGGGACGGGAATAGTGCAGAAATTAAATAGCAAGAATTGAAACGGCCATTGGGGAAGTGACTCGCCGCGGCCTCGAGAATATGAGCAGATAAGAATATAACAGAATATAAGGAGAATATAAAGAGCTGGAATTTAAACGGTCATTGGGGAAGTGACTCGCCGCGGCCTCGAGAACATGAATAGATAAGAATATAATATATAAGAACGGGAATTTAAACGGCCATTGGGGAAGTGACTCGCCGCGGCCTCGAGAATATGAATAGATAAGAATATAACATATAAGAACGGGAATTTAAACGGCCATTGGGGAAGTGACTCGCCGCGGCCTCGAGAATATGAGCAGAATACAACAGAATATAAAGAAAGTATAAGAACGGGAATTTAAACGGCCATTGGGGAAGTGACTCGCCGCGGCCTCGAGACAAGATGTGATCGCCAGGGGCCGAAAGACCCCAAAATAAAGAAAGTGATCGCGCCTACCTCAAGAGCGGGAGATGGCGGGTTGCCTCTTCCTCCCCCTTCGGTCGGCCGACGGAGAGGGCTTTCCTTGGGTACCCTTGCAAAATAACGACAAACAATTAACGAGTGGATTAGAAAGATGAAGGTGTAGTATTCAAATCCTTGCGATAAAAATAACGAAATGATGGCAAGACACACACCTGGTTGGTGTTGTCTTTTAAACCCCTCTCGGACTCGAGTAGGAGGAAAATGAGATGATGGATGCAAGAAGTATATAAGAAGAGGCGCCCTTATGAAGGGGGATAGATGATGCGAGATGATGAATGAAAAAGAACTAAGAAGAAAAGGAAAGGATTGGCTTATTGGATGTGCCGATGGTGAAATCCGACGGAGCTCCAGCAGCGTAGGGATGGCGTGGAAGCGCGGTGGATGAAGACGACCTTCCTCTCGCGAGCGTGGGCACCCGAGAAGCCGGCAGAACCTCCACCTACAAAAGACCCCACGGGTTAGAAAATGACTCCGGTAGCCTCTGGGCTCCGACAGCCTATCGGATCTCTTCGAAGCTCTCCGTGAACTGAGGGGGTGGGCCTCTATTTATAGGGATCCGGAGGATGGAGGCGTCCAGGACCCTGGACACCTCCATCAGGGCCGAACTAATATTTTATTCTATTTTTATTTATTTTTTCAGAATATTTTTGTGGAGGCGTCCAGGGCCACGGACGCCTCCAACAGGTCCACCGAACACCACCGACGGCCGCACGCGGTTTGACACAACGCGTGGTTTTGTGAGTGGCGCCTCGTGATTTAGAAATGGGCGCGTCCAGCTTCCTGGACGTCTCCATAATTTGGCTTTTTTCACACACGACAAACCGTCGTTCGGTGGGCGGCGCCCGTGAGGGAGTTGATGGAGGCGTCCAGGGGCCTGGACGGCTCCATAAATATATTATTTTTATTTTTGTTTTGTCTTTTTATGCCAAAGCTGGCATTATATATTTTTTATTTTTGTTTTTATGGAGGCGTCCATGGGCCTGGACGCCTCCATTAATGTATAATTTTTTATTTTGTTTTGTCTTTTTATGCCAACTGGCATATATATATATATATATATATATATTTTTTTATATATTTGTTTTTATGGAGGCGTCCACGGGCCTGGACGCCTCCATTAATATATTATTTTTTATTTGTGTTTTGGGTTTTGAAAAATAAAATTAAAAGAATGGGGGCGTCCAGGGGCCTGGACGCCCCCATTATGACCCACCCGGGTCCTCAGTTCAAGCATTGGCGGCCACCCGGCAGACACCCTTCTTGGTTTCGGAACCTCCTGATGCGTCTGACTGGTGTTGATGCCGTCCGAATGCCGTGACGAGACGATTCCGGATGCCGAAAAGGGCGGAAGAAGACTCAAGAAAAGGAAGCACTCGAGCGATTCAAAATGCGTAAGCCGTTGCGGGGCGTTGTATAGTAATATGAGACTTTCTCGGGAGACGTCAGGAATGGCGTGTCTACAGCTGCCCCGCCTTGGCGTCTGCTTTGCAAGGGAGCGACACGTAGTGGAATGGTATCGAAGTGGAGTGAAATGAAGTGGGAGCGGAGTGATAAGTTGATGCCAAGGTGTGATGAGACACGCTTCTGACGTACTGTTTGGAATTTTTCCTGAAGTTTCAATGAGACGACCTTGAAGGAGGTCTTTCAAGTCTTGACGGTTGCTTGGACGGAGATCAAATAAATGAGGGTGAAATGTGCACTCAGGCACGAAAAATAAAGGAGACCAACTTCTCGGTGTGGAAGTACCTAGGTCATAAACCTGTAGGTTTCACCTTTGGGAGCGGTTACCAGCCAATGTGGAAGTGCTGCAGCCAAGGTGGGTTAAACAAGGTAAAAAGTAAAGAAATATCTAAGGGTCTATTCAAACAAGGGTCACTCTTGGAAGAGCAGCGTAGGGCCGTTTCAAGGAAACTCAGTTATTTCATTTGGAGTGGAATATCTCATATTTGTAGGAATTGAAACACAACGGCTTTCACAATCGAATCACTTGAATGATCTTCCGCAATAAATCAAAGTCCTATATGAATGCATGCTGGGTTAAAATAAAAATTTAAAACAAACTAAAATAGAAAATAGCCAAGGATAATATTGTCAACTTGTTAAGAACGGGTCAGGATACCGATCCGGTGAGCCGACACTGGGCTGGGGCCCGTTTATCCGCGCACCAACTCACTGAATGGAACCGTCGTCCCCATGCTATCACAAGTTAACGGCCTATCCATACAACCCAAATTCTTCTGGGATCATCACTGTTTTTGTTGAAGGGGAACTCAAATCCCAGATTTGTTCGGGCCGCAAGGTCCTTGACATGTTCTAGTAGCGTAGGTATCGTATACTATGATGCATGACATGGTGAGACCAACCATTGAAAGGTGGGACAGGAGACAGGACAAAGACGTCCGTTAGTAAAACCTGCACAGACTAGCAAAGGTTAGCAACATCAGAAAGTAGCAGAATCACAGCAGAATCGCACCACAGTACAAAGGAGATCCAGACAAAATCTTGACAATGACCACCGATGTGACATGTTCCGTCCTGTAGCGATCTTCCCTTCCTATAAGAACTCCCCTTAGGCTAGTTCATTCCAAAGCACCAAGGTGGGTTTTGGAAGCTCAGGAGAGGAAAGAGAGGAGAATCTAGAGATTTTCAGGATGGAAGGGGAGTCTTCTCGCATTATGAAGAGGAGTAGGCCTAGCAGCGAGATCAGGCGACTCTCCGACCTCGAGGGTCATTTGAGTGGGACGATCATGTCGCATATGGTAAGCTGATTCATTTCAAATTTCTCCACGTGAACCTTCTTCTTACTTTCTTCCTTTCTTCTTCTTTCTTTTCTCTTCCAGCCATATCCACTCTTCCCAGGCCCGAGGAAGTTTTCCAAACTGCCATGGCTTTCAAAGCTAACTTCCAACATCTTCATCGGCATGAGGGCCATACTCTCGAAGTGGCATCTGCAGGGGCTCCTTATTCACGCCAAACACTATGAGGAGATTCGTATGGACTGGGCGGCTATGGGCGCACTAGTGGAGATCTGGCATCCCCAGACCCACACTTTTATCTTCCCGACCTTCGAGGTGACCATCCTCCTCGAGGAGGTGGAACTTCTGCTCGGATTGAAGAAATTCAAGAGTGACGGGAAGGTGAAGGCTATGCGGATGCTGACACGGGGGACTTCCGAAAGCGTTCTTGGAAGCTTCATGCCGCCCGACGCAGCCAAAAAGGTCCGTACTCAAAAGGGGATCGATCTCCAAAAGCTTGCGGAGTGGGTCATGGACGCCCTGAGAGGGTCACCAGACGATGACTATCTGGAGGGAATCATGAAGGGGTTCACCATTTGTCTGGCGGGTGCTCTCTTGTTTCCTTATACCGACAACATGGTGGAGGAAGACCAACTGAGTGCTATCTGCGGGATCTGGCGTGGAAAGAGGGTGGGACCCGCTGTCCGTGCCTACCTGTATAGTGGCCTTACTGTCTCGAGCATGGGTAAGCCTCCTTTTGGTTGCGCACTTGTCCTGAGTTGCTGGATGGATTTGCATTTCAAGTTTGATCACCGTGAGGGAATGCCAACCGCTTCGAAGCTCTTCCAACAAAGCCCTCTTCATTACATAGCCGACGTGTTAGGGTTCGGTGGTACTGTAGTGAACCGCGTTCGTGGCTGAAGAAACGTGAAGACTGGCGGTCTCACTTCCACACCGTGACACAAGGCTTCTTTACTTGCGCACCGGCATGTTTGCTTTCGCTTGATCTCCTCATGAGGCCTTCCCCCGAAGTTGATCTTCAACTGATCGGCGCGACCGAGTTTATCCTTTATAACGTGCATCGATGCTGCCTCCAAGTCGGCATTCCACGCCATTCGTTCCCACTATCGACTGGCATCGTTCCTTTGAAGAAGAGAGAGTTGGGTACTGAAGCGGATGCGAAGGAAGCGAAGGCCGTCAAAGCACCCTGGAAGACAAGTGTTGCGGGAAAGGCCTTAGCGCACGTGGGGGAAGAATGTGAGCTGTGGAGGGCTTATGTAACCGAACTGGGGAAGTTAAGGCCTAAGGCGCCTAAGCCCCTGATGTAGTTCACTCTGCTTTTCTGATGGAATAAAATCTGGCATGGATGTTTTGGACCCTTGTCCCCTTAATTATTATTATCTTTTTTGTGGTTTTTCTTTTTCTTTTTCTTTTGTTTGGATTATATACATACGCTTATCTCTTTTTTTTCTTTTATTATATATTTTTTTGAAATTTTTATTATGGGGGCGTCCAGGGGCCTAGACGCCCCAAACTTTTATTTATTATTTTTTTGGTTTTTGTTTTGGGGGCATCCATGGTCTTGGACGCCCCAAATTTTTATTTATTATTTTTTTTTGGTTTTTTGTGTTTTGGGGGCGTCCAGGCGCTTGGACGCCCCTAATTTTTGAATTTTGAAAAAAATAAAAAAAAGGTGGGGGCGTCCAGGCGCCTGGACGCCCCAATCAGAGTGGTTTCTATATATATAAGGGGGCCTCACCCCCTGCTCACTTGTACTGTTCATTCTGACGACCCCGTCACCCCAGACGACCCATTCTTAGTCCCAATGGAGCGAGAAGGATCGAGCCAGGGTCCAGAGAAGCGGAAACGACGGGCTCGTCGTCCGAGGAGGCTGAGGGATGATGCCGAGGAGGCCGCAGCAGAGGAGATTGCTGCGGAGGAGGGGATGGAGGTGCCTCTTCTGGCCGCGGAGGTCGATGCGGGCGTTGGCGACGTGGGAGAGGACGATCACGACCCGGTAAGCCCTTCGGAACTCTCACTCTGTGGTTCAATAGGCTAAACGGACGGGCGAGAGGCTGTGAGAGAAGGCCGGGGAGTGAGGGAAAGGAGGCGTCCAGGGCCCTGGACGCCTCCACATTTTCTTTTTCTTTTTTTTATTTGTTTATTTATGTAAATAATAAAATAGGATTTTAAAAATAAGGAGGCGTCCAGGACCTGGGACGCCTCCATAATAATATATATATTATTAATATATTTTTTTTGTTTTGGGTTTTTCTATAAAAAAGGAAAATAGAGAGGAAGCGTCCAACGTCTTGGATGCCTCCATAAAAAACCTGAAATTTTTTAAAGATAAGATAACATAAAATAAATAAGTAGAATATGTAGTGTTATTGCTTAATATTATTCATGATGCTGATGTGTTCTTTGTTGGTTTTGTGGTGTGCAGGGCATGATGAAGGGCCAGATCAGCTGGTCCCTAGTGGTGGCAGCATACCGTGGGCTGCCAGACTTCCAGAGGGCGCGTGTGGACGCCATGGGCTTTGGAGCTTTCCTTAGGATCGAGCCCTTCCGGCTCGACCTTCCTCTTATCCAGGCATTGAGGGAGCGGTGGCACGCGCCGAGCCGGGCGTTTCTGATGCCCTGGGGGCACATGGTGCCGACACTAGAGGACGTGGCTCGGATCACTGGGTTACGAGTTGACGGAGAGGCGGTCAGCGGGGTCACCTACCCCGACTACCGAGAGAGTGCCCTGGACCTGCTGTGGTTAGAGACGAGGGTGACTGACAGGGACAGCAGGGTAGTCGGCCGAGTGGAGATTATGGAGGCGCTCGGATTCATCGACCCGCGCCAGCGGGTCAGCGAGACTAGAGCGGAGTTTCTGGCACGACTGGAGGGAGATGCCCGTGCAGCTTTCACCCAGGACCCGAGCGAGCGGGAGCTGGTGGATCTAGACCTCCGGAGGTTTCTTTTCTTCTTCCTGGGCCGCCTTCTACTGGGGACGAAGGGGGATGGCATCCACTGCCGCTTCCTCGGGATTCTGGCGGACCTTGACAGAGTGGGGCACTACGCGTGGGGGCGGCTCTGCTTGCCCATTTGATTGCTGATCTCTCCCAGACTTCGGAGAAGGAGACGACAGTCAGTGGCTTCGTACCTTTTCTCCAGGTAAACATTTTATTTATGCATTCCCACAGTTAAATATGCAATTATTGTACTAATGATGTATGATGGATGCAGGTGTGGAGCTATTACTATTTCTCGATGGGGAGGGCTAGGCATGGGAACAGGAGGGCCGTGCCTCTGGCGCGGCGGTGGAGGCCGGTCGTGGTTGCAGCACCCCACGGCTACCAGCTGGCGTCACTTCGTCGGGAGCTGAGCGAGTATCCTGAGGCCATGGTATGATGCGTATGGTTTTTTGTGTTTTCTTATGTGACTGAATGGCAGCTAATATGATTTATGTATGATGATGTAGGTGGTGTGGAGACCCTACCTGGGCATGGGCGACGCTGGCCAGCCTTGGGTTGTAGCGGGTCTTCCTCGTTTCAGGCGGGACGTGTGGGTCCATTGCCTGAACGAGATCGAGCCGCTTCGGCTGAGGCTAGTTATGAGGACGTTGGGGCTAGCCCAGGAGTGGGTTGATGTAGAAGAGCCGGCCCGCATCGGGTGGAAGACCAAGGGGAAGGCGAAGATTGTGGACTGGCGTACGCGCTTCCCAGCACAGTACCAGGACTGGCAGCAGGGCGGGGTCCCAGTGGTATCCCATGTACAGGACAACACAGATTACATGAGATGATATCGAGCTACGTACGGGGACCGCCTCTCCTTGGGTGGTATGGCAGGGGTAAGTGAAATGAAACTGCTTCACCCTTCTATATGTATATGCATGTGGCAGTAACTTATGTGCAATGCAGGATGCTCGTGACAGCATGATTACCGACCTGCGGGCCCAGCTGGCAGACGCCAGGCGGCAGTTAGTGGCCATCTGACAGGAGTTGGAGATCCTGGTTAGTCCATGCAATGCATTTTTTTGTGACCTAGATTTTTGATGCTTAGCCTTTGACTGACGTTTGTCCCATGTTTCAGCGGGCCCACCAGACAGCGGCAGCCGGGACGGCTGGTGGAGCGGGTTCCAGCTCGCGGGGCCCTCCTCCGGAGGTTTCTGCCCTCCAGGAGCAGCTGGCGTATGCGGTGGCTCGGGCTGAGGAGGCCGAGCGTGACCGCGAGGCTCGAGTGAGTGCTTGCTTGGCCCTGACCCTCTTCTAGCTGCTTTCCTTCCATCACTGTTCTCTTACGGTGCATGCGTGCTTTGACAGGTGGCCGAGATTCGGGAGGCCCTGGCCCGTGCTGTTCGTGCTGAGCAGGAGCGCGATGCCTGGGTGGCAGAGCGTGACGCCCGGATTGTGGATCTAGAGGAGGAGCGGCGACGGGAGGCTGAGGAGCTTCCTCGCGATGTAGTGGATCTGCGGATCGCCCTCGAGCTGTCGAGGAGAGAGGCGATGAGGGAGAGAGAGGAGAGAGAGAGGGATAGGGAGACCGTGGAGAGAGAGAGGGAGAGGGATAGGGAGACCATAGAGAAAGAAAGGGAGTACAGGATGGCAGAGCGATATCGAGATTGGGACGAGAGGAGAGCTCTGGTGGCCCAGGTGTCGGAGCTCCGGCTGAGTCTTGGCACGGCGGAGGGGAAACTTCGGGAGAGTGAGGAGCGGTATCAGAGGGCGAAGGAGCGCGGGGCGCGACTTCGTCAGTCCGGTTCCTTTTCTGTGGGTAGCTTTCTAGTTTCTTCGGCCGAGCAGCGTCGCCGCACCTTGGAGGCTGGCATGGTGCCACCTGGAGAGGCGAGCATGGCTTCTCAGGGTTCGCAGAGGTCGCAGAGGCCCCCTAGGGATCCCCGTCAGAGGAGGGAGGAGAGAGATGACCAGGAGGGTGGTGGTGAGAGTTAGAGAGTTGTTTGTACACCCCACCGTCCTCACTGTATGATGTACTTTTGACTGTTTGTATGAAATGGATTTCGTGTGGTTCCTTTTGTCATGTGCCCTTTTCCTTCCTGCACTTTCTTTCACACCACGTTGTTCACGCTTCACGGGACTTTGCCCTGGACAGGAGGGAACTACTTTGCATGGAGGGTTTTTTTATTCCCCTTTTTTTTTCGCTTTCTTTTGGGTGCGTCAAAGCGCAAGGACGCGTCTTAATCCTCAAATTCAAATTTAAAGCGACGGGTGACCTTCCTTCTCCGTGCCTTACCCGCAAACGAGCCCGCCTTCCGCCGAAACTTGCTCGCCCGTCTTTGTCTTCTTCCACTCGATCGATGGAGTTCGGCGGTCTGGACCACGGCGAAGGTGGAGAGGGACGCGGGACCCCTCGCCCAAGGATGGACGCGCCAGAGCACGGAACGGCGTCTATGGAGGAGGAAGGGCTGCTTCGTGCCCCCGAGGGACCCGAGGGGCCCGATGTCGCGGAGGGAGGTGAACACGGTCTGGTAGGTGCTTGGTTTTCCCCCTCTTTGAACCATTTTGAGTTTTGAAGCAAGCCGTGCGAGGGGGGAAAGGGTTCGGCGAGTGTTGCACTTAAATGATGGATGCATCCTAGACAGGGGACGGTTCTTTTTGACTGATGTGGGACCCCTTTCTTGGTGCATGACATGGCGAGGACCCCGGGCCTGGCCGATGAGTGGGCGAGTGCGGACGAGCCAAGCCGCGTCAGGAGGGAGAGTCGCGGCAAGGCGAGGCTCGAGGACTGGCACGTACGTCTCCCTGGACAGCAAGGGAGTGTATTGGTGCAGGACAACGCCGACTTCCTGCGGCGGCAGAGAGAGAGTTATGCGGAGCTTCCCCAAGCTGGGGACACACGTGGCATCGGCGGCTCGCGCGCCCAATTGTCAGAGGTTAGGCGGCAGCTGGCCATCGCTCAACATGAGCTGTCGCTCCTGGTAAGTTACGTGCGGCACTTTTATCTTCAGAGTTGGGAGTTTCACTGACGGCCGTTGTTTATTTTGTTCCAGCGTGCCCAGCAGACAACGACGGCGGGGATGATTGGTGGCGCATCTTCTAGTTCCTCGGCCCCTTTTCTTGAGATTGCCTCCCTCCGGGAGCAACTTGCCGGTGCAGTGGCTCGGGTGACCTGGGCGGAAGAGGAGCGTGATGCCTGGGTGGCGACTGTAACGGAGCTGCGGCATCGTGGTGAGGAGAGACCTTCTCCAGACATCCTGGAGTTAAGGGTTCTTCTGCAGATGATGAGGAGAGAGGCAGAGAGAGAGAAAGCCGAGAGAAGGTCCGAGCGACAGCGGGATCAGACCGAGAGGAGGGCCTTGGAGGCCCAAGTGAGGGAGCTCCAGCTGGGCCTTCAGGCCGTCGTGCAGAGGCTAGGAGGGATGGAGACGCGCTACGAGAGAGCGCAAGAGTTCGGGGAGCGACTGCGCCAGTCTGGTCGCTTTGCCGCTAGTGGCTTCTTTGCCACGCCAGGGGAGGAGCAGCGAGTCACTGCTGCGGAGCAGGCGCCAAGAGGCGAGGCAGGTGCTGCTACACGAGGATCCCAGAGGCTTCTGAGGGACCCGCACCTCAGGGGAGAGGAGGGGAGCGCCCAGAGAGATGAGTGATGGTGAGGATCGGCGAGCTGGTGGACTCGCCTCCTCCTTATGCTTATGATATTTTTGAGAGCTCATGTAGAATTATGAATGGAGTGATTTGATTTTCTGCTGCTTGTTTTTTTTCTTGTGCGTTCCTTCTTCCCTACACTTCTTCTCCTTTGTACTGTTCCCATGTGATGGGTCTGCCGAGACTCCACACCGAGCGGAGAATCGCGTCTTGTTGTGACCATTTTCCATGGGAATCTACCGTCGAAGTCAATAATGACGGCCCTAGCCCCTTTTCTCGGATGTTGTGTCAAATTTTGCGGACGTCCTCCAAAACATGATAGGGTATCCCTAGACAACATAGGGGGCTAGTCGTCATATTCTTCGTCCAATCAATCACTCTGTGCGAGCGGTGAAGTGACACACGGGACCGCATGGCAGGTGCCTCATCGTGAGGGCTATCATTAACAGGTGATGGAGGTAATCTTGGCCTACACTCCTTCCATTTCTATAAATTCGTGTCCCTTTTATCCTCCCAGGTATATCGAGAGCTAACTCGAGGAGCACAAGTTCTCACGAGAGAGGAGGAGTTCAAAATTCCGAGAGTTGGATGGAGGGCGAATCTTCCAACTCCTCGAAGAGAAGCAGGTCCAGTGGTGGTAGTTCCAGGAGGCTTTCGGACCTCGAAGGGCACTTCAGCGAAAGGCCCCAATCACAACTCGTAAGCCAAGTTTTCTTGCCCCTTTTTTTTCATTCTTCTTTCTTCCTTTCTTTCTGACCAAACCTCCTCTCCGTTCCCTGTATGCGTTGAGTGTGATGAAATCACAGATCTCATGGGAGTTGGTAGTGGCAGCATACCGAGGTCTCCCAGATTTTCAGAAGGCCAGGCTAGACGTGATGGGTTTTGGCACCTTTCTTCGGATCGATCCGATCCAGCTCGACCTGGTCCTGATCCAAGCCTTGTGTGACAGATGGGACCCAGTGAGTCGGGCATTCCTGATGCCCTGGGGGCACATGGTGCCCAGCTTGGAGGATGTGGTCTGGATTACGAGTCTCAAGGTGGATGGGGAGGCAGTGACCGGAGTCACTTACGCGGACTACCGAGAAGGTGCCCAGAAGTTACTGGGTTTGGACCTGGATGGTCGGAAAAATAGGTCGGTAGCTAGGGCGTCCCTCATGGATGCATTAGGGCTCACCGACACTCGTCGGCGGGACGATGAATCCTCAGAAGAGTTCATGGAAAGGATGGAAATAGGATGCCGTGCCGTGTACTGCACAGATTTCGGCGACTGGGAAAGATGCAACATAGATTTGAGGAGATTTCTTCTCTTCCTTTTGGGGAGATTGGTACTGAGCTCGAAAGGGGACGGTATCCAATGTCGATTCCTAGAGCTGCTGTTAGACCTTGAAAGAGTAGGGTATTATGCCTGGGGAGCCGCCATGCTGGCACACTTGTTTGCAGGCCTATTCCAAGAAACAGATCGTGAGATGACTGTGAGTGGTTTCACACCATTCATCCAGGTATTTTTTTTGGTTTTGCTTGTTTTGTATTTTTTTTTATGTTTTTGCAAGGTTCTGATGACCTGCGCCGAGCAGCTGTGGAGCTATTATTACCTCCCTATGGGGAGAGCTCGGCATTGGCGACCCGCGATGGTGCCGCTAGCCAGGCGGTGGGAACCCATCATGAGTGCGGCACCCCTAACCTACCAACTGATGGTGCTAAGGCGGGAGCTACAGGAGTTCCCTGTAGCGATGGTAAACTGGAGACCCTACTCAGACATGGTCGATGCCGACCAGCCATGGGTTCTAGCAAGTCGTGCCCAGTTCGGATGGGAACTGTGGATGCACTGCCTGAATGAAATCGAGCCGCTTCGGCTACGATTAGTTATGAGGACTTTAGGACTGGCTCAAGAATGGGTGGATTCAGCTGTGCCACCTCGTGTCGGGAGAAAGACGCGGGGACCGGCGACCTGCATTGACTGGCGCGTGCGATTCCCCGAACAGTATGAGGACTGGCACCGGGGTGGCACGATTGTAGAATCACAGGCGCGGGATAGCGAGGACTACTTGCGTCTATATAGGACAAAGTACGCAGAGCGGTTCCAACCCCGGGGACTTGTGGAGGTAGGTTTCCCCTTTTTCTCTTTTCTTCTTTCTCCTTTTCTTGGTTTTCTGGTGAAAATGCTGACTCGTAAGGCTGCAGGATGTCCGGGATGCCATGATAGCGAATTTACGAACTCGCTTGGCAGAGATGGAACAACAGTTGGGTAATGCCCGCGGAGCTACGAGCGCCTTGGTAGGTGTACAGTACGTTCATAATTAAAAAACCCAGATTCCAGATGTTGGCCGCTAATTCACGCGGTCGTAGCATGCCCAGATTGGCGCGGCTTCCCCAGCGATGGGAGTAGGTGGTGCCTCTTCCAGCTTATGGATTCCCACCTCAGAACTTGACTTGGTTCATGAGTAACTTGCTCATGCCACGCAGCGTGCTGCGGAGGCAGAAGGGATGCTCCGTATACAGGTAAAAGTTTCAGTGTTGAGTTCTCTTTGTTTACGCCTTATCGCGTATCTGAGATGGTACACTCGACAGGAAAAGGAGACGGAAGAAGCGCTTGCCCAAGCTGCGTAGAAGGAGGCTAGGATAGCAGAACTGGAGAGGGAACTGCGGCGTCATCCTGATGACGACTCCTCTAGGGATGCTGTGGAACTGAGGATCACTCTCTAGTTGGAGAGGAAAGACCGCGAGAGAGAACGTGCAGAGAAAGAAAGAGACGTAGAGAGAGAAAGAGCCAACAAATTGACTGAAAGGGAGGAACGAAGGGCCATGGAGGCCCAACTATTCGAACTCCGAATCAGCCTTGGTCTTGCTGAACAGTGGCTGAGAGATGGTGAGGAGCGCTACCGAAGAGCACGAGAGCGTGGCTTTCGTGTTGGTAGCTTCTCTGCTGCTTCCGTAGATCAACGCCGGGATGTGGGAATAGGAAGAGGAGTACAGAGCGGTAGGAGTACCGCTTTTCGTAGTTGGGTAGCACCTATGAGAGCGTTGTGCCCGGAGAGTAGTGGGACGAGTAATACAGAGAGAGAGGGCGGAACTTGATGTAATTTTTTTTGGTTTTTTTGGAATAAAATACAAGGTTCGGTTTGTTTGTTTTTCACCTTTGCTTCTGTTACCTGAATCCCTGCACACATCACTGAAACAAACAAATCAGAATTTCTGTTCTGACTTGGCCCCTTACTTAATAAGCAAATGGTCACTGTGACTGTCCTTGATAATTGGTCAAGGGGTCAAGCCTTTATTAACGAAGGCAATGGAAAAATGTGGTGACGATAAATGCGACAGGCAAGCACACGAATGCAAGCGGTATTAAAAGTGAGATACTGCACGCAAATGCGATCATGCAAAATTGATTTGTTTTCTTTTTTTATATTTGGCATTTTTTTTGTTTTATCATAAAAAAGATTTTTTGTTTGCAAATATGTACATTTCCTTTTTTCCATTTTTTTGTTGTTTTTATCATTTCAATTTTTTTACTGCTAACGCCCGGCAAGCACCCAAATGGCACCTAACCTACGTGAGAAAAGGGGTTTCTTACTAACCTCCCAGGTATCCTAAGTGCACATCTAGGTTGATTTGGGCCTCTAGACCCCTCGAATGATGATCCTGCCGGCTAAGACTTACCCTGATGACAATACTGTCATGCCATGCTTAGGCTCCCAGTTGCTTCCGACCACAGGGATTAACCCAAAAGGTGTTCGAGGTAAATGATTTGCCCGACCTAGGTCTATTTCCTCACAACTCTAGATGGTATATGATGGAACACCCTGGAACCCTAACGACCAACCGCGCGACGCTGACCCGGAATCAGACGCCGTCGCACCCATAGGTGACGCGCTTGCATTGGCCTAAGCCCGAGGTTAAACAAGAAGACATCAAGGTGGTAAACAGGGGTCTTGACCAGCCAGAAACATGGAGACTCCTTCGCAGCGATAGTTTTTACTTTTCAAAGTAGGCAACCATATGTGTATATTAAAATAAGGTCGCAGACCCTGGGCAGTTTTCACCTTTCAGAAACACCATCGAACCTTCATCTTTAGAGGAAGAAGGAAGAGCGTGGGGGATAAACCTCCTGAGAGGATCAGCAAAATCGTTAACCCGGCAAGCGAATAAGGGCCCATTAACTCTTTCCTTTCGGACAACTTCGGACCAAATCTCGAGCATTTACATTCCACGGCCCCTTTTGTGGATTCAGACTTTTGCTTTGAGGGGTTCCGTTTATCGCAACAGGCACGGTCACGACCAGGCTTTTCTCTTGATTTTGATTTTGTATTTCTTTTTGTGAGGGAGATATAGTCGTTTGACGTTTGTGGGCTCCCTTTTTGTATGCCTACGGGGACACTGCCCTCTTCTCGTGCTCTGATCGATGCTCGAGGAAATGGATCCTACTCTTGCCTTTAGGGTTTGAGTTTCGGTTTCTCATGCTCAGCGTTTTAAGGGCACCGACTGTCTCATTTGGTCGAAGAGAAAAGAATAAAGATTACAGCTTCCGGAGATCTTCTGGGTGACGCTCCACCGTAGGTGATGCTACCGACTTTTTTGAATAAAATATATAAGTGAGCACATGTTAGCTTCCTTCGAGCGAGCGTAGGCCGACGTGGCCGGACAGGGATCTCCACGGTTCTGGCAAACCAAGACCCGGTGCCTACCAAGCCTTGATGGGCCCTATCCTAACATGAAGGTTAAATGCAGGGACTTAACTACATGGTGACTGCCAGGCATCGGCATTTTGAATTTTCCATATTTTTAGTGGTTTTCAGTATTTCTTTGTTTTTGATGTTTTTATCTTTTCATCATTTTTTTTGTTTGTGCTAAGGGTAGTATTTCTTAAGATAAAGCCCATTCCAAGGGTGGGATAACTCGGTCCCTTCGGCGTTGATTAGCTTGTAGGCGTTGCCAGGGTACACGGCTTGAATTACAAATGGTCCTTCCCAATTGGGTTGGAGCTTAGAACGCGGCCCTCCAGGTTTGACAAAAATTCTTTTTACGACCATCTCACCGACTTTGAATTTTCTCTCAACGACTTTCTTTTGATAAAAGCGAGCGAGTCTATTTTGATACACACGCGCGTGTTCGGCAGCGGCCAGCCGTTTCTCATCCAAGAGTTCCAACTGGGCGAGGAGTGAATTACGACGATCGTCGAGGGAAATTCCTCGTCCAATTGTACCCTGAGAGAAGGGATCAGAGTCTCGTACGGGACTACCGCTTCCATACCATAAGTAAGGGCAAATGAGTCTGCCCGGTGGGGGTACAGATTGAAGTGCGATAGGCCCATAGGGCTTCGATAAGTTTTTCTGGCCAGTCTGAAAACTTACTAGACTCGCAGGTTTTTTTGATGATTTTGAGCAATGTTTTATTGGTGGCCTCCGCTTGGCCGTTACCTTGTGGGTAATAAGGCGATGAATGATGCAATGCAATTACGTACCTTTTGCAGAGGTCCTGTAGGTCCTGAGAAATGAACTGTGGCCCATTGTCGGTGACGATTGTGCTTGGGATGCCGAATCTGGCGAGGATGTTTTTCATGATGAACTTGCAGACTGTTGATGCCTTGATTTCCGCGTAAGCTTCGGCTTCGGCCCATTTGGTGAAGTATTCCGTCGCAGTAAGGATGAAAGATTTCTGCTTGGTGAGGGAATTGGGATCACCTAGGGGACCAATGATGTCGAATGCCCACATGGAGAAAGGCCATGGGGAGGATATTGGATGAAGTGAGGAAGATGGTGAATGGATTTTATCGGCGTGAAGTTGACACTTGACACACCTACGGACATAGACAGCACAATCTTCTTCCATAGTGGGCCAGTAAAAGCCTTGCGAATGATCTTCTTGGCGAGCATCTGACTATTCACGTGGCCACCGCACACACCCGAGTGCGTCTCCTCTACACATTTCCAAACCTCATCGTCACCAAGACATCTTAACAGAATACCAGTAAGGCTCCTCCTATAGAGTAGACCTCCAACCAAAGTATATTTCTGAGCCACCCTTCTTATGGCTTTCTTGTCCTCTGTGGTGGCCCCTTCAGGATAAGACTGATCTTGGCAGTATTTGACAATTTCATAGAACCATGGTTTCTCTTCATCAGCCAGTTCTTCTTCGGCCTCTGCCAACATGATCTCCCTCTTCTCAAGGATATCTTCCTGCAGGATCTTTCTTGCTATCCTGTCTTTGATGTTTACGTAGGAAGCATCGTCGATTGCAGGGGCGTGAAGTTTGTAGATGGAAATGGACTTAAACCATCTTCCTAGAGGGAACCTTATGGATGATGCCAACGAGGCGAGGGCATCGGCGAGAATATTCTGATGACGAGGGACATGAACAAAGATCAGTTTGTGAATAGTTTGGCAAAGGCAGCAGTGAGTTCTTGGTATGGCTTGAGTTTGGGATCGCGAGTGCGATATTTAGTGAGCACCTGGCGAAGGATGAGTTGACTATCACCTACGACTCGCAACTCAGTGATACGAAAAGAATGAGCGAGTTCTAGGCCAGCTAGAAGAGCTTCATATTCGGCTATATTGTTGGTGACTGGAAATTTGAGCTGGTATGCCAATGGGAATGTGAGGCCTTCAGGCGACAGGAGGGCGATGCCGATTCCTCTCCCTTGAGAATTCAGAGCTCCATCAAAATATAGCGTCCACATTGGCTCATCTGATTGGTTGACGGACATTAGTTCCTCATCTGGAAACTCTGATTGGACGGGATCGAACTTGGGAAGAGGATGGTGAGCGAGATGCTCGGCTATGACATAGCCTTTAATCACCTTTTGCTGGATGTAGGTGATGTCGAACTGAGAGAGAAAACTTTGCCAGCGTGCTAGCCTATCCGTAAGGACGGCTTTCTCCAGAAGGAATTTGATAGGATTCATTCGAGCAATCAAGTGGACCTCATGAGCCAAGAAGTAGTGCTTCAATTTCTGCACTACCCAAACGAGGGCAGCACAGGTTTTCTCCATGACGGTGTACTTCTGCTCACAGGGATTGAGAAGTTTGGACAAGTAATAGGTTGCCCGTTCCTTGCCTTCTTCATCAGCTTGTGCGAGGACGGCTCCACGGAGTCATCCAAGACTGAGACGTAAAGGATCAGAGGTTTTTCTGGTTTGGGTGGAATGAGAACGGGTGGACTAGCCAGATATTCCTTCAACCCTTCAAAAGCTTTCTGACATTTAGAATTCCAGTGGAATTCTACTCCTGGCTTGGTCAACTCGTAGAGAGGTCTACACCTTTGTGAATGTTGAGACACAAACCGACGAATAAACTGCAACCTCCCGATTAAACCTCAGACTTCCCTCAAATTCTTGGGAGGCGGCATATCCCTGATAGCCTTAGCTTTGTCGGGATCTATCTCGATCCCTCTTTTGCTCACAATGAACCCCAGCAATTTACCTGACGACACACCAAACACACACTTTTTCGGGTTCATTTTCAATTGGAACTCCCTTGACCTCTGCAAGACCTTAGCCAAAACTTCTGGATGTTCCATCCTGGTCCTTGATTTTACCAATAAGTCATCCACATACACTTCCAGATATATGTGCATCATGTCATGAAATATGGCCATCATCGCTCTTTGGTAAGTAGCTCCAGCATTCTTTAATCCGAACGGCATGACCACGTAACAATATGTTCCCCAAGGGGTAGTGAATGACGTCTTTTCCTGATCCTCTTCTGCCAAACGAATTTGATTGTATCCTGAAAATCCATCCATGAATGAGAGGGTTTCGTAGCCTGCCGTGTTATCAATCAACACATCAATGTGAGGTAAGGGAAAATCATCATTTGGACACGCGCGGTTAAGGTCCCGGAAGTCGATACAAATCCTGACTTTCCCATCTTTCTTCATGACCGGGACAATGTTCGCCACCCATTGAGGATAAAGAACGACTCTAATGAACCTGGCTTTGTGGAGCTTATCGACCTCTTCTTTCATTTTCAAAGCCATTTGAGGGTGGAAACGCCTTAACCTTTGTTTTACTGAGATGGACCCTAGTTTTAGGGTTAAACGGTGTTCGACCAAGGTTGAATCCAGACCCGGCATATCCTCGTAGCTCCATGCGAACGTGTCCTTATATTTCTTGAGAACCTCAATTAATGCCTCTTCTTCAGAGGGTGATAGGTTGTCACTTATGAGGATGATCCTAGGGTCTTCCTCAGTTCCCAAGTTGACTTCTTTGGTGGATTCTTCTACGGCGGTTGACGGCTCGTCGAATCTCCTCATTCCACTAGCGTATGCGCCCGCCGCATCCTCATATTCTTCACCCTCATCTTCAGTGGGGCATTCTTCATCCGTGATCTCGTAGACTCCATACCCTTCATCAAATGCACAGTTGCCCTCACATTCTATTTCTGGTAGCCGGATGAGATTTTCTAGCAACTAGGGGATGGCAAGGAGGGCTTGACACCTGGCGGCTAAATCCAGAAGGAATCGACGAGGGATCTGCCTACCCTTGGATTTCTTCCTAGGTACTACCCTTGGCCTATCATTCCTAGATTGACTGATAATATTTACAGAAGAAGAGGAAAATGAAGAGGATGGTGTAGAATGTACAGGAGAAGACCCCTCAGAGGAGGGGTAGAAAAGGTCGCTCATCGGACCTTGGACGGGTGGTCCGCAAGGCGGTACGCACCCGTGGGAGATGTAGGAGGTTTCCTCAATGAAGATGTGTTGTTGGGGAGTTTGAAAATTGACGTTTTTTTTTCGTTTTCATTTTTAATGACGAAGCAGTGAAAAGAGATTGGAGGAGAGAGAATAGTGGTTATGGCTAGAGGATTGTGAGGCTCATAGAGCAGATCATGGTTGAAGACCTGGCGCGGGTTGAAAAGCCCGCGTAGGTATGTAAACAGAGAAGGCGATCTGGGAAGATCATCAGACAATTGTCTGGCCCAGGAAGAAGATATCAGCAAAGACTAAGACGAGTGGATGGAGAAGATGGCGGCTAATGAGCCGTCGACGGCAATGTTGAGGACGGATGAAGATCCGTCGATGACAGAGTCCTTCTGGCGAGGACGAGGATAGTTTGGAACCTTGGCAAGAGTGGTAATATTCTCTGGTATTCCAGAAATCAATGGTGGTCCTTCAGGCTGCGGAGACGAGAACATCCTTTCCAGTGCAATGGAAATGTCCCGTATGTCGAACCATTTGTTCCACTCGCATTCCGGATCTTTGATCTTGCCTCTTTTGGTGATCCTCAGATATTTTTCAGCCAAATATACAGCATGTGATCCCCCATATGCTTCTCGTGGGTGATCTCCCATCTGAACAACGGGCCCTCTGTTGAAGTGGTTTGATAGAGTCCATGTGAGGGGCTTCCAATCCACCTTGAACGGTCCTTTGAAGCCTAGGCCAAACCTGTAGTTCGGCCTAATTTCCTTTGGCGGTTTAAGCCTACCCTGTAACTGTGCGCCCAGACCTTTACCCTGTTGGTACCCGATGTTCCTCATAATCTCCCACCCTTTGGAGTGAAAAGGGAGACATGATGTTGCGGTTGTCCTGACCGGCTCCTTTGGTGCTAGTGGAACGTGAGATAGATCACGCACGTCCAGCAATGACAATATGGGCCGATGAGATGGCCACATAGAGGGCAGAGAGGTGTTGATAGCATCCACTGTGTGAAGGACAGGTGTACTGACCACTTTAATAATCCTCCCATTGTAAGGAAACTTCAAACACTGATGGTTGGTGGAAGGCACAGCGTCCATGGCTTCGGTGTAAGGGCGACCTAGTATAGCCTTGAATGTGGGGTACATGTCGAGGACATGGAATTCCGTGGGAATTGACATGGGGCCTAGTTCTGCCTTCAGAATAATCATCCCCTGTGGCGGCCTTTTGCTATTGTCATAAGCCGTGACCGTGATCGAGGAAGGTCTTATTTGTTCCTCGTCGACCCCACACAACTGAAGAGTGCTCATGGAGATCACATTTATGGACGCGCCTGTATCCACAAGACACAGGTTTATAGATATCCCATTAATTTTTATTGAAATGCACAATGCATATTTCCGAGCTTCCTTGGGAGCGAGCTCGTAGTTGTGGAACATGATGGCCGGTTGTGTGTCTGTTGGGGTCAGGACGGTCAAAATCTTCTCCACGGGGAGGTCCTAATTAACCATGACTTTTTGAAGGTATTCCATCAAGGCCGCCTGGTGGGATGTGGATCTTTGAAGTAGCTCTAGGATGGCCCTCCGAGCAGGTGTCTTGTCCAAGTGTTTCAATAGATCATACTGTGTTCCAGGGATAGCTCTTTCTGGTTGTTCTCCATCATCCTTCTCTGGCTGAGATTGCTCAAGATTCTGACTGTTGTGGGGGAAAACCCTGTGGAAAATCCTTCCACTCCGGAGCACCATTGCCTGCGGCTTTTGTACCTCTGTGAGGGTAGCAGTGGGTTTTAACAGAGGTTTGAGGGGTAGTGGTGGAGGAATGGTCGATGAAGCAGGGGTGATGACGGGAGCAGGGATTCTGATGAGGGGTTTGTTAGGTGGGAGCATGGTGGAGGTAGAGGGGATATTACGCGGATTATGAAGGATAAGGGGTCTGGAAGGTGGAGGTGGAGACGAAGTAGAAGTGGGTAGGGCTTGAAGTGGGCAATGATTTTGAGGTGGGCGATGAGTAATGAGTGGTTTTGAAGGCATTAGTGGTGATACGGTGGAGAAAGATGGGGTTATGTATGGTTGACGGATGATAAGGGGTTTAGAAGGCGTAGGGGTAAATGTGGTAGAGGTGGATGGTAAAGTGGGGGAGTGAGAGAAGATGAGAGGGTGTGAAGGCGTCGGTTGATAGGAGATCGGGGTACGGATGAGAGGGCGTAATGGTAGTGGAAATGGTGAAGGCGATACTGACGCGGGTTGATGAGAGAGAGGTGCTACCCGGGCAAGGCGAGGGGGTTGCATAACGATGGGGTTGGAGGAAGAAAGAATAGAGGTACTTTCCTGGTGCCACACCTGCTCTCTCCCAACTTCCGGGAAGGAGGAGATGGGGTTAACCTGATGATTGGGCTGTTGGTGCTCTGGTAATGGATTCTGGATTATGCCCATGTCGGGCTGTTGTTGTGGGGCATGTTGAAGCTGTTGTTGTTATTGTGGTTGCTGTTGCTGCTGCTGTTGTAACTGCTGCTGTGGCCTATGAGGAGGTCTCCTAGCCTTAAGAGCGGCGACGTATCATCTCATTTCATCCCAATCTATTTGATGTTCATCATTCATATCGTGGATGTAATCTTTGAAATGGAAGCAGTAATCTACTGTGTGTCCTGGCTGCCTGTGGTAGACGCAGTATTTGGAGGTATCAACATTTGGGGGCCACATGGGCCTTTTTCTGGGTAGGGCGAGTTGGTTTGATGCCATGAGGGCATTAAAAATGTCTGCTAAGGTTTCTGGCAATGGTGGATAGTAGGCTCTCTTGGGACCGAGCGGCCTCCTTTGTTGCTGTTGGGGACCATAGTTCCCCGGGGGTGGAACTTGGTTGTACTGAAGTGGTGGTTGTTGTTGCTGAGGTTGTGGTTGTTGTTGCTCGGGTTGGCGTAATGGAGGCATATTATCCTGGGGTGGATTATTTTGGGGTGGAGGATGAAGAGGGAAAGGACCTGGTTGGAGGGGAAGTCGGGGCATTTGTGGAGGCCTTGGGTTGACCGTATAGTTGGCATTGTTGACCGCACCCACTTGCTCATTTGTCACGACCCCTTCTGTGGCTCCGCCCGGGACACCAGCGCCTGTCTTTCTGACTACTTTAGGCTTCGGTGACTCAAACATGTTCATAATGGGGGAGTCTTTTAACTGGGTTTGGATGTATCGGGCCCTTTCATAGAGTTCCTCCATTGTAGTAAGTTTATTCATGGCCAGGGCGTGTCTGAACTGTGGGGTTGCATTAGACACAATCATCTTCACTTGTTCGGGCTCAGAGAGGGTATCCCTTATTCTTTCTGCCAGAGACCTCCATCTATCAGCATAGCGGACAAAATTCTCATCGGGCTTCATCTTTTCGGCCACTAGGTCGGTAATGGAGAGTGAGGGACCGACCCTATCCCTATATTTCTGCAAGAACCTTCTTTGGACTATTTCAAAATTCTCGGCCTCGCGGGGCTCTAAGGAATAGAACCACTCAAGCGCGGGACCATCCAATGATCTCCGAAAGAGGTATGCCAGTGACCTCTGATCGTTTTGCCAATAGGAGGATTCATACATGAAATCCTTGAGGTGAATGAAGGGGTTGCCGGTACCATTGTATCTGCGGTACGTGGGCATTTCGGAGGGAGGAAGATGAATGACGGGAAGGATTGGCAAAGTAACCTCCGGGGTGGCTTTCACGTCCACCATCCTTCTCAGATTTTGAAACTGCTCATCCATGCGATTGAACCTATTGAGGAGCGATTGGGCGAGCTCCTCTGGAGGTGAAGGTGGCACTTGCCACTGGGGGAGAAACTGTCTCCCGGAGACTTGAGGGGGGAACTCGGAATGAGAGGGAGCTGTCGGACCGCCGACAGTTGACCCTGGCTGAAGCGGTGTGTGGGGAACAACGGGAGTTTGAGATTGTGACGAGAACTGGAATGAGGGTGGTTGTTGGCTCGCTTGTCCTTGAAGCGAGGGAGACTGGATGGCTTGTGCCAATGAAGGAGATGGAATGGCCTACACGGTCTCTTGGAGAGGTGCGATGGCCGGAGTTGATTCCTGGGGCGTGGGGGAAACAGATTTCCCCTTCAGAATGGCCTGGAAGGCCCGGAGCTGTTCAGAGGTAAGCTCCGTGTTGGCGAGGATGCCCAGTAAGGAAGAGATATCCTGTGGTGGGGACGTGTCCCCGGTAATAACCCGCACCTCATGCGAGGGCTCATGAGAAGGACCCGAGTCCATAGCATAGACTCGCGGGTCGGCTGACAAACCACGACTAGAGTGGTTTTCCTCAGAAGACTCGTGAGTCATGCTCACAGTTTTCCCAGAATGCAAAAACTACACTAGCAAGCAGGTATCAGAGATTATCAAACAAGTGGATGCCTTTACGCCTTTTTTTGTGTTTTGATTTTGATGATTTTTTTGTATTTTTAGCGAGATCCGAAGTTCACACAAAATGGGGGGCCTTAGTTTATTTTTGTTTCACCGCCGTGTCAGCTAGGGTCTCTCGTCTCACCACGAATGAAATGACTAACTTCGGGGAACTTCAATGGTACAACCAGCCCAGTGAACGAAGAGGAGATTCTTCGATGTCGGGGACTTACGGAGGTCCCAGTGGAGGAGATTCTAGTCCGTTGAGAGGAATTCTCAAACGGAGAGTCCTTCCTTCACCGGGAAAGGGTGATCCTAAAAAAAATGAAAAAAGGATAGAAAAGAGGGATGGATGCATGCAATGAAATGCTGACAGAGATATGGAGTGGGAAAACAACAGAAATAACAGACATATAATAAACAAACAACCAATCAAAACTGACAGTGCTGCCGTGAGCACGACGGGGGCGCGCGCGGGCGCCAAGGTGGAGAGGCACGGATGGTGCCGAACTTACAAGGGTAGCCAAAAGGAAGCAGTAGAGGTCCCACCGTGATCGCCAATCTGTGAGCGACGTCACGCGGTTCGGGGTGCGAAGAGGACGCGGAGCGCGCGGGCTCCTTTTTGTTTGCTGCAACACAGAAATAAGAGAAAAGAGAAGGGGCCACCACGGGAGATTGCTCCGGTGGGGCGAGCGGGACAAATGTAATATAGCGAGATATGGGGGTTAAACGGCCATAGCGGAAAGTGACTCGCCGCGACCTCGGGGGGATGGGAATAGTGCAGAAATTAAATAGCAAGAATTGAAACGGCCATTGGGGAAGTAACTCGCCGCGGCCTCGAGAATATGAGCAGATAAGAATATAACAGAATATAAGGAGAATATAAAGAGCGGGAATTTAAACGGCCATTGGGGAAGTGACTCGCCGCGGCCTCGAGAACATGAATAGATAAGAATATAATATATAAGAACGGGAATTTAAACGGTCATTGGGGAAGTGACTCGCCGCGGCCTCGAGAATATGAATAGATAAGAATATAACATATAAGAACGGGAATTTAAACGGCCATTGGGGAAGTGACTCGCCGCGGCCTCGAGAATATGAGCAGAATACAACAGAATATAAAGAAAGTATAAGAATGGGAATTTAAACGGCCATTGGGGAAGTGACTCGCCGCGGCCCCGAGAACAAGATGTGATCGCCAGGGGCCGAAAGACCCCAAAATAAAGAAAGTGATCGCGCCTACCTCAAGAGCGGGAGATGGCGTGTTGCCTCTTCCTCCCCCTTCGGCCGACCGACGGAGAGGGCTTTCCTTGGGTACCCTTGCAAAACAACGACAAACAAGTAACGAGTGGATTAGAAAGATGAAGGTGTAGTATTCAAATCCTTGCGATAAAAATAACGAAATGATGGCAAGACACACACCTGGTTGGTGTTGTCTTTTAAACCCCTCTCGGACTCGAGTAGGAGGAAAATGAGATGATGGATGCAAGAAGTATATAAGAAGAGGTGCCCTTATGAAGGGGGATAGATGATGCGAGATGATGAATGCAAAAGAACTAAGAAGAAAAGGAAAGGATTGGCTTATTGGATGTGCCGATGGTGAAATCCGGCGGAGCTCCGGCAGCGTAGGGATGGCGTGGAAGCGCGGTGGATGAAGACGACCTTCCTCTCACGAGCGTGGGCACCCGAGAAGCCGGCAGAACCTCCACCTACAAAAGACCCCACGGGTTAGAAAATGACTCCGGTAGCCTCTGGGCTCCGGCAGCCTATCGGATCTCTTCGAAGCTCTCCGTGAACTGAGGGGGTGGGCCTCTATTTATAGGGCTCCAAAGGATGGAGGCGTCCAGGACCCTGGACACCTCCATCAGGGCCGAACTAATATTTTATTCTATTTTTATTCATTTTTTCGGATTATTTTTGTGGAGGCGTCCAGGGCCCCGGACGCCTCCAACAGGTCCACCGAACACCACCGACGGCCGCACGCGGTTTGACACAACGCGTGGTTTTGTGAGCGGCGCCTCATGATTTAGAAATGGGCGCGTCCAGCTTCCTGGACGTCTCCATAATTTGGCTTTTTTCACACACGACAAACCATCGTTCGGTGGGCGGCGCCCGTGAGAGAGTTGATGGAGGCGTCTAGGGGCCTGGACGCCTCCATAAATATATTATTTTTATTTTTGTTTTGTCTTTTTATGCCAAAGCTGGCATTATAAATTTTTTATTTTTGTTTTTATGGAGGCGTCCATGGGCCTGGACGCCTCCATTAATGTATAATTTTTTATTTTGTTTTGTCTTTTTATGCCAACTGGCATATATATATATATATATATATATATATATTTGTTTTTATGGAGGCATCTAGGGGCCTGGACGCCTCCATTAATATATTATTTTTTATTTGTGTTTGGGTTTTGAAAAATAAAATTAAAAGAATGGGGGCGTCCAGGGGCCTGGACGCCCCCATTAAGACCCACCCGGGTCCTCAGTTCAAGCATTGGCGGCGCCCTGGCAGACACCCTTCTTGGTTCCGGAACCTCCTGATGTGTCTGACTGGTGTTGATGCCGTCCGAATGCCGTGACGAGATGATTCCGGATGCCGAAAAGGGCGGAAGAAGACTCAAGAAAAGGAAGCACTCGAGCGATTCAAAATGCGTAAGTCGTTGCGGGGCGTTGTATAGTAATATGAGACTTTCTCGGGAGACGTCAGGAATGGCGTGTCTACAGGTAGTCTGAAGCTGGTGTTTAATCCATATGACTTGTGTTCCACAACTCCCTCTAGCCACATATTCAGCTTCTGCAGTGGAGAGGGCCACAGAATGTTGTTTCTTGGAGCCCCAAGACACTAAACACCCACCCAAGAATTCACAATGGCCACTTGTGCTTTTCCTGTCTAGTTTACAGCCTGCATAGTCAGCATCTGTGTATGCTACTAGGTTAAATGTGTGAGATGCAGGAAACCATAAACCAAGAGAGTGACTAGCTGACAAATATCTGAAGATTCTTTTAACTGCAGCTAAGTGTAGTTCAGTAGGTCTAGACTGATACCTTGCACACATTCCTACACTGAATTGTATATCAGGTCTAGAGGCTGTCAAGTAAAGTAGTGATCCAATCATACCTCTATAAAGTTTGGCATTTACTTCTTTACCTGTCTCATCTGCATCCAATGAAGTATTGGTGCCCATGGGTGTAGTAATGTGCTTTAAGTTTTCCATGCCAATCCTTTTGAACAGTTCCATTGTGTATTTGGTTTGGTTGATGAAGCACCCATCTTCTAGCTGCTGTACCTGTAATCCAAGAAAATATTTTAGTTCACCAACCAAGCTCATTTCAAATTCAGCAGACATCATGGTAGAAAATTCATCACATAGTTCATGCTTAGTTGATCCAAATACAATGTCATCTACATATACCTGAACTATGATGAGATCTTTATTCATGCCCTTGGTAAATAAAGTCTGATCAACTTTACCTCTTTTGTAGCCCTTGCTGATCAGAAATTCAGACAATCTTTCATACCAAGCTCTTGGAGCCTGCTTTAGACCATACAAGGCTTTGTTTAACCTGAAAACTTGGTTAGGTTGAGGAGAATATTGAAATCCAGGAGGTTGTTTAACAAAAACTTCTTCTTTAATAACTCCATTTAAAAAGGCACTTTTAACATCCATTTGTTGGAGTTTTATGTTCTTTGAGCATGCAAAGGCAAGCAACAATCTTATAGCTTCCATCCTAGCAACAGGTGCATAGGATTCATCAAAGTCTACACCGAATTCCAGACAGTAGCCTTTGGCTACTAGTCTGGCCTTATTCCTCGAGATAATTCCATCTTCATTCATCTTATTTTTGAACACCCACTTGGTTCCTATGACATTAATACCATCTGGTCTTGGGACAAGCTCCCAGACATTATTCCTTTCAAACTGACCTAATTCCTCACTCATAGCATTGACCCAAGCTTGATCAGCTAAGGCCTCTTCTACTGTTTTGGGTTCAATTTGTGAGACTAAAGCAATTAAGTCATCATTATTCACATTTCTAAAATGAGACCTAGTCCGAAGAGGATCTTCAGGATTGCCTATGACTTTATCTAAAGGATGGTCTTTAAGAAATCTGATATTTGTTGAAGACTCACCTGTTTCTCTTGGTCCTTCCTGATTGGGGGAATTTGTTTCTCCACTCGGCTGAGTCTTTTCTTCCTCCTGTTGGTATTCTAGAAAATCTCCACCATGATTGGAGTTCCTGTCAAGATTTTCAACATTAGGAACATCTTTCTTTTCACTAAAAAGGATGTGTGGAGACTCTTCCACTTTCTGATCAGATATGTTAAATACCCTATATGCCCTTGACACTTCAGAATAACCCAAGAAAATTCCAGGTGTGCTTTTGGCTTCAAACTTGTCTAAATCTTTCTTATCATTGTTATGAATAAAATATTTTGCTCCAAAAATTCTGAAATGAAACAAGTTTGGTTTCTTACCTTTTAGAAGCTCATAGGGTGTTTTCTTGTGTATGGGTCTTACCATGGCCCTGTTGATTATGTAGGTTGCTGTATTGGCCGCTTCTGCCCAAAACCTTCTAGGTAATTTGCTTTCAATCAACATGGTTCGGGCCATCTCCACCACTGTTCTATTTCTTCTCTCCACAATCCCATTTTGTTCAGGTGTCCTGGGAGAAGAAAACTTGTGAGTTAGCCCTTCTTTGTCACAAAGTTCAGTAAACATGGAGTTTTCAAACTCACCTCCATGGTCAGATTGAATAGAACAAACCTTGTACTTCCCTTCTTGTTTGACCTTATTGAAAAATAGGTTAAACTTTTGAAATGCATCACTCTTATTTGCTAAGAAAAATATCCATGAATATCTAGAGAAGTCATCTATGATGACATAGCCAAACCTGTTTCCATTGAGACTCTGAGTTCTAGTGGGACCGAAAAGGTCCATATGAAGAATTTCCATTGGTCTAGAAGACAATGGCTCAGATCTTAATTTAAAGGAATTTCTGGTCTGTTTGCCTAGAGCACAGGCATCACATGCTTTTGATATTGAGTTGAATTTAATTCTAGGCATGCCTCTAACTAAATCATGCTTGACCAATTTATTTAAAGTTGAAAAGCTAGCATGACCTAGACGTCTATGCCATTCAAAGGCATCATTTTCAGAATTGGCAGATAAGCAAATAGTAGATTCAGATTTCTCATCTAAGTCTACAATGTAGACATTATTAATCCTGTTGGCTACAAATTTAACCATGTCAGAATTTGTTTCAAGGATTTTGCATGAACTATCATCAAATACAACCCTGTGACCCCTGTCACATAATTGGCTAATGCTAATCAGGTTGTGTTGAAGCCCTTCCACAAGTAAGACTTTTTCAATGGAGTTTGTGGAAGACTTACCTACTGTTCCAACTCCAATTATTTTACCTTTGTTCTTTCCTCCAAACTTGACCAGACCCCCTGGCTTCATCTCTATCTTGCTAAACTTGGATCGTTCTCCTGTCATATGCCTGGAGCAGCCACTATCGAGGTACCACTTGTTGTCTTCAGCTGCCAGGCCGACCTACACAGATACATCAAGCAGAGTGATTTGGAACCCAAGATGAGTTGGGTCCAATGACATTGTTCAAATCTCTGATCAAGTGTTTAGGTATCCAGATTTGTTTCAGCATGGTTTTCTCTGGCACCTTCCTTTCTGGTTTATTAAAGTTGAATCCAGCTGAACTGGAGAAGTGAGTTCTATTCCATTCATTAGTCTTCCTATTCCTAGGAAATTTCCTGTAGGCTTGTTGATTAGCATATCTTTGACCATGAAAGTTATTTCTCCAGTAGGTCCTGTTTGGACCCATCTGATTGTTGTAATTCCAGCTCTTATTCTGGTTTGCTTTCTTGGTCCATCTATCATTTGTGTTCTGGTAAGTGGGCTTAGTGTTATTCTTCATAAAATTCATTCCCATCTTAAATGGTTGTCCAGTACTGATTTTTGTGTTTTCTTTAGGACTTTGAATTTCCTTAGAGCTGTTTGAGCTAGATGGTGTGTCCATCTTTTCTTTTCCCTTCTCTGGGCAGAAGGTGATGGTCTTGAATTACAAGGGTCTCTTGTTGGTTGGGTCGTAGCCTAGACCTTCCTTATTGAAATTGACCCTAGTTCCTAGTATAGCATCTAAGCTAGTCTTTCCTTGGATAAACTTTTCTAAGACTTTCTGTTTGTCTTCCAGCTCCTTTTGAAGGGACTCAGAATTTTTTAGGAGTTCAACATTTACTTTCTTCACAGCTTCATATTTCTCTGAATTCACTCTAATTTCATTCATGCTTTCTTCAATTTTAGTTTTGAATTCATTGAGCTATTTTTGACTTTCTTGAGTTTCTCCCTTGAGCTTATCATTTTCTTTCCTTAGTGAGGTCATTTCTTCTAGTTGTTCTTTTAGCTTTTCATTTTCCTCACAGACTAGAGTTTGTTCTTCAACATTTGTGTTAAATTTTCTTTTCAGAACTCTGTGCTCTTTACTAAGAGAATTAAATTTATCTAACAAATCACCATAAGCATCCTCCCAGTCATCAATTGAGAAATTTTCAAAAATATTTATTACCTCCTCTTCACTGTTTGCCATAAGGCAAATTCCATCTTCATATTCTTCTGAGGAAGCATCTTCAGGGTCTTCTTCTTCCTCGCTCCATGTGCAGACCATCGCCTGTGGCTTCTTCTTCTTTTGCACCTTTATGTTTTTCTTCTGAAGATAGGGACCCTTCTTCTGGAGGTCTGGGCATTCGCCTTTCATATGTCCCTGTTTGTTACAATTAAAACAGGTCAGTCTCTTAGGATTTCTATCCCTATAACTAGTAAATTCAGCACTCTTGTTGAAAGAGTGTGGCTTCTTCTTCCTAAAGGTGTTTCCCTTTTTCTTCAAAAATTTTCTGAATTGTCTAGTGAGCATAGCCTGCTCCTCCTGGTCGAGATTTGACAAACCTTCAAGCTCAGACTCAGACTCGTGGCTACTGCTGCTGCTCCCACTGTTGCTACCCTTGTTGCGGGAAGCTCTTAGAGCTACATTTTTACCCTTCCTCTCACTTCCTTCTCCACCTCCTTGGAAATTCATCTCATAGGTCATAAGGGATCCTATGAGTTCATTCACAGTCAAGACTGTCAAATCTTTTGACTCCTCAATCACAATGGCCTTAGTGTGCCATGCCGGGGATAAAGATCTAAGGATTTTTCTGACTATATCTGCCTCAGCAAGATCCTTCCCTAGCCCTTTAAGAGTATTTGTGATTAAAGACAACATGGCATACATCTCAGTTATATTCTCATCTGCATTCATCTTAAACATTTCATACTTAGAAGTGTAGATATTTACCTTCGAGGCTTTCACTTGAGCTGTACCTTCATAGATCAATTGCAGCTCATCCCACATTCGCTTGGCAGTCTTGTAGGCAGAGATACGAGCATACTCCTCTGGATGAACAGCACACTGGATGATATTCAGCGTTGTCCAGTTGAGTGAGGAGAGCTTGACATGGTCATCTGTCCAAGCGTCCTCGTTTGGTGGCAGATCATATGGCCCCACCGTGATTACTCTCCACAGTTTATGGCTCTGAGCCCTGATGAACACTTCCATCCTGTTCTTCCAAAACAGATAGTTAGTACCATCAAAATAAGGAGGGCGACAAATGGATTGACCTTCGGCCATGAAGGTTCTAGGACCACCAGCATTTCCTTGACCGTTCGTCCACATGGCGTAAACCTGCTCTGATACCAATTGTTAGCGCAACAAGAGTGATATAGAAGGGGGGGGGATGAATAGATCACTCCCAATTTGCAGAAACTTAGGCGGAAAATAGATTCTACTGCTAACGCACCTCCTTAACCCGTACACAGAGAAATATAGATGAGAGTGAAGAACTGATCACTTGAAGGCAAAGAGACAAGCAGATGAAGAGCACAAAAATCAATAGCAAACCACAGAGGAGGCACTCGGTTTTTAGGTGGTTCGATTGCAGTCCGCAATCTACATCCACCCCTCACTCCAACTAGAGTGAGGATTCCACTAGGCAAAGCTAGATTACAGCAGACTCAGTCTGCGTACAACATGCTGCCACATAGCTTGAACACCCAAGGGAAACAAATCCCTCGACCAAGCTCTGCTACCCACAGAACTTGAAACCTGTTCTAGCTCCCAGCTAGAACACAACCGAAGAATCCTCTCCCTTCCTCCACACACGGAGGGAAACTGTTAATGACAACCTATCACTAACAACACCAGAGATCACCGATCTCTCTTCCTCTGCAACTCAAAGGGAAACTGGAGTAGTACTCCCTTCCTCCACACACTGGAGGGAAAACCAATTCAAATCAGAATTGAAGAACAAAATAAACGAAAGCAAAGTAGAAACAAAAACCAATAAAAAAGAAATCGGTTCTGAAACCCAATACAAATGTAGCTTCAAATGAAGCAATTCATCAATCCACACACACTCTCTCTCTCTCGAACAAACTCCTCTCAGATCTGGAACTCTCTGCTCTTTTTTCTTTTCTGGATCGTGCAAACTCTCACCAGTGGCTTTTGCTTTCTCTATTCACGATCAAGCTTCTGCTGAAGGATGAAGCTCTATATTTATAGCAGATATTGGCATGTGGCTGCCAGGTTCCCGCCCATGCACTTTTGGCCAGATCATTTGAATTTTGACCACATGGCAGCATCCTGACCAGGTTGCCATCCACGTGTCGTGTGCCTGTTGTCTTGGATCACGTGCCAGGTGCCAACCTCGGTTCACGTGCCCAATCATCAGCCTGAATCGCCTGCAGATAGGCAGATGGAATGTATAGACTTAGTTAGTTCAGGCTATTAGCATGAATGTATATACTTCAGAACCTTCAACAGATTAAGTGTGTACAACGTGAGAGAGTGTACAGACTTAATGAAAGAAGCGCATGTGTGAAGGCAGTGTATAGACTTATTAACAATGCAGACGAATGGCAGTGTATAGACTATTACAAAGCTTCTGCCACTGTATAGACTTCACGAAGCCTAACCAATGTACAGACTTGGAACCTGTGTGAGACTCTTAATAAGACGGTGAGCAATGTATTGACTTGTTGCCCAACCGTGATGTACAGACTTTGACAAGCTTGAGCCAGAGTATAGACTGTGCCACAATGAGACGCTTACAAAGACGCTGGATGTTCAGACTTGCTGAAGGACGGATGTACAGACTTTGCCCAAATGCATGAGACGCTGACAAAGACGCTGGATGTTCAGACTTGATGAAGGACGGATGTACAGACTTTGCCCAAATGCATGAGACGCTGACAAAGACGTTGGATGCACTGTTCAGACTTGCTAAAGAACAGATGTACAGACTTTGTAAATCGAAGCCTCTGTACAGACTTTCCTAAGACGCAGTTCAATGTATAGACTTTGAACGAATGAGGCCGATGTACAGACTTGCCTAAGACGCAGCTTGAGACGCTGGCTGAGACGAATGCTGTACAGACTTTGAAGAACAGTTCAATGTATAGACTTGAATGAAAGAGGCCGATGTACAGACTTGGCCTGGAAAGCATAGGGAAATGTTGAGTGTATGGACTTGGCCAAGCATAGGAACAGATGAGGAGTGTACAGACTTGGCGTTGTATAGACTTGGCTTTGAACGCTTGGGCTGAAGGTAATGTGCAGACTAAGCGATGTATAGACTTTGCCCAAGGAACCGAATGTATAGACTTCGCCACAGTCTAATGTACATACTTTGCAGAAGTGAACGAGCCAATGTGTAGACTTCAAAAGAAGCAGTCCGATGTACAGACTTCAAGAAGTCTTGACAGCGGACGCTGTGCAGACTTTGCAAACAAGAGATGATGTATAGACTTGCTAGTCTGAAGGCTAATGTGTGGACTTCAAGATTATTACTCAAATGTATAGAGTTGAAGGGATAACAGTCTAGTGTATAGACTCCAAAAGGACAAAGCATCCACAAACCAGACGATGTACAGACTTAGTCAATATGAGACACTGTGCAGACTTTGTCAAGTGATTGGTTGTACAAACTTCAGAGGGTGAAAACTCTGTATCGACTTGTAGACCATGAGCCAATGTATAGACTACACTATCGGATGTGTAGACTTCATGACAATGCAGTAACCAGTGTATAGACATTAAGCTTGACACTCCAATGTATAGAGTTGAGGATTGGAAGGATGTATAGGGTTGAGCTGAACTGACTTTTGCAATGTGCAGACTTAGTTGGTCGGGCAGTGTACAGACTTAGAATTTTAATACCAGTGTGTAGACTTCAGTTAGAAGGTGCCCGATGAACAGAGTTGAAGGAGTTATGCCAATGTATAGATGAGTCGACGCATCAGCTAGGGTGGGTCGACCCACTGCTGTCTATACTAACTAGGCAGAGTGTAGATAGAATCATGATAGCAGGCTAAACCGACAACCAAATGAACTGTACTCACTCACATGATGAAATAGCATTAATCTAGAGATAGAAGATTGATTTATAGTGTGAGACATCATCAAAACCATAGGGATGCAACAGGAACTTGGGCGCTATAAGGAGGGAGACACCCCAAATTCCCAACTCACACTAAACCCACCTTTCAAGCCTTGAAAACCTTAGCATAATCACCCAAATCATCATGAAGAGGGCCCTTGAAGCTAGCATAATGGGGGAGGGCTCCTACAATGGGCCACAGCCGGCTAGGAAAGAGCGTAAGGCCCTGCAACGGCTGACTTCTATTCTCAATCAATTGAGCACAAATCCTTTAAGAGAGGTAAGTCACATGCAATTGCTTTCAAATTCGTTAAAATCCTTTCCAAATTCTTATATTGTTCTTTTCTTCTCTCTCCTTTTCCTCTTTTCTTTAGCTTCTTCCTGGCCCAAGGTGTTATTCCAACCTGAAATGGGTGGCTCCCATGATTCGCGAACTCTCATTAGATGTGATCTCCGTGCTAAAGGTCTGGCACCTCTATCCATTGCTTGTTGTGGCCAAAAACTACCACAAACTCTCACTTGATTGGCATAGCATTTCAGGTCTAGTAGAGATATGGCATCCTCAAACCCATACATTTGTCTTTCCCACATTTGAGGCTACTATCCTTCTGGAGGAGATCGAGACATTACTGGCCCTCCCTAAGACTAAGGTTGGGGACGAGGACCTAGTGTGCCACACCGTTGCCCCAATAGACCCCTCCATTATCCTAGGGGAATTCCTACCCAATTTAAAGGACATCAAAACCATGATTGGTTCTCAACACATCCACTTGCTCCCTATGGCCCAATGGGTTATTGCCCACTACAAGAATAAATGTGGGAATGCGGCCATAGCTAAGGCCGCTTCTATTTGCTTGTGCGGGGCCATACTTTTCCCTACCACTGACCATCTCTTAGACATACCAAACCTGAGCATCATTAGCGAGTTGTGGCGAGGGTTGTCCATTTCATAGGCCATCTTTTCTTATCTGTACGAGGGTCTTAGCTCAGCTTCCCTTGGTGGGCCTCTCTTTGGGTCCATGATCTTACTCAAGTGTTGGATGGGGGTTAGATTGAAATTCACACCTAAAGAGGATATCCCTTCTCTTAGTCAGATCTTCGGGAGCCACCCACTCTTCTTCATTGGAGGTGCGTTTGGATTTCCTCAACAGGTTGAGTGCAGGACTGCAGATAAGAAGACTAGAGATGAATGGCGGATCTACCTCAATACTCTGCCCCTTGACCGATTCGTGATGTGCCCAACTTTCCTTGTTGGTACTACCCTCAGGCTTCCTAGGAGGCTTGGGCTAGACACGAGGCTCGTGAGGAACACCATTTTGGCAATGTACAGCCCCCACAGGTGCTTTCTACAGGTTGGTCTCCCGTGTACCATGGTTCCAGCGCTACCCCACCTGCCCGCACTACAGGCGAGGAGACTCGGGACAGTGGAGGACGAGCAGGCAGTTAGGAGTGCTCTGATCATGTGGGAGGTCAATAGGACCCTTACCTTATCGGTAGAGGTGGCAGAGGAGCGAGAGAGTTACCAGGCGTACTTGAGGGAATTACGTGAGGTCCAACCTCGCGGGATGCCCGATCAAGGATTGAGTGATTTTTCATGATATATAGAGATCCATAGCTTGAATTTGATGTATTTGAGATTGAATAAATGAATGAGAAGATTCGGATAAGCTATAGATTCACCTTTCTTTTTTGCACTTGTGTGATTGAAAATAGCTCTCGGGAATAGAAACGGCCTTCCCAAGGCCTGCTAAAATAATAAGACGGTAACAATGTGACCGCTAGAACAAGTGAAACGGCCTCCAGTGGGCCGCTATAAGATAGACATCTGGGTGGGCCAGTAAGCTTGTGGTCAACAACCCTCGGGAGAAAGAAGCGGTCTATCGAGGAACCCTCTATAATAAGACGGTCAGTATTTGACCGCTGAGTTTATAGAAACGGTCTCTTGTAGACCGCAAAGGCATAGAAATCAGAAGGGCCCGTCCATTTGGGCTCTGGGTAAATGGCAGCCTACCCAATGACCGCTAGAAGATGAGACGGTCAGAAAGTGACCGCTAAGTGAATATAAACGGTCCTCAGGCGGCCGCAAAAAAGTAGATATGAGAGGAGTCCATGGGCTTTGTGGTTTCGGCCTCACGGACCTGTCTCTGCATACACACTAAACAATGAAACAGGTTAGATCTGTTCTAGGCTTAACCCCTTGCCTAGGGTAAGCCTGATGTTAGACTAATTCTTGAAGTTTGGTCAAGAGGTTAAACCTTATCAAATAGGTGAAAATAACAAACGAAAAAGAAAATGCAATGCATCCTATGAAATGCAAGAGAAATATGTGGTGGTTTCAAAAATATTTGATTTTTTTAGTTTTGGAAATATTTAATTTTTTTGAGTTTTAAAAATATCTGAGTTTTGAAATTATTTGATTTTCTTTTGATTTTTTAAAAATATTTGATTTTTTGAGTTTTGAAAATATTTGATTTTTTTGTTTTTTGTTTTTTGAGTTTTGAAACTATTTGATTTTTTTTTTTTATTTGATTTTTTTTATTTTTTTAGTTTCAAAAATATTTGATTTTTGTTTGAGTTTTGAAAATATTTGATTCTTTGAGTTTTTGAAAATATTTGATTTCTTTGAGTTTTTGAAAATATTTAATTTTTTTAGTTTTGAAAATATTTGATTTTTTTGAGTTTTGAAAATATTTTGTTTTTTAGTTTTTAAAAATATTTGATTTTTTTTTGGCTAACTCAAACTAGGCGACGGGAACCTCTCCCAAGTCATTAGGAATGTTCTAAAACACAACGTGCGCTCAAGGTGACAATCCTTTGGCCAGGGGTCCAGTTCGCATGATGATGCCTCTCCCAGGGCCATACCCAAGGTAGGACCTAGTCTTTGAGGGAGAAAATGGAAGAAGGTTGGTGACAAGCCTTGCATAGGGATGGGAGATATCAGGACTCGACTTCCTTCTAGGGCATTACCCCTCAAAGAGTCGGCTTGTTGGGTCGGGGCTTTATGCCTTTGATTTTATAATTTTACTTTAGATTTTCATTGATTTTGATACACAGATGATGCTGCACAACCCTTCACCATTTTACGCCAACCTCGACTCTTGCCTTAGGAGAAGCAAGCCCAATTACTAGGATCAAGGGTGTTTTTCATGGTGTTTTTTCTCTTTTCTCTCTCCTTTTTTCTTTTTGAAGACTGCCCCTATTTGAAACCACTCTCGTATTGGGGATTGGCTAGGTTGGTTATTCCATCCGTCGATCTCTTGCCCCTATGTTTGGCCGAAGAGAGAAGAGTAGGGACTTTGACCTCCCCTGAGCATGGCCGAAGAAGAAACGGTGTTTCACAAAAAAGAAGACCCTGACCAAGGGTGTCATGTAATGTGTGGGTGCAGTGCTACAGAATGCCCTCTAATGATTTTAAGGGAAGGATGCCTTGTCACCCGGCTATTGTTAGCCAGACTCTTTAATGATAAAAGCGTTTAAGATATAGCCCATTCCACATGTGAGACAATTCGTCACCCTCAACATTAACTAGGCAATACGCGTTCTCACGATAGACCTCCTTGACTACAAACGGGCCCTCCCAGTTAGGTTGTAGGTTAGACCTGGGACCTCCTGATCTAATAAATTTACATTTCAAAACCATAATACCCACTTGAAATTTTCTTTCAATGACCTACTTTTGAAAATGACGCGAGCCGCGCTTTTGATAAACAGAAACATGATTGGCCGCATTAAGTCTCTTTTCATCTAAAAGTTCCAGCTGGACTAGCAACACCTCTTGACGCTCATCGAGATTAAGTTCCTTATCGAGCTACACACTCAAGGAGGGGATCAAAATCTCATATAGAAGTATCGTCTCCATCCCATAAGTGAGGGCAAAAGGAGTTTGCCCCGTGGGAGTACGGACAGAGATGCGATAAGCCCATAGAGCTTCTACTAATCTTTCAGGCCAATCAGAGAATTTATGTGACTCGCATGTTTTCTTGATATTTTTAAGAAGGGTTTTATTGGTGGCCTCGGCTTGACTGTTACCTTGGGGATAATATGGGGATGAATGATGCAATGAAATCTTAAACTTCTTACAAAGGTCCTGTAGTTCTTGTGACAGGAACTGAGGTCCGTTGTCGGTGACGATATCACTTGGCACTCCAAACCGCGAGATGATATTCTTCAAGATGAAGCGGCAAACCGTGGAAGATTTGATTTCTGTGTATGCTTCAGCTTCAGCCCACTTGGTGAAGTACTCAGTGGCAGTAAGAATGAAGGACTTCTACTTTGTCTGAGAGTTAGGATCACCTAGTGGGCCTACAATATCAAAAGCCCACATGGAGAACGGCCAAGGAGCAGAAAGAGAATGGAGAGATGAAGCAAGAGCATGAATTTTGTCAGCATGGAGTTGGCATTGAATACACCTATGAACATAGGTGGAACAATCTTCTTCTAAGGTTGGCCAGTAGTAGCCCTGCCTAAGAATTTTCATTGCTAAAGCCTGACCATTAACATGCCCTCCACACTCACTTGAATGAGCTGCTTCAACGACCTTTCAGGCCTCATCATCATCCAAACATCTCATAAGAACTCCGTTAAGAGCATGCCAATATAACTCTCCAGCAATGATTGTGTATCTCGAGGCGACCCTTCTAATGGCCTTACGCTGCTCTGCGTTAGCCGACTCCGGGAATGAACCATCCTTGCAATATTGCTCAATTTTTTAGTACCAAGGCAATTCTTCCTCTTCCAAGATCTCTTCTACCTCTGTTAACGATACCTCTTTTAAATCCTCCTTCTCAGCCTTCTTCTCTATAGACTTCCTAAGGTTATCAAACCAAGGATCCTGAAGGGAAGGAGCATCTAATTGTTGGACCACAATGGTCTCAGTGGAACGGCTGAGAGGAAAGGACAAGGAAGAAGCGAGCGATGCGACTGCATGGCAAGAATGTTTTGAGATCGAGGAGTATGGATATATATGAGTTTACAGAATTGCCTAGCCAAGAGAGTGACCAGATCTTGATAGGGTTTGAGCTTGGGGTCACGGGTGCGATAGGTAGAGAGAACCTGGCGCAGAACCAACTGAGAATCTCCTATAATGTTTAAATACTAAACGCCTAGGACATAGGCGTGCTTCAATCCAACAAGGAGAGCCTAGTACTCGGCTATATTGTTGGTAGCAGGAAGAGAAAGTTGATACGCAAGGGGAATGGTCACTCCCTCAGGAGTGAGGAGAACAGCGCTGATCCCTCGGCCCTGAGAATTAAGTGTGCCATCAAAGTGCAAGGACTAGAAAGGGTGATGAGTGGGCACGGCAAGGTGTTCATCGGGGAACTCGTCCTGGATGGAATCAGTGCAAGGAATAGGCAAATGAGCAAGATGTTCAGCGATAGCATAGCCCTTGACTGCCTTTTGAACGACAAAGGTAATATCAAATTGGGAGAGGAAGCTCTGCCAGCAAGCCAATCTACTAGAAAGGACAGGTTTTTCTAAGAGATAGCGAATCGGGTCCATTCTAGAGATCAACCTAACTTCATGGGCAAGGAAATAATGTTTCAATTTCTGAGCTACCCAAACTAATGCTGCACAGGTCTTCTCCATGGCGGTGTATTTGGCCTCTACGGGGTTGAACAACCTAGAGAGGTAATATGTTGCCCTTTCCTTACCTTCATCATCCACTTGCGCCAGGATAGCTCCTAGGGAGTCCTCAATCACGGAAATGTATAAGATTAGAGGTTTCCTAGGGACAGGAGGTTGCAGAACCGGGGGATGAGATAGATAAACCTTCAGATCGTCATAGGCTTTCTGACATTCTTCATTCCATTCGAACTTAACCCCCGACTTCAACAATTCGTAGAACGGATGACATCTTTGAGAATGCTGAGATATAAATCTTTGAATGAACTGCAAACGTCCAATTATCGCTCAAAGTTCAGTGATGTTCTTCGGCGGGGGCATCTCCATGATGGCCTCGGCCTTATTAGGATCAATTTGGATCCCCCGTTTACTAACTATGAATCCTAGCAATTTCCCAGAAGATACTCCAAACACACATTTCTTGGGATTCATTTTCAACTTGTACTCCCGAGTCCTTTGCAACACCTTGGCCAAAATAGCGGGGTGCTCTTCTTTCAACCTCGATTTCACTAGAATATCATCCACGTAAGCTTCCATATAGACATGCATCATATCATGAAATATTGCCATTATCGCCCATTGATAGGGGGCACCTGCATTCTTCAAACCAAACGGAATAACCACATAGCAGTAAGTGCCCTAGGGCATGGTGAACGAGGTTTTCTCTTGGTCTTCCAGAGCCAGACGGATTTGGTTATAACCAGAATAACCATCCATGAATGAGAGGGCTTCGTACCCGGCTATGTTATCCACTAACACATCTATATGAGGCAGCGGGAAATCATCCTTAGGACATGCCTTATTCAAATCCCTAAAATCAATGCAAATCTATACCTTTCCGTCTTTCTTCATAATAGAGACTATATTTGCAACCCACTGAGGATATAGGATGACCCGAATAAACCTGGCCTTTTGTAATTTATCGACCTCCTCTTTCATCTTCAAGGCCATGTGGGGGTGGAACCTCCTTAACTTTTACTTTACGGGTATTGCCCCTGGTTTAAGTACAAGTCTATGTTCCACCAAGGAGGGGTCAAGACCCAGCATGTCCTTATAGAACCAGACAAAGGAATCACTATACTCCCTCAAAACCTTGACCAATTCTTCTTCAACCTGAGAAGGGAGATTAGCAGAAATAAGGATGATCCTGGGATTCTCTTTAGTTCCAAGCTTAATTTCCTTCGTAGGTTCATCCACTGCCGCCGTCGACTCATCAAATCTCTTTAAACCTTGTGCATACAAGTCGACAGTGTCATCTACACCGCTGTCCTCAAAATCGATCGGGTCTTTCTTATCCACGATTTCATAAACACCTAGTCCGTCATCTCCCCACACCCCCTATTGCTCCTCACCATCCCCTAGGATGATGGCCGTTTCTATGAACTCCGAACATCTAAGGAGGGCATGACAGTGCTGCACAAGATCCTGGAGGATCCTATTAGGGATAAATTTGGAGTGATGCGTCATCGGGCACGCCGTAAGCGTGGAAGGACTAGAAACCTTAGAACATGAACCTACTTCAACAGACTCTGCTACCCTAGGAGACTCGACATACTCTAATCCTAGCCTAGAAGGGGCAGAATCGAACAAGCCCAATGGAAGGGGATCAGGATCCTCATGCCCCTCAGAGGAGGATAAATCAAGAACAACGTTGTCCTCAACTGAAATCTCCATTTTAAAATTGGCATTTTTTTTGAAGACTAGTAGAGAGCACGCAACAGGATGGAGAGGATAGTGAAGGAGGGGGAGGAATTGTAAGAGGATAGAGGGATGGGAAAAAAACATCGAAGAAAGGATCAGAGGAAGAAAACCACATACCGAAAAGATCAACTGGTGGGCAGTGCCCACACAGACATGTCACAATTAGAAATTCAGTTGGCTTATCAATCAACAAAGGACTAACCATGATAGGAGGCGAGCGGGGAACAAACGCTAGCTGTTGAAAAAGGGACATCAAACGGGAAGGAGACCAAGAAAAAGAAACAAGTCAGCTCCTCTCTTCCCGTGGATGGTAAGCTGGCTTTTCTCGCGAGTATTCCACAACCCGCTCCTCCGATTTTCTTGCACAACTTTCTTCATGAAACAACTTTGCAAAGTCTTTACAAAAATCATTCATATCATCAACTGGCCCCTTCGGTGGCAACGGCGGGCCAGAAACTATACATGCAGCATCTTCTTTCTCATCAGGACAGGGCAGTGTCTTCAAGGTACCAGGCTGTAATGGCCCCTTCACAAAGTGTTGACGGTAGTCCCAGGTCAATGGCCCTGAGTCTCCCAGAACTGATAATGAGGACTCTCGGTATCCAAGGCCCCTCCTGCTCATCTTTCTGCCCCTTGGGATGGGCTTGGTTCGCCCATGCAGTTGAGCATCGAGACCCATGCCTGCCTGATAGCCTAGTTTTAATATCATATTCCACCTCTTGGGATCTCTTATCTTAGGCTTCATTTTGATATTAACTGGCACGACGGTGGGCTTGCAGTGTGCATAGGCCCATGGAAAATTAAGGTCCATTATAGAAATAACAGGCTTGTTGCTAGGCCAGAGTGTTAGCAATATCTTATTGGAAATGGCCTCAACTGTCTGAACTGTGGATATGCTCTTGACCTTTACCACCCGCCTGTGAAATGGGAATTTAAGGCACTGGTGGGTGGTAGATGGCACAGCGTGGAGGTTGTCAATCCATGGATGACCCAGAATGGCCTTAAACATTTGGTCGATGTCCAGTACATAAAATTCAACGGGCATTGTCAGTGGCCCGAGCTCTGCTTGAATAGTTATCACCCCATGGCAGGCCCTCCTTGAGTTGTCGTAAGCTGCAATTGTAGTTGGAGTGGGCCTTAGCGTATCTTCAGAGATATTGCATGCACGCAGAGTGCTGAGGGGACAGACATTTATGGAGGCTCCAGTGTCGACCAAAGCCGCATTAATAGTCACCTCATTAAAGGTGATGGAGATGCAGAGCGGCATTTGGCGTGCCTCAGCAGGTGCTAATTCAGATTCATAAAAAGAAATGGCTGGCTCCTTAGTAAGCGTGGCCAAAGCTGATGGTAGATTATCTACTGCCATATCTTCGTTCACCAGGACCTTCTGTAAAAAATCCTGTAAAGCATCTTGATGTAACTTGGATCTCTTAATCAATTCGAGCACTGAGATCTTGGTCGGCATCCAATCCAAGTGATGTAATAAATCGTATTGCGTGCCTGGCAACAGGTCCACCTCCTCTTGATCAACAGCCTGCGACGGAAACTGGGGATTGGGTGCAGGTGCACCAGTTGTAGGATAGTTTCGATTAAATAAACGCCCGCTCTAGAGGGTAAGATTTTGTGCTAGCATGGCATCGGATGGACTCATGGTATGTGGTTTGACGAGCCTAACAGGGTGAAGTAGGGGTGACGAGGGTAGAGGTAGGCTTAACAGGCCCCGCCGGGAAAATGACGGGCAAAGGGTTAGACGCAGGGGTGACAATGGAGGGTGTAACGGGTACTGGCGCGAAGACGGGTGAAACGTTGGGTGATGCAGGGGGTAGAATGAGGGGTTTAGCAGGTGTGGTGGAGATCGCGGTAGCGGGTTGAAGGGTAGAGGGGGTAGATGGCGAAGGGGAGTTGCGGTAGGTATGGTGGAGGGCCATGAGGTGAGCGGAAGACTCATCATCATAAGACCACCCAGCGTTGGGAGCTAGGCAGTGGACAATATTGACCTGAGCCGGTGCCGGCGGCTGAGGTTGCGGAGCAGGTGGATGGTTAGGCATTGGGTTGTGATGAATCCCCAGATCTTGTACATGCTGCTGCTGTTGCTATGGCTGCGATTGCTGTGGCTGTGGCGCCTACTGCTGTCTCGGCACCTGTCTTCTTCTTTTCTTTGATTTCTGTGATAACCTTGGGCATCTCAGCCCAGTCGATGCGCTGCTCTTCATGTAAGTCATAGACAAAATCTCTAAACCGAAAGCATCTCTTAATCGTGTGCCCGGGCTGCCGGTGGAAAATGCAGTATCTAGACTGATCAACGGCTGGGTTCCAGTTTAGCCGTTCCAGAGGTAGTTGCAATGTCACGTCCCGAGCCTTTATTACAGGGGAAGACTAACTCAGGGAGCGCGAACAGCTGGCATGGTAAGTCTCTTGCAAGCAAGAACGACCAGAGCGCAATACAATCACACATATAAATGCAATTGCACAGAATTTAATCATACTCCAACTTTATTTCATAAATGATCAATATTCGAAATACAACCAGTTTCCATCATCTTTCATTCTACTAGACTCAAGAAATAGGAAAATTACATTGACTCAATCTAGACATTATAGACTTCCTAAGTTTTCGCTCATCTTTAATCACTCTCAGATCCGCTACTTGAATAATCTGAATCCGAACCCGACTCACTTTCATTTCCTGAAAAAGATTGGAAATAGGTAATGAGCACACTTGCCCAATAGGTATCTTCGCATCAACATGAAGGCACTATTAAAGTGATTAATATTTTTGCTCTAAAGAAATAAGGTAAAATCATGCAATGCGATGATCACGCGATTAAATCAAAGTAACAAGACAATCATATAAGATGGAATGAGAACAAGAATGAACTAGCAAGAATAGAACAAGAACATGGTATTGGCCTTTCATGAACAAGAATATATCGAGAATGTACTAGCAAGCCACATATTCATCACTTTAGCATCTTATGCTTATGAGCAAGTGCTTCATGAATTTCTGTGGAATATCAAGAAAGAATGTCATGTCGTGTCATGGATCTTCACTTATTTATAAAATAGTACTCCCAGCGTAATGCGACACCAGTAGTATCATACCCCATGGTTTATAAAATAGTATGTTTCCGACAATCAACCGAGGGGACTAGCATAGAGCCCTTGAACACAATCAGTGCTCGATCGCATCTTCAGGTATAAATTAAGCTACTTCCACGCATGTAACATTAAAGTATGGCCAAGAATATAGCAATTTCAAATAATGAAAATCAATGAATGAATGCTTCAATTCGAATATATGAGATCAAGAAATAGACTTAAACAATGTTATGCTCATGGAAATAAATCGACAGCATAACGGTACATTCTTTTACCTTTCATTCATTTCATTAAGTCTCTTCAACCATTATGCGATGTTCTAGACTATCATTAGTCCATCTAGAACTTTAGAAATCAACCCTTGGGTCAAACCTTGGGTTAATATATGCAAGCTGTGTGAGGGTCATCTACTAAGCCGTTACATTTTGTAACACGCCAGTAGCGGGCCGTTATAGTGATCCGAGTCCAGAACAAAAAAATTAGACTCAGAGAAATGTGACGGTCATGCAATGGCCGTTACGTGCTTCTGACGGTCCAATGTAAGGCCATTACATTACTAGATCCAGAAACAATGATAGTGTATTCTAATTAATGGGCTTTAATGATACAACCAACTCGGCGTCCTAGTGGGAATCCCAGGCTCGCGGAGAATTACGGAGGCCTTGAAACAAGATTTCCTAATCCATTGGAAGGAATATCCAATAGAGAGGTCCTCATGTCTAAGATTGTGTTCCTATAGTGCAAAGTGTGAACTAATGGACGACACACCGGAGTATGTGCCACGTACTTATAGAAACGACTCTATTGATAGAGAGAATATACAGATATAGACATATATTGATGTGAAACCAAGATAAAATTTTTACTAATTCATCTTTCAAAATCATGTTTCTAATTACAAAACTATAGAGTTTGGCTTCATGAAATTAACATAACTCAAAGTAAAAGTGAGATACCAAATCATGCAATACCTATCATGGATGCTTAAATAATCTCAAAGTCATATAACCAGGTTAACACTTAGGTAACTAGGCTTAATAATAAGAAATATTAACAAATCATATTCTGTCTAGGGTTGACAGATCATAGACTCTGACGGTCTAGAAGTGGGGCGTCACGGTTATTGTGACGGTCAGAGAACAGCCGTTATAGTTATTTAACGCGTCTGTATAGATGCGTCAGAGTCAACAAAGAAACCCAAATATAACAGAGCGTATGACGGTCTGTCGTAAGGCCGTTACATGAATGTGACGGTCCTATGCTGATGCGTCAGAGAGTCTGCTAACAGAAAACGATGTAAAAACCTAAGATATCAACTCACATCATGTCTGTAAATCAAATATCATGTCTATTCTAGGCATGATAACGAAGTATAGGCTATCTATATGCATGTGTATCAGTGAAATAGACAGGATATATCTTTTAATTTTCCAATTAAGGCTAAGAGATGCATGTAATGCATAGAACAAGTAAAACATGAAATTGATGCTCTACCATGAATAGAATTCAATCAAACCAGAGGGCTTATAGTCCTATCACGTTGTTTTTGCCGTTCATGAGATAACCTACCTCTCTCTTAGGCTGTAGCTTCTGAATTGGGTTGGGAATCTTGCCCTAGTTTTCTTCCTTCTATGACTTTTCCAGCAACTTCCTTAGGCTCTAACTCCACGACCTCTTGACCTAAAGATGTGAAATTTTGAGAGGAGTTAGTCTAAAGTATTGGGAACAAATTATTCTAAAGAACTTACCTGAGATAATTACTCCTTACCTTGATTCCACGTGAGCAAAAGTAGGGGTCGCGCAGTTCAGAACTAGGTCAAATTTATAGGGTTCTAGCAAGGGTTTGAAGATTAGATCGATTCTAGAGTCTTTAATTTGTCAAAACCTGATCTCTAAGAGTCCTTACGGACTTTATACATTGTTCCAATTAGGTCTCTTGTGGATAGGAACATCAAGTTCCAATCTTTTTGCAAGTTCTCTCACTCACGAAAGTCGCAGGCTGTGACGGTCGTCCCTTGCCGCGTTACACGGCTGTGGCGGTCTTACGATAGACCGTTATAGTCATCGTATTCAGAATTTTAAATTTAATAAAACTCTTTTATCCATTATCCATTAAATTATCTTATTAAGTAGTGTTTATCTTTAAAAAAATCCGAGGATAGGCTTAATAACCTTCTAGAATATGGGCCAAACTAAATGGGCATGGTCTTTAAATCTTCTGGATAATAATTAGATAGGCTAGGTTAACTTATTAACATATTTGGGCCTTATAATGACTTATTAATCTTTTAATCCATTTATAAATTCATTTAGCCCAAATAAATTCCAAAAAATTATTAATTAATCCAGAAATCACTTATATAAATTCCGAGGCACCACACCCTCCCCCACTTAAAAAAAATTTGGTCCCCAAATTCAGTACATGGATTATGGAGAGTGTACTTACAGTTGAATAATTCTGGAAATCTTCTCTACATAGCTGCTTCGATTTCCCATGTTGCTTCATATGGCCATGTTTTCTTCCATTGGATCTTGATCATTGGAATAACTTTATTCCTTAATTGACGGACTTCCCGATCCAGAATCTTTATTGGCGTTTGCTCATATGTCAAATCCTTTTGTATCTCCAGATTGTCATAAGTGATAATATGGTCAGGGTCGTATATATACTTCTTTAGCATGGAGACGTGAAATACGTCATGAACTCCCGCTAATTATGGAGGTAAAGCTAATCTATAAGCTACTTCACCGACCCTTTCAAGAATTTCAAATTGGCCAATGAACCTTGGAGTTAGTTTTCCTTTAATACCAAATCTTTGAATACCACGTCTGGAGAAACCTTCAAATATACATGATCTCCTACCTGGAACTCCAAGTCACGTCTTCGATTGTTGGCATAGGACTTTTACCTATCTTGTGCCATTTTCATTCTTTCTTGAATGAGCTTGATTTTCTCCGTAGAATCTCTGATAAGGTCAGGGCCTAGAAATTGTTTTTCCCCTATTTCATTCCAACATATTGGAGATCGATAACTTTTCCCATATAGAGCTTCAAAAGGTGCCATTTGTATGCTTGCTTGATAGCTGTTATTATATGCAAATTCTACCAGAGACAAGTGATCATGCCAACTTCCTCCAAAATCAATGACACAAGCCCTGAGCATGTCTTCTACCACCTGATTTGTTCTTTCCGTCTGACCATCAGTTTGTGGATGAAAGGCTGTGCTGAAATTTAATCTGGTCCCTAGCGAATGTTATAGGCTCTTCCAGAATTGTGATGTAAATCGAGGTTCTATATCTGATACAATAGAGACAGGTACACCATGTAGTTTAACAATTTCTTTCATGTATAATGCTGCCAGGATATCCACAGACCATCGACTCTTTATTGGTATGAAATGTGCAGATTTAGTCAATCGATCTATGATTACCCATATGCCTTTGTGTCCACCATTTGTCTTAGGTAATCCCATGATGAAATCCATTCCTATGCTATCCCATTTCCATTCTGGAATATTTAAGGGATGTAATTTTCCTACAGGTCTGAAATGTTCCGCCTTCACTTGTTGACATGTGAGACATCGAGATACAAAGTCAGCTATTTCCCTCTTCATATTGGGCCACCAAAAGTTTCTTTTGAGATCTTGATACATCTTCATATCTCCTGGATGAATGGTGTACTTTGATTTATGTGCTTCTTCTAAGATCACTTTCTTTGTATCTTCATGATCCGGTATACACATTCGGCCCTTGAATAGCAATCTTCCATCATTAGAAATAGAAAAATCCAGCCTTTGTTCAATATTGGCCTTAATTTCCAGTAAAACTAGATCATCATCTTGTAACTTGGCCAAATCCTCTATCAATGTAGGTTGAGCTTGGATATTAGCCATAAAGTAATCTTCTTCCTTAATGTCGACATCTAAATTCAACCGCTGCTAATTCTAAATCATGTACAAGATAATTTTCTTCGTGACGTTTCACTTGTCTTGAAGAATAGCAAATCACCTTTCCGTTTTGCATAAGGACACATCCTAAGCCAGTTCCAGATGCATCTGTATATACTTCAAATCCACCACCTTTCATGGGTAGTGCTAAAATAGGGGCTGTGGTAAGATGATTCTTGAGACTTTGAAAACTCTTTTCACAGTCCTTCGACCAGACAAAAGGATTTTCTTTTCTAGTGAGTCTAGTTAAAGGAACCGCGATCTTTGAGAAGTCCTTTATTAATCTCCTATAATAACCAGCTAGACCCAAAAAGCTTCTTACTTCGGATACAGTCGTTGGCCGACTCCAATTCTTGACAGCTTCTACCTTAGAAGGATCCACAGTAATACCGTCTTTTGAAATAATGTGGCCAAGGAATGAGACTTTCTTGAGCCAGAATTCACACTTATTGAGTTTGGCATATAGCTTGTGTTCTCTAAGTGTTTGCAAGGCTATCCTTAGATGTTCTTCATGCTCCTATTTTGTCTTGGAATATATTAAGATATCATCAATAAAGACAACGATGAACTGGTCCAGGTATGGCTGGAAGACACTGTTCATAAGTTGCATGAATGCTACTGGGGCATTAGTTAACCCGAACGGCATCACCATGAATTCATAGTGACCATAACGACTTTGAAAAGCCGATTTATAAATCTTATCTTCTTTAATTCTAAGTTGATGATAACCAGATCTGAGGTCAATCTTAGAGAAGTACTCAGCTCCTGAAAGCTGATCGAAAAGCTCATCAATACGCGGCAACGGTTACTTATTCTTAATTGTAAGCTGATTCTGTCGCCGGTAATCGATACATAGCCTGAGGGAACCATCTTTCTTCTTGACAAATAGAACAGGCGCACCCCAAGGAGACGTGCTGGGTCTAATGAAACCCTTGTCTAGAAGTTCTTGCAACTGCTTCTTTAGTTCCTTGAGTTCTATGGGGGACATCCTGTAAGAGGATATAGAAATAGGTGCCGCACCAGGAATGAGTTCAATGGTAAAGTTTACTTCCCTTTTGTGCGGTAAATTAGGTAGTTCAGATGGGAACACGTCTGGGAACTCATTTGCAATAGAAATATTTGCTAGGACAATCTCCTTAGATTCGGTAATAATGACTGAAGCAAGGAAAGCTTCGCATCCTTGCGAGATAAGCTTGCAAGCGTTAAGAGATAATATAATGGTAGGATACTTTTTGTATTTGATTTCAAGAAAAGAAAATCTTGGAAGATCGGGCTTTCGAAAAGATATAATCCTATTTCGGCAATTGATATAAGCATCATGGTCTACAAGCCAATCTACCCCTAAAATGGCATCATAACCTTTCATATCAAGGCATACTAAGTTTGCGGGAAGATTGTGTCCTTCTACCACTACCTCGCAATCAGGATAATGCTTGGTAAGCTTAGTTCCAGATCCTAAAGGTGTAGTAATAGCAAGATCTGAAGGTAAGGAAGCTGATGCAATTGGTAAGATTTTTGCAAAAGTGGTGGAGATAAAAGAATGAGAAGCACCAGTATCGAATAGCACGAATGCAGGGCGAGAACAGATTTGAAGAGTACCTTCCATAAGCCCATCATTTAGATCCCTGGGTGCTTCATCTTCATCTATAACCGCATTGAGGCGAGCCTGCCTCCTGCGTCCTCCATTAGCTGATTGCTCTTTCATAAGGGGGCAATCTGGCACACGATGCTCCCTACTTCCACAATGCAAACAAGCACCGAGGCGCTTCCAGCATTCTTCAGCCGAATGGCCGAATTTCTCGCAAAAAGTGCATGCCGCGGCAACTTGCTCCTTCTCTTCCTTAACCCTTTTATTATTCTTTTGGGAACTTCCACCGTTCCCGCTCCTTGATCTTTTCTTGTTATCACGGCTTTTGTAGGGTTCCGTGATGCTAAACTTCTCCTTCTTATAATGCCGATCTGAGCGCCGGCTGGATTCCTTTCCCTTTCCTTTCAACTTTTCGACCTTCTCTAAGGTCCTCTCGCATAGATATGCCCTCTGAACCATCTCCGCGTAGGTGCGGATATTTTATGTCCCAAGTTGCTGAATGAACCCGGGCCGTAACCCGTCCATAAATCGATTTGCCTTTAATAATTCCGTGCTAATAAGGTGTTGTGCATATGGTGCTAGTCTTGAAAACTGCAGCTCATACTCTGCTACTGACATCATCCCTTGACGAAGGGAGGCAAACTCCATGGCCTTCCTTTCCTTCACATGTTCGGAGAAATACTTGGCACGAAATAAAGTGAGAAAACCATCCCACGTGTGAGGTGCATCGGCCGGAGGTGCCGGGACTGATTTCCACCAAGTACGGGCATCCTTATTTAATTGGAATGTTGCTAGACGGACCTTCTCCTAATCAGTGCATTGAATGACATCAATGGTACGATTCATTTCATCGTTCCAATTTTCTGCTTCGTCTGGATTGGAAGATCTAGAGAAACGCAGAGGATTTAGACTCCAGAAATTGCGATGATGGTCGCCAGCTCGTGCTCATGCCCCTGCCTGGGCCATGGTTTGCAATGCCTGCGTAAGGCCGGCAACGGTTTGTTGCATGCCATTCCAGTCTATGCGATGAGCCATGATAAGAATAATAAGGTACCTGAGAGAAATATAACAGCTTGTTATTTCTCGTGAGACTGAAAGAAAATCAATCTTAAAGCTAATAACTATCTCATCCTGGCTCTACCCAATTCTCACATGGGCATGAAAATTCTTTCCTTGGTTCATAGGTGGGGGTCCTTAAACCTTGGACGTATCCTATGACATGATTCTTTTCCCTAAGTCCTGAGACTTAGGCTCTGATACTAACTTAACTGTCACGCCCCGAGCCTTTATTACAGCGGAAGACTAACTCGGGGAGCGCGAACAGCCGGCATGGTAAGCCTCTTGCATGTAAGAATGACCAGAGCGTAATACAATCACACACATAAATGCAATTGCACAGAATTTAATCATACTCCAACTTTATTTCATAAATGATCAATATTTGAAATACAACCACTTTCCATCTTCTTTCATTCTACTAGACTCAAGAAATAGGATAATTACATTGACTCAATCTAGACATTATAGACTTCCTAAGTTTTCACTCATCTTTAATCACTCTCGGATCAGCTACTTGAATAATCCGAATCCGAACCCGACTCACTTTCATTTCCTGAAAAAGATTGGAAATAGGTAATGAGCACACTTGCCCAGTAGGTATCTTCGCATCAACATGAAGGCACTACTAAAGTGATTAATATTTTTGCTCTAAAGAAATAAGGTAAAATCATGCAATGCGATGATCATGCGATTAAATCAAAGTAACAAGACAATCATATAAGATGGAACGAGAACAAGAATGAACTAACAAGAATAGAACAAGAACATGGTATTGGCCTTTCATGAACAAGAATATATCGAGAATGTACTAGCAAGCCACATATTCATCACTTTAGCATCTTATGCTTATGAGCAAGTGCTTCGTGAATTTCTGTGGAATATCAAGCAAGAATGTCATGTCGTGTTGTGGATCTTCACTTATTTATAGAAATAGTACTCCCAGCGCAATGCGGCGCCAGTAGCATCATACCCCATGGTTTATAAAATAGTATGTTTCCGGCAATCAGCCGAGGGGACTAGCATAGAGCCCTTGAACACAATCAGTGCTCGATCGCATCTTCAGGTATAAATTAAGTTACTTCCACGCATGTAATAATAAAGTATGGCCAAGAATATAGCAATTCCAAATAATGAAAATCAATGAATGAATGCTTCAATTCGAATATATGAGATCAAGAAATAGACTTAAATAATGTTATGCTCATGGAAATAAATCGACGGCATAATGGTACATTCTTTTACCTTTCATTCATTTCATTAAGTCTCTTCAACCATTATGCGAAGTTCTAGACTATCATTAGTCCATCTAGAACTTTAGAAATCAACCCTTGGGTCAAACCTTGGGTTAATATATGTAAGCTGTGTGACGGTCATCTACTAAGCCGGTACATTCTGTAACACGCCAGTAGCGGGCCGTTACAATGATCCGAGTCCAAAACAATAAAATTAGACTCAGAGGAATGTGACGGTCATGCAATGGCCGTTACGTGCTTCTGACGGTCCAATGTAAGGCCGTTATATTACTAGATCCAAAACGAATGATAGTGTATTCTAGTTAATGGGCTTTAATGATACAACCAACTCGGCGTCCTAGTGGGAATCCCAGGCTCGCGGAGAATTACGGAGGCCTTGAAACAAGATTTCCTAGTCCATTGGAAGGAATATCCAATAGAGAGGTCCTCATGTCCAAGATTGTGTTACTATAGTGCAAAGTGTGAACTAATGGACAACACACCGGAGTATGTGCCACGTACTTATAGAAACGACTCTATTGATAGAGAAAGAATATATAGATATAGACATATATCGATGTGAAACCAAGATAAAAACTTTACTAATTCATCTTTCAAAATCATGTTTCTAATTACAAAACTATAGAGTATGGCTTCATGAAATTAACATAACTCAAAGTAAAAGTGAGATACCAAATCATGCAATACCTATCATGAATGCTTAAATAATCTCAAAGTCATATAACCAGGTTAACACTTAGGTAACTAGGCTTAATAATAAGAAATATTAACAAATCATATTATGTCTAGGGTTGACAGATCATAGACTCTGACGGTCTAGAAGTGGGGCGTCACGGTTATTGTGACGGTCAGAGAACAGCTGTTACAGTTATTTAACGCGTCTGTATAGATGCGTCAGAGTCAACAAAGAAACCCAAATATAACAGAGCGTATGACGGTCTGCCGTAAGGCCGTTACATGAGTGTGACGGTCCTACGCTGATGCGTCAGAGAGTCTGCTAACAGAAAATGATGTAAAAACCTAAGATATCTACTCACATCATGTCTGTAAATCAAATGTCATGTCTATTCTAGGCATGATAATGAAGTACAGGCTATCTATATGCATGGGTATCAGTGAAATAGACAGGATACATCTTTTAATTTTCCAATTAAGGCTAAGAGATGCATGTAATGCAAAGAACAAGTAAAACATGAAATTGATGCTCTGCCATGCATAGAATTCAATCAAACCAGAGGGCTTATAGTCCTATCACGTTGTTTTTGCCGTTCATGAGATAACCTACCTCTTTCTTAGGCTGTAGCTTCTGAATTGGGTTGGGAATCTTGCCCTAGTTTTCTTCCTTCTGTGACTTTTCCAGCAACTTCCTTATGCTCTAACTCCACGACCACTTGACCTAAAGATGTGAAATTTTGAGAGGAGTTAGTCTAAAGTATTGGGAACAAATTATTCTAAAGAACTTACCTGAGATAATGACTCCTTACCTTGATTCCACGCGAGCAAAAGTAGGGGTCGCACAGGTCAGAACTAGGTCATATTTATAGGGTTCTAGCTAGGGTTTGAAGATTAGATCGATTCTAGAGTCCTTAATTTGCCAAAACTTGATCTCTAAGAGTCCTTAGGGTCTTTATACATTGTTCCAATTAGGTCTCTCGTGGATAGGAACATCAAGTTCTAATCTTTTTGCAAGTTCTCTCACTCACGGAAGTCGTAGGCTGTGACGGTCGTCCCTTGCCGCGTTACACGGCTGTGGCGGTCTTACGATAGACCGTTACAGTCATCGTATTCAGAATTTTAAATTTAATAAAACTCTTTTATCCATTATCCATTAAATTATCTTATTAAGTAGTGTTTATCTTTAAAAAAATCCGAGGATAGGCTTAATAACCTTCTAGAATATGGGCCAAACTAAATGGGCCTGGTCTTTAAATCTTCTGGATAATAATTAGATTGGCTAGGTTAACTTATTAACATATTTGGGCCTTATAATGACTTATTAATCTGTTAATCCATTTATAAATTCATTTAGCCCAAATAAATTCCAAAAAATTATTAATTAATCCAGAAATCACTTATATAAATTCCGGGGCACTACATGCAAAGCCCCAATGGACATGAGGGTAGAGAAGATATCTGGAAGGGTTTCAGGCAAGGGAGGGTACTCGGCTCTCTTCAGACTCGGACGCGTAGGAGCATAGCCGTTTGGTGGAGGGACGTTATGGTATTATGGTGGCTGTTATGGCTGCTGAGGACTGGGAAAGGATGGTTGGGTATTTGGTGGAGTGGGGAACTGAGGGTTGCGAGGAGGTTGCTGGAAGCAAGGTGGAGCTGGTTGGTTGGGGAATCTAACAGCTTGCACCTGTTCATTTGTTTAGACTCCCTCGATAATTGGCCCCTGAGGCTTTTTAGTGTATTTGGGCTTTTGGGGTTCAAAAAGGGTGTGAATGGGGGAGTCTTTAACCTGGGTCTGGATAAATCTGGCCCTACTATATAGCTGGTGCATGTTAGCAATGTCATTCATGGCCAAGATGTTCCTAATGGTAGGGGTGGCATTAGAAATGAGGAGCTTAACCTTCTCCTCCTCCGAGATATGACCAGGCACACGGGCAGCCATCTGCCTCCACTTGTCAGCATATGTTGCAAAGTCTTCATCGATCTTCATCTTCTCGGCCACCAAATCAGTAAATGAGTACTTCGAGCCAACCTGGTCTTGGAATCTCTGGATGAACTTTTCTTTGACGACTTTGAAACTCTCCGCATCCTCCAATGGGAAGGCATAGAACCATTCTAAGGCAACCCCATCTAATGAGTGGCAGAACAGGTACGCCATGAGGCGACCATCATACTGAAATTGCGCCGACTCAAATAAAAAGTCTCTCACATGGATATAAGTGCTACCATTCCCATCGTACTTTCGGTACGTGTGGAGCTCTAACTGAGAAGGAAAACGAATGTTGTGGAAATTGGGAATTGGGACGTCAGCCAAGGACTGTGGGTCGGCACGCTTTTGAAGGATGTCAAGCTGTTGCTGCATGGCAACCCACTTATCAAGGAGCTCCCGTTCTCGGGATGGGGGAGGTAAAATGGAAGGAGCGGACCCAGTATGAGGGGCCAAGGGATAGGTAGATGCAGGGGGAACCTCTTAAGCGGGATATCGGGCCAAGGAAGGACTCATACCCGTGTAAGCTGAGTGGGCGGCCCTAGCCTGAAGATGCAGAAGGTCAGCCGGGCCTACAAGGGCCTGCGGCACTGGTGGAATGGACCCAAAAAGATCAACCTAGGAAGATGAGAGGATCCCAGTCTTCCCTTTGTCAGGAACTTGATGGGCCGAATCAGAAGACTGGCCCATCTCGAGATTAGAGAAACGAAGAATTCTAGGTTGGACCAGGGTAAGATCAATTGGAGCCGTAGAAAGGGCCGCTGGCCCATTAACCACGGACTAAGAGGTGAAGATAGTAGATGGACCCTGGGGAGCAGTAGGAGATGGGGAGCTTGACCCCTGCAAAGTTTGATAGAGGACCTGAAGCTGGGCCGGATCCAGCTGGGCCATCATTTGAAGAATCTGATTCGCAGAACCTTGAACAGGAGGGTTAGAAAGGGAGGGTTGACCACCCTCAATGGCAGCAGATAATGGAGGGGCGGACCCCTGAACCACGACCCTGGGCGGGCCCTCCAGGAGACCCTGAGGAAGGGAATCCTCACGGGGCTGAGAGAAGTCGTAAGATGACATGGCAGAATCAAATAGTGGATTAAGGTAGGAAATGAAAGAGGGATTGCCCCTAGGAGAAAATCCTATGAACGGGAAACAAGTCCACATGCAATGTGGAACCTAACATAAAGATGACAACAACAAACAATAAGCACACCTAATGGGATGACTACCAAAGATGCACAAACAAGAGAGGAGATAAGAGGCAACCAAACTCAACCAAGTTAGAATGATGCACGGAATTTTATATTTGTTTCCTCTTTCGGAACCTTAGTGATTTGAATTAAATCAATGTTCTCTCCAAAATATGGTTCCTAATAGGGGTGGATTGGGGACTTGGTTGACTCTATGTGTGAACTCTCTCTCACTAATGCAACCTAGACACGGGGTGGCAAAGGTACCACCTGCCCGACGTCTGTGTGGGAATCCAAGACTCACGGGGGCTTACAGAGTTCCTGGATAGGATCACCTAGTCGACTCCAAGGAATATGGAGGCGAGTGAATCTCCTACCAAGGTAGGTATGCAACTACTATGATAAAAATGTATGATCCTATGTGCACTGGAGTGCATGAAAATTCTAGCCTAGATTCTAACAAGCAATGTCAAGCAATGATGTAAAATGTACACATAATGACATGGATGTAAATAACAGCTGAGGGGAGATAGACAACACCCTAGATAAGTAACAAAATGATCAACAATAGAGCATAAGTGTGAGCCTCGGGTGTACTATAGTAAAATAGCGGTCAGATGGAAGACCACACAGTGAAGGAGATGGTCCTGGAGAGACCGCAATCATCCAGAGAGTAGGGAAAATTGATGACAAAAACTGAACTAAGAAGTAACAGGACACTGTGATAATAAAGCGGTCAGATGAAACACTGCAAACTAAAAATAGGCGGTCCTGGGAAGACCGCAGTAGTCCAGGGAATAGTAAAGAACAAAGGCACAGGACTAAGACTGAAGCAACAATAGAAATCACATAAATGCGCACCTGAGTGGGGAGGCGGTCTGATGAATGACCGTAGCCTACATAAAACGGCCCTGACGGGACCGCAAACAGCTAGAAGATAGAAAATAGCCACAGATAGAAACTCAACTGAGACGGACATACTTGAGACTGAATAAGGCGGTCTATCGACCAACCGCTGGAAGTATTTGAACAATTCACAGAGGACCGCAAGCAACTCTGAGAGCAGAAAATGATAGAAAGATGAAACGAAAAATCCGAGGAGACTTAAAAATAGCTTAAACAAGCACAGAGAAGCAGGTCATCAATGTTGAAACACGATGGGCATAAGGGGTCCCACCGTGATCGCCAAAAAAAGCAAGGGTTTTGATATTTTCTTCCAAAAATGTGTGATGGGTGTGAATGAATATAGAGTAGAACAAGAAATGCAATGATATTAACACCCACACTACCAGATCATGATTGCCACCAATGAAAATAGTGCAAAGAGGGATGCACTACGTACCTTAGAAAAGGGAGCGGATGAAGACACTCGCCAACTGGGGAAGCAGCGGTACGGGAAGAAGATGGTCTAATGACGGCCACTGGATGAAGAAGACGGTCGGATGATAGGCCGCTGCTACCACTGAAGCAGAACACGGGAGGAAGTCATGGGTATAGGAAGGAGACGGTCTTTGATCAGCTGCCACCAGGAGTAAAATGGCCGGAGAAGGGCCACAAATCCTGACAAACGGTCGGAGGTAGATCGCAAAGATCTTCCAGAACCTGAATCTGGGAACTTAATCCTCCACCCCTTTCGGCCGGCCAGGAGGGATGGGCCTCGTGTAGAAATGACTGTTGACCTACAAAACAACGCAATCGACAAGAAAAGATGACCCAAATTAGTTCAAGGACGTGCAATATCTATAAACGAGAACAATGGGTGAAACACATAATTAGAAAGGTGGATACCTGGGGGATTGTGGTTTTAAAACCCCTATAGGGCGAGGAAAACAATAGGGGGATATGAGAATGCAGAGATGACAGTGAAAAATGTGGAGAAAAATGGGGAAACATGAAGATGAGATTACCGAAAAATGACTAAAGACAACTAAACAATGACACAAAAATGGACAACATAATCAACTACTCCTTGGACCAAAGGCTTAAGGGACGTGGATAGCCTTTCTCCCTGGCTAAAATCTCGCTCAAGAATGCGGCAGCACCTCGACGTGAGCTCCGAAATCTCCCCCCCTTGTGACCATGAGCCAATGGTTCTATTTATCGACCCTTGAAACCCTAGCCCGAGTTGGAGGCTTTTTGGCGGGAATTAGACTTTGATTATTTAGAATAATATGAAGACAATACTCCCAACCATCAGCAGGATCAAACGGCGCCCCATTTGGCTCAAAATCCATAGAGAAATGCATGGGTGAAGGAACCGGTTTGACCACGGATAGAGAGAGAAATTGTCCGTTGACGCAAGAATCTCGACATATAAAAAGGGTCCATCGATAGACCGCCATAGACACTTAGCGGTCTATCGATTGACCGCTTATCCACCTCGCCGTTGAAAAATAAAATAAAAATAAATATGCTTATTTATCTGGAGACCAAGTCAAAACAAGGATTCCCGCCAAACAGAAACGGCTCTTGAAAGACCGCCGGAGATCTCAGCGGCCTATTGCGAGACCGCTATTCACCTGATCGTTGGAAAATAAAAAACTTGAGAAAAATGTGCTCATTTAACCCAATTACCAAGTTAAACAAAGCTTATTAAACTCACATTCGAGAAATTATGTGGGCAAGCCCAGCCAGGGAGAAAAACCCATAAAATAGGCCCAAAAACATCTAAAAATGGCCCAATGAGTGATGGACAACTTGGGACATCATAAATAAAAGTAATAAAATGACTCAACTCAAAGGTATAAAACATGTGTCAACATATATGCCTCAAGTATCGATCATGTCAACTGCCGATCACAAGTTGCCATAGTGCAGACCATCGTGCCAAGAGCCACAATACAAATCACCATGAGCACCTACCTCAGCTCATCTTCCAAACAACGCCACAAGATAGGATGAGAAAGTCAAGCCCGGCTAACAACAGCTCACCAGGAAGGAATCCTTAGCTCGCCCGAGCACTCTCTCAATCAGGGCATCCAAATGACCACCTCAAACCACAACCTCAGTGCCTCAGGGGCTGACTAAACCTCAAGCTGGGATGGCCAAAATGACATTAATCTCCACCGGAGAACATGCACGACCATTACACTAACGATAATTCCCATCATTCGCCTGATCACATCACAGAAATCTTGAATGCCGCACCACAGACTCACGCCTGCTGGCAACCTATGCCCAGCGAAGCACAACCGAGACCAACAGCTCAAGGAAAGATGATTCTCTATCACATTCCGCAGGTCTCGTGCCAATATTTAGGTGAAAACAAAACCACCTTCACAACGCCAACACAGCGCACACAAGCTCTCACACGAGAAGCAAAGCGGTAAAGAAACACAAAACCTATGCCAGCTGCTGACTGTACTAGACCTTATGGACTCTGATCAGTGCAATATCTCAAGTTCACATGTACTTTCCACACAACTCGCTCTGATACCATCTGTAATGACCCAACATCAGGATACAGGGTAAACTAGATACCACTTGGATCCTAAGACGCCACCCAAGAGCTGAAGGCTCCGAAGGGTTAGTAACGCGTGTGTCTGTAGGTACATTGAAATTTCAAATAAAGCAGGAAATAATTATATTTCAATTAAATAAATTAACTACAGAGCTAGTAGACATCTACAAAGTCCAGTCCAAAATTAAAGTACAGTCCACAGAAAGAGAAAACGTACTATGAAGTCGGGGGTAGCCTGACACTGGCAAAGATGGCACTAAGAACCACCGCACCGCGTCTCCGAACCACGAGGAGGAACTACTACACCTGAAAAGACAGGGGTGAGCCTCATCTCATTGGCTCAGTAGGGGTCCCTTGGATCCCCACCATAAAACAACGACAGTAATAGTAGTGCTAAACAACAACAGCAACAACAGGAGTAGGAACAACAATAAAGGTAAAGAGAGGAAAGCCGTGCTGAACAGAAATACGGCAGCCGATAGAACCTTGGCCCTCTAAACTACTACTAACGGTAATAAAAGTACATCCCGATCTCACAATCGGGAATTTCCAAACTATCGATAAATCACGAAATCCCTATTGTGAAGGCCTATGGAAATAGACAAAGGTCCTACTAAAACCTACAAGCCCAAAGGTACGATCACGACTCCACTGTCATGCACCCTACACTTTCTACGGGTAGAACCACTACAACTCTCTACCAGCACCCTAGACCTTTGTGTCAAAAGAACACAAAAACTTCTCAAGGAACTACATCATCGCAGACGTAACCCTAACCACGAGTCAAAATCACAAGTCAAGAGACTTACAAGTTGCAGGGGCTCGCGATGCATGAGAAACACACGAGCCACAAGAATTATATGTCAAGTGACAAAAGTACCTCCTTACTAGAAGCAAGGCCAGATGTGTCCACTGACGTCTTACACGATGCCTCGACTATCTCCCACTCACCTTGAACACTGTAACAGAGATACCGTACAAGTAACCAAGGAACAACAGCAACAAGGACTAGTCAGGGTCACGCTTGTCAGCGCTGGTCCAACGTCCCTGACCACGTGTGCACACACAGGCTCAATGACTTCAGCCAGGCCTCTAGTTGATTTTCCCCTCCCGTCGGAATCTGATGGCAAGGCAAAGGGGCCCTCGGCAACTAGCCTGAAAATCATCTCTACTGGGACTGCCCCGCCACCACTCCCAGGTGGGCCGACACGAAGTGTCGTCAGGCTACTATAGATGGTTTATATCTACCCACCCCAAACTTCACAAATAATATGCATGTAAGCATGAACAAAAGGAAAGGGGCAATGAAAAGATAGAAAACGTACTATGATCGCCACCAAGGGTTTATAGTAGGAAAAACATGCTATAGAGATTGAAACACCTACTGCGTACCTTGGAAAAGAGGAAGAGGAACATGGCCTAAATACAGACCACCTAGACGTGATCGTCCGTGGTATGGGGTGCGGGAACTTAGGTAGAATCTGACCTCCTCACCTTCCAGCCGGCTAGAAGAGGAGGGCCTCACGTCCTATCTTGCTCTCCGGCAAAACAAAGCTCAAAACAAGGGGAAAAAATCATTAGAACATGAAGTGTAGAATCTGTCCCGGATGCATAAAACAGTGTGAAAGATTAAGGGAGAACGCACCAAGGGCAGGTTTTTAACCCCTGTAAAAGGGTGAAAATAATAGGTGTGTGTGTTGTGATGATGTATGAACAAAAAGATTGAATTAACACATAGTATAACTGCGGGGAGAAACGACATAAAATCGGGAAAAGTGCATGCAGAATAGAAAAGTGCAGAAAACTGTGATGATTTGATAAAAGTAGAAGCGAATAACAAAGAAAAGAGACGATGAAAAAGAGCCATGGACATTGGAAATTAAAGCCAATACTTCCCTCTTCAGGTTGGGGTCAAAGATGTGAGATGGGGATGCAGCATGGCTTCACCCCGAACCGAGAAAGAACACCCCATCGCGAAGGTGAACTGGGCAGATGTGCGGAAAACCCAGAAACTGTGATGATTTGTGAAAAGTAGAGGGATAGTACTAAGAGAAGGATGAACGAAATAGAGCTCTAAGCATTGATAATTGAAGCTAATACTTCCCTCTACAGGTCTGGGTCAAAGAAGGATGACGACGTCTCAGCATGGCTCCGCCCCAGCCTCAAGAACACCCCCTGTTCACGCAGGCAAACTGGGTTTTTTATTTATAGAATGCAGAAAACCTAGAAAGTTCCCCCATGAATTTAGGGGATAAAGGCAGAGATAAATCGAGTTTGTGTGATCAATCTTGAGATAACGTCAAGGGAAAGAGTTCTGGGAAGATAGAAATCGAATTGGAAGAGTTATCTCAAAGTTATCAGCCCAAGAAGGGGCTCCTGGATGCATAAAACATAGTCCTACAGCGTGCAAGATTCTACACTAAGAGATGATCATAGTTTGGAAAGTGGAGAATATCTTAAAAAGAAGAACTAGCAAAGGGTGAAGAATAAGAAATTATAGATCATGACAAAACGAACAACTTTCATAAAAGGATCTAGATGAGAAGTAGAGTAGAAGAAGAAGAAATAGGGGGAAGAACGGAGGGATGCACTAGGATTGCAGATGAATAGTGCGTCACGTCAGAAAAATGTAAATAACTTGAAAACGGTGTAGAACTGGCTAATGGCAAAGAAGAAGAAAATCTAGTGCTTTAAAAAACAAACAACTTTTGTAAAAGGCACCTAATGAATAGAGAAACAAAAGGGGATGAAAAAGGGCCGCGTTCAGGACTTTGTAGTGGTTTACCTATTGGCAATAGAAGTCGACCCGGACAAGTCTTAAGTCGACTTGGGATGTTAGAAAAGGCAAAAAATTGATAAAACAAGCTTCAGGGATCGATGGAATCATATCCTCCAAGGCACAAAGGTTAGTGAATGATAAAATGGGCTCGAAGTCCATCCAAGGAAGGCTCCAAAACAACGGGTAATCGGGGACATCACAAATGAAGAAGAAGAGAAATAATGCAACTTGTGGGCTAAAAACATGTGTCAACAGATGCCCCTCCTTGATGTCTACTTCACAAGGGAGCGAGCTAAAGTGACGTGGAGGCAAAATGGAAAGGAGATGGAAAGAAAGTAAAAGCGACGAGAAGTGGAGATGAAGCAGAGATGAAGCGGAGAGAATTGAAAAGTGGGCATCAAGGCAAAAGACACCCGTCACAACCAACAAGCGACAGGAGTTCTCCAAAAAATGCCTAACTAATCACCTGGAATGGATGACATGGATGAGACATGTCTGGAGAAATAAGCTAAGGGAACAAAAGGAAACACGGCCAACCTCATTAGGGGACACAATCCACAGATAATGAGGGGATCGAAAGAACACAACTGAAAAGCTGGAAAAAGGAAAGTAAAACTGAGATAAAATCCTGACAGGAATCACGCTGGCCAACCAAACCAAGCTGGAAGATCAGAGAAATCATTTAAATTTAGAGTGGAATGAAGATCTCCTATTCAAAAGAACTCAAGTGCAATTAACCATTGCTGAGGAGAAACCTTGAATGATTTTGAGACGTGAAAGCTCAAAATATGACATGATGCATGCTGGGCTAAAATAAAGAAATCATCAAAACGAATACAAAGAAAGCATAAAATAGAAAGTGCTCAAGGATACTATTGCTAGGCTGAGCAAGACAGGGTCAAGAGTCATCTTGCAACCACGGCGTGCGAGATAGAGTCCATCGTTCCCCACTCAACTCAAACTAACGGCTTATCCAACGATTAATAGTATGCTTCTAGATCATCATCATTTTTGTTAAAGGGGAACATCGGATCCCAGAACTGACGGACAACCAGCCGGTCCTTGAGTTACTATAATAATGTAGATACCATATAGTAATGCAACAAAGAGCAGGGATAGAGAGCCATACTTGACTTACCAGCGAAGCGAAACGACATTTTTTTGGATTTTAAATAAGAAACAAACAACAAGATAAGCATGAACAAGTATAAACGCAATATAACATAATGAACATAGTGAAAATGAACTGAACAGAACATAAAAGATATGAACAAATCATAATAACATAACAAACACCATAAGAACAAACGGCAAGCGTGCGTGGGATTTGAAAACACGGTGGGGCAAGACAGCACATGCGGTGGGACAATACACGTGGTAGGACAAGGACATGGTGGGACAAAGACACGTGGGGCGACAACCACAGAGGACAAAAGATACGGACAACACATGTGTGATGACAACAATAACACATGACATGACGACACAGTAGAATGAAAACATAGTGGGACGAAAATATGATAGACATGGAGGGATAAAATAACACGTGTGGGATGACACAGAGGGACATAGACACGTTTGATAAGGATGCGGCGGGACAAAAGACATGACAAATATGCTCTTCAATCAAAGTCCAAGATCAGATTAAGCAGAACTGCCAGGTTCACAGTCGGGAGGCAAATCCCTCTCATGGAGACATGATGAAGCGAGGCGAGGTGAGCTAAAACTAAGAAAGTCATGATCTTCAGAATAGATCAAGAGATGAGATTGAAGGAGGAGACAGATCAAAAGATATGGGCAAGAACCAGAGCAAATGATATGGAGCAAGGAAAGCTTGAATACTTGCAACCTGCACACTTAACAAACCTATCATATCGGTCCTCAAAACAAATAGAAAACGAGAATGCAAGCATATATTTTTGGATTTATGTCATTTTCTGATTTTTTGGATTTTTTACAATATTTGATTTTTTTTTGGATTTTTGACAATATTCAGATTGTTTTTGGGATTTTGACAATATTTGTTTTTTTTTATTTTTGACATATTCAGATTTTTTTGGATTTCAATAATATTCAGATTTTTTTAGATTTTTAACAATAGCAAACTACAACACCCAAAGATGGGCTCAAACTATTGGCCATGGGTCGTCATCCCTCCCCCTCTCATTAAAGACTTCCCTTGAGTAGGGCATGCATTTGAGGGTGGCTTGCCACAACCAACCGCCTCTAAAGAACGGTGCCCCTACTAAGGCCATACCCGGGATTCAACCCAGCCTAAGAGGGAGAAGCAGAAGAAAAAAATGAAGATAAGCTTTATGCAGGATGGGAGATATCAGGACTTGAATTCCTTCCAAGGCACTACCCCTCAAAGAGATAATATGTTGCGCTAGGGCTTTGTATCCTTAATTTTGAGACCCATATTTTTCAGGCACGTATGCGACAGGGCTCATGACGTCCCGCAGGGAACTGTACTGCCACTCTTGCCATGCCTTTATTTTTCATAATTTTGACATTGAATGATTTTTTTTATATATTTGATAGCTCTTATTGGCTAGATATTGTATGAAAGTTCACTTTCACGAGGGTCAAGACTGGCCCTATTTGAGACCTCTGTCGTATTAGGGAGCGCCTAGGTTGGGTATCTCATCCATCAATCTCTTGCCCCCGCACTTGGCCGATCACAGAAAAGAAAAGACCTTTATTCATACCCAAAGATATGGCCAAAGCAGCAACGATGTGCCTTAGATAAATTGGCTACGGCTTGCCGTGAAGTGTGCGAAAACCCATACTCAAAGGACACCCTCAACGATCGAGGAAGAAACTAAACTCCCGGCATAGAGCTATCAGTAGCCTAAGGATGTTGCAGAAGCGAACTCTTTTTTGGACTAAACTAACTAAACTTCCTAACGCCACTCGATCGGGCTAAGGAACTAGCATTATAAGCATGCACATGAGTAATAAAAAATAATAGTAATGATAGCATATTCTTGCACAATTAAAAGATACCTTGCAACCTTGAAGTGAAAGCGACATCCTGAAGCGATCTTGATCAGCGAGAGCTTTGCATAGCACGAGCTTTGTATTCATTGCTTGACAGGACCAAGAATGGAGAGGATGACAAGGTTTCAAGATTCCTCTATATGGAGGAGCGGCAGACACCAAACTGGATGAAGAAGGCTAAAAGGAAGAGAGACGAGGGTTAGAACTCCATCGCTAAGACGCAGAGACATTGATAACAAGGAACCAGATACAGAATAAACAGAGATCAACTGAGATCAAGGTAGACTAAAGTCTCGAAAATAGCATGAAAAAGGGCAACGACCTTGAAAGGGTGAGGAAGAAAGAACATAAAAACAACGAGAAGATTATTGCGAAGGTGAAGAAGAAGAAGAGTGATCATTCGACGTGGTCGGAGATGGAGAATGGTAATCACCTGTCAAGGTCACAGAAGGATAGTGAGGGTCATTCAACAGAGTCGAAGAAAGATAATGACAAACATCCGATAGGGTTGGAGAAGAATCAGAGATAGAATCCAAAAATTTCGGAGGAGAAGAATTAGAAGACGTCCTGCAATTGGGATGAAAAGATGGCGTAGGCCAAGGCCTAGAATCATGAAAATAAGAAAAATTCGGAGGACCCGGATGAAAAGGAGAGACATGGGGGTTCATGGACCCAGGAAGAGTGGAAAAAATCACAGACAAAGGATTGGGAGAAGGAAGGTACACCACCCAAGGGTGGGAGCTGAGCAAAAGGAATGATGAATGGAAGGGAGGAGAAGGAGAAATGATCCCCTGCGTGCACAACTGGCTACCCTTGAACTTGCACCGCCATCTTTTCTTAGCTGAAACTGGCTTGTAATGGACCTACCTAGCGTGGGCTCGGACCATCGGGCTTCTTATCTTGCAATATCTTCTCAAATACTGAGCCCACCTGGAAGACAGCCTGGCCCGGTTATGAATATGCTGCTTTGATGGGGCAGTTGCCTCTAGATACCCAATGCTAACAATAGTTGGACATTCTTGAACAGGTGACTCCTTAGAGTGATGAATATCAAGAAAGCACGGAGTTTTGTCCCTCGACACTAAAATCATGAGGTTCGACAACTCCACTTGGCAATCAGGCTTGAAGCATAACTCCCTTGATAGAAGGTCATTATGAAACTGAGGGAGAGTAATACACGGCGTTGACGTCGCCGGCTCACTAATAAATGGAGGGAGATTGCATAGAATGTGCAGAATGTCCTTTGAGAGTGCTGAAAATACGAAAAATTACCCCTTGAACATAGAATGCATAACATCTCTGGCAGCCGTACGAGTGAGCACAATCCGAGTAGAGAACCCTTCTTGGCCAGTGATCTGAATGGCGATAGAGCGAGAGGAAATAACAGCATCAATGGTAGAACTTATGACGAGCAAAGAGATTGCCACCGGCCTTGCTCGAGAAGAAACTGACACCAATGTAGGGGAACCCTTCTTGACAACCGTCATGGGAAGTGCAGGCTCATCATTCTCGTAACAGCCAGGGACCAGGACGAGGATTGGCATAAGGTAGATGAAATCATGAATCTTGAATTGCAGAATCGACATTGAATCATCCTGACTTGGCTCATCGTCTCCCCGGGGACCAAACCTAAGGGGCACTAGAGATAATGCACACCCGCTCCGTGGGGTGGAAGTGGATAGAGAAGCAGAAGGAATAGGCTCTAATGGCAAAGTGTTAGAAGGTGTAGAGGTTAACGGGGACGGTGAATGATGGCAAAGGTGAAGGTAACGGCGAGGATGAAGGTGGGTGTAAAGGCAAAGGCAAAGGCAAAGGCATGGTTTGCTTAGGCTTGGGCGAGGAAGAGGGCGGAGAAGGCAAGGATAAGGATGAAGATGAAGGAGGTGGTGAAGAAGGTGGAGGTGTAGGTTGGCTAGGTAATGAGGATGGTAATGGAGGTGGAGAGGATGAAGAGGAGGGCCATGGCGTCCACCGCCGGTGTATTGACATGATGTGTCGGGTGGCGTCTGGAGTAGAAGCGGGGGTGGCAACAGGGGTAGAAGAAGTGGAGGCACTAGCCTGAGCAGAGACTTGAGTTTGTAGAGGTTGTGGAGCCGGTGTAGGAGATGGCAAAGGTAATGAGGGAGGTGAAGATGGAGATGGCAATGAGGTAGGCGATGGCCTAGGTTAGGGAATAGGTAATGGAGCGGGTGATGGAGTAGGCGACGGAGCGGGTGCAACGTTAGATGAAGAATCACAGGGGTGCCCCTGGCCTTGTGGTGACGGAGATAGCTGCCTGGGCAGCGTTGCTTGTTGTTGCTGCTTGCTGCGGAGATGTAGAATTACCTTGTGAATTGTAGGCCAATCAATCCTTTTCTTATCTTCCAGACCATAAAAAAACTCCCGAAACTTAGGGCAATCCTCAACTCAATGCCCCTGCTGGCAATGAAAATCACAATATTGAAGCATATTCCCGACCGAGGGTCGGCAAGGCACAACCGGAGGGAGAAGCAATGCATGGGTGGCCATCAAAGCCCGAAAAATATCCGTGAAAGACTCTAGCAACAGAGGGTGAGGAGCCCACTTTGTGTAAGGCAGATGCCGAGGGGTAGGTTGTGGAAAAGAGGGTTGTGGAGACGAAAGTGGAGGTTGCATAGGCAAGGGCGCATGACGACTAGCGGAGAGACTAGGCGAAGGCACATGCGGAGTGGGATGGGAAGGTATGTAGTGGACGGCATCAACCTGCTCGAGATTCGGTGTTCCCTTGACCGGAGGTGGAGACGCAAGCGGAGACACACGGGGGTACGGGGAAGTGGAAGGCTGACTTGTGAAAGGTTGATATGCGGGACTCATGGGAGGCAAATATGTGGAGGTGTATGGCTGACTCATGGAAGAATATGTGGTGGAAGGCTGACTCGTGGATGGAGAGTAGGTGGTGGAAGGCTGACTCATGGAAGGATATGTAGACGACGGGGTGTATGTGGGTGTAGAAGGTGAAGGAGACTCGGGGTCAAGGGAATTGTAGAGTTGTTGGCGGATGAAGCAGGCTCGGCTGTATAGTGGTTCCCAGGAGATGATGTCATTCAGGGCCAAGATGTAGCGATGCTCGGGCGTCGCGTTGGACATAAGCATCTTGATATGCTCTCCCTTCGGAATGTGCCCCAGGACTTGCACAGCCAGGCGATGCCAGCGGTCAGCAAAGGTGGAGAACTCATCGGGCTTCATCTTCTCGTGGGCCAGATCCACAATAGAGAACTTGGGCCCAACCTAGTCCTGATACTGTTGAATGAACTTGTCTTGAACAACTTGAAAATTCATAACTTGCTCCTGCGGGAGGGACAAGAACTAATTCTGAGCCGGGCCTTCTAAAGACACGCCAAATAGATAGGCCATCAAGCATTGGTCGTGTTGAAATTGGGCCAACGCATAAATGAACTCCTTAATGTGCACATATGGGTCACCAACTCCACCATAACGGTGATATGCGGGGATTTGGGAAGGAGGTGGAAGCCGAAGATTTCGAAATGTGAATGGTACACTTAGGGTGGGTTTTGCATCAATTCGGCATTGAAGTTCATCAAGCTGGCGTTGGGCTTGAGCGTTCATGTACGGGGTAGGGAGAGATTGAGAGAAATGTGGGCCAGCTTGAGCAAAAGGTTGTGAGTTTGGACCAGGATTATGATTATGGGCCGGATAAGGGGATCCGGACTGAGGAGAAGAATAAGGAACCATTCCAGGAGTGGAAGGATATGTGGGCCTGGAAGAAACATTTACATGGGGACCCATTGGGCCAGCAGTATAGGAAGAAGAAGGAGGAGGCCCATTAAGAGGGAAAGGCCCATTAAGAGAAGAAGAGGCCCATTAAAGTGATTTGCAATGAGTTTTTGGGCCTGGACTGGGTCCATTTGGCGAATAAGGCTTGATAAATGGGCCATGAGATTAGTTTGTTCCTCAAATGGGTCAGTGGGACCACGAGAAGAAGGGCCCGCGTGGGTAGAAGATTCCACGCGGGAGTAGGAGGATTGAGAAGGATAATATACAGGGTTATAACGGTGCTCCATGAGGGAAATGGAGACTTAATACAGGGATATCAAAGGAAATACGGCTAGGGAAGTAAGGGCGCCAGCTAAAGAGGAGGGTAAGACCTAAGGGAAGAACGCGGTTCTAAGACGACCGCGGCTAGAGAGAAGCGGCTCAGTGATAACCGTAGCCTAACTTGAAGACGGACAGACTAATGCATAAAGACCAATGCAAATTTGACCTAGAACGAACGGACCGGACTATGAACCTAACCAGAAATGACTATATGAAGGGAAAATGTAGCACACAACACCATAAATGGGCTTGAATAAGCCCAACAAGCAATATGAATGTGAGAATTTTCACCCAAGTCAACCAAGTTATTATGATACAAAAGTTTTTATTAGTTTTAATGCACATTTTAATGATTTGAATTAAGCATAATTCCCTCAAGATAGAAATCCTATGGGAAAAAGGTCCAAACTTTGGGTTGATCTAGGTTTAATCTCCCCCACACGTATGCAAATGGAAATCCTAACAGGTGGAAAGGTACAACCGGCTCGGCGTCCGTGTGAGAATCCACGACTCACGGAGACTTACGGAGGTCCCGGATAAGATCACCAAGTCGACTACAAGGAATATGAAGGCGAGAGAATCACTTACCAAGGCAGGAATGCAACTATGATATGCAATGCATGGCCCTATGCGCACTGGAGAGCATGCAATTTCTAGCCTAAAACTAGCAAATCAAGCTATAATAAACATCCCATCAAACCCTAGGTATGGTTTTTTCAAAAAAAAAAGCTATAATAAACATATGTAATCATAACAAGATGGATGCAAAACATCATGAACATTATGAAGAATATGATGAATATAAAATGCTATCTAAGCATGGACATACACACACCAAAATCGTAGGAAAGCATGAATAAAGTGATGGGCACTAGAGGTCCCACTATGATCGCCAAAAAATAGAGTTGTAGATGTTTATATCCATCCGCCCCAAACTAACAAATATATGCATGTATGAGCATGAAAGCATGAACAAAGGAAAAGGGCGATGAAGATGAAGAAACTAACCGTGATCGCCACCAAGGGTTTATAGTAGGAAAAACATGCTATAGAGATTGAAACACCTATTGCGTACCTTGGAAAAGAGGAAGAGGAACACGGCCCAAAGAGGGACCGCCAAGACGTGATCGCGCGTGGTATGGGGTGCAGGAGCTTACGTGGAATTTGACCTCCTTGCCTTCCAGTCGGCTAGAAGAAGAGGGCCTCACATCCTATCTTTCCCTCCTACAAAACAAAGCTCAAAACAAGGGAAAAACCCATTAGAACATGAAGTGTAGAATCTGTCCGGAACTGCATAAAACAGTGTGAAAGATTGAGGGAGAACGCACCGGGGGGAGATTTTTAACCCCTATAAAAGGGTGAAAATAATAGGTGTGTGTGTTGTGATGATGTATGAACAAAAATATTGAATTAATACATAGTGTAACTGCGGGGAGAAGTGACATAAAATCGGGAAAAGTGCATGCAGAATAGAAAAGTGCAGAAAACTGTGATGATTTGATAAAAGTAGGAGCGAATAACAAAGAAAAGAGACGATGAAAAAGAGCCATGGACATTGGAAATTAAAGCCAATACTTCCCTCTTCAGGTTGGGGTCGAAGATGTGAGATGGGGATGCGGCATGGCTTCGCCCCGAACCGAGAAAGAACACCTCGTCGCGAAGGCGAACTGGGCAGATGTGCGGAAAACCCAGAAACTGTGATGATTTGCAAAAAGTAGAGGCATAGAACTAGGAGAAGGATGAACGAAATAGAGCTCTGAGCATTGATAATTGAAGCTAATACTTCCCTCTGTAGGTCGGGGTCAAAGAAGGATGATGGCGTCGCAGCATGGCTCCACCCCGGCCTCAAGAACACCCTCTGTTCGCGCAGGTGAACTGGGTTTCTTATTTATAGACTGTAGAAAACCTAGAAAGTTCCCCTACGAATTTAGGGGATAAAGCCAGAGATAAATTGATTTTGTGTGATCAATCTTGAGATAACATCAAGGGCAAGAGTACAGGGAAGATTGAAATCAAATTGGAAGAGTTATCTCGAAGTTATCAGCCCAAGATGGGGCTCTCAGATGCATAAAATAGAGTCCTACAGCGTGCAGGATTCTGCACTAAGAGACGGTCACGGTTTAGAAAGTAGAGAATATCTTCAAAACTAGGAAGAACTAGCAAAGGGTGAAGAAGAAGAAATTGTAGATCACGAAAAAATGAACAACTTTTATAAAAGGAGATAGATGAGAAGAATAGTAGAAGAAGAAGAAATAGGGGGAAGAATGGAGGGATGCGCTTGGTTCGCAGATGAACAGCGCAGCGCGTTGGAAAAATGCAAATAACCTGAAAACGGTGCAGAAGTGGCTAATGGCGAAGAAGAATAAATTCTCGGGCTTTAAAAAATGAACAACGTTTGTAAAAAGCACATAATGAATAGAGGAACAAAAAGGGATGAAAAAGGGCCACGTTCAGGACTTTGTAGCAGTTCACCTATTGTCAATAGAAGTTGGCCCATATGGGCCCTAAGTCGACTTGGAAGGCCAGAAGTCAACCTAAATAGGCCCTAGGTCGACTTGGGATGTTAGAAAGGGCCAGAAATGAAGGAAACAACCTTCGGGGCGTAATGGAATCATGACCTCCAAGGTCCAAAGGTTAGGGAATGATAAAATGGGCTCAAAATCTATCCACGGAAGGCTCCAAAATAATAGGTAATTTGAGACATCAAAAATGAAAAATATGAAAAATAATATAACTTGTGGGCTAAAAACAGGTGTCAATAGCTACAACTAGTGGAGGCTCACTAGACACAAAGACTCTCTAAAATAAAAACACCAAAGTGTGGACATGCTATACACGTACCTGTCACAAACACTCGAAACACATGGTAGCACCGCGCCACCAGACTCAAGACAGTCCACTTGACCAGCTAAAACAACGATCTTTGAGTCACACGACTCAGGTCAAGATCGTCGCACAATACGGCAACAAGCCGACAAATCATCCTAGTCCCTAGGTCAAACCATGATAAAACACATTATGGAAGCGGCACACAACAGTCGGATCCATTCATCAATCGAAAGTCCTCAGCCTCTTAGCCGCTCATAGGAGTCACAATTCCGCATAGCGAGAAACACAAAACATGAGGGACCGCTAGATCCCTTAACACATATTGGCATGCAAATTGAGGTAACATGATACCTACGAGCATCCAAAACACAGTCTCGATCTTCACGGTATAACCGAGACACACACGGTCTTAACCGGGTTGACCGAAGACTATAACAGTTCTCAAAGAGACTCTCGAAACCACATAGGCACACTATTTGGGGTACTACAGCACTCATGAACACCCAAAAATATGGTCACAGCCCTTACGCGACATCCAAGACATCCACAGGACCAATGGCTTGATAGTCTGTAGAGACTAGATGCAATGGTGGATACACGGAATTAGAAGGGGGGGATGAATGAATCTTTCAACAAAAACACCCAATTAAAAATAATTGCGGAATCAAGCTTTTAATAATATTCGATAATCAATCGAGACAGCACAACTACTCTCTTCTCACAACAGTGAGCTGAGACACTCAGGCTCGCACATGTACTTCTACTAAGCAAAGGAACATACACTCCACAGACACATATATAAAACTCTCAACGTAGCACAGGGGTGAACACAAGTAATCAAGCACACATAACTTGTGAAGGGGAGGAAGATGATATGGAGGAGCGCAGAGAGCAAACCATGATGGACAGGATATTTTTAGGTGGTTCGGCCAGACCCACAGTCTGCCTACGTCCACCCCTCACTCCAAACCAGAGTGAGGCTTCCCTTGCAATAGCAAGAACCACAGACTCAGTCTGCAAACAGACGCTGCCTAACAGCTTGACCCAGAGGAACACACTCCTCTCTTCCTCCAACCCGGAGGGGAACCACTAGTGACACCCAGTCACTAGCAAACAGGAGAATAAATCTCCCTTCCCCTGAAACCCAGAGGGAACCCACAAGTGACACCAAGTCACTTGAAATCGGAGACACCAAGTCTCCCTTCTCCTGAGTCCACAGGAGGAATCCGAACTCAACCTGAGTATCGAAAGACCAAAAAAATGGGAAGATGAAAGTAACAAAAAGGAAAAATAAATTGGCGACTAAAGCTCAATAAAAATTATTGCTCACGCAGGAGCACAATAGTTCAGGATCTGATCTTAGAACTAAACTACTTCACTCTTCCTCTTCTGCTGCTGGCTCTCTTACTTCTCTTTTCTCCTGCTTCTTCTTCTTCTCAGACTTTGGCTCTCTTGCTCTCTCTTTCTGCTTCAATCTCTTTTTGTTCTTGGTGCTCTCTCTCTCTATCTTTTTTCATATCTTCTATTCTGCTTCTTTTTTTTTCTTTGCCCTCTCTGCTGTTCTCTCCTTTTCTTTCTTGAACTCTCCTATTCTTTTCTCTGCTCTTCTCTTCTTCTCTTCTTCGGTTGTGCTCCTTTTATCGAAGGACTGACCTTCTTATATGGCTGTTGGTAGGGTTCCCACGAGCTCACGCGTCCTTCGTGTGTAGGGCACATCCCAACCTTTTCTAGAGAGGCCACGCGTCAAGAAAGGATTGGAGACGTTGATCCACGTGGTAGAATGTCAGAGATATTCTTCCTAGGACCATGTGCCAATAATTATTTCTATTATCCTTACGGGCTCACGTGCCATACGATGATTTCTGGCCTTGTGTAGATGATATGCTCGAAGGTATGGCCAAGCTTGTAGAAGTTGCCGTAGCCTTAGACCTGCACAGACTTGTGCTCGTGGTGCTTGCAAAACTGCACCGACTTGTGCTTGTAGTGAAAACTTGCACTGACTTGGGCTCGTAGCAAGGTTGCACTGACTTGGGCTCGCAGCAAGGCTTGCACCGTCCTTGAGCTCGTAGTTAAAACCTACACCAATAGTAAATATTCGTTAGACGAGAAAGCCTTGCACTGACCCTGTATACAACTAACACTGACCTTAGTATGCACATAGTACAACTTAGCACAGAACTTCTAAATGCATGTAACAAAGTATGCACGGACTTTGTTCTGCACAAGGAATAATGTGCACGGACTTAAATGATGCATAGACCTAAATGTTGCACGGACTTCAATTTCACTGCTATAGGGATATGCACGGACTTGGATAGGCTTGCTAGCATGAAGTGCACTGACCTCATGTTCCTTAGCACATGCGTTGTGTATGCATGATGCAAGCAATGCACAGACCAATCAGCAAAAACATGCATGGACTATGTAAAGAACAAATGCAACGAAAGACCATATATGCACAGACCATGTATCACATAAGGAAGAGATGTTGCATGGACCTTAGTAGGATTGCTACAATGAGGTGCACGGAGTTGGCTGTGCAAAGTGCAGGACATGCACAGACCTACATAGTGCATAAACAAGGATTGCACCGACCTCATACAGCCAAATATAAAGATTGCACCGACCTTGTGTGGTCACACAAGATGTGCACCATTTTGATTAGCATAGTACAAGAACCTGCACCGACCGTGTTTTGTACATTAGCGATAGCTGCACCGACCTCATACGTGCATGCTCAAACCTTAGAAGCAACATGCACCAAGCTAAGTAAGCAGAGCAGCCAATATGCATCGACCGGAATGCACTGAGCCAAGAGCAGCCAATATGCACCGATCGGAATGCACCGAGCCAATATGCACCGACCTTCTAGCATGCACACACTAAGTCCAAGCAAGTGTGCACGGACTTTGGCTCTAGATGACTAATGCATGAAACAATGCATGCACTGACCTATATGCAATGAGCAAAGGCATGACCAATTACATAAGAAGAATGCAGTAAAACATATATTGAATCATGCAACAAACGGCAAATGCATATTGACTCATGGTGTTTGCTATCATCAAAACATAAAGACACAACAGGGCTAAACAAAGGATCAAAACCAAATCAATCGAAAGCCAAACCGACGTACAAGGAACGCTCTAGACAAGTGGCGGTCATTCCATGGTCGCTACCTGATAGCCCAGGTAGGTGGCGGTCTTAACAGGGCTGCCATCTTCAGAACTAGATAGGCAGGAGGTGGTCTTCCTAGGGCCGCCACTTGCAGGTGGCGGTCCTCACAGGGTCGCCTCCTGAAGGTGGCGGCCAGGGCTAGACCGCCATCTCCAAACTGCCCCGAAAATGCAGGAAAATCGACATTGGTTTCAATCCTTGTCTGAATGTTACCTTCAGAAGGCGGTCAGTCGCAAGACTGCGACTTGGAACCGACCTGTAGCACCCCGAATAAAATAATTAATAAAAAGAGCATATAATGAATAAATCCTCCAAAAAGAGAAAAGCCCAACCCATAAAACTGTAAATAACACCTGATACCCAAATGGGCTTAAAAGGGATATAGGCATTTTGGGCCTTAAGAGGACTACGTCTAAACACATAAATGGGGTATATAAATATATATATAGCGGGGTTTTCTTATAAAGCCCAACCATTATCACGTTCTGTCACGCCCTAATGCAAAAAAAAATCGAAACGCAACAGTTACATCATTCATGTCAATCAGAGCATTCATTGCCACGAGAGATCACATAACATGGCTAATAATTCCAAATAGCCAACTTTATTGATAATAATGAAGAAAAGGATTTTTATTACAACCGACAACTTGTGGACTTTCTAACTCTACATCAAACAAAAGAAAGAGAAACGCAATGACTTGATCTTAATAGGATCCGACATCAACTAAGGCATCGACTCCAACATAAACTAAAAGGCTCGCTCCAAGATGACTCGTTCCCGTCCCCATCAGTGCGCACGTCCTCATCCGTACTACCTGAAAAGATTGGAAAGCGGGGGTGAGCAACGACCTCAGTAGGATTTTATATCCCTATCACCAGGCATAATTTAAGTGATTAATCAGTTTAGCATGTATAACAATATGACAAAAGAACAATAATAAGTAAATGACAAGCGGTAAATAACAGATGGGAGAATAGAAAGATAGATCTCATGTAGGAATAATTGCCTGTATAACAAGAATCTTTCACGAGGGTTCAAGTAAGATATAGTTGAACTGGCCACTTGTCATGTCACGCAAGAATTTGCAAGTAGTTGAGTGAAGTAGAATGTCATAGACCAATCACGCTAGTCATGCACTTCGGTGCAATGCCACACCTTGTCATTACAAACTCCCCGGGACACAAGTACTTTCGGACGCTCCTCCAAGGACCAGACCGGGCCCTTATGATGTGTTGGCATTGAAGGGTTGGATCATAAATCCCAATCTAGACATTCATCACAGTAAATGGTCAAGAATTCCAAGGTTTAAGCTTATGAACTTACCTTTAAGATCAAGAGACATCCCAAGGGAAATTGGAATAAAATATCATAAGGAAATGACTTGAGAGTCCAAAATGACCATGAATCAAACTGATGGGGGCATCCCTTGCCCCACCACTTTTTTCGAAGCTCAGTTGGATCATCGGGATGCGTCATTATGTTCCCCACATGTTTCTGAGTCTAGTCATGTAATTTTCATACTTTCTTTGAGTCATAAACTATGTAATTTTCCTTTTATTTGAGTCTAGTACCTAGGTATAAGGGTCATTTACCTAAGTCTTGAGTCATGTAGTTAATTAAGCAGTCTAATGGGGCCCAACTAGTGGGCTTGACCCATGGGCACCCCCCCTGGATAGGATAGTCATTAGTTAGTTTGTTCAAGGTCATTTTAGTCCATGAAATTGTATGAGCCTATAAATAGGCCTCCCCTCCCTCTCATTGTAACAACCTTTTATGATCAATCCAAAATCAAGTGTGTTTAGTGTCATTAGAGAGGATTCTCCACTTCTCTCTCTCTCTCTATTGGGGTGGATTCCCCTTCTCTCTCTATCTCATTTCTCTCTCTTCTCTCTCTCTTCAAGGAGGAGGGCACCCCCCTCTCTCTCTCCTCCCCCCCTCTCTCTCCTCCACATCATCAACTCTCTCTCCCCCTCATTACTCATCCTCACAACTTCCCATAACCCCTCATTACTACCCCCAAGTTTCAAGACAACTCCACCCAATCCACACCCCACCCTCCAACCCCCAACTACACACTACCCTTCCCCAAGAATCTCCCCACCTTCCCAAGGCACCTCTTCCCATCCCTAAGACCACCATTGATCACCCTCCATTACGGAAAATTCAAACTCACATTCCCTCCACCCACTTGTGCCCCCCTCACCTTCCCCCTCTCCCTCCAAGCCCCAAATTCGCATCTCCTCTCTCACCCATAGCAAACACCCCCTTCCAGCCCCCATTCTCCCCTTCCCACACCTTGAAACACCCCCTCCAAGACCCCCTCACAGCTGGGGGTTGCCCCTACACACAACCACCTCATTTCCCCTACCTTCTACCCCATTCCCCCACCACCTATCACCACCTGCAATTCTCAGGTCACAGTCAGCAGTGATCCAGCAGCTTTCAGGGGCGACCACGACTTCTTCCGGATGTTCCTGAAAGCTCAAGAGGCACCGTTGAAAGCGTCTCCCAGTTGACTTCGCAACAGCGGTGGTTTCGTCATCATCCAAGCATCGTGCTGCCCGAGAGAGCATTTCTCCCTCGACTGTGCGAAGCATCCCTGGTAGAGCACCTGAACCTGATGGGAAGCTCAACTGCGGCGATCCTATTGGGAATCTGAGTGAGAGTTCTTCTGAAAAAAATCTTCATCGACAGTCTAGTTCCAGGATAAAGAAGCGGAACTCCGATTGGAGCCCGGAATTAAGAGTTATCAATTTCTTCCTCCAGTTGCTTGGTTCTGTTTCTTGTCAGTCTGCTCCGACCTCCCCTCCTTGTATGAGTTCTACCGATCCACTCCAACATCATCTGGCATCCCCGTTGCTTGCGTTTCGAAGAAGACTCGACAACGAATCTATCGGTACCAGCCACACTCAAATAGGAGTTCTGGAGCACCCGTAGTACTATTGTCCTCCAGCTGCTGAGGTTCTGCAACAGTCCGGAGCAGAGAATCGAGCCCCTGTTTGTACCCCTGCTCCGACCAGTACGGACAGCGAGGGAAATTAAAAAATTTTGTCCGGCTTCCTGGGTCCTTTACAAAGAAATCACAGCTGGTCTAGTCATCATAAAAATTCAGGAGCGACCGCTACGTCATCAACTCCGACTATCTGTCCAAGTTTGCAGCAAGTGGACAGAACCGGCATCGGCTCGCGTTATAGCTTCTACCTCGGTTTCTCCCCTCCCCGATTGGCCGGTTGAAGGCCCCTCGCTGCGTGGAGGTAGTATTGGTTGTAAGTTCACAAATCCTCACCCCGAGATCCCCCCCCTTGCATGGGGTGTAGTTCATGTAATCATTTAATTTTTAGGTCAAAGCTACACCGACGCGGCGTGCGGGTGCATTTCCACGCCTCCCCGCTCGCCCTCATCTCCAGCCGGGATCGGCGTCTTCACGCCGATCAGGTGAGCTCCTGACTACCCTCCTAGGCTGAGTTACTTGTGCTTGATTAGTATTGCTTCTAGTGTGCCGTCGGTCGGTGAGGAGAGCTCGGCCCAAAATTGCTATTGACGTGAGTAAACACCGCGGGTGAGTTGAGAGAGTTGCCCTTCATCCCACGCCCTTGGCGTGTTGGCCACCCGTGAATTGGGCATCCCAGGCCCATTTGGGGTCCTCCATAAGCTAGCCAACCATTGGAGTATCAAGGTCCCGACTCGGACCCTCTCCGTCATCGCTAAGTCACCTACGGGCACTCGTGTGTGCTACGCGATCGTGTTCATTAGTGTGAGTCCGCTGCTCAACTTGATTGCTTGTAATATAGGTCCATAGGTGGTGTCACATCAAGTGGTATCAGAGCAAGTTCACAACTTATCTCTATCAAGTTGGTCCTAGGGCATGTTTATGCATTTAGAGTCCTCGGTTGCATCTCTTTGTCCACTAGCATTGCCACCTCCTACCGACCTTACCAATCGGCCCTCTCCATAAGTCCAAACCACCAAGGGATGCCTACCACTAACACACATGACCTCCCTGGCCATGTCAACTACCTCATGAAGGCCTTGACCTATGCCAATGAGGGGCTTGACAACATATCGGGTCGACTCAACCAACTTGGAGAAAAAGGGCCAGCCCCAAGGACGGACAATAGAAGGACATGTCCCCCACCTCCCATCTTTGATGGGACTCATCCAATTGACAATTTAGATTGGGAAGTCTCAATGGACCATTACTTCACTTGGTATCCCATGTCCGATGATAGAAAGTCCGATGTGCCAAATCACAACTAACCAAAAGGGCTTAAACTCATTGGTTAAAAATTGATGGCTTAAGGATAAATAGAAGGGAAGCTCCCCTCACCACATGGGAGGACATGAAGGATCAACTTAGGGCTAGATATGTTTTCCCCTCCTACCCGGATCACCAAAGCCCAAGGAGCATTTCAACTCCACCATCCCCACCCGACCAACCCAAGACTCCAACTCCCCAATTCCCCACAATGCAACCAAAACCCCATTCCACAACCCACATTACCCAAGCCCCTTTGACCAACCCTCACCTCACCCCTTCTCAAAAGGCAAGAGCCCAATGGAGATAGAAGAGAGTGAAATAACCCCGGGTAAGTGCGAGCCAGAATGTTATAGGTGCCACCAATTGGGGCACATCACCGGCAATGCCCCACAAGGAAGCATTTTCCCATGTCCCTAGTGGTTGAAACATCTCCCACCCCGGCAACCATTACCCCTCCATCGTTCCCCACGAAGGACACTCCTCCCAAGAACAATCTTTCCAAAACCCCTCAACCCACCCATCTTCCTCTTCCTACCCCAACCCAACCACAACCTAGCCCTCCACTACTTCCCTTACCAATCCCAACCCAAGCCCATGCTTGTTCACCACCTCGGGTGCACCATGCACCGGCTATCACCAATTCCCCCGCATTAGCCCTACCCAACCCATTGTCATTAGGAGTTGAAACCCACACACCCATCCACATGGAAATGGATGCTAGTCCCGATCAACAACCTACCATAAAGGAAATCCAAGAACCTCCACTTCCACCCACCTCTCCTAGACCGGATCCTCAAGAGCCACACACCTTCACCGTGAATGAGTCCATACTCCAATGGCTCAAGCAAGGCCCCACCATCCTTAGTTCACCCCCACACCTCTCACCCATGAGACATCAATCCCAAATTGTGGCCCTCCCCTCCTTTTACACCACGATCCAATCCTACTATGAGGTAGAGGGTTGGGATGATCTCCTCAAGGGTTTAGAATGGCAACTAAAGTTGACTTGCTTATTGACCTTAGGAACGGCCCACCCAAGAAGCCTTAGTCTCATCCACCCATGTGATGGTTCTATCACCTCGGTCTTCACCATTGGTTGCTACACTAGTGACCTCCTTCTCATTCTCCCTATGGATGAAGAACCCATCATGGTCCACTCCACTTCCATTGAGATCCCAAGTACCTTGATCGACTGGCCCACTAAAGACCTTGGTCCAATTATCTGGGGGGAGGATGACCCACCTTGCATAGTCCATGTGGACATAGAGTTCCTTCCTCGAGGAAGCCCAGTCCATACCCCCTTTGATCCCTTTCAATGGGAGCCTAGTTACCCATGTGACCCACCCACCTTACCCACAACTCCCCTTTCCCTATCCCAACCAACTATGTTGGACGAAGTTCACCTCTTCCAAGACTCGGGCCACACAAAGGGAACCATCGCCACAGACAACATATGCCTAGGAAGCAAGGAAGAGCCCCACTCCCTAATGCCCACCTTCCTAGATCCTTTCGACCCTTTCACATGGAAGTTCAAAGGCCACCCCACACCCATACACATGGAAGTCATCTCTATGATAGAAATGCATAAGTCTTGGCACAACACACCACTTGGCATGATTAGAAAGTCGGGTCCATTCATTCACATCACCCACATGTCAAGTAGGAAGCATGAGTGGTCCCTATTTGGGTGTAACGGTCCTCCCCAATTCACTATTGATCTTATGTATGCTAGGAGCCTACATGGGTGTCCGGGTCCTCCAACATTCATCACACTCACTCATAAGAGGGACACGTATGGATGCCCCGGTCCTCCCAAATCATTCAAAGTCTTCATAACATCAATGCATGATAGGTCTATATGTGGTTGCTCTGGACCACCTTTGCATACCACACCTTGTCCACTCACACCGCATCATAGTACATGGCCTATGCATCCAAGCAAGTATCAAACGAAAGGCGGTGAGATTCACAAGAAGCGGGCAAAGACTCGTGAGCGCCACTTTGAATTCCAAATTGGCAACTTGGCGATGATGACTTTGGAGTGACTCTACCCTAGGGTCACCTCCAAATAGAGGGCACGAGAACTTGGACCTTGCCAAGTTCCGAGTGGCTTTGGCAACCCGGCTTATGGGTTGGACTTACCAATGGGTTTTGGGATTCACCCCACTTTCCACGTGGCGGATCCGGCACCCTCTAAGGGCACCGCGGTGAATCCTAGTGAGTCTCTTGAGCTTACACCTATCCTTGTGAGAGACACCCTCGGAGTGCCATCACAAAATAGCCTGAAAGCCCGACATGAGCACACGGCGGTAATACTAGGCAAGCCAGATCTCTTCGCTAGCATGAGCGTGTGTCCGAGCCACTTTGACAAGCGGAAGTGTCATTCCCCGACTATGGACACGAGTTGAGTTTGGAGATCGTAGCTCGCCCAGAGCTGCATTTGGCGTACTACTGCCCCGGTGGACCCATACTCGACGGGGTCGAGTTCTCCCCACCCCGGGGGTATGATGGGGGCATCCCTTGCCCCACCACTTTTTTCGAAGATCAGTTGGATCGTCGGCATGCGTCATTATGTTCCCCACATGTTTCTGAGTCTAGTCATGTAATTTTCATACTTTCATTGAGTCATAAACTATGTAATTTTCCTTTTATTTGAGTCTAGTACCTCGGTATAAGGGTCATTTACCTAAGTCTTGAGTCATGTAGTTAATTAAGCAGTATAATGGGGTCCAACTAGTGGGCTTGGCCCATGGGCGCCCCCCCTGGATAGGATAGTCATTAGTTAGTTTGTTCAAGGTCATTTTAGTCCATGAAATTGTATGAGCCTATAAATAGGCCTCCCCTCCCTCTCATTGTAACAACCTTTTATGATCAATCCAAAATCAAGTGTGTTTAGTGTCATTGGAGAGGATTCTCCACTTCTCTCTCTCTCTCTCTCTACTGGAGTGGATTCCACTTCTCTCTCTATCTCATTTCTCTCTCTTCTCTCTCCCTTCAAGGAGGAGGGCGCCCCCCTCTTTCTCTCCTCCCCTCCCTCTCTCTCTTCCACATCATGAACTCTCTCTCTCCCCCTCATTACTCATCCTCACAACTTCCCATAACCCCTCATTACTACCCCCTAGTTCCAAGACAACTCCACCCAATCCACACCCTACCATCCAACCCCCAACTACCCACTACCCATCCCCAAGCATCTCCCCACCTTCCCAAGACACCTCTTCCCATCCCCCAGACCACCATTGATCACCCTCCATTAAGGAAAATTCAAACTCACATTCCCTCCACCCACTTGTGCCCCCCTCACCTTCACCCTCTCCCTCCAAGCCTCAAATTCGCAGCTCCTCTCTCACCCATAGCAAACACCTCCTTCCAGCCCCCATTCTCCCCTTCCCACACCTTGAAACACCCCCTCCCAGACCCCCTCGCAGCTGGGGGTTGCCCCTACACACAACCACCTCATTTCCCCTCCCTTCTACCCCATTCCCCCACCACCTATCACCACCTGCAATTCTCAGGTCACAGTCAGCAGTGATCTAGCAGCTTTCAGGGGCGACCACGGCTTTCTCTAGAAGTTCCTGAAAGCTCAAGAGGCACCGTTGGAAGCATCTTCCAGTCGACTTCGCAACGGCGGTGGTTTCGTCATCGTCCGAGCACCGTGCTGCCCGGGAGAGCATTTCTCCCTCGACTGCGCGAAGCTTCCCTGGTAGAGCACCTGAACCTGATAGGAAGCTCGACTGCGGCGATCCTATTGGGAATCTGAGCGAGAGTTCTTCTAAAAAAATCTTCCTCGTCCAGTCTACTTCCAGGATCAAGAAGTAGAACTCTGATTGGCGCCAAGAATTAAGAGTTATCAATTTATTCCTCCAAGTGCTTGGTTCTGTTTCTTGTCAGTCTGCTCCGACCTCATATCCTTGTTTGAGTTATACCGATCCACTCCGACATCATCTGGCATCCCCGTTGCTTGCGTTTTGAAGAGGACTCGACAACGAATCCATCGGTACCAGCCACGCTCAAAATGGAGTTCTGGAGCGCCCGTGGCACTATTGTCTTCCAGCTTCTGAGGTTCTGCAACAGTCCAGAGCAGAGAACCAAGCCCCTGTTTGTACCCCTGCTCCGACCAGTAAGGCCAGCGAGGGAAATTAAAAAAATTTGGGCGGCTTTCTGGGTCCTTTACAAAGAAATCCCAGCTGGTCTCGTCATCAGAAAAATTCAGGAGCGACCGCTACGTCATCAACTCCGACTATCTGTCCAAGTTCGCAGCAAGTGGACAGAACCGGCATCGGCTCGCGTTATAGCTTCTAGCTTGGTTTCTCTCCCCCGCCCCCTTGGCCGACTGAAGGCCCCTCCCTGCGTGGAGGTAGTATTGGTTGTAATTTCACAAAATCCTCACCCCGAGATCCCCCCCCCCTTGCATGGGATGTAGTTTATGTAATCATTTAATTTTTAGGTCAAAGCTACACCGACGCGGCGTGCGGGTGCATTTCCACGCCTCCCCGCTCGCCCTCGTCTCCGGCCGGGATCAGCGTCTTCACGCCCATCAGGTGAGCTCCTGACCACCCTCCTAGGCTGAGTTACTTGTGCTTGATTAGTATTGCTTCTAGTGTGCCGTCGGTCGGTGAGGAGAGCTCGGCCCAAAATTGCTATTGACGTGAGTAAACACCGCGGGTGAGTTGAGAGAGTTGCCCTTCATCCCACGCCCTTGGCGTGTCGGCCACCCATGAATTGGGCATCCCTGGCCCATTTGGGGTCCTCCATAAGCTATCCAACCGTTGGAGTATCAAGGTCATGACTCGGACCCTCTCCGTCATCGCTAAGTCGCCTACGGGCACTCGTGTGTGTTACGCGATCGTGTTCGTTAGTGTGAGTCTGCTGCTCAACTTGATTGCTTGTAATATAGGTCCATAGGTGGTGTCACATCAAGTGGTATCAGAGCAAGTTCATAACTTGTCTCTATCAAGTTGGTCCTAGGGCATGTTTATGCATTTAGAGTCCTCGGTTGCATCTCTTTGTCCACTAGCATTGCCACCTCCTACCGACCTTACCAATCGGCCCTCTCAATAAGTCCAAACCACCAAGGGATACCTACCACTAACACACAAGACCTCCCTGGCCATGTCAACTACCTCATGAAGGCCTTGACCTATGCCAATGAGCGGCTTGATAACATATCGGGTCGACTCAACCAACTTGGAGAAAATGGGCCCGCCCCAAGGACGGATGATAGCAGGGCATGTCCCCCATCTCCCATCTTTGATGGGACTCATCCTATTGACTATTTAGATTGGGAAGTCTCAATGGACCATTACTTCACTTGGTATCCCATGTCCGATGATGAGAAAGTCCGATGTGCCAAATCACAACTAACCAAAAGGGCACAAACTCATTGGTTAAAAATTGAAGGCTTAAGGATAAATAGAAGGGAAGCTCCCCTCACCACATGGGAGGACATGAAGGATCAACTTAGGGCTAGATATGTTTTCCCCTCCTACCCGGATCACCAAAGCCCAAGGAGCATTTCAACTCCACCATCCCCACCCATCCAACCCAAGACTCCTACTCCCCAATTCCCCACAATGCAACTAAAACCCCATTCCACAACCCACATTACGCAAGCCCCTTTGACCACCCCTCACCTCACCCCTTCTCAAAAGGGAAAGAGCCCAATGGAGATAGAAGAGAGTGAAATAACCCCGGGTAAGTGCGAGCCAGAATGTTATAGGTGCCACCAATTGGGGCACATCGCCGGCAATGCCCCACAAGGAAGCATTTTCCCATGTCCCTAGTGGTTGAAACATCTCCCACCCCGGCCACCATTACCCCTCCATCATTCCCCAAGAAGGACACTCCTCCCAAGAACAATCTTTCCAAAACCCCTCAACCCACCCATCTTCCTCTTCCTACCCCAACCCAACCACAACCTAGACCTCCACTACTTCCCTTACCAATCCCAACCCAAGCCCATGCTTGTTCACCACCTCGGGTGCACCATGCACCGGCTATCACTAATTCTCCCGTATTAGACCTACCCAACCCATTATCATTAGGAGTTAAAACCCACACACCCATCCACATGGAAATGGATGCTAGTCCCGATCAACAACCTACCATAAAGGAAATCCAAGAACCTCCACTTCCACCTACCTCTCCTAGACCGGATCCTCAAGAGCCACACACCTTCACCGTGAATGAGTCCATACTCCAATGGCTCAAGCAAGGCCCCACCATCCTTAATTCACCTTCACACCTCTCACCCATGAGACATCAATCCCAAATTGTGGCCCTCCCCTCCTTTCACACCACGATCCAATCCTACTACGAGGTAGAGGGTTGGGATGATCTCCTCAAGGGTTTAGAATGACAATTAAAGTTGACTTGCTTATTGACCTTAGGAACGGCCCACCCAAGAAGCCTTAGTCTCATCCACCAATGTGATGGTTCTATCACCTCGGTCTTCACCATTGGTTGCTACACTAGTGACCTCCTTCTCATTCTCCCTATGGATGAAGAACCTATCATGGTCCACTCCACTTCCATTGAGATCCCAAGTACCTTGATCGACTGGCCCACTAAAGACCTTGGTCCAATTACCTGGGGGGAGGATGACCCACCTTGCATAGACCATGTGGACATAGAGTTCCTTCCTCGAGGAAGCCCAGTCCATGACCCCTTTGATCCCTTCCAATGAGAGCCTAGTTACCCATGTGACCCACCCACCTTACCCACAACTCACCTTTCCCTACCCCAACCAACCATGTTGGACCAAATTCACCTCTTCCAAGACTCGGGCCACACAAAGGGAACCATCGCCACAGGCAACATATGCCTAGGAAGCAAGGAAGAGCCCCACTCCCTAATGCCCACCTTCCTAGATCCTTTCGACCCTTTCACATGGAAGTTCAAAGGCCACCCCACACCCATACACATGAAAGTCATCTCTATGATAGAAATGCATAAGTCTTGGCATAACACACCACTTGGCATGATTAGAAAGTCAGGTCCATTCATTTACATCACCCACATGTCAAGTAGGAAGCATGAGTGGTCCCTATTTGGGTGTAACGGTCCTCCCCAATTCACTATTGGTCTTATGTATGTTAGGAGCCTACATGGGTGTCCGGGTCCTCCAACATTCATCACACTCACTCATAAGAGGGACACCTATGGATGTCCCGGTCCTCCCAAATCATTCAAAGTCTTCATAACATCAATGCATGATAGGTCTATATGTGGTTGCCCTGGACCACCTTTGCATACCACACCTTGTCCACTCACACCGCATCATAGTACATGGCATATGCATCCAAGTAAGTATCAAACAAAAGGCGGTGAGATTCACAAGAAACGGGCAAAGACTCGTGAGCGCCACTTGGAATTCCAAATTGGCAACTTGGCGATGATGACTTTGGAGTGACTCTACCCTAGGGTCACCTCCAAATCGAGGGCACGAGGACTTGGACCTTGCCAAGTTCCGAGTGGCTTTGGCAACCCGGCTTACAGGTTGGACTTACCAATGGGTTTTGGGATTCACCCCACTTCCCACGTGGCGGATTCTGCACCCTCTAAGGGCACCGCGGTAGATCCTAGTGAGTCTCTTGAGCTTACACCTATCCTTGTGAGAGACACCCTCGGAGTGCTACCACAAAATAGCCTGAAAGCCCGACATGAGCACACGGCGGTAATACTTGGCAAGCCAAATCTCTTCGCCAGCATGAGGGTGTGTCCGAGCCACTTTGACAAGCGGAAGCGTCATTCCCCGGCTATGGACACGGGTTGAGTTTGGAGATCGTGGCTCGCCCAGAGCTGCATTTGGCGTACTACTACCCCGGTGGACCCATACTCGACGGGGTCGAGTTCTCCCCACCCCGGGGGTATGATGGGGGCATCCCTTGCCCCACCACTTTTTTCGAAGCTCAGTTGGATCGTCGGCATGCGTCATTATGTTCCCCACATGTTTCTGAGTCTAGTCATGTAATTTTCATACATTCTTTGAGTCATAAACTATGTAATTTTCCTTTTATTTGAGTCTAGTACCTAGGTATAAGGGTCATTCACCTAAGTCTTGAGTCATGTAGTTAATTAAGCAGTCTAATGGGGCCCAACTAGTGGGCTTGGCCCATGGGCGCCCCCCCTGGATAGGATAGTCATTAGTTAGTTTGTTCAAGGTCATTTTAGTCTATGAAATTGTATGAGCCTATAAATAGGCCTCCCCTCCCTCTCATTGTAACAACCTTTTATGATCAATTCAAAATCAAGTGTGTTTAGTGTCATTGAAGAGGATTCTCCACTTCTCTCACTCTCTCTCTATTGGGGTGGATTCCCCTTCTCTCTCTATCTCATTTCTCTCTCTTCTCTCTCTCTTCAAGGAGGAGGGCGCCCCCCTCTCTCTCTCCTCCCCTCCCTCTCTCTCTTCCACATCATGAACTCTCTCTCTCCCCCTCATTACTCATCCTCACAACTTCCCATAACCCCTCATTACTACCCCGTAGTTCCAAGACAACTCCACCCAATCCACACCCCACCCTCCAACCCCCAACTACCCACTACCCTTCCCCAAGCATCTCCCCACCTTCCCAAGGCACCTCTTCCCATCTCCAAGACCACCATTAATCACCCTCCATTAAGGAAAATTCAAACTAACATTCCCTCCACCCACTTGGGCCCCCCTCACCTTCCCCCTCTCCCTCCAACCCCCAAATTCGCAACTCCTCTCTCACCCATAGCAAACACCTCCTTCCAGCCCCCATTCACCCCTTCCCACACCTTGAAACACCCCCTCCCAGACCCCCTCACAGCTGGGGGTTGCCCCTACACACAACCACCTCATTTCCCCTCCCTTCTACCCCATTCCCCCACCACCTATCACCACCTGCAATTCTCAGGTCACATTAGTAGTGATCCAGCAGCTTTCAGGGGCGACCACGGCTTCCTCCAAAAGTTCCTGAAAGCTCAAGAAGCACCGTTGGAAGCGTCGCCCAGTCGACTTCGCAATGGCGGTGATTTTGTCATCGTCCGAGCACCGTGCTGCCCGGGAGAGCATTTCTTCCTCGACTACGCGAAGCTTCCCTGGTAGAGCACCTGAACCTGATGGGAAGCTCGACTGCGACGATCCTATTGGGAATCTGAGCAAGAGTTCTTCTAAAAAAATCTTCCTCAACCCGTCTACTTCCAGGATCAAGAAGCAGAACTCCAATTGGCACCAGGAATTAAGAGTTATCAATTTCTTCCTCCAGGTGCTTGGTTCTGTTTCTTGTCAGTCTGCTCCGACCTCCCCTCCTTGTTTGAGTTCTACCGGTCCACTCCGACATCATCTGGCGTCCCCGTTGCTTGCGCTTCGAAGAGGACTTGACAACGAATCCATCGGTACCTGCCACACTCAAATTGGAATTCTCGAGCGCCCATGGCACTATTGTCTTCCAGCTTCTAAGGTTCTGAAACAGTCCAGAGCAGAGAACCAAGCCCCTGTTTGTACCCCTGCTCCGACCAGTAAGGCCAGCGAGGGAAATTAAAAACATTTGGGCGGCTTCCTGCTTCTCTTATGAAGAAATCCCAGCTGGTCTTGTCATCAGCAAAATTCAGGAGCGACCGCTACGTCATCAACTCCGACTATCTATCCAAGTTCGCAGCAAGTGGACTGAACCGGCATCGGCTCGCGTTATAGCTTCTAGCTCGGTTTCTCCCCTCCCCGCTTGGCCGGCTGAAGGCCCCTCCCTGTGTGGTGGTAGTATTGGTTATAATTTCACAAAATCCTCACCCCGAGATCCCCCCCCTTGCATGGGGTGTAGTTCATGTAATCATTTAATTTTCAGGTCAAAGCTACACCGATGCGGCGTGCGGGTGCATTTCCACGCCTCCCCGCTCGCCCTCGCCTCCGGCCGGGATCGGCGTCTTCACGCCGATCAGGTGAGCTTCTGACCACCCTCCTAGGCTGAGTTACTTGTGCTTGATTAGTATTGCTTCTAGTGTGCCGTCGGTCGGTGAGGAGAGCTCGGCCCAAAATTGCTATTGACGTGAGTAAACACCGCGGGTGAGTTGAGAGAGTTGCCCTTCATCCCACGCCCTTGGCGTGTCGGCCACCCGTGAATCGGGCATCCCTGGCCCATTTGGGGTGCTCCATAAGCTAGTCAACCATTGGAGTATCAAGGTCCCGACTCGGACCCTCTCCGTCATCGCTAAGTCGCCTACGGGCACTCATGTGTGCTACGCGATCGTGTTCGTTAGTGTGAGTCCGCTGCTCAACTTGATTGCTTGCAATATAGGTCCATAGGTGGTGTCACATCACAAAGCAAGACTTCGCAGTCCAAGGCCGTCCTTGATACGACTGTTATCACAATAGAAACACGAAAAACACACTCAATCTCGAAATTAGCGATCATTACCTGGGCCGCTAGGATGAGACTAACGGTCTAGCCCTACACCGCGTATAATTGAGTATTGCAAGGGTTTTCACTTTGACAAAGGAAGGTCCTCAATTCAACCTGGGACAGAATGGGTCCAAACCAGAGGTCGGCCCCATGGAGCCAAAGTCAAGAGAGAGAACTTGGTCAGGTCAGAATTGACCGGGTTCAAGATTAAACTGACTAACCCAAGCCCACTTCTAACTAGACCAAGAAAAGATTAGCGGTCTAACCCTGGGCCACGAAGGGTCTCTTAGCGGTCTCAAGGTGGGCCGCTAGAGGTTCAGAATAGTCTGGATGTTGGACTGGCCCAAAATGTAAGTCAAAACAAGTCTGTGGGTTCTGGTCTTTGTGGTACAACCCGCCCAGCATCCTGGTGGGAATCCCAGGCTCACGGGGACTTACGGAGGTCTCATAATAGTGGTCCTAGTCCGACGGAAGGAATATCCGGCGGAGAGTCCCAACTATTACAAGATTGAGGCTATACAAAACACGGAAAATGGAATGGTGCGGTCAGTCAATTCAACTGGAGTGGCATGACTGTCAAACAATGATATCAGAATCATAAAACAAGCAATTTATAAGTGGCAAGGTTTAAGATTACGAAGCCGATAACCAAGTTTATTCTATTAATTCACATAGTTGTCCAACAGTGATTATCAAATGAAATTTTCATGTAGATAGTGAAAATAATCATAAATTTCCATGAAACCTTGTTAATACTACGTTATGCATAGTTACTGATCATAATAACATGCTAACCAAGGTAAAAACACATAAATAAGGCTAAAAAAGAACTCCCTGCCAGAGGCTGAAAACGGTCTATATGGAGACCGCCAATAAGAGAAAGCAGTCTATCGTACGACCATTTGATATATATATATATATAATAGGGCGGCAAAGCGGTCTATCGGGCGACCGCTATATGCCTAGCGGTTCCTGGTAGGACCGTTTACCAACCCGAGTCTCAACCGATGACGAACCTCGACACACCATGTTTAGAACTCCGATTGCAAGCGTTAGGGTGAACAATAATTGGGAAAATAGATACCATTGGAAAGAGCATTAAAAGACGCATAAGATCACATGCTTTGATTAAAGTTTAAAGTGATTTACTAAACATAAAACGGATTAATATGGAAATTGACCCTTCACATGTACCTCTGGGTAAACGATAAAATTAGGTCAACATGATGCATGGAATTTGGGCAATTTGGTATCAAAAGAAAGAGCTCGGAAAGACGAACAAGATGGTATAATTAATTCTTGGTCAGCCTGAGAGACACCTACGTTTTATCACTGGAAAGAGGAAGAGGAAAGGGGGGTCGCCGGAACCCTAATCCGGCCGCTCCTAGAACGCCCAAATTCCACCCCACCCCCCACCCCCCCGTCCAGCCACGATCGATCACGCCGCCAGCCGCCGGAGCAAATAGGGTTTCTGGGGATCGAAAGCCCTCTATTTAAAGAGTCTATGGATGCCTCAAGCGATCAAATTTGGGTCGAGAGTCCAAAGAGGAAAAATGGCAAAAAATTCGGGGAGGACTCTAATCCGCCGCCGCCAATAGAAGGCTCTAGAGTTAGGGTTTTCGGAAGGAATGTTGAGTCTCCTTGAATGACTTTGATGATAACGAAACTCAGAGTTAAGGTTTTATCACGGTCCGTGTCAATGGATTCAAAACACGAGTCAAGGGGGTTTAAGTTTGAGTTTAATTATCCTGTGGAAAACTCATAAGTTCTATTTGAATCAATGTTTTTCAAACTTAGTTTATTAAGTCAAAACAAACCCCAAAATGCATGAAACAATCATTCGCTTAAAGCCATTGTCATTTTGATATATTTCATTGGGCTAACAATTCAATTTTGCAGGACTGGGTCATTTCGATCGACCAACACCCTAGGGCCGGTCGACCATAATTTCCAAAAATGAAAAATTCCCAATCTTGCAGGTTTCAGTCGACCAATGGGCAGTGGCCGATCGACCAGAATTTTTAGAAATGAAAAATTCCCAATCTTGCAGGTTTCGGTCGACCGCTCCAGTGCCTCCGGTCGACCGACCCTTTCGAAGCTCCTTTTATTGACCTTCCAATCCAAGCACGAGGAGAGATTCTCTCCCCCATTTGTTTAAGCCCATTGCCCTCAATCATAGAGTGATTTGTGGATTTGGTCTGGGGCTTGTCTTCTGACCTTCCAAGATCTATAAAAGATCTCATTGGGGTCATAAACCCTAAGGCTTTCCAAGGAAGAACAAGGGGGGGGCATCAAGGAAGAGGGTGCTGGTACTGTAGCCATGAACAGTGATCCGTGGGGAACTCTTCATCCATGAGCTGAAGTGTTCAAGGGCAAATCTGCATTCAAATCAAGTGGAGATCGAGCTGGGAGCAAGCATCATCCTATTCCACCTTCATCCATTAAGGGGGAGCTTGTTTTGTGTTTCCATTTTTTTTGTTCTTCTTCTTCTTCCATTCTTGTTTGAGCAGAGTTGTGTCTTCTTGTAACCTTCAATCACTTATGTGTGTGTGGATCTAGACAGATCTGTGTGTGTGTGAGTTCTTCATTGTTCTTCACCGTTCTTCTGTGTCGGTGCCCTTGCACCCTCGTGGGAGTTCTATACTCTTCACGTGTGTGTGTTGTTGATCTTGTAATTTCCAACAAGATAGTCTGTGAATCCTCACCGTGTGTGAGGGGTGGACGTAGGTCGCAGTTGTTGCATCCGAACCACCTAAAAATCATGGTGTTCTGTGTGGTTTGCTCCTTATCTCCTACCTCCATTCTACTCTAGCTCATTTTCATATTGCGTTATTGATGCGGGACGCTATGCGAACTAGGACCCTATGAAACGATATGACTAAATGGACTCCTATGACCAGCAATGGCACAACAATCCGAGTAGCGTAACTTGACGCCTAAAGTTCCTAAGAGAGAAATTATGCTATATAACAAGGAACACAAGCTCGCAAGCACCCCAAGAGGGGGAAGCGCGCCGATCTGCACGGTTGAGAAACCGGCGAGTCTAGGGTAGTCAACTCCACACTCGCAACTCGGATGAGTCACGGGACGGTCTCACTCACTCACCGCAGCAGTGAATAAAGAACTAGCTAGGACCCTACTACGCACAACCAGCGGCCTCAAGAGAGTATACTAAATAAGCAAGCAATACCAAGGGAGGAGTAGATGCATACCTCCACGCTCGGGGCGTGGGGAAAAGGCCCGGCAAAGTCACACGATCCCGGTACAAAGCTAAGCAAGTACAACTCAACAAAATGCCCACTCCTCGCAGGGAGGTAAAGGGCTACACAGTGATATCCAGGGATCGTGCGAAGTGGGGTGACGGGCACGGGGTCGGTGGCGCTCGTCGCCCACGTGTGTCGCTGCGAACCGGTCGAACGGCGCTGCCGCCGTGGATCGGCTAGGAACCAGCAGCAAGGACGGCGAATCATGGATGTCGTGGATGGTGCTGGTTCCCCTGACGGAGGGTGGCAGTAGGTGCTGGACCTCCTAGAGGAAGGCGGACAATGACAGCACCGGCGCGGACCTCTAAAGTGGCTCGAACCGGCGGGCAGTCTGCCGCTCGGTCTGCGCAGGTCCTGGCGAGCAGCAGGAAGGCTGATCTGGACGGCACCCTTCCTCTCATCCGATGGCCACAAAATTTGACGTGGTCTCTGGTGGGTAGGTCCCAAAGGGTGCCCGAGGAAGTAGAGCTACGAACAAGCACCATGGCGACCGTGGCGAATTTTCAAGCGGACCTTGCGCAATCTGGCCTGTCTATGGGTAGCAGGACCAAGGGCCAATGAAGGGGTTGGAACCCGGGCTTCCTGGAGGAAAATGGGACCGGGCTTTCTGTGGTGGACTGGTAGGGGACGTGGGGTGAAGTGGTAGCAGTGGCAGGGTGGCATACAGTGGTGGTTTGGGGCGTGGGGGGTGCAAACAATTTGGGCTCAGTTCTGCAATCCAGTGCAGTCAGAACTGAGGGTTGAGAAGGTGGATGTGTCAAGCCGGGAAAATGGGCTCCTGAGGGTGCATGGAAATTATGTGGGATGCCATGGGATGTGTATGAGAAATTCTTAAAATCCCAGGTCGAACTGAGGTGGGTTGGGGGTCGTACCTTTGTTGGGTTTGTGACTCTGTCCCACTAGGGCAGTTTAGGTGCAGTCTGCGCAGAAAAAGTGGCTCCAATGGGGACTTTTCTTCCTGAGCGAATTTTTGGGTGAGATTTGCGTGACTGGTTTGGGGACAGGTAGGGGAAGAAATGTTGTGAAGGGGCCATGGCGGCCTGAGGTCGGGAAGGTGGCGTACCGGTTGGATCTTTGCGGCTCTTGGTTCTGGCGGGCCTGAACAGGGGCAGCCAGCGCAGCAAAAAGGCCTACAAAGGCAACTTTCGCCCCTGGACGAGTTTGTGTGCGGGAGTTTGAGGGAGTCTTGGGGACAGGGAGAGCAACAAAATTTCAGAATAGGCTGTTAGGGTTTGAGGAAGTGAGGAAAGGGTGTCAACCTGTTCTATACGGCCCTAGTTCTGCAAGCAGACGGCCAGATCTGAGCGCAGGTCTGCAAGATGAATCCTCCACGTTTTGCTGCAACTCGGGGAAGCTTGATCTCCTAGATTGAAATGAAGATGGTGGAGGTCACCTCCTGCTGTTGGGGCAGCCAAGAACCTGCAAGAAGAGGGGGGCTAGGGCGTCGCACCCAAGAGGAAGAGGAAGAAGAAGAGGGGAGAGGAGAAGTAGAGGGTGTCACACCCTAGAGTGGAGAAGAGGAAGAAGGAAGAAAGGGCTCTTGGCAAAACTCAGATGTTTTTTCCATTCATTCATCAATCCTCCCAAGAAGGAAATACAAGGTAATATATAGAGTATGGGCTCCATCTTTCCTCATTGTAGTTTCAATTTGAACCCATTTGAATTTGAAATCCATGGGCTCTCTTTTCCACCTTGGAGTTGGAACCCATCATGAGCTCCACTTTCTCTCCTTGGATTTTGAACCCATTTGAATTTCAAATCCATGGGCTCCCTTTCCCTCCTTGGATAAAATTCAAATTACATACCAAAGACACACCTAAGACGTACACAATATATAATACGACCAAATACGTACATAATGCCAAATACGTACACAATACAAGTACGTATAAAAATACATACAAAATATGAATACGTATAAAAATACGTATTAAGTGTCAAAGCTTCAATGGAGACTCCAGACTGTCCCCCAGCCACAAGGATGTCGGTGTCGACCGGGTTGTACTGCGTGTCCGGTACCGACGGCTTGCTGAGTCGAGCCGTACTTTGGCTCGGGTGTCCTCACCAATTCTCCCCGGGTGGGAGAAACTCGACCCTGTCGAGTAAGGGTCTTCATCACTCTGGTATCGCTCGAGCAAGGCTGGATCTATCCTCTCAAGCTCTGCCCGGGTGATCCATGCATCATCAGACACGGGTCGTCCTCTCCAACACACCAAGTAGCGGTGATACACGCCAATCCTAGTGGTAGTCACTTGCTCATCCAGTATAGACTCTATCCGCTCACGCTGCTGAGGTGACAGGGCTGGAAGTGGACTCTCAGGGGAGGGCTCGCTCACAAGGGGTGGAGAAGGCCCAAATAACTCACTAGGGATCACTGTCGGGTCCCTATATGCAACTAAGTCCGAGATATTGAATGTGGAACTGATACCATAGTCGTCTGGCAAGTCTACAACATATGCATTGGATCCAACTCGCTTCAAAACTCTAAATGGGCCAACACCACGAGCTTGTAGTTTTGTTACGGGTCCAGAAGGAAACCGTTCTGGTCTGACCCGGATCATGATATAATCTCCCACCTGGAACTCGTGAGGGTGTCTATGAGCGATAGCCAATTCTTTATATTGCATGTTGCTGGACTCAAGGTGGTGATGATGATGCAGACTCCGAACTAACTGTGTAGACTCATACCTGTGCGAATGTAGGGGTGGGCCTGGACATCCAAACATGGACCTAGCATGTCTATGACACCTACTTGACTGGACAACACAGGGAGGACCTGGACAACCAAAGTTGTACCTATCATGCACAGGTGTCCTACTAAATGTGGTAGACTCAGGGGATCCAGTATGTCTAAAATCACTCACTATGTAACCCCTATATGACTATGGACATGATGTTGCATGAGAGAGAGACCGAGGCTTCCTTCTTTCCCAACTCTGGACTGTGGATGCGTGCATGGAAGGGGTGTGATAATGGACCTCCTCGATAAGGTGGGGGAAAGGGTACGAGTTGAGAGGCTCACTAGGGAGGCTATCGAAAGGGTCAAAGAAATGATGACCCCTCCCGTCAGGTCCCTTCATTATACTTGCCCAAGTTCGACATTCGCCCAAGTGCAGATGGTCACCTTCAGGCACTATGATAGATAGGGCAAGGGGCTCATGAGAAAGGCAAGGAAGGCAAGGTTCCTCCCTCGAGACGATAACACCATAAGAGGGGACAAAGCCAAGCTCTTCAAGTATGGGAAAGAACAAAAGGACCTCGGAGGTTATATGACCAATGGTGTACACCGAGGTAATGGACCCCAAAGTAGGGAGCATGAATCTATGACTATAGGGTTGGTCAGACCCTAAAGCCAACATATACGTCAACTCCCATTGACAATCTGGACTCCTTATAAAGTCCTTCACATTTTCTACAAAGCAAAAGGACTGAAAAGTGGTGAAAAAGAGTTATGGGGTACTACTGAGAGCGTTGGTTCCATCGATGGGTAGCAAGGTATCGGAGCATTAAGAATTATGCCCTTCCTTAACCAGCTAGCTAAAGGCTCTCTAATGACAAGTTTACCATCGGGAGGTAAGGATGGCTCAAGATGAGGGTCAAAGGGTGAAGCATCTCCCTCGGGTAAGGAAAATGAGTCATCTATGAAGTGGAGGGGACCTTGGTTCTTTATGTCAGCTGTGACCTCTGTTGGTTCTGGCACAACTTCGTCCTGGCTCGGGGGTGGGCTAGGGGAAATTGGCGACCCAATAGTAGTGCACATCCTATCTAGTCTCTCCCTAAAAGTTTGCAAGAGATTGGTGAGGGTGGAATCGCTAGGGAAAGAGACATCCGGGGAGACTTGTCGGTAATCATGAGGCTTAGTCTCGGACTTAGACTCATACGCAGGCGGGACCCTGCACCTCCAACTATGATGTGATCGGTTGGGGGTAATAGGGTGAGGTAGGTAGGTCCTCCTAAGCTCATGTTTCATGTCATACCACGACTCAATGGGCCTTTCTCGCCTAATTTCTCTCAAGCATTCAATGTGTCTCCACTTATCCTTAGCTTCGTGCGAAAGCCTCTCCTTGGCAAAAGAGACTTGCATGGCATCGGGCATGGGGTAACACCCAAAATATCTATCCATGCCAGCTTCCCAAGTTAGGTAGTCACTCGGGTCATTGGAGCCATCAAAGGTAGGGGCATCAGGCCTAAGGAACAAGATGGGGTGGTTCCCAAGCCCATGGGGATATCTCTCCCTACTATGTGGGTAGTCATATCGCCCGGGTGACATGAAAGCCATGGGAGTGGGACCTATGGGGTAGACATGCAAGACAACTACGAGATTGGATTTGGCATGACTCTAAACAACAATGCAAATGGTAGAATGTAGACTCAGATGCACCAAAAACAAACTTATGGACTCAATTGCACCCTAGATGAACCTATGGCTCTGATACCAAAATTGATGCGGGACGCTATGCGAACTAGGACCCTATGAAACGATATGACTAAACAGACTCCTATGACCAGAAATGGCACAACAATCCGAGTAGCGTAACTCGACTCCTAAAGTTCCCAAGAGAGGAATTATGCTATATAACAAGGAACACAAGCTCGCAAGCGCCCCAAGAGGGGGAAGCGCGCCGATCTGCACGGTTGAGAAACCGGCGAGTCTAGGGTAGGCAACTCCACACTCGCAACTCGGATGAGTCACGGGACGATCTCACTCACTCACCGCAGCAGTGAATAAAGAACTAGCTAGGACCCTACTACGCACAAGCAGCGGCTTCAAGAGAGTATACTAAATAAGCAAGCAATACCAAGGGAGGAGTAGACACATACCTCCACGCTCGGGGCGTGGGGAAAAGACCCGGCCAAGTCACACGATCCCGGTACAAAACTAAGTAAGTACAACTCAACAAAATGCCCACTCCTCGCAGGGAGGTAAAGGGCTACACAGTGATATCCGGGGATCGTGCGAAGTGGGGTGACGGGCACGGGGTCGGTGGCGCTCGTCGCCCACGTGTGTCGCTGCAAACCAGTCGGACGGCGCTGCCTCCGTGGATCGGCTAGGAACCAGCAGCAAGGATGGCGAGTCATGGATGTCGTGGATGGTGCTGGTTCCCTTGACGGAGGGTGGCAGTAGGTGCTGGACCTCCTGGAGGAAGGCGGACGACGATAGCACCGGCGCGGACCTCCGAAGTGGCTCGAACCGGCGGGCAGGCTGCCGCTCGGTCTGCGCAGGTCCTGGCGAGTAGCAGGAAGGCAAATCTTGACGGCACCCTTCCTCTCTTCCGTTGGCCATGAAATTTGATGTGGTCTCTGGTAAGTAGGTCCCAAGGGCGCCCGAGGAAGTAGAGCTACGAACAAGCACCGTGGCGACCGTGGCAAATTTTGAAGCGGACCTTGCGCAATCTGGCATGTCTATGGGCAGCAGGACCAATGGCCAATGAAGGGGTTGGAACCCGGGCTTCCTGGGGGGAAATGGGACCGGGCTTTCTGTGGTGGACTGGTAGGGGACGTGGGGTGAAGTGGTAGTTGTAGCGGGGTGGCGTATAGTGGTGGTTTGGGGCGTGGGTGGTGCAAACAGTTTGGGCTCAGTTCTGCAATCCAGTGCAGTCAGAACTGAGGGTTGATAAGGTGGATGTTTCAAACCGGGAAAATGGGCTTATGAGGGTGCATGGAAATTATGTGGGATGCCATGGGATGTGTGTGAGCAATTCTTAAAATCCCAGGTCGAACTGAGGTGGGTTGGGGGTCGTCCCTTTGTAGGGTTTGTGACTCTGTCCCGCTAGGGCAGTTTAGGTGCAGTCTGTGCAGCAAAAGTGGCTCCAAAGGGGACTTTTCTCCCTGAGCGAATTTTTGGTTGAGATTTGCGCTACTGGTTTCGGGACAGGTAGGGGAAGAAATGTTGTGAAGGGGCCATGGCAACCTGAGATCGGGAAGGGGGCGTACCAGTTGGATCGTTGCGGCTCTGGGTTCTGGCGGGCCTGCATAGGGGCAGCCAACGCAGAAAAAAGGCCTACAAAGGCAACTTTCACCCCTGGCCGAGTTTGGGTGCGGGATTTTGAGGGAGTCTTGGGGACAAGGAGAGGAACAAAATTTCAGAATAGTCTATTAGGGTTTGAGGACGGGAGGAAAGGGTGCCAACCTGTTCTATACGGCCCTAGTTCTACAAGCAGGCGGCCAGATCTGAGCGCAGGTCTGCAAGATGAATCCTCCACGTTTTGCTGCAACTCAGGGAAGCTTGATCTCCTGGCTTGGAATGAAGATGGTGGAGGTCGCCTCTTGCTGTTGGGGAAGCCAAGAACCTGCAAGAAGAGGGGGGCTAGGGCGTCGCACCCAAGAGGAAGAGGAAGAAGAAGAGGGGAGAGGAGAAGTAGAGGGTGTCACACCCTAGAGTGGAGAAGAGGAAGAAGGAAGAAAGGGCTCTTGGCAAAACTCAGATTTTTTTTCCATTCATTCATCAATCCTCCCAAGAGGGGAATACAAGGTAATATATAGAGTATGGGCTCCATCTTTCCTCATTGTAGTTTGAATTTGAACCCATTTGAATTTGAAATCCATGGGCTCTCTTTTCCACCTTGGAGTTGGAACCCATCATGAGCTCCACTTTCTCTCCTTAGATTTTGAACCCATTTGAATTTCAAATCCATGGGCTCCCTTTCCCTCCTTGGATAAAATTCAAATTACATACCAAAGACACACCTAAGACGTACACAATATATAATACGACCAAATACGTACATAATGCCAAATACGTACACAATACAAGTACGTATAAAAATATGTACAAAAATATGTACAAAATACAAATACGTATAAAAATACGTACTAAGTGTCAAAGCTCCAATGGAGACTCCAGACTGTCCCTCAGCCACAAGGATGTCGGTGTCGACCGAGTCGTACTGCGTGTCCGGTACCGATAGCTCGCTGAGTAGAGCCGTACTCTGGCTCGGGTGTCCTCACTAGTTATCACATAGTTCATTTGTTTAGATCTAGCCTTACTAACCTTCTACGGGAGATCTCTGGTATATCAAAAGGTACCTTCTGATCGACACGGTTAGTCCTGTCGAGAGGAAGAAATCTTGTGTGAGAGAATCTTCAGATTCCCGGACTCCGCCTGGTACCAAAGAACTGCTATAGGGGTTGTTTTAGCTAGATCCTTTTTGGATTTCTTCAGATCTATTCTTGTTTATTGATTGCTATTCATATATATTTTAAATTTGTTAAAAGTTATTCAAATCTGTTATCACCCAATTTACCCCCCCCCCTCTTGGGTGGCATTGATCGCGGGACTTCAATTGGTATCAGAGCTAAGGCTCTATCTTTCACAGATCTAACGATCTAGAGTAAGATCCGGATCAATGGCAAACAAGGGTATGATACCCGATGGTCACTCCATTAACCGTCCTCCCTTCTTTGATGGTTAAAACTACTCGTACTGGTAAAACAGAATGCATGTTTTTCTGAGGGCTCAAGAGTACGAAGTTTGGAGAGTTGTGGACAAGGGTCCTTACAAACTCGAGGATGATGAAGAAAAATGGACACCCGAAGAAATTAAAAAATGCACCGTTAATTTAAATGCTTTGAAGATTATGCAATGTGCGATACACCATAATGATTTTTCTCGTGTTTCCATGTGCAGTTCGGCTAAGGAAATGTGGGACAAACTGCGGCTCATATATGAGGGGACGTCCAAGGTCAAGGAGACCAAGGCCAACATTCTGGTACGAGATTATGAGCTCTTCAAGATGAAGCCTGAAGAGACAATTTCAAAAATCTTCGCAAGGCTAACTAAGATCATAAATGGTCTCAAAAGTCTTGGAAAAGATTACACTAATTCTGAGCTCGTGAGAAAAGTGCTAAGATCCCTCCCTCTTGTGTGGCACACCAAGGCCACCGTCATTGAAGACTCCAAGAATCTATCCACACTTACTCTCGATGAACTCATAGGGTCATGTTGCATCCCTATGGTTTTGATGATGTCTCACATTATAAATCAATTTGTTTATATCACATTATTGTAATAAAGGTTTGTGCATTCTTTTTTCCTGTTCATTCGCGTTCAATTGATCAGTGCATGCCTTACTATAGACGTGGTAAGTGCTTGACTCGGTGCAAGTCCTTGTTCATGCACAGGTACTACCGTTCATATTCTGTGTCAGTGCATTTTACTAGGTAGTGTGCACCAAAGTCCGTGCACATCGTGTCTGTACATCTCAGTGCAAATCCAACTCGGTGCAAGCTCAGTCTTGCATCTTTCTTTGTTCTATGTAGTTCTCTCTGTCATCTCGGTGTAGCTCTTGCTTGGACTGCATATCCCGACTCGGTGCATTCTTTCTCTTTCTGAATAACATGAAGTCGGTGCATCTTTCTATTGCATTAACATTCTCGGTGCTTTTCCTTCTAGTCTTAGTTGGTGCTTGCTTCCAACTCCGTGCAAACTTTTTTTTTGGCAAAAATAAAGTAAGTGCATCCTTGTGCTTTATGGTTTTTTGTCGGTGCATATCTGTTGCATGATTTCTGTCGTCATGCATTTTTCACAAGTCAGTGCAATGGCTGACTTGGTATCTCCTACTCAGTGCAGTTTATGCTTACTTACTCACTACGACGGTAAGACTTGTGCTAAGTATGTGACAAAGTGTTCATTCCTCGTCTGATAGTTTGTCTGTGCATTCACCAGATGGATGGCACGTGATCCGAGGAAGATAGAGGTCCAGAACATTCCGACACGTGCCCTAACCTTTTAGGCAGGAAACGTGGTATCCACACGCCTAAGTTTCTGGAGCAGACATATATTTGTGTGTGGTGAGGAAGAGGGTTCGAAGAGGGGATGGAATAGAGAAAGGAGAGAAGTGTGAGAGCAGTGCTAGTGATCTAGAGAGAAAATCAGAGACAAACCACTCCATCCATAGCAGAGAGAAAATTCTGAGAGAAAGCTATCTGCGAATCTGAAGATCTGCTTCTACGGAAGCTACATTGTATTGAATTTGAGATAGTTATTTTTCATCGGTCTCTTATTTTCGAGTTTCTTTTATTTCCCATTCCATCTTGTTACCCTCCAAGCCTGCTTGGAGGAAGGGAGAAGTTCTCTGGTTTCCCTCCATTGATCTTGGAGGAAGAGATGTTTGATCCTCTAGTTTTGGTGAGTTGCTTGGGAGCAATTTCACAGGGTTCCCTTTGTTGCCCGCAAAGGAAGGGAGATTCATTCTCCAGTGCTTCTTTTGTTGATCAGAAGGCTGAGGAGGGTGTTCCTCAGGGCAAGCTGTTTGGCAGCGGTTGTCGCAGACTGAGTCTGTTGTGTGCAATTGATCAATTGCAAGGAAACCTTACTCTTCTGAGTAAGGGGTGGACGTAGATTGCGGGTAGCAATCGAACCACCTAAAAACTCTCTGTCTCTCTTGTGGTTTTGTCTGTCTACTTTGTGTTTGCTCTCCATCTATTTGATACATTGGTCCATCGCATATTTCTTTCTAGATCTCTATCCATTGTCTAGATATTTCTATTACCTTTCCTCGAAGTTTTTAACAATGCTGTTTGAGGGGTTGAGTAATTGTTACGAAGTCCATCGAAATTGGGAGTGATCTATTCATCCCTCCCTTCTATCTCACTTTCCGTTGTACATATCAATTGGTATCAGAGCAGGTTACCCATCATGTGGTCCAATGGCCAGGGTAATCCTAATGGTCCTCGAAGCTTCATGGCTGATGGACAATCTATCAGCCGCCCTCCGTTCTTTGATGGTAACAATTACCTTTTCTGGAAAAATAGGATGGAGGTATTCGTCAGGGCGCAGAGCCACAAGCTTTGGAGGGTGATCACCACAGGGTCATATGATCTGCCACTGAATGAAGATGTGTGGACAGATGATCATGTCAAGCTTTCATCACTCAACTAGATGGCCCTGAACATCATCCAATGTGTAGTTCATCCAGACGAATACGCCCGCATCTCAGCATGCAAAACGGCCAAGAAAATGTGGGATGAGTTGGAGTTAATCTATGAAGGTACATCCCAAGTGAAAGCGACAAAGGTAAATCTCCTCACCTCTGAATATGAGCTGTTTAAGATGAAATCGGAGGAGACCATAACTGAGATGTATGCCAGACTGTCATTGATTACGAACAGTCTTAAGAGGTTTGGGAAAGAGATATCTGAGGGAGATATAGTTAGGAAAATACTTAGATCTCTAACCCCTATATGGCACACTAAGGCCACTGTGATAGAGGAATCTAGGGATCTATCGAAAATGACAGTCACCGAACTTATAGGATCTCTAATGACGTTTGAGATGAATTTCAAGAGGAATGGTGAAGGAAACGACAAGAAGGGAAAAAATATTCCTCAAGGTGTCTCGCAGTAAAGGCAGTAGCAACAGCGGGAGTAGTAGTTGTGAGTCTGACGGGTTGTCAGACCTCGACTAGGAGGAGCAAGCAATGCTCACTCGTCAATTTAGAAAATTCTTGAGGACTAAGGGAAAGACCTTTAGAAGAAAGAGGTCATATCCCTATGGTAAGAACTTTGATTCCAGCAATGATAAGAATAGGAATACTAAGAAAATCACATGTTACCATTGTAGGAAACCTTGACACATGAAAGGGGATTGCCCTGAACTTCAGAAGAAGGGTCCCGACTTTCAGAAGAAGAGCTCCAAGGTACAGAAGAAGAAACCACAAGCAATGTTCTGCACGTGGAGCTATGAGGAAGAAGATCCAGAAGCCAACTCCTCAGAGGAGGACGAAGAAGGAATTTGCCTGATGGCAAATAGCGATGAAGAGGTAACTAACATTTTCAAAAAAATTTCTATTGATGATTGGGAGGATGCCTATGCTGAACTATTAGATAAGTTCAATTCATTGAGTAAAGAGCATAAGGTTCTGAAAAGAAAATTCAATGCTAACATTGAAGAACAAACTCAAATCAATAAGGAAAATCAAGAGTTAAAGGAAAAATTAAGAGAAATGACTTCTCTGAAGAAGGAAAATGAAAAGCACAAATTAGAGAACCAGGAAGCTCACACATAGCTCAACGAACTCAAGATAATACCGGAAGAAAGTCTGAATGAAAATAGCGTGATCACTGAGAAGTATGAAGCTTTTAAGGAAGTAAACACAGAACTTCTAAAAAATTGTGAGTCTATGCAAAGAGAGCTGGAAGATAAACAAAAAATCTTAGAAAAATTTGTTCAAGGAAAAACAAATCTGGACTCTATACTAGGAACAATGGTAAATTTTAACAAAGAGGGTTTAGGCTACCCGACAAATAAGAGACCCTTTCAGTTCAAGATCACTACCTTCTGCCCTGAGAAGGGAAAAGAAAAGCTGGACACACCATCCAGTTCCAAGGGTAATCAAAATGTTCAGCATCCAAAGGATAAAGCAACAAATTATGTTGAACAACATCTTAAGACAGGGAAGAACCTCACTAAGCCCACTCACCAGAACAGAAATGGTAGTTGGAGCAGGCAGATGTATCAGAATAGAAGCTGGAATGACTATAAAAGAATGGGCCCGAATAGTGGTTACTGGGGAAATAACGTACACCCTCAAAAATTCGGTAATCAACATGTGTACAGAAAGTACCGCAGCGATGAAAGGTCAAAAAATTGGAATAGATTCCATTTCTCCAGACCAGCTGGACATAATTCTGGCCATAACCTCAAAAGACCTGAAAATAAGATGCAAGAGAAAAATAAGCTGAAACAAGTTTGGATTCCCAAACACCTGCTTAAAGATTTAAATGATGTCTTTGGACCCAACTTATCTTGGGTTCCAAACCACCTTGCTTGATTTCTTTTGTGTAGGTTTGCTTGGCAGTTGAGAACAACAAATGGTACCTTGACAGTGGCTGCTCCAGGCACTTGACAGGAGACCGATCCAAGTTTAGCAAGCTAGAAATGAAGGTAGGAGGTCTAGTCAAATTCGGAGGAAAGAACAAAGGTAAGATCATTGGGGTTGGCACAGTTGGTAAGTCCTCCACTAACTCTATTGAGAAAGTTTTACTTGTGGAAGGTCTTCAACACAATCTGATTAGTATTAGTCAATTATGTGACAAGGGTCACAGGGTTGTGTTTGATAACAACTCATGCAAAATCTTCGAAATAAATTCTGATCGTGTTAAGTTTGTAGCCAATAGGACTAATAATGTCTACATGGTAGACTTAGATGTTGAGTCTGAATCTAATCTCTGCTTGTCTGCTAATTCTAAAAATAATGCTTTTGATTGGCATAGACATTTAGGGCATGCTAGTGTTTCCACTTTGAATAAATTGATCAAGCATGATTTAGTCATAGGCATGCCTAAAATCAAGTTTAATTCTATCTCAAAAATCTATGATGCATGTGTGCTAGGCAAGCAAGCTCGCAAGTCATTTAAGCTCAGATCTGAGCCTTTATCAACCAAACCAATGGAACTCTTGCATATGGACCTTTTTGGTCCAACCAGAACTTTGAGCTTGAATGGGAAAAGGTTTGGGTTTGTCATTGTAGATGACTTCACTAGGTTTTCATGGCTATTTTTCTTAGAAAATAAAAATGATGCATTTCAGAAGTTTGAATACTTCTTCAAGAAAATCAAACAAGGAGGTTCTCACTGTATTTCAATAATTCAAACTGACCATGGAGGTGAGTTTGAGAATTCCTCATTTTTTGACTTCTGCAATAAAGAGGGACTGACTCACAAATTTTCTTCTCCCAAGACTCCAGAGCAGAACGGAATTGTTGAGAGAAGAAATCGAAAATCATCGAAATGGCCAGAACTATGCTGGTCGAAAGTCAGCTTCCCAGGAGATTTTAGGCTGAGGCAGCTAACACAGCCTGCTACACAATTAACAGAGCAATGGTAAGACCTGTCCATAAGAAAACTCCCTATGAACTCCTTAAAGGTAAAAGGCCAAATGTCTCATATTTCAGAATTTTTGGTTCAAAATGTTTCATTTATAACAATAATAAAAGGGACCTAGATAAATTTGATGCTAGAAGCACTCCAGGAATCTTTCTGAGATACTCTGAAACAACTAGGGCCTATAGGGTTTTCAATGTAACACACCAAACTGTAGAGGCAACTCCTCATGTGATAATTGGTGAATCATCAGATGCTAACAACCTTGATGATGATGACAGGTCTTCAAAACATGATGGAGAATTTCTTGAGGAGAAATTGAAGGATGAAAATGAGCAACACAAAGGACAAATCGATCAGAATCATGTAAGCTCAACCGAACCAGGTGTAAGCTCAACAGAACAAGCTGTAAGCTCAACCGAACCAGATGAGTCCTCAACCAATGTTAGATTCTTGAAAGACCACCCTGAGAATAATATCATAGGAAATTTAAGGGATCCCCCTAGGACTAGGTCTCATTTCAAAAATGTTCAGAATCAAGATTTAATTGCTCTAGTCTCTCAAATTGAACCAAAATCATTAGATGAAGCCTTAAACGATGTATCTTGGGTCAATGCCATGTCTGAAGAGCTAGGTCAATTTGATAGAAACAATGTCTGGGAACTTGTTCCAAGACCTGATAACACTAATGTGATAGGAACCAAATGGGTGTTCAAGAATAAAATGAATGAAGATGGAATTATTTCCAGAAATAAAGCCAGACTAATAGCTAAGGGCTACTGTTAAGAGTTTGGATTTGACTTCGATGAGTCCTACGCACATGTTGCTAGGATGGAAGCTATAAGAATATTGTTAGCATTTGCATGCTCCAAAAATATAAAACTCCAACAAATGGATGTGAAGAGTGCATTCTTAAATGGAAATATCAAGGAAGAAGTCTTTGTTGAACAACCCCCAATTTTCTATTCTCCACTAAGCCTGACCAAGTTTTCAGATTGAAAAAAGCCCTGTATGGTTTAAAGTAGGCCCCTCGAGCCTGATATGAGAGATTAACGGAATTTCTGATCAGCAAGGGCTACCAAAGAGGTAAGGTAGATCAAACCCTTTTCACAAAAGGCTTTAATGAAGATCTCATCATAGTCCTGGTATACGTAGATGACATTATCTTCGGCTCAACAAGTACTGATTTATGTAATGAATTTTCAAAATTGATGTCAGTAGAATTTGAAATGAGTTTGGTAGGCGAACTGAAGTACTTCCTTGGCCTACAGATACAACAGTTGGAGGAAGGATGCTTCATCAACCAGACCAAGTATACATTAGACATTCTCAATAGGTTTGGCATGACCAACTTGAAGCACATTACAACACCAATGGGTACCAATACCTCATTGGATGCAGATGAGATAGGTAAAGAAATAGATGCCAAGCTCTACCGAGGTATGATTAGATCTCTACTCTATTTGACAGCTTCAAGACCTGATATACAGTTCAGTGTAGGAATGTGTGCAATGTATCAATCTAGACCCACTGAATTGCATCTAGCTGCAGTAAAAAAAATCTTCAGATATATGTCTACTACTCACACCGTTGGTTTATGGTTTCCTGCATCACACACTCTAGACTTAATTGCATACACAGATGCAGACTATGCCGGGTGTAAACTAGATATAAAAAGCACTAGTGGTCATTGTGAATTTCTAGGTGGGTGTTTAGTATCTTAGGGCTCCAAGAAATAATATTCTGTGGCCCTCTCCACTGCAGAGGCTGAGTATGTGGCTGTGGGGAGTTGTGGTACACAAGCCATTTGGATTAAACACCAGCTTCAGGACTATCAAGTAGACCTGGGGTGTACACCCATTTACTATGATAATACCAGTGCCATCAATCTAGCCAAGAATCCTATCTTGCATTCCCACACCAAACACATAGAAAAAGGCATTAGAGAGGGGGATTTCCGCAGCCCACCACAAAGGCAGCCCAACAAGACCCACAAGGTCCAACCAGGCGAGCCCACCCAAGTGATAGCACACAGGGCCCACTTAGGGAGAAAAGCCCAATAAATAAAGACTCGAGGAACTAACTCTCCTCGGCGGCCTTCTAGGCTCGGAGGGCCCGAGACAACGGTCAGGTCCCAAGGAAGGTCCGGCCTAAAGCCCTGTCCCCATACGAGAGAGATAGGCTCCAGCCGACCTATCCGACCCCACCCTCGCCGGGCCATGCCTATCGCTCGGACATGAGCTAGCATCCCCGAGGCTCGGTAAGACCGGTTGATTATCTGCAGGTGCGGCCGTTCAGAGTCCTCCGCCAGCGGGAGAGTCATGGGAGCTGCCGGACTCCAAGGGGATAACGTCCCCACGATCAGGCCATGAAAGCCCCCGTTAAAGACGTAACTCCCGCCGGGAACCCCTCAGCTTACAGGACTCCTGAAGGCGGAGCACTATTTAAGCAAGGGATACCCTTCGGAAGATGGTAAGATGAACTGAGCATTCACACACCCTAAGCTCATGAGCACAATTCGCTTCACCCCTTGGTGGAGAGGATTCTCGCGCATCAGCTCTCTCCTCCCCCCATTATTGCTTCCACCATAGCTCTACTGACTTAGCCATCGGAGGGTTTTGCCCCAGGGAGATCCCCTGGGCCCTCTGATACGTTTCCCTCTCTTGCAGATTCATCTTCTGGTGATCCACAACCCGCTCAGGACCCCGCGCGAGATCTCGCCTCTTCATCTGGCACCGTCTGTGGGAAACGCATGAAAAGTCGAGATGGTGAGAAGAAGCTCAGGGAGGAGATCCATCGGTGGGGCAGGTAAGACTGTGGAGGCGGCGGGAGGCGCCCCCTCTAGGGTCTCGCAGAGCCCCCCCTCCAACGCCAGCATCCCCACCAACAGGCCACCACCCCCGCCGGCGGAGATAGGGGCACCCCTCGACGGTGGCGCCAACGACTTCCAGGCCCTCAACGAAAAGATGGACGTTCTCGTGGAGCTCATGAGGGCCCAGGCGGCCAGGGACGCAAGGTCCCGTGCCCCGTCAGGAAGTCCCCCTCGAAGGAGTGCGACTCAGCACACCGTCGGAGGCCGCTTCACCCTCTGCGGCCGACAGCTCCTCCGCAACGACGTCGGAGGACCCTCGCATGCCCCGCCTGCGGAGCAAGAGGCTTCCTCCACGCCGAGGAGAGGAAAGCAGGGGGCGAGGCCGCCGCGCCCGGGCACTAGTGCCCCGGGAGATCGCCAGGACGCCCCCCCCAGCCCCACGGTGCGACTGCAGCCAGAGCTGTCCCTCCGGCTGCGTGATTTCGAGAGACGGTTCGCAGAGCAAGAGCGCGCTCTCCACACCCTGCAGAAGACCTCTCTCCCGGAGGACGAGGAGAAATCCCCTTTCTCCGAGTACATCTTGAAGGCAGAGGTCTCTCCCAGAGCCTCCATTCTAACCTTCAAGCTCTACGATGGCCAGGGCGACCCAGCCGACCATTACGATAGCTTCGACGCCCTGGTGACCCTTCATGGAACGCCGGATCCCATCAAATGCCGAGCCTTCACGGCCACCCTGGTCCAAGGTGCTCAGGCATGGTTCCGGGCCCTCGCCCCTGGGTCCATTCAAGATTTCAGGCAATTCGGGCGAATTTTCAAGGAGAGTTTCACCGGTAGCGCCCCCCCAAGGTCAGTAGCGGGGCTCCTGGCCCTCAAACAGGCGCAAGGGGAGAGGCTCCGGACTTACGTCCACTGATTTAAATTGGAAGCCCTCAGGATCCCCCGCCTAGATGTGGCCTCAGCCACAACCGCACTGACCGGGGGCACCCGGGACGAGAATCTCCGCCGCGAGCTTGTCCTCCACCCTCCCTCGACCCTTGCCGAGCTAGTTACTCTGGCACTGTGCCACGCTGAGTGCGAAGAAGTACTCAGTGCCTGCCGAGACGCAACCGGCTCGGGTCGGGAGGGGGACAAGAAGCGGACCTCCGAGCCAAACCCTGGCTCAGGTAAGAAGCGCGATCAAGAAGGAGAGCGCAAAAGAAAGTACGAGCGGTACACCCCCTTGACCGCGCCAGTCTACGAGATCTATGAAGACATCAAAGACTCGGGACTTCTCCGCCAGCCCAAGCCAATGAGGTCGAAGAACCGTAAGCGGGACAGGCATTGCCTGTTCCACGGCGACCACGGGCACCACACCGGGGATTGCCATCAGCTCCAGGACGAGATCGAGCGCCTCATCCGTCTGGGGAACCTAGCCCGGTTCACGACCGGGCACAAAGAAGACCGAGATGCCGCAGAGGAGATCGACAACGCCCCCCGAGGGGTCCACATCAACGTCATCTCCGGAGGAGCGGCATCGGGCGGCGACACCAGCCGAGGAAGGAAACGTCATGCCGAGCGGGCCAGCCAAGCCTTAGAGCCCCCCAGAGGCCCGGCGATGAAGCCCCAGGTCATAGTCTTCTCCGACCAAGACCTGGAAGGGCTGAGCACCCCGCATGACGATGCCCTCATTATCTCGGCCACGATAAATCACTGTAATGTAGACAGGATTTTAGTTGATAATGGGAGCGCCCCCGATGTATTATCTTATGACTATTTTCTCAAGATGGGGGAAGACCCATCCAAGCTCCGCCCGATCCGAACGCCCCTTTGCGGGTTTAATGGCCTGGCCACCTACCCCGAGGGAGCCCTAAGCCTGCCGGTCACTATCGGCACCCCACCCAAAACCGTTACGGTCATAGTGGACTTCATAGTGATTAAAGGTATGATAGCGTACAACGCCATTTTCGGCCAAAAAATTCTCAACCGAATAAAGGCCGTACCATCTACCTATCACCAAAAAATGAAGTTTCCCACCAAAAATGGGTTGGGGGAAGTCCGAGGTAACCAGGCCACGGCTAGAAGGTGCTACAACATCTCGGTGGAAGCCTCAAGGCCGGACGGGAAGGATAAGGGCCCCAGGGGAGTCGAAGGAAGAGCCGTGACCACCGAGCCCGGTGGCGAGTTATTAACGGTATTCCTGAACGACGACCCGACCCTAGGAGTAAGGATCGGTGCCGACCTACCACCAGAGGAACAGCAGTAATACAAGGAGTTTCTTTCTAAGTATGTTCGGGTCTTTGCTTGGTCCGATGATCAACTCCCTGGTATACCAGAGGAGACCGTGACGCACAAGCTCAACCTCGACACCACCGTGAGACCCGTACAGCAGCGGAGAAGGAAGCATGCGCCCGAGAAACAGGCGATCATTAAGGCGCAGGTCACCAAGGGACAAGAAACTGGTCTTTTCAGACCGGTCCTGTACCCAACGTGGCTAGCCAACGTCGTCCTGGTGCCGAAGACTACAGGCAAGTGGTGAATGTGCGTAGACTTCACCGATCTGAACAAGGCCACCCCCAAGGACTGCTATCGGTACCGAGCATCGACCAATTGGTTGACTCCACCTCGGGCAATGAGATACTCAGTTTCCTGGATGCCTATTTGGGTTATCATCAGATCCGAATGAGCCTGAAGATGTCGAGAAGACCGCCTTCATCACCGACTATGGCGTGTACTGCTACACCCGGATGCCCTTCGGGTTGAAGAATGCTGGAGCCACATACCAGCGACTGGTCAACCACATGTTCGAGGGACAATTAGGTCGGAACGTCGAGGCCTACATCGACGACATGCTCGTCAAGACTCCGAGGGCCCAAGACCACTTCACCGACCTCGTCGACACTTTCGGCACCCTCCTAAAGTACTGCATGAAGCTCAACCCCGCCAAGTCCGCCTTCGGAGTAAGATCCGAGAAGTTCCTGGGTTTCCTGGTCACTCAGCGAGGGATCGAAGCCAACCCCGACAAGGTCCAGGCCATCCTGGACATGCGCCCGCCCACGTGCATCAAAGACGTCCAGCGTCTGATGGGGCGTGTCGCTGCTCTCAGTCGTTTCCTGTCCCGTGCGGCCGAACGATGCTTGCCCTTCTTCAAGCTGATGAGGGGGCCCAAGATAGCATCTGCTACATTCGCCTGGGATGGGGAATGCCAAACAGCGTTCGTCGAGCTCAAAGAGTTCCTGGCTTCGCCCCCGGTGCTTTCCAAGCCCGTCCCGGGCGAGGTCTTGTTGCTCTATCTCTCGGCGATGCCATCAACGGTCAGCTCGGTCCTAGTTAGGAATGACTCAGGAATCGAGAGGCCAGTCTACTACACCAGCAAGGTGCTCAACGAGGCGGAGCAGAGGTACCTCACAACCGAGAAACTCGTGCTGGCGTTGGTTACCTCCGCAAAGCGCCTCCGACCTTACTTCCAGGGGCATCCCATCACTGTGCTAACCGGCGAGCCACTGAAGAAGATTCTGGCCCACCCCGAAGCCTCGAGGCGACTTGTCAAGTGGGCCATCATGCTCGGGGCCTACGACATCTCGTATCGGCCGCGATCAGCTATCAAAGGACAAGCACTCGCCGACTTCATCGCCGAGAGCACCGTTCCGGTCGAGGACAGGCCTCCGACGGCAACCGGGCCAACCTGGGAGCTGTTCGTCGATGGATCGTCCAACTCGGTCGGTAGCGGCGCAGGGATCCTCCTAAGGTCCTCCGAAGGAATAGAGTTGTAATACGCCCTCAAGTTCAACTTCCCGGCGTCCAACAATGCTTCCGAGTACGAGGCCCTTATCTCGGGAGCCCGCATGGCCCGACGGTTGGGGGCCGAGCGAGTCAGGATCCACACCGACTCCCAGCTAGTTGCAAGCCAGGTCAATGGCGAGTACGAAGCTCGAGAGGTACCTATGATCAAATACCTCCAGTTGGTCCGGAGCCTGGCCCAGCAGTTCGAGGAGTTCGAGGTAGTCCGAATAGCTCGGGAGTAAAACTCTCGGGCGGACGCCCTCTCCCGACTGGCCTCCTCCCTAGACCCGGAAGGTACATGATTGGTCCTCCTAGAAGAGCTAGAGCGCCCGAGCATAGACTCGGAGCTCCTCGCCATTGACTCGGCCACTCCCGGCGACTGGCGCTCCCCCTACCTGTCCTGGCTACGGGACTCCCGGGAGCCCTCCGACCCTCGGGAAGCCCGTCGAATGAAATACCAAGCTCGGCGCTTCATCATCCTCGACAACGCTCTCTACCGAAGATCGTTCTCCGGGCCCCTTCTGAAGTGTCTCGGTCCCGACGAAGCAAGCCAAGCTATTGAAGAGATTCATCAAGGCCTATGCGGAGCACATTCAGAGGTCGGTCGCTGGCCAGAATCCTGCTAAGGCAAGGGTACTGGTGGCCGACCCTGCAGCGCGACTGCACGGCTTACGTACAACATTGCGACCGTTGCCAGCGGTTCGACCATTTGGTCCATCATCCGGCCACGGAACTTGTCACCCTTACCGAGCCCTACCCTTTCGCTCGGTGGGGGATCGACATCCTTGGGCCGTTCCCAACGGCTCAATCCCAGAAGAAGTTCATCATCGTTGCCATCGACTACTTCACCAAGTGGATCGAGGCTGAGGCAACGGCAAGGATCACCGAGACAGTCGTCTGGGGCTTCGTTTGGAAATCGATCATCTGTCGCTTTGGCATCCCCCGAGTGATAGTGAGCGATAACGGGCGGCAATTCGACTCTCGGTACTTCCGAGACAGATGCGCCGACCTAAATATCCGCAACCACTTCACTTCGGTCGCCCACCCTCAGGCCAATGGGCTGGTTGAAAATGCCAACAAGACCATCTTGAAGGGCATAAAAACCAGGCTCGGCAAGGCTAAGGGTAGCTGGCTCGAGGAACTGTCTAGCGTACTATGGTCGCACCGAACGACCCCCAGGGCGGCAACCGGTGAGACCCCTTTTTAGCTGGTATATGGCACCGAAGCCGTCGTTCCGTTAGAGATCGCCAATCCGTCTCTCCGAGTGATCAGCTTTTCGCCCGAGGCAAACGAGCAGAAGTTGCTCGAGAACCTCGACCTGGCAGACGAACTCCGAGAGATCGCGAACGTCCGAGCTACGGAATACCAGCGTCGCCTCACTCGGTACTACAACACCAAGGTCCGAGGCAGACAATTCCAACCAGGGGACTTCGTCCTCAGGAAGACCGAAGCCTCTCAACCACTGGAGGCGGCGGGCAAGCTATCCCCCAACTGGGAAGGCCCCTACCGAGTGATCGAGACGCTCGGGAAAGGTGCGTACAGGTTAGCCACAATGGAAGGGGAACCCATTCCCGGACATGGAACGCAACCATGCTACGCAGATTTTATTTCTGAAAACTGTATCAACAAATCGGGTAAAGTAAACCCCCTTTTTTTGCATTCATTCAAGATAACTGTTGGTACATCAGAAAGGCAACTGCCAGTACATTACATAGTGAAAAGCAAAAATCCATCTAGCACCGCGGCAAACGGCCATCGCCCGACCGACCCGGTCTTGACCTTCTCTCATCCAGCCACTGACTCTGTCTCGCGTAGAAACTGGCTCGGACAAGAGATGGTCGACCCCGTTGGCTCGGGTGGACCGTGACAAAGGTGACAGAGGGACAGCAAGGAGAAGGCCACCTTTCACGCGAGGAAGGCTACCTTCCAAGTTGGCAACAACCTGGAAAAAGGAGCGCCGTGAAGGTCCCCTCTCTACCAAACTACCAACTCTTTGGAGGCGAACAGAAAGCAAGCAGCCCCCGAAGTGTAAAAGAAATGAAGAACAAAAGAGAGAGAAAGAGGCTGCGGACAGGGGTGAGGAAGGGACTGGAGCCGCCTCCTCCCCTCCCACGGAGGGGAATGGCGGCCAGCATCCCTAACTCCCCCATCCGCCCTCCATCTCGGCGTCCGCCCGGAAGCCTCGCCGGAGCCAAGAGGGGGCAAACGGCGTGCCCCCGCACGTCGAAGCCCTCTCCAGATCCGCGCGGCGACCGTCGGACCCGTCTCATGCACGCGCGGCGACCGTGGGACCCGACCGATATTCCAGGACAGTTGGAACCGGCCGCTCCCCGTCGTCTGCAGCGTCATCTTCTAAAGGGTCCTCCATGCTCCGATCGCGGCGGCGTAACGCAGAGCGAAAACGAGGGAACAAGAGCAAACCGCCGGCGAGAGTCCTAAGTGTTAAGAGGGAAAGAGCACCCTTCGGTCCTTTTTATAGGCCAAGGGAGGCCACGCGCCTTAAATGACTCCCCCCTCGAAAACACGGTATATGACCTCCCTTGGAAGGTCACCTCCAATTCCTCGGCCCCCGCCCTAGCGGGATTCGCGAAGCGCCTCGACTTTCAAAGCATGGTGGAATGAAAGGACGCCCCGCCAGAAGTCTCCCGAATCGGCATGCGAGAACGGTGCAGAAAATATCGGCACCTTCCAACTGCCCCCGATACGCCAGCCAAATCACGGCAAAGATAACAATCAAACGAAGTAAGTCCTTTATTGCCTCCCATAAGGAAATCCTCTTACAAAAGGAAAAACAGACAAAAAGTGGAAGGGGCAAAATAAAGCATAATACATCAGGCCTCGGGCCCACTTTGAAGCTCGGGAATAGCAGTAGGGGACGCGTCACCCCCGGTGCCTTCGGTGACGGCCAGCCCGGACACTGACCTCACCTGTGCGAGAACTGTCCTGGTCGTGAGCCCTCCTGGAGCCTCCGGAGTTGGTGACCCCGCTGGAGGTGACTCCTCCGGTTCTTCCCCGACCGAGGATGAGGAGCTGGAGACCGACTCATCCGAGTCATAACTCTGGCCGTAAGGAAAATCGCCCCCGGCAAGGTGCTCGTTGGCATAGCTCATCGCCCGGCGGTAGCCCTGCCTGAATCCCTTTCGGGCACCCCGACGGAGCGCTACCTCGTAGTAGGGTAGGGCAACTTCAATCAGGTCGGCTGAGTAAGCTTCCGAGCCTTTGTAGCGCTCGATCACCTCCGCCTCGACCTGCCCGTCCCGAGCTCGCTCCGCCTCGGCCGCACGCTCTTCCGCCCTTGCCAGACGCTCCTCTAGCTCGGTCATCCTCTGCTCAGCTTCGATCGCCCGACCCTCCGCCCGGGCTCGGTCCGCCTCGGCCTCAGCGCGAAGGCGCTCCGCGTCCTCCGCCCGATCCTACAGCTCGCCGCGCTCAAGCTCCCAGAGACCGTCCAGCTCGATGTGACGTTGACGCTCGTCTTCTAGACGTTTGCACTTCCTCTCGAGCGATTCTCGAGCCCTTGCTAGCTGCTCGGCCAGCGCCTCGGCTTCCCGTCGGCTCGACCGCGCCAACTCCCTGAATGCGAGGAACTCCCGCCGGAGCCCCTCATGCTCCCCCTCGAGCCGGGCTAGTTTCTCCTTGCATCCACCAAGGGTCCAGACGAGCTTCGACCGCTCCGCCTCCGTCCGGGCGTGCGCCTCTGCCATCATGGCCGCTGTCCGAGCTATGACCAGGCCGCCCTCCATCAGGATATCAAGGACCCCGGCGGGAGTGCTGCGCCTTGCTCCCCCCCTCTCGGTGATCGACCGGCAGAACCGGTACAAGTCACCCGAGATACCGAGCCTGACCAGAGGTTCCGGCAAAGGGGACTGTTCCACCCTGGGCACCCCGCCAGAAGACCCTGCTTGGGCAGCGAAGCTGACCGCCCCGCTCGCCACGGTCGGTTGGGGTTGCAACGCCTCCTCGGGCGAACCCCCAGCCTCGACCGGCGCCACGGGATCCATCGCACCAGAAGCTGCCGGCACTTGGGGTTGCGACGCCCTCGCGGGCGAACCCCCATCCGCGCCGACCAATCCCTCGGTCCCAACGCCGGCCACATCGGCATCAGCCCCCTCTGCCCCCACAGAGGGGAGAGCCGACCCATCACCTCCCTCTGCGGGGCCCCTGGTCTCCTCGGCCCCCTCTCGCCCGGCGGATGGGAGAGCCAGCCCGGAGGGGTCGGCCCCATCCTGCCCCCGAGGGGGGAGAGCCGCCGAGCCAGAATCACCCCCGACGGCGGTAGGAAGGCCAGCTTTCTTGGCCCTTTTCCTGGCCTTCGCGGCCTCCCGCAACTTCCCCGCCAGGGGATCCTTGCGCTTCAGGCCGGTCGATCGAGAAGTCCCCTCGGGGGCCGCCCCCTTGCCCTTATCTCGGGCATGGATGCGACCCGTCGAGACATCGGGCTCATCGGCTACCGAGTCATCTCCCAGATCGATGACCTCAGCCGCCTCCTCTAGAGGCTCCCGCCTCACGTCTGCAACAAGAAGAAGCCCCAGTCATGAGAAGGAAAAGAGCTACCACCCCCGAAAAAGAGCCTCAAGAGCCGTACCTGCCGACGTCAACCGCGAGAGAAGACACCGTTCGATGTTCTCCGGCGTCACCAGCTCCTCGGTCGATTGGCGGTTCTCCAGCAGACGGGCAGCCTGCTGCTCCACGTGGGGAGGGAACTCCTCCTGGCGAGGGGGCAGGTTCGGGTGAAAGTTGGGCGAGGTCCGGCATCTCCAGATCTCGTCCGTCGCCACCGCCTTCACCCAGAAGAATTGGGTCTTCCACCCCTTATGCGAGGAGTCCTTCGCCGCGAGCGAGATGCAGCTCCTATTCCTCCGCGCCTGGATGAAGTAGAAGCCTTTCCCCGCCGACTGGTGCGCTTTCAACTCAAAAAAGAAGTGGAAGAGGTCCAAAGAAGGAAAAATGTTATGCTGACGACAAAGAATCCCGAAGGCCGAGAGCAGCAGATACGAATTGGCCACCAACTGAATAGGCGCCAACCGGAAAAAATTAAGAAGCTGCAGCACATAAGGATCGAAAGGAAGCCGAAATCCACTCTTCCAAGCCAAAAGGAAGGTGCAAATGAGCTCGTCATGATCATCCAGACTCATCTCGTACGGAGTAGCGACGATGAAGCTGTATCTAAGAGGCAGGCGGAAACGATGCTCCAGCCTCCGCACCTCCGCTTCCCCCAACTCACTACAGTTGGGGACGGGTTCCCGCCTCACCGGCGCAAGCTCCGAACTCTGATCCGCCATCGAGTCGGGAGGAGATCCCTCGTACGAGCTTGAAGACTCCGGGGGAGAAGGAAGTTGCCGGACCGCCTCTGCGGTTATCCTCGCCAACTCCTCGAACGCCGCCGCAAGGCTCCGCGTCTCCGCTGTGCTCTCACGGCGCATCAAGAAGCAAGGAAAGCCTAAAACCCTGGAAGCCTAGAACGATGAACAGCGCCCCCTATAAACCCCTGAGGGTGGCGGCGTGCCGTTCTGTGCTCCGAGAAAAAGGGGGGCCCCTTCGTTTCGAATCCGTCAGGATCATCATTACGGGCCTCGGCGACTGCTATAAGCGGCTCCATAACGCCAACGGAATTCCACCCACCTGAGCCACGCCGGTCCAAAGCCTCGAAAAAATACTCATCCGAGCCTCCTTGGCTCGGGAGTAGGAGGGGGACAAGTGGAGAGGGGGATTTCTGCAGCCCACCACAAAGGCAGCCCAACAAGACCCACAAGGTCCAACCAGGCGAGCCCACCCAAGTGATAGCCCACAGGGCCCACTTAGGGAGAAAAGCCCAATAAATAAAGACTCGAGGAACTAACTCTCCCCGGCGGCCTTCTAGGCTCGGAGGGCCCGAGACAACGGTCAGGTCCCAAGGAAGTTCCAGCCTAAAGCCCTCTCCCCATCCGAGAGAGATAGGCTCCAGCCGACCTATCCGACCCCACCCTCGTCGGGCCATGCCTATCGCTCGGACATGAGCTATCATCCCCGAGGCTCGGTAAGACCGGTTGATTATCTGCAGGTGCGGCCGTTCAGAGTCCTTCGCCAGCGGGAGAGTCATGGGAGCTGCCGGACTCCAAGGGGATAATGTCCCCACGATCAGGCCATGAAAGCCCCCGTTAAAGACGTAACTCCCGCCGGGAACCCCTCAGCTTACAGGACTCCTGAAGGCGGCGCACTATTTAAGCAAGGGATACCCTCCGGAAGATGGTAAGATGAACTGAGCATTCACACACCCTAAGCTCCTGAGCACAATTCGCTTCACCCCTTGGTGGAGAGGATTCTCGCGCATCAGCTCTCTCCTCCCCCCATTATTGCTTCCACCATAGCTCTACTGACTTAGCCATCGGAGGGTTTTGCCCCAGGGAGATCCCCTGGGCCCTCTGATACGTTTCCCTCTCTTGCAGATTCATCTTCTGGTGATCCACAACCCGCTCAGGACCCCGCGCGAGATCTCACCTCTTCAGGCATCATTTCATAAGAAATGAGGTTTCTAAGAACACCTTTGAACTGATTCATGTAGGCACTGCTAATCAAATTGCTGACATCTTCACCAAACCTCTAGACAATGACAAATTCACCACATTAAGGAGAGAATGAGGCTTATTTAAATTATCTTAATTTCTAATCTCCTGATATTGAATACTCCTTTTGGCAAGAGGTTGTGAGTGAAGTCTGTCCTAACCGTGAGGGGGAGTTTTGTGTGTCTGCTGATTAGTTTCCTCTGTGCATCGTTTGAGGGGGAGCTAGGCAGTTAGTGAAGCTTGACAGATTCAAAAGGTTGACCAAATGTGTGTCATTGCTGGTTCTCATGATTGAATAAGTGCGGTTCTCTCTTAGACTGTAGAATCTCATTCATATTTTAAGTCTATAAGTTTGTGCAACTAAAGTCCAGCTAGAATCTTTTCTCTAGTAAACTATCAGTGACTTGGATTGAGTGCCTAAGTATATCTTCCTACATTGTTCATGATTCTGGTTCAGGCTAAATCTTGTATGTCTTGATATCTGTCCAGAACAACTTAAAATTTAGACTCCAAGATTCATTTCAAAGAAACAGTTCCTCAGGTATTGTCTTCAAGCGCTTCATCTCAACGATGTAAGGGATCAACCAAATTAGCAAAGTTCTATGGTTTGATCACTGAGAAACTGGGAGCTTCATCAATGAAATGAAGTCTTTCCTATGCCATGAGGTGTCAAATTCAAAAAAAAATATATTATTCTTGCAAAATAAACTGAATATTTCTGACCATCATAGAGCAATGGTGACAAGGTGGTGAGTAACTAGGGACTCTGGCCTCTGATCATGGTGTTTCCTCACGTAAAAAGCCATAGTTACTAACTCTATTCTCTAAAAAGGGGAGGTAATGAGGTTGTCACATTGAGTAACTGGGGATTCCGGCCTCTGTTAAAGGTGTCTCCCTAATGTCAAAGATGTGATTTACCAATTTACTTACTGGTCAATATCTTGACAATCTCTACAATATCCTTTACATTTGTGCAAATTACTGGAATGCTTATCCTCAATACTTTCAGCACACGTTCTCTACTCTTGTCTCTTGTTGTCTACTTAGTAGAGTTTTCGGTTCAGCTATGTCTTGTCATACTTGTTCATCCCTGCTCTACATCATATACTCTGTATGTGGATAAACTTGTCTCTCATTCTAACTCTCCATTGCTTACCAGAGTTAAAGAATCTTCTCTTGAGTTTAGCGCCTCACTAATTCTCTTAAGATATGCTCATGAGTCCTTCTACACTACGAAGACACTGTATTTCTTTCTCATGTCTCCAGCAACTACATATATCTTTCATTTCCTTTTAATGATGTCAAAGGGGGAGAGAGGTCATCTGAGAGGTTCAGGGCATCTGAGGCATCTAAGGGCGAGTTGTAGGGGAGAGAGCGAGTTGTAGGGGCGCAGTTTTGGAGAGAGAGAAGAGGTTCAGAAGACTATGCCTCTGGGAGAGGGTTGACTGTGCCTCTGGGAGAGGCTTTCTAGCTTTTCAGTATGCACTTCCTTTGATTTGAGCTCTTTCTGGTTGGCTCTTGACTGTTTTTGTTTGTAATGACCTGACATTGTTTGATTCATAGTGTTGCCATCATCAAAAAGGGGGAGACTGTTGCATCCCTATGGTTTTGATGATGTCTCACACTATAAATCAATTTGTTTATATCGCATTATTGCAATAAAGGTCTGTGCATTCTTTTTTCCTGTTCATTCGCATTCAATTGATCAGTGCATGCCTTACTCTAGACGTGGTAAGTGCTTGCCTCGGTGCAAGTCCTTGTTCATGCACAGGTACTGTCGTTCATATTCTGTGTCAGTGCATTTTACTAGGTCGTGTGCACCAAAGTCTGTGTACATCATGTCTCTGCATCTCAGTGCAAGCTCTGTCTTGCATCTTTCTTTGTTCTGTGCAGTTCTCTCTGTCATCTCGGTGCAGCCCTTGCTTGGACTGCATATCCCGACTCGGTGCATTCTTTCTCTTTCTGAATAACATGAAGTCGGTGCATCTTTCTGTTACATTAACATTCTCGGTGCTTTTCCTGCCAGTCTTAGTTGGTGCTTGCTTCCAACTCCGTGCAAACTTTTTTTTTGGCAAAAATAAAGTTAGTGCATCGTTGTGCTTTATGGTTTCTTGTCGGTGCATATCTGTTGCACGATTTCTGTCGTCATGCATTTTTCACAAGTCAGTGCAATGGCAGACTTGGTATCTCCTACTCAGTGCAGTTTATGCTTACTTACTCACTATGACGGTAAGACTTGTGCTAAGTATGTGACAAAGTGTTCATTCCTCATCTGACAGTTTGTTTGTGCATTCACCAGATGGATGGCACGTGATCTGAGGAAGATGGAGGTCAAGAACATTCTGACACGTGCCCTAACCTTTCAGGTGGGAAACGTGGTATCCACACGCCTAAGTTTCTAGAGCAGACATATATATATATGTGCTGAGGAAGATAGTTCGAAGAGGGGATGGAATAGAGAAAGGAGAGAAGATTAAGAGCAGTGCTAGTGATCTAGAGAGAAAATCAGAGACAAACCACTCCATCAAGAGTAGAGAGAAAATTCTGAGAGAAAGCTGTCTGCGAATCTGAAAATCTGCTTCTACGGAAGCTACATTGTTTTGAAATTTGAGATAGTTGTTTTTCATCGGTCTCTTATTTTTGAGTTTCTTTTATTTCCCATTCCATCTTTTTACCCTCCAAGCCTGCTTGGAGGAAGGGAGAAGTTCTCCGGTTTCTCTCCATTGATCTTGGAGGAAGAGAGGTTTGATCCTCTAGTTTTAGTGAGTTGCTTGGGAGCAATTTCACAGGGTTCCCATTGCTGCGCGCAAAGGAAGGGAGATTCATTCTCCAGTGCTTCTTCTGTTGATCAGAAGGCTGAGGAGGGTGTTCCTCAGGGCAAGCTGTCTGGCAACGGTTGTCGCAGACTGAGTCTGCTGTGTGCAATTGATCAATTGCAAGGAAACCTTACTCTTTTGAGTAAGGGGTGGACGTAGATTGCGGGTAGTAATCGAACCACCTAAAAACTCCCTGTCTCTCTTGTGGTTTTGCCTGTCTACTTTGTGTTTGCTCTCCATCTATTTGATACATTGGTCCATCGCGTATTTCTTTCTAGATCTCTATCCATTGTCCAGATATTTCTATTACCTTTCCTTAAAGTTTTTAACACTGTTGTTTGAGGGGTTGAGTAATTGTTACGAAGTCCATCAAAATTGGGAGTGATCTATTCATCCCCCCCCCTTCTATCGCACTTTCCGTTGTGCATATCAGGTCACTCATGACCTATGAGATAAATATGAATAGGACACCCATGGAAGATATCAAGAAGAAGAAGGTGATTGGATTGAGAGCTCATTAATCCGATGACGACTCCCAAGAAGAAGAATCCAGTGACGGGAGCAATGAAGAAGAAGAATTGGCTATGATCACTCGCCAAGTGAAAAGATTTCTGAGGAAGAAGAGAAACTTCCAAGGCAACTTCAGAAAGGGGCAAAGAAAGCCCACTCAAACCAAAAGTGAGTCGAGCAAGCCGAGTAGCATCATATGCTATGAATGCAAGAAGCCCGGGCACATGAGAGGAGATTGCCCCGATCTAAAGAGAAAATTCAAGAAGGACAAGAAGCCCAAATCTATGGTCGCCACATGGAGTGATGAAGAGGACAAACTGTCCGACAAGGAGATTCAAGAACTGGTGGAGAGCTTGTGTCTGATGATACATGAAGATGAGACTCCGGAGGTAAACTTTGACCCTAATTTCACTTCAACTGAACAATGGGAATCTGAATATGAGAAAGTGTATTTGAAATATAAGAAAATCAGGTCTGAAAATAAAGTTCTCAAGAAAAAGATTGATGAGGATATCTTTGTTAAATTTGAGAAACTGGAACAAGAGTGGTTTGAATTAACTGAAGAAAAAGAAAGCTTGTTGCAAACAATTTCAGATATTGAAAGAACGAAAGAAGAGATTTCATTAAAAATGTCTGAAATTGAAAAAGTGTGTGAAAGACTGAAAAAGGAAGAAGTTCTGAAATCCAAAAATTCAAAACTTGAAAGGAGAAAAGGGATTTTGGGTGAACAAGTGGCTGAACTTCAGTCCACTTTGTCTAGGTTTGTTAAAGGGAAACAAAACTTGGATAACTTGTTGGGGGTTAAGGTTAACTTCCAAAAGGAAGGTTTGGGGTATAGTCCTCAAAACAAAAAATCCTTTGAGCGTAAGATCACCACATCTCATGTGCAAGAAAAAGGAAATGATTGTGCGTCAAATTCACACTCTAAGCCAATACATGCTCAATCAAAACCACGCCAATTTCCAAGAAGGTCTTCAAATGTAAATTGCTTTCACTGTGGTCATTTTGGACATGTTATTGCTTATTGTTGGTTTAGACAAAACTCACCAAGAAATCATGCATTTTGGACCAAGAAAAGATATGCACAGAATTGGACTAACTCTCATGGACCCAAACTTGTTTGGGTACCAAAAATAATTGCATGAGAATTTTTCATTCTTATAGATATGTCTTGAAGCCAGGGGGAGCAAATGGTACTTGGATAGCGGCTGTTCAAGGCATATGACAGGGGACAAGAAGGTGTTCTCTACACTGCAAGATAAGGATGGAGGTTCAGTTGTCTTCAGAGGCAAGGGCAAAGGTAAAATCATTGGGATTAGCAACATAGGTAAGAATTCTGAAATTCTTATTGAAGATGTGCTTTTGGTGAAAGGTCTAAATCATAATTTGTTGAGTATAAGTTAACTGTGCGATAAGGGCTTTAAAATTATTTTTGATGAAACCCACTGCATTGTCATGAACAAGAACTCAAATGAGATCAGATTTATTGGAAAAAGTAATAACAATGTCTATATTGTTGATATTGATAATGTCTCGTGTGATGATTTTTGCCTGATAGCAAACAATCATGAAAATGCATTGTTATGGCACCGAAGATTAGGTCATGCTAGTTTTGGAGTAATCTCCAAGTTGTCTAGACATGACTTAGTGAATGGATTGTCAAAATTAAAGTTTAAAAGTGATAAACTCTGTGAAGCTTGCACAAAAGGTAAGCAAACACGAATCTCCTTCAAAAATAAGGACATAGTTTCTACCGCTAGGCCCTTGGAATTGCTGCACCTTGATCTCTTTGGTCCAACTAGGACTTGCAGCCTAGGAGGAAAATCTTATGATTTTGTGATTGTTGTTGACTTTTCTAGATTTACATGGGTGCTCTTTTTAGCCAATAAAAATGATACCGTGATGGAATTCTAAGTTTTTTGTAGGAAAGTTCAGAATGATAGAGGTTATCTTATCACTACCATTCAAAGTGATCACGGTGGAGAGTTTGAGAATCATGATTTCAGCAAGTTTTGTGAAGAGCAGGGATACACGCACAATTTTTCATCACCAAGGACGCCTCAACAGAATGGAGTGGTGGAGATGAAAAATAGAGCCCTGATAGGCATGGCACATACCATGTTAAGTGAGAATTCTCTACCTAAATACTTTTGGGCTGAGGCGGTAAGTACAACATGCTATATCATCAACAGGGCAATGGTAAGGCCGATCTTAAAGAAAACTCCTTATGAGCTGTACAAGGGTAAGAAACCAAACATCTCTCATCTTAAACCCTTTGGATGCTCATGTTTCATCTTGAACAATGGTAAGACTAATCTAGGAAAGTTTGATGAGAAAAGTGACAAAGAAATTTTCCTAGGTTATGCACTTAACTCTAGAGCCTACCGACTGTTCAATAAGAGGACCTTGGTTGTTGAAGAAAGTCTCATGTGATTTTTGATGAATCTGAGTTAAAACTAACAAACCAATCTATTCAAATTGTGGATGTAGATGAGGATTCCCAAAATCCAAATGATGTCAAGGCCAAGGATGAGCCAACTAAAGGGGGATCCAACAAAAGTGAAGAAGATGAGGATCCCTCAATTGAAACACTTCAAGAACAGCAAGTGCAACACCCGGATTTGCCAAGATCATCCACTCTTTTAAAAGATTACCCTGCTGAAAATATCATAGGTAATCATGAAGATGGGGTAAGAACTAGATCCTCTCTAAGACAAGTAGAAGAGGAGGATTTGATTGCCTTAATTTCACAAGAGGAGCCTAAAGACTTTCATGATGCCTTGCAGAATGAATTCTGGATCCAGGCTATGCATGACGAGTTGCACCAGTTTGAAAGAAATGAGGTGTGGACTCTCGTGCCACGTCCTAGAAATCAACCCGTAATAGGAACCCGATTGATTTTTAGAAACAAGTTGAATGATACGGGTATGGTTGTTAGGAATAAGACCCGACTTGTAGCCAAGGGATATAGCCAGGAGATGGGGATTGATTTTGATGAGTCTTTTGCCCCAGTTGCTAGGCTAGAAGCAGTCCAGATTTTATTATCGTTTGCTTGCTCATTGAACTTCAAATTATTTCAAATGGATGTTAAATCTGCCTTTCTTAACGGGTATATCAAAGAGGATGTTTTTGTAGAACAACCTCTAGGCTTTGAAGATTCGAAGCACCCACGACATGTGTACAAGCTCTAGAAGGCGTTGTACGGGCTCAAGCAAGCACCAAGGGCATGGTATGAAAGGCTCACTTCATTTCTGACTGAAAATGGGTTGAAAAGAGGTAAGGTTGATCAAACACTATTCACAAGAAAATCAAGTAAAGATATATTGGTAGTTCAAGTGTATGTTGATGACATAATTTTTGGAGCTACTAACAATACTTTATGTGATGAATTTGCAAGAATAATGCAAGGAGAGTTTGAAATGAGTCTAATTGGTGAACTAACCTTCTTTCTTGGATTGCAGGTAAAACAAACACCCGAGGGCATCTTCATAAACCAAGCCAAGTATGCAATGGAGCAGTTGAAGAAATACGGGATGGCAGAAGCAAAACCCATATCAGCTCCGATGGCTACAACCAGGAAGTTGGACAAAAATGAAAATGGTAAAATAGTAGATCCTATACTATTTTGATGTATGATCGGATCACTACTGTATTTAACAGCATGTCACCTTGATAATCAGTTCAGTGTATGTCTTTGTGCTCACTTTCAATCATGTCCAAAAGAATCTCATCTAATGGCTTTTAAATGGATTTTTTGGTATTTGATTGGCACACTAGACTTTGGCTTGTGGTTTTCGATCGGCAGCTCATTTGATTTGATTGCGTACACCAATGCTGATTATGCTGGTTGCATTGTTGATCGCAAAAGTACTAGTGGGTACTGTCAGTTTTTTGGTGGTTGCCTAGTTTCATGGGTCTCCATGAAACAACATTTAGTGGCTCTCTCAACGGCCGAGGTTGAATATGTAGCCGCTGGAAGTTGTGGAGCCCAAGTACTTTGGATCAAAAATCAATTGCTTGATTTGGATGTTAAAATAAAATGTGTTCCAATTTTGTGTGACAATACAAGTGCAATCAGTTTGTCAAAAAACCCTGTTCAACACTCTAAGACAAAGCATATAGACATTCGGCACCATTTCTTGAGAGATCATGTAGGAAAAGGGGTTTTTGAGCTGAATTTTTATCATTCTCATAACCAATTGGCCGATATCTTCAGCAAGCCCTTAAACCAGGAGCAATTTAACAAGATTAGAAGGGAACTTGGCATGTGCAAGGGTGAGGGCATACATACTTAGGTCTGCATTAGGATGAGTGATGCATATCAGAAGCATAAAGGGTAGATAGTATGACATGCATCATCATGTTGTGTTTTTACTCTTTTCTGTATGATATCATCTTGCATGCGTGATTGTATATATATGTATATATACCCCTCCTTGAATATTTCTAAAACCCAATACTCCTTGACAAATAAATGTGAACAAATGACCTAGGGACACTAAGTAGTAACTGAGGGGGAGCTTTCAGAAAAACCTCATTCGTTGACTCACCTGAAGTCATTTACTGAAATTCTCCCCAAAGAAGCAAAAAAAAAGGAAAAGGAAAAAGAATGAAAACAAAAAAAGGAAAAAGAAACAAAAAAAGGGGGATGAATACCACCATGTGAAGAGAGCTCGAATGAGGCAGGAGATATGGAGGCATTCAACTTTAAAAAAAATTATTTTCAAATGGGGGTTTTGGGCCAATCGACCATTTCGGTCGACCAGCTCACCCGGTTCGGTCGACCGAAACCGGTGAATCGGTCCAACCGGGACTCGGCCGACCCCCTACTTAAGGGGCTTTCCCCCCTTCTTCTCTCATTCTAACCCATCCATTCTCTCTCATATACTTTTCCCTAACCCTAAACTACAAAACCCCCTCTCTTTTTTTTTATCAACACCGGCCAAACAAAATCAAATCTGGTCGAATGCACATTCCCCCATAAGGGGAAAATGTTCTCACTCCCCCAGACCGATCCTGAGACCAAAAAAATTTATTGATTTTTTGAAAGAATACATCATCTCTGGGGCATACCCCTGTCCATATCTACATCCAAAAGCCAAGAAAACAAAGAGCCAATAAGCTAATTACAATTTCGTATAGTGGGCAATCTGCCCTTATCCAGCCTAAAAGCTCCCCTTGCCAATCTAGGGAGATCCCGCACATTTGTAAAGATGCTATTAGTGCGGGTAGAACATGCATAAGAAGCCAAAGCATCTGCAACTTGATTACCTTCTCTGTATGTATGCTGTACCGAGCAGCCACATTGGGATATTAAGTCCAGGATATCCTTCCACCAAGGTAGAACTAGCCAGCTAGGTGCCACTTTCCTTCGGATAGCAGAAATTAGAAGAGCACAATCAGAAAAAACTGCTCCCACCTGGAGGCCTCCATTAACTACTAAAGACAATCCATCATGAAGAGCCCTAGCTTCAGCTAAAATGCTACTGCCAACCCCATAGTTAAAGGCAAAACAGATTTTCATATTTCCATTATGATCTCTAATACAACCACCACCCCCACTTCTCCCCGGGTTTCCTTTAGAAGCCCCATCCACATGTAAAGTGAAATCAGTGTGGGCTAAACTGCATAAAACTGTTATAGCCCGCTTGGTGTGGACTTTAGGGAATAGATAGAAATGCGCCAAAATGTTTTTCTGTTCGGCTGAGATCATGGATGAAAAAGTCAGTTTATCCAATGCATAAGATATTGTTGCAATCACTTTTCTTTTGATGTTGTTTGCACAAGGTGTAACTCCTTCAAATTTTAAGGCACATCTGACCCTCCAAATCTCCCAAAGGATCAATATAGCAGCATACATTCCAGAGTAACTATAAGCTGACCACAAGTTTGATCCAATCAAGATGTTCCAGCATCGGATAGTTAACTGATCACATAAATTGATTTTGGCACTGAATAAAGGAGCAATCCAATTCCATAAATCTACTGCCAGCTCACTCTTTAGGAAGACATGATTTAGATCCTCTTGAGATGGAGAATTGTAGCAAACACATTTGGAAACCAGAGGAATACCATATTCAGCCACTCTGCAGTCCACTGGTACTGCTCGATAAAGGAGCTTCCAAAAGAAAATAGCAGCCCTCGGAGCAATACTTGAGTGCCAAAGCTTAGCCCATGGATGTCTGACTATGCTTGTCATCCTCAACAAATTGTAGGAAGACTATACAGTAAACTCTCCTGTGGACGTACCAGTCCAAATAGAATAATCTGTCCCTCTGCTCAGATGAACATTGGAGAGCCAATTTGTGTTATTAAGGAAGGATCTGGCCTCATGACTGGAGTCTTGGATAACCTCTCTGACTGTTATTCTTGGCATAGCCTGAATTCTACTGATTGGAACCTGCTGGACAGTGTTAATAAGAGGCCCCTTCCCTGTCCAATTATCTTTCCAGAAGTCAACACCATTTCCATCACCAATCATCCATCTAGAATTATTAATTATGTGATCCTTGGCCTACTGAAATATTTTGAGTGGCATACCAGTTGGGAAATGCCTAATACAGTCATAAAAGCATTTTTTGATGAACCTTTGTCGAGCATATGATGACCACAGAGAATGACCATGTAAAATAGACCACAAGCTTTTTGAAGCCAGGGAGACCTGTACTTGATTAAGGTCTCTAATGTCAAGACCCCCTTCCAGATTTGGTTTTTGAATGTTCTGCCAAGATATCCAGTGACGACGCTTCAAACTATCAGATCCCTGCCAGAAGAAATTAGCACACAGTCTATCAATAGTACGAGTGATAGCTTTTGGAAAAAAACAGGCAGAAGCCAAATAGATAGGAATGCTCTGAAGAACAGATTTAATGAGGATTGCCCGTCCTGCCTGGGAGAGTAATTTGGCCTGCCAACCCTCCAATTTCTGCACCACTTTGTCCAATATGTACTTAAAATCCGAACATTTATATCTCCCTTTCTTAACTGGAACTCCCAGATAATAAAGCCCAGTGGATAGGACCTTGTATCCAGATAGGTTAGTGAGAAACTGCTTCAGTGAGAGAGGTGCCTTTTCAGATACCATGATACTGCTTTTTCCTGCATTCACCTTTTGTCTAGAGCTAGCTTCATATCTTGCAATAAACTGTAGGAGTACTCTTATGTTTTGCTTGCAGGCATTCATGAAGATAAGAGTATCGTCCGCATATAAGAGATGAGAGACTTGAGGTAAGTTCCTTGGCCCATTATATCCCTTAAGAGAACCAGACTGAAATAATGCAGTTAAACCTCTACTGAGCACTTCAGAAGCTAGTATAAAAAGGTATGGAGCAAGGGGGTCTCCCTGCCTAATGCCCCTACTAGACTTAAAAAAACCTGCCAATGTACCATTGAAGTTAATAGAAAACCAGCAGTTTTACAGTATCATACCAATGAGTGAGGTAAACCTTGTGCAAAATCCAAACTTCCTCAAAGATGCCAATAAAAAATCCCACTCCATTCTATCATATGCTTTGGCCATATCTAGCTTAAAAATGGCATTATGTCCCCTGACTTTCCTATCTATATCCAACATTAACTTCCTGGCCAGTGCCATATTATCAAGTATGTTGCGGCCTTTGATGAAAGCTCCTTGCTCCTTTGATATGACATTAGGTAGTATCACTCCTAAACGCTTAGCAATAATAGAAGAAATGACCTTGTAGGAGAAGTTACATAAGCTAATGGGGCGGAAGTCATTAAAAGACCTTGGCTCCTGCACTTTTGGGACTAATGTAATAATGGAGGAGGCCATACCTCTAGGAATGGGAAACCCCTTGAAGAAACATTGAACAACTGCTGTAACATCTTTAGCTATGATATCCCATGTTGAGGTGTAGAATTCACCTGAAAATCCATCAGGGCCAGGAGAGCTAGAACCTTTAAGTGTCAAAACAGCTGCTCGGACTTCTTCAGTATCTGGGATAGAGCATAACAAACTATTCTGCTCTTCAGTGATACACTGTGGGATACAGTCAAACATGGTCCTGTCCATAGAATGTTCCTCCGTCGAGAAAAGATTTCTGAAATAGGTTTCAGCCTGGTTCTTTAGTGCAACCTGGTCTTCACACCATAGTTCAGAGTCCCCAATCTTCAATCTTCTGATAAAACCCCTCCTTCGACGGCATTGAACTACTGAATGGTAAAAGGAAGTGTTCCTATCTCCACTTTCTATCCAGTCTAATCGGGATTTCTGCTTCCAAAAAGTTTCTTCCCTGAACAAAGCCTGCCGAAAGCAGTTTGCTTCTATTCTCAGTAGATGGGTTCAAATCATAATCCATTTGTTTTTGTTCCACTTCAGATTCTGCCTGCACAACCTCCGTCGGATTCATCACCATCCCAGGACGTGTTCTCCACGGTTGCTTGTGCCATCGTACATCTTCATCCAATATTCCAGAGCGTGGAGAAAGTCTGTCCAAGCCTCCCGAGGTGTTCCTTAGTCCACTTCCATCCAACGGGTTGAGTCTACTCTGTTTGGAAGGGATTCACAGTGGGTTTCCTAGTCTAAGATGCCGCCTAGATGGAGCTCTCGGTGTTCCACTCAAGGGGAAGCCAGCAGTCAGAGATGGGAGGCCCCGACTCGTCCACAGTGGGCACCGACACCTCGTCTACCTCCACGGCCCATCATTAACCCTCGCCTGGTTAATTTTCAGCAGGTGAATGAGATTTTGCCAGATTTGTTTGCACTTTTTTCAATTCAAGACGGATGGACTGATTTTATCTCCAGATATACTAGGTATTATCCACACCTATTCCAGCAATTTTATGGGAATCTAGTTGAGAGCAATGGAGCATTATTCACAGTTGTTCAGGATATTGAGATACATATTGCACCCGACCTTTTCTGGCGTTCCTTAGGAGTCTCAGCATGGGGTGCCGATATGTCTTTTGGACATGGTGAAGTGGAGGATACTTTCCTTGCTATGACAGGTTGTGATTATGTTCAGGGTGTGAGTGATCTCATCAGGCTAAATGCCAATCACTTTCCCCCACTGCAGCGTGTTCTACACCACATGTTTACTACTCTGATTTATCCAAAGGGTGGAAGTAGAAATGAAGTGACAGAGGTTCATAGGTTCCTCTTTTACCATGTCATGAATGGGAACTCCATGAATATGGGTCAGCTCATGACTAATTTGATTAACTCATGCCGAACCAACTTGGGGCGATCTTTACCTTATGCATCCCAGTTGACAGGAGTCTTCATCTATGTTGGGGTAGATTTGGCAAATGATATGTCACTTCCAGTTCGCCAAGATGATATCTATAATGAACACAAGATCTTTTTCAATCTTGGATATTACTGGAATGAAGATGGTTAGCTTACCAGGGATATTCCCACCTATGCTGAACATTTTCCAAATGAAGAAGAACCACAGCAGCAGCAGGATCATGGGGATGCACCCCCTCCCATTCGGGCAGAGGATCAGCCTCCCCCACCTTCACCTCATCATATGGATCAGGAGATGCCACCTCCTCCACAAGTTTTTCATGGGGAGTTCTCTACTCAGGGTGCTGGTCATCCTACTTGGGGGGATTATGAGGCTCTTGATAGACGTGTCTTAGGCATGGAAACCTGGCTTTACTTATCCCTTGGGCGGCTGGACACCTTCATGGACACTTGTGGATGCACTTCTTATTTAACAAATTATTTGGTCCGTTTGTGGGTTTATTAAGTGCGTGGGCGTGCCAGTCACGAAGTGACGATTTATTTAGGCCCCGAAGAGCCACGGGCGCGCTCGATCTGACTCAGTCAGGCGATTGTGTGATTCGTGTCGGGACTGAGACCCGTTATGCCATAAAGGTCACAACGTCATTTACATCCCCTCAGAGAAGGGAATACCCTTGATTAATTGCCAGAAATAAGGGCTCCACGGTCGAAGGAAATACTAATTGATATAGGAATAAAAAGGTAGCCGTGCTATGCAGTGAGCCCGTGGTGAGGGCATGAACATTCAGATTATGTCGGTCACCGATGAACCATTCCATGTTTGAATAGAAGTCCATACGAAAAACAAGATGGTGACGGGGGATGAATCTGTGCAAATGTCTATCAGGAGGTGGCAATTTTAATGCAAAAAAGGTGGGGGGGAATCAGATCCCGGCGAGAGAGGGGACCCTGATGAGATATTGGCCCGAGACGGGGCCGGGTGATGACCATAACGAGAGAGGTGACTCTCGAGGGTGAAGCTCGGCCTACGAGGGCATCATTAATATTCTCGGGTTCAGAATCCAAGAAGGAGAGACGAGGACCCTGTCGTTATGTTCGTGAGTTGCCTTGAGTGACGTGTATCGTTATCGCTCAGGTATTAGCATTGCTCCTTTTTGGTATCTTCTCTTCGCTCATTATTTGATTGGAACTACCCCACCCTTTTGTTTTTTATCACGATTATTATTGTTTATTGTTCCTTTTATTATATTTTTTTTATACATGTATATTTATTGAAGAGATGATGGAGTGTACCGCTGGAGGATTAGGAAATGTGTCGCTGGAGAGCTGAGAGCGTGCCGCTGGGGAATTAGCAAGTGTACCGCTGGAGGGTTAGGGAGTGTACCGCTAGGGGATTAGCAAGTGTACTGCTGAAGGGGTTAAGAAGTGTACCGCTAGGGAGAAAGAGGGTGTACCACTGGAGGTTGAAAGGTGCGCACTAGAGGGTTGAAAGGTGTGGGCAGTGTGCCGCTGGGGAGGTGTACTGCTCAGAAGGAAAAGGAAAGCGTACCGCTGGGGATCTAGGAGTGTGCCGCTGAAGGCAAAAAAAGGGGGGAGAACTGAGGCGTACCGCTGGAGGCAGGTGGGGGATGAAACCAAGCAAAGTGTGCCGCTCAAGGAGTGGGCTAGGGTTCAAGAGAGGGTCCCTTGTCCAGATCATGTCTGATAGAGAGTCTCAGAGGGTTAGACTTTAAATTCCCTGTCATAAGGTTGAGTCCCAAGTCATGTTCAGCAGTGTAGTCCTTGGAGTCTTACTCAGCCAGTTATTGGAGCTTCAAATAGTTTTCTTGGCTGATTAGGATGTTTTACTATTATTGGTTTCATTCATTTGTTGCTTCCCTTTCATCTTTTAATTTGTTGCTATTTTTGACAAAAAATCGGCAGCATCTCCCCCTGACCCAGATGTTAAGGGAATAACAAGGAATATGCCCACAAGGAGTGACATGAACCAACAACTGAGGTGTGTGCCTAAGCAGCCACCTTTGCGGAAACTTTGGAAAACTAGGAGAAAACGCCGGGAAACCAGTAGGCTGATACAAGCCATGAATGCACAGGAGGAGTGACAATCAAGGTGTGCCACTGAGGCAACCTAAGAGTGTGCCCCTAAGCAGACCAATAGTGGTGGTGTGCCGCTGAACAGGCACGTAGGGGGAGTGTACCGTTGAAGCAGCCAAGGAGAGTGTGCCGCTGGGCGGCCAAGGAAGGTGTGCTACTGGGCAAATACAGTGAAGGCCGTGCCTCCAGATGGACAAATGGGAGGGGTGTGCCACTGGCGGGGCCTGAGTGGTAGGATGATTGGGAGCTTGAATGTATGTATGCTGTGGTCTCTGAAGGAGGGCAAAGGAGCCTCCTGACCAGTAGATGAGTTCCAACGGTCAGGCAGGGATGGAGGGTGCTAACTAGCCCATAGATGGAGGGAGTGGGGTAACACTCACACCATTAAGACTGTCAAATAGGAAGGGAGGTGACCCTGCACTGTCGGGCCAAGAATACCACACGTGGAACCAAGCCAACCGATGGCATGAGGGGTAATCAGAACACAACCAGAAGACCGGACAGAAAAAATACCAAATCACAGCTTAGCAGTGAGGGGAAGACAATGGAGACAACAAAAGACAGAGCCCAAGGACACTTTTATTCATGGTCAGAATTGCAAAAAGACAAAGGGGCCAAGATTCGCGGCCAGCTACATCACGTTACAGAATAGAAGAGCATGGAGAGGGAAGAGACAGTCAAGAAACAAAAAGAAGGGAACAACACAAGATAGTAATGGGGAGAGTTGGAACGAGGGAGGATGCTTCCCTTCACCCCGTTCCTTCTCTTCCCTATACAGGTGGCTCACTCTCTCTCAATCTCCCCACTATCTTCTACCTTCTTCTTACTTCCTCTTCTTCTCTGCAGTGCTGCTCTCTTCGAATGGGTGCCTTCGCATGCCTCTCCCTTTTTTCTCTTCGTGAGAGCCCTTTTATACGTGGGCCATTGACGGGGAAGCCTCATGATGGCACTGCCATCCGAGGTTGACTCAAGTCCCATCTTCGTCAGGTAGAAGTGCCATGGCCGAATCACGGGGCGACACGATGGCAGGGCATTAGCTGGCGTTGAGGTGGCCAAGCTGCGTGCCAAGGGTCTCACCTATTGACCGTTGTGCCTCTTGCCGGTCTGTACCGTTCTAGCGGTTACAACGCTGTGCCGCTGGGGGGGCATGAAGGCTTGCCGGGAGCGTGCCACTGAGGGCTTAGACAGTGTGCCACTGGAGGACAAGAAGGTTGTGCCACTGAGAGGGCGTTGGGACTGTGCCACTGGAGGCTTGGACCGTGCCGTTGGAGGAGCAATGGGTGCGCCGCTGAAGGGCAATTGGGGTGTGCCACTGAAGGCTTGGACTGTGCCATTGGAGGAGCAAAGGGCGTGCCTCTGAAGGGTAACTAGGGTGTGCCGCTGAAGGTCGCTTGGAGCGTGCCGTTGAAAGGGGCACCAGCTCTGGCTTCAGGAACTCACAATCGTGCATTCTTTGGGATATTTCTTCACCGTTAGGGACCCAAGGGTGGGTCCATAGCAGTGTATCATTTCAGGAGGGTATCCTGTGTTTTCCTTGTCATTTAATTCGCCCGTGCAAATGTGAGGATTTACCGGACGGTAGTATTCTCTCGGAGCCTTGGATAGCCAGTCTCCCCGGGTCTTCTCTTTTAGACTTTGACATTAATGCGGGGGCTTGGCGGGACACATGGACGTGCAATTGTATACGTCCACAAATGCCCCCACCCGTGGGCAGCACGGGCGAAGGATGAGCCACACGGTGCTCACGGGTGTGCACATGATATTAACGTACATTATTGGGCGTACGTTCATAAGATACGTGATGTAGATATCATTATACCCACTTGTTATATTATCATTGTTTACTATATGTATATAAGTATATATATTTATTTATCATTAAAAAATTTTTCTCTTTTCTCTTCTTTTTTTCTTTCCCCCCTTTTTTCCTTCTTTTTTTTCTCTTCCTTTTCATCTTTTCTTCTTTTTTTTTATTTTTTGTTTTCTCTCTTTTTCTCTCTTCTTTATTTTTTTTCCTTTTTGTTGTTGTTGTGTTTTTTTTTATTCTCCCTTTTTTCTTTTCTTTCTCCCCCCTTTTTCTTTTCTTCGTTCTCCTCTTTTTTCTTCTCTCTTCTTCTTTTTTTTTGAAACGGCTATAAAAGGGGTGGGGGAGTTCAAAACACCCCCCTCTCTTTTCAAATTCCCTCTCTCTCTTTCTCTCTCCTCGTCCCTTCGGTTGCCACAGCCTCCTTTCCTCTCTCTCTCTTCCTCTTTCGCCGGACACCATCGCCGCTGCTCACCGCCACCGTCAACAGTGTTCTAGGGTGAGGAGGCCGCCATGGGGGGCTCCCCTCTCCCTCTCCCTTCCTCCTCTTCCCCTCTTCCCTCTCTTCTCCTCTTCCTTTTCTCCTTTTGTTCTCCTCTTCTTCCTTCGCTCGGGGGACGATAGAGCCCTAGGCTCCCCGTCGTCCTCTTCCTCTTCTCTTTTCTTCTCCTTCTTCTCTTCCTCTCCTTCTCTCCTTCTTCTTCTTCGTCTCTTTTCTTCTTCTCTTCTGCGTGGGGTGGAGGTGGGCACAGCGTCGGTGTGTGCCGCTGACGAGGGCACGGGGCGTGCCGCTGGGGGGGTTGGCATGGGTGTGCCGCTGGGGAGAGGGCACAGGTGTGCCGCTGGAGGCAGGGGGCACGGGTGTGCCGCTGGAGAAAGGGCACAAGTGTGCCGCTAGAGAAGGTGGGCACGGGGTGTGCCATTGGAGAAAGGGCACGGGGCGTGCCGCTGAGCAGGGGGCACGGGTGTGCCACTGGAGGGGGCACGAAGTGTGCCGCTGGAGCTTGGCACGGGGTGTGCCGCTGACGGGAGGCACGGTGTGTGCCGCTGAAGGGGGACACGGAGCGTGCCGCCAAAGGGAGGCACGGAGTGTGCTGCTGATGGGAGGCACGGTGTGTGCCGCTGAAGGGGGACACAGAGCGTGCCGCCGAAGGGAGGCCCGAAGTGTGCCGCTGAGGGGAGGCACGGAGTGTGTCGCTGAATGGGAGGCACGGAGTGTGCCGCTGAAAGGGAGAATAAGACTTCTTCAACCGGAGGATCTTCTGTGTCGCCCTTGGGCACACCGTGACTTTATTGGGGCCATCACTCCTTGTGGACGTGCACCCGTGTTTTCCCCTTACGCCTCCGGCCTAGGGGAATCTCTGCCAAAATTTTGTCAGAAATTATTTGCGTTCTGTTAGATGAATTACAGTGTAGCCCCTTTATAATTTTCTTTATTCTTCCTTTTTTGTTTGTGTCCTATTCTGACTCGAGGTATCTTGCACCCTGCAGAGAGATGGCTGCCCCAAGAGATTCTGTTGCTTCTGCTACCTTTGGTGCCGAGCACGTTCCCTCACCCCCAGTGCCGACGGTTACATGGTTTAACGTGGAGGACTTGGACAGGGAGCATGCTGAGATAGCGGCACTGGCCAGATCATCGAGCTCCAACACTGAGACGATGGATTTCCTCAGGCTCACTCGAGTTGAAGGTAGCATGACTTTTGATCGGACCATGGGGGAGTACCTGAAGGACTACCCGAAGGACAGGCATCTCATCTACTTTCTGAAGAATCTCAGTCACCAGGAGAGGCGGAACTTCCGAGTCGTCAAGGAGGCCGAGCAAGTGATTTTGCGATCCTGGGATAGCCTGCTCTACAGTGTTCCGTGGAGTATCCCGATGTATCTGGTGGGAGAGGCTCGAGAATGGAAACCCATCTTGGGACTTGAAGCCGTGCTGCCGGCAGAGGACAAGTTGGTGCAGGCGCCCTAGTTCACCCCTACTCGGTAGGACACATCTGCTGGGCGAGTTCAGGGCGAGCATCCCCGGTTCGGTTTGTTCTTGGCTCCCTTAAAGTGGGGGTACAGAGAAGAACCCTTCTTGCTGGATTGCTTGGCCATCCGATTCAAGCATGAACTGGCACTGGGCTGGTTCAGGGAGTTACGGCTCAAGGACACGCATACCTTTCGGGAGGGGGTGTGGAATTCACCGAATATGTGCTGTTCAACTACACCCCAATCCTTATCCGGGCTGGCGTTTATCACAGTGTCTATGCCTCCTGGTATAGCTACCCCATCTCCAGGGGACTCTGCTACGGGATGATTGAAGTGTTCAATGCAGAGACTAATACCTTTTATACGGCAGAGGGTGAGACTTCATTGGACTTGTGGAGTCTCAGTCAACTCAGTGGCTTACCCATTGACGGGGAGCCTTATGAAGAAGTCTGCCTCCCAGATCTAATCAAGGATGAGACCAACGGGGACGGCTACTACGCCCTCGGCTATTCATACCGGTATCTTATGAAGGCGTACCGGGACCTGTATCAGTTGGCACATGGCGGGAAGCAACCCCCCCGTGGAGACCGGAAGAGAGTCCGCATGACCTTGTGGCTGTAGTGCTTCTATGATGGCCTAAAACAATATAAGGACTTCCCGCACATTGGCACCGCCGCCGCCCGCAAGAAGCGTGCTAAGCCGAAGGCTGACGTGAAGATTTCTTCCCGAGGGTGCCGAAGTGGACCCAACCCGGCAGGGGTCGACCCGCTGACACATTATGCAGCGTTCTTGACCTACTGGTTGTGCTCGTTTGCCACGCCGTATGGGGACGAGACCGTCATTCGATCGGACGTGATCTACCCGGCCTGCCAGATGGCCTGGGGTATTAAGCTATCTCTGTGTCCGGCTACTCTATGCTTGATATACAAGGCGCTCGGGGATGTCAGCGCTCACTAGTTCCAACGGCAGGCGAGGAATGTGTGCCCACTGCGTTTCTTCAATGCGTGGGTCTGTTCCCTATTCCCGGAGTTCGGCCCACACACCATCCAAGGCTGGGGGTTAGTTCCACGATGCTGGAGTTTGCAAGCGTGGAGTCAGACTTGACGTCTATGCGATTATATGACATTCAGGGCAGGCTGATGACGGTACCCCTTGACGCTGACGGCACTATTCACTTTTGGACCCTGGCTGCTCATTCAAGCCCATTGGTAAACAGCAATCGGGAATGCAGGGATGACTAGGTGGAAAAGTACATGCATCATATCAGCCAGGAGAACATGGTTCATCCACTATTGGAGCCGGAGCTTAGGGCCTAGGCGCTGTCCTTTCGTCCTAGCGTGCTAGCTTTCCGAAAGGGGGACAGTCTACTGCTGGAGCAGTACTATCCCTTTCACTTTGGCAAGAATTTTGGGTATGATCAACATATCCCGGCATATAGTGCTCGCTTTGACCTGCCGCTGCGAAGTCTCCGGGGGAACCCCACTGCTGAGACTGCTCGAACCTGGTGGGATTTCTTTCATCGGGCAGACACTGCCTCCTTCAAGGTGCCAGCCCCAGGTCGGATTCCACGGGTGACCCCGGAGTATGTGAAGTGGTGGACTGCTCGGACCGCCTTTTATCGATTATGCCGGACCGACTGTTGGGATGGGACGGAAAGGAATATTCTCAGCCGGCAGCCAGTGCCGGTACTTGATATTGACCCGGAGCACCTACTCCGATTGAGGCGCGGCAAGGAACAATAAGTGGCCGCTTACGTGATCGCGCACAAGGGAGCTCGCGAGGCCAAGCCGACACCGCAGGTTAAGCTGCCTCCGGTGGCGAAGGATGATTTCAAGAAGACCCTGCGGGACCTTTGCGACGTTGGAAGTGACCACTTGGAGCTGACCAACTATTCGTTTCTCATGGAGGAAGGAGGCACCCCCGCGAGGAGCTGGCGTCCGGAGAGGGACCCGACCTGTCAAAACCGCATGTTCGTGAGGAGGGAGGAATGGAACCCAAAAAATTACAAGGACACCACGTGGCACTACGTCCTCCTCCGAGTGCATGGGTTGAAGATTGAAGATTCGGCGGCGGCCATCTTGGGCAAGTGCCTGCACAGTGCCTATTATGATGAGGCCATCTCACAGCGCTCACTTTGGCTTGGATCGCCTGCATCATTTGGATGAAGCCTGGCTATGTGTTCACATGTTATTTTCCTTTTCTTTGAGTCATATCTTATGTATTTTCCTTTATTGAGTCATGTTATCTTAGTCATTTCCCTTGTTATGCTTATTTGGGCCCAAGTACCTTAGTTATGGGCCCATAGGAGTGAGTCTAGGTTATGCTTGGTCTTTTGTCTAATTGTCAAGGGTACTTTGGTCATGTAAAGAATGGATGCCGGTATATAGGCCCCATCTCTCCTCATGTACTCAACTTTTGATGAATCAATTTGAATTGAAGCATTTCCCAAATCTCACTCCTCGCCACTAAATTTCTTTTCACTCTCTCTCTTTCATTATCTCTCTCTCTCTAAGGGGTTCGCCCCATTCTCTCTCTCCTCCCCCTCCCAACCACTTTTTCTCACTCCCCCTCCCCTAATAACTCTTTCCCTAGTCCCCACACTGTTCCATTAACACACCCCAACCCCAAGAGCTCTCCTCCAACCCACACCCCACCTCCCAACCCCCAACTACCCCTCTCTCCTTCCCCAAGCATCCCACCACCTTCCCAAGGCTGAAATAACTCCCCCCCAAGGCCCAAATTCGAAATTCCCTCCCCTCTCTCATTCCCCCCCACACCTAGGTCGACCTAAGGAGGTCCCCCTTAGGTCTGGTCACCCCCCTCCACCTCCTATCCATCCCACCCCTCTCTAGTGCACATCCACCCCTATCACCACCAGCAGCAGCTCCAGCCCCCCCCTCAACCCCATCCCTGCCACCCTAACCTCCTTGGAGACCCCAGCCACGTCCTCCCCTCTCCCATATCCATCAGCCATCATCCCCTTGCTGTGTTACCCCCCCCTCCTACTCCATTTGCCATCTCAAGGTTGCAGGTCCGGTAGTAGGTCGCAGGTTGCAAGCATTGGTCCTGGAAGCTGCATCGTATCCAGCCCTTACCTGATTCTTCTGGTGGCAAGGCATATACCTCTGGAAAGGTCATCAAGAGAGCTTCCCAGGCAAGGTGGTTTCATCATCGTCCGAGCACCGAGCTGCCCGTGGGAGCATTTCTCCCTCAACAGCGCAGAACCACTCAGGCAGAGGACCAGAGCTGCAGATCCGGTTCGACCACTGCCTCTCCCTTGTAGATCTTGGTGCAAGACTTGGCTGAGAGCTTTCCTCTCAAGTCCTCTTTCATTCCCAAGAAGTAGAGCTAAGTTTGGACATTGGCACAAGAGTTACAAATTTTCTACCCCAAGTGTGTCAGGTCAGTTTTTTGGGAGCCAGAACTGATACATCTCTACTGTTCGGGACTTCACGATCATTCCCGACATCTACCAACATGGCTGCTGGTACCGACAGAAAGAGGACTCAAGCACGATCACATCGGTACCTACCATGCCTCCAATAGAGTACGGTTCAGTTTGCAGCACTTCTTCTTCCAGCGGCATCACTCTGAGAGCAACCAGAACCAGCGAAGACTAGCCCCGTTCCAGGCTCTGCCCCGGTCGGCGACATCGTCACGAGCTTCCACAAAAATTCAGGTGACATCTTGGGTAAGTCAGTAACGTTTCGGCACCAATTTCAACCAATTCTGAGCTCATTTGAGCCCGTGGCAGTGCCGACATCAACAATTTGTCAAGCTATTCCTGAAGCTAGCAGAATCGGCGCAACTTGGCAAGTCGGTGTTCTCTCTTAGTTTCCCCACCCCGCCTGGCCGGCTGACAGCCCCTCCCTACGTGGAGGTAGTGTTTGACTGTAACACATTAACTCCAACCCCTTGATCCACCCTCCTGCGAGAGGAGTAGTATTGTACTCTTACAGTTTTCAGGCCAAGCGGCATCGACGCGGCGTGCGGGTGCGTATCCACGCCTCCCCGCTCGCCCTCATCTTCGGCCAAGATTGGTGTCTTCACACCGATCAGGTGAGTGACTGGTCCTACCTGGTTATTCCATTGCTTTGCTAGTCTAGTATTACTTCTTATGCCCGTCGGTCGGTGAGATAGTGCTCGGTCCGTTATTGCTCGATTAGTGTGCCTACCGCGGATCGTGAGTGAGAGCCACCCAACCCCACGCCCCAGCGTGCCGGCTGCCCATGAAGTTGGGAATTCCTAGACCCTTAGGGGTCAGCCTAAGTCAATCTAGTCCTTTGAATATTAGGGTCCCACCTCGGACCCTTGCCATCATCCCCGGCCCCACCGGGTGATCTCTTGAACCGTACGAGTGAGCCGCTAGCGTGAGTCCATTGATAGTGCTTGTATGCTTGTGGATCTAAGTCCTAGGTTCAACCATTCTTTCATTGTCATCTATGGGTTGTGCCACATCAAGTGGTATCAGAGCGGTCATAGGCTTGTTCTTACAAGTCTAGTCTTGGGTCGTCTTCACACTAACTCATTCATAGGTGTATTCGCACACCCGTGCATAGCCCACACAACATTGCATGACCACTCATAGTGGAACTCATTATCAAACCAATCCATCTTCTTCCAATTCCACAATGAATCCCAATCCCCAAGGGAATCCCGCCAACAACGAGCATGAGCTCCCCGATCACATGAGATTCCTAGTGGAGGGTATGGCTAGTATCTTAGGATGGCTTGATGACATAACAACCCGGCTTGAGCAACTTGAGAAGAATAGGCCCGCCCCAAGGGTAGGTGATAGGAGGGCACCTCCCCCACATGAGGAGCCAGCCATAGGAGAGCTCAACCTTGATCCTCCTCCTGAATTGGAAAGAGACCCACCTCCAAGGAGGAATGAAAGACCCCCCCCCCCCCCGGGACAACCCGGATGACGACCTTATGAGACTTGTGAAAGTAGATGCACCCACCTTTGATGGATCTCATCACCCAAGCATCTATTTAGATTGGGAGGCAGCTATGGACCAATATTTTGATTGGTACCCAATGACCGAGGATAGGAGAGTCCGGCTTGCAAAAATGCAACTTACCAAATTAGCTAAGACTCATTGGATGAACATTGAGGCATTAAGGATAGTTAGGAGGGAAGCTCCCATCACCACATGGGGGGCCATGAAGGAACAACTCAAACTCAAATATGTCCCTCCCTCCTACCATCAAAACCTCTTAGATGAGTGGCAAGCCTTGACGCAAGAAGGGAAGACTGTTATGGAGTACATTGAGAAATTTGACTACTACTTTCTTAAGTGTGGAGTCCAAGAGGACCCCGCCGTCACACTATCCCGCTTTAGGAATTGGCTTCAATTTCACATAAAAAAGGAGCTATTCATGCGTCAAGTAGCCACTCTAGAGCAAGCCTACCAAGTTGCCCGGGATGCCGAGAAATTCTCTCGATACACCCGAATGTTGTCCCCTAGGGGAATGGACCCAAAATCCATGGTACCTCAGACCAACCCCCCACCTCCTAAACGAGGACTCCTCCCCACCCCCATGGGAACTCCTCCCACCCGGGCAGCCCCTCCTAGTGGCACCCCTCCTCCTCGCCCTACAAGTGGGCCCCCCAACCCCACTCCCAATAGACCAAATCTGACACCCACTCTCCCTCACACTAGGGCGGTCCCAAACCACCAAAGTGGGCAGCAATGCTTTAGGTGCCTTTGGTATTGACACTTTGCCAATCAATGCCCCACCAAGGGCGCATCTAGCTTGCTCATTAAGGAGACAACCCCCTTGCCCCAAGATGAAGTTATAGAAGAGGTTGAGGTGTATGAGCCCTCTCCCGATTGGGAGGAGCAGTATGAGAACCACTATATGGAGACCAATCAAGAAAAAACCCCTCCATATACCAACTCTCACTTTGGAGTGGTTAGGTGCACCCTCACTCAAACCCAAGAACATGATTGGAGAAGAAACACCATCTTCCATACCTACATCCGGATAGGGAGTCATGCTAGGAAGGTCATCTTGGACAACGGGAGTAGTGTGAATGTGGTGTCACCCGACACCATCTAACTTTTGGGCCTTACCATCTCCCCACACCCACACCTATATCGGGTAGCTTGGATTGATGCCACATCCATACCTGTTAGCACTCGTTGCCTTGTCCCTATCACATTTCAATCCTACCAAGGCCAAGTTTGGTGCGACATTCTACAAATGGAAGTTGGAAGTATACTCCTAGGGCGGCCTTGGATCTATGATGTAGATGCCACCTTCCTTGGAAGGACTAACACTTGCATTTTCACTCATGAGGGGAAGAGAATCCAACTCAACCCCTCTCCACCCCGTTCCCTTCCCAAGAAGGCATCTCCCTCCCTTGAGGGATCCCCTACCCCTTCCACTATTCAAAACCCACCAAACCCCACCCCATCAAGTCCTAGTTTGACCATTGGGACTACTAGGAACCTACACCTCATCATTAGGAAAGAACTTGAGGAAGAAGTCAACCAAGGGGGACAAGTGTGTGCCATTGTTATTTGCCTTGGGGAATCCACCCGAACCGACCCACACCCAATAGAGATTCAACAAATCCTTGAGGACTTCTATGATGTGTTCCCCGATGAGCTACCGGATAAGCTACCACCCATGCGCAATGTGCAACATGCCATCAACTTTGTGCCCGGAGCTACCTTACCCAACCTACCTCACTATTGCCTCAACCCCACCGAGCATGCTGAACTTAGGAGGCAAATTGAGGAGCTCATCAAGAAGGGCTTCCTTCGCATTAGCAAAAGCCCATGTGCCTTCCCGGCCCTCCTCACACTGAAAAAAGACGGAACTTGGCGCATGTGTGTGGATAGCCGGGCCATCAAAAAAATCACAGTAAATATAGGTTTCCCATCCCTCGATTAGATGACATGCTAGACATGCTTACTAGAGCCACCATCTTCTCTAAGATCGATCTCAAAAGTGGCTACCACAAAGTTCACATTAGGCCCGGGGACGAGTGGAAAACTGCCTTTAAAACTAAGGACGGTCTCTATGAATGGCTTGTCATGCCTTTCGGCCTTTCCAATGCACCTAGCACATTCATGCGCCTCATGACCGAGGTCCTCCGGCCCTTCATTCGCATCTTCCTTGTCGTCTACTTTGATGACATTCTCATATATAGCCAAACCAAGGAAGCCCACCTAGATCATCTCAAACAAGTTTGCACCGTTCTTAGGAAAGAAAGTCTCTTTGCCAATCTCGGGAAGTGTCATTTCTTGACCAATCAACTAGCCTTCCTAGGATTTATTGTCTCATCCCATGGGGTATCTATGGACCCCGAGAAGGTCCAAGCCATTCTTGAGTGGCCCGAGCCCAAGACCCTCCATGAGGCCCGAAGCTTTCACGGGCTAGCCACTTTCTATAGGAGATTCATCCATGGGTTTAGCACTATCACCGCTCCTATCACGGATTGCCTCAAGAAGGGCACTTTTATGTGGACTAGGGCAGCCTCCAAAGCATTCCTAGAGCTTAAAGAAAAGATGACCCAAGCCCCGGTCATGTGCCTACCCGACTTCTCAAAGGTCTTCGAGGTCACTTGTGATGCATCCGGGGTAGGGATTGGAGGCATTCTTAGCCAAGAGGGTCACCCAGTAGCCTATTTTAGTGAGAAACTTTGTGAGGCTAGGACTAGGTACTCCACATATGACAAAGAGCTTTACGCTGTGGTTCAATCCCTTTGGCATTGGAGGCACTATCTCCTCCCCAAGGAGTTTGTGATCTTCTCAGACCACGAGGCCTTGAAGTACCTCAACACCCAACAAAAGCTCAATGCCTGTCATGCCCGTTGGGTAGAATACATTCAAGCCTATACCTTTATCCTCAAGTACAAGATGGGTAGTGAGAATCACGCCGCCGATGCGCTTAGTAGGCGGGTAGCCTTACTTTCCACTATCCAAGTGGAAGTCACCGGGTTTGAGAGAATCAAAGGGGAATACCCAAATTACCCCGACTTTGGGACTCACTACAACACCCTCTCCACTAATCCCCACAAGGAACATGATGGATTCATACTCCAAGAGGGGTATCTTTTCAAGGGAGTTAGGCTATGCATACCCCGGACTTCACTTCGGGACTTCTTAGTTTGGGAGTTACACAGTGGTGGCCTAGCCGGTCACTTTGGGGTCCAAAAGACCATAGAGCTAATTGAGAGGCAATTCCATTGGCCCAGTCTCAAGAAGGATGTGGCCCACATTGTGGGACAATGTCGCATTTGTGCCTCAGCAAAACAAGTGAGGCAAAACACTGGGCTTTACACACCCCTACCCATCCCAGACCGACCTTGGGAGGATTTGAGCATGGACTTTATCCTTGGCCTACCAAGGACCTTACACAAACATGATTCCATCTTTGTCTTTGTTGACCGGTTCTCTAGGATGGCCCACTTTATCCCATGTGCCAAGACTTCGGATGCTTCTAGGGTCGCCCGATTGTTCTTTGATGAGGTGGTCCGACTCCATGGACTACCCAAAACCATTGTCTCTGACCGAGATGTGAAACTCATCAGTTACTTTTGGAAAACTCTCTGGCATTTGATGGGAACCCTCCTCAAACTCTCCACCGCTTACCATCCTCAAACCGATGGCCAGACTGAGGTCGTCAACCGAAGCCTTGGGAACTTGCTCCGTTGTCTAGTAGGGGACCACCCTGGGAATTGGGATCTCCTCTTATCTCAAGCCGAGTTTACCTACAATGATTCCGTCAATAGGTCCATAGGCAAGAGTCCATTTGAGGTAGTACATGGTTATAGGCCTAGAAAACCCTAAGATCTTATCCCCCTTCCCCCACATGCTAGAGTGTCAGTCTTAGCTGAGTCCTTTGCACAGCTGTGGACGCGGGATTTTTTTTCTCTCTCTTATCTTATTTAATTTAATTTGTTTATTTATTGATTTATTGGCGTGCCAGTCACCATGGTGACAATTTTTATTATGCGCTCGATCTGACTTGGTCAGTCGATTGTGAAATCCGAGTCGGGACCAAAAGTCCGTCATACCATAAAGGCTATGACGTTAATTACGCCCTTCCTAAGAAGGACAACCCTTGATTAAACACCAAAATAGGAGGCCGCCCGGGACAGTAATAAAAGAAAAATAACAGTGCATGATATTGAAGATATTGTTATTCTGGGTAGACAATTTAGTGCACAGTAGATTACTACACCGACATGACCATCTCTTATGTGGGTCGTGCCGGGTAGGAATAGGACACCGTTCACGCAATGGCGGGACAGAATCCGGACCATCATCGGGGAGATGTCCCCTTTCATATTTCTCATCCAGCTAAGGGCCTCGCAACATTCATATTCCCCGGAAGATTGAGCCGGACGAGGGGCGTGTGACGTGCACGTCCCGGGACTTATCGGGGTTAAAATATCTATCGACATTTCGACAGCATCTCCCCATAATCTGGATTATGCCCAGGGGAGAATAGGCTATCACCCACGGAATGCCGGGATGAAAGCCGCGAAAAAGGAGGGAGCGAACCTCCCACATTGTACATGTATGCCCTGGGGCAATGTTCGATTCTTCCCTTATAGGAGCCGGTGACACTCGTGCAGTGGCAGAGCTCACCTTAGCTAAAGGGGTTGCTCATAAACCCGATACGGATCAGTGGAAAGTAAGGGAGTCTGACTCCCTTTGATTTTATCCTCGGGACAGTTCTGGTGACTCATGGACATCCCTAGGTGAGTTTTATAGAAGTGTTGGAGGCTCATTGGGTGGCAGGACAGCCTCTCGGCATGGATTTGACTGGATATATGGGTTCTCGGCATGAAGACCACTGCACCGAAAAGGGTTCTTTGCAAGGCACCATTTGGGGCACCGGGAAGCTGGCGTTAGTGGAGTTCTTGGCGCAGGCAAGCAGGGAAGCCAAGGGGGTCTCACGGCGCCAAGGCAGAAGGGTGAAGGTGTTAGGCTCCCGGCGCAAGCAAGGAGGCCAAGTAATTAGGGCTCTCAGCGTCAGAAGGATGCCAGAGGTGAGTGTTCTCGGCAGGTTCAACATGGAGAGCTCCCGGCGCGACGGGGAAGAGGCCAGGATGTAAGCTCTCGGTGCAAGGGCCAAATGGCCAGAGGAGGTTGTCGGCGCGAAGGGCAATTGTTAAAAGGGGGGGGTTCTCGGCGCGCAGGGGAGAAAGCCATTGGATGGCTTCCCGGCGCGATGCAAAACATCCAAGGAGCTTCCCGGCGTGGCCAAGGTGCAAGGCTCCCAGCGCGAAGGGCAATTGTTAAAGGGGGGTCTCCCGGCACGAAGGCCAGAAGGCCAAGACGGTTCTCGACGCCTGAAGGATAGCGCCGAGAGCTGTTCATCTAGTTTACTGTATGCGGGGCCGAGAGGTGTGAGGGTGCCGGGTAAGAACAGAGGTTTACGGTACTCTGTTCTTGAATCTGTTGAGGATCCATGGGTTTTCCTGGTGATTCAGGCCAAGATAGATGGGCCTTAGGAAATCAAAGGGCTCAATTCATCAGACTGCAATTTTCTTTGGCTTGGATTTCAAAGGGAAGGCCAGAGGCGGAGAGCTATTTGGGGGAAACGCGGTTTAGGGTATCTCTGTCACCAGCGTTCCTCATGATCCGTGAGGATGATTTCAGTATACTCACCATCATCTGGGGGCCAAGAGATGACTGTCTCTGACCCCGGGGATGACTTCGGCAAAGCCGATGAGCATGAATGCAACACCTAAGACCGAGAGGCGATTGCTATGTATCCATGCTTTGCTTCAGAGGCCAAGGGATAGTCTGTCCCTGGCTCAGAAGCAAGCATGAGGAGCACTCAGGAAACGGGCGAATAAACAGGCGATCGATCGACCTGGGGAGGGGGATAGCATGCTATTGAGTCTTAAGAAGAGACAGACAACACGGGGGATGAGCATAGAACTTCAGAGAAACCAAAGCAGGGATGGAATGCAGCCCACCATATTTATCCATTCGATAACATTCATTGGGTAAGATACATAATGAGGAAGCAGGGGGAATACATCACTGCATCGGTGTGAAACCGGCTACGGCATTGCAGGCTACATCAGAAGAGGAAAGAAGAGAGACCATCGAAATAAAAAAGAGACGAACTATAGAAATGGGGGGAGAGGGCGGAGCATTGACTCCTCTCCCTCCCCGTTGCCCACCTTCGCTCAGCTTTGGGAGATCTCTCTCTCTCTTCCCTCTATTCTTCTTCAGCTCTCTTTCTCTTCTTGTGGATGAGGTTGCATGTTTCTTCTGTGTGTCTCCCCCGATCACCTTGTGTGCTGTGTGCTGTGTGTTCTGTGTTGTCTCTTCGAATGAGGGGGTTTTATATCCTTCGTTGGTGTCCTCTCGGCAGGCTCGTCCCGGCGCGCCTCAACTGTAGGCGGAGCTCCCGGCGCGCGGGGCTCAAGCTTCTCGGCGCGGCCTGTTGGCCTTGACAAGGGGATCCCGGCGCCACTTTTATAGGCCCATTTAGGGCTTTTAGACTAGGCCTCTTATTGGTCCTTCAAGTACATTAGCACCCGAAAGGGCCCTCCATTGGTGACATAGTTTCTATTGAGATCATTCATAGGTTTTTCATCAGTCGGTAGATCGGGGTTTCATCGGCGTTGCCATCTGAATGATGACACAACCGGACATCATTTCATTGGTATCGTCACTGGAACAGTGACAAGACCGGACATCAGCTTTAGCCTGGAAAGACTTCAGCCAGGTGACTGCTATTTCATCAGTGCCGTCGTCTGACTGACAATGGCATCGGACATCAGCTTGGCCGGGAAAAGGCTTCAGCCGGGTAGATGGTTGACGAACTTCGTCATTGGTCTGATCTTCCTTTCAATTCTGTCTCTGCCCTTGCTCATTTTCAAGGTGTCAACAACAGCATATCAAAGAGTTGCATGATGACATCCGCAAGCATATAGGGAAAAGTAATGAGGCTTACAAAAGGCGGGCAGATGCTCATCGGTGCCACTGCGAGTTCCAAGTGGGAGACTTGGTGATGGTGAGGACGGAGCGGCTCCTTCCGGGGCCTGCCTCCAAGTTGAGGGCACGAGGGTCGGGACCCTTTCGAATTCTGAGATGACTAGGTAGTAACGCTTATGAGCTGGACCTACTTGAGGGTTTTGGGGTACACCCTACTTTCAATGTGGCAGACCTGGTACCCTACAAGGGCCCCGTGGTGGAGCCTAGTGAGGAGCTTGAGCCTTTACCCTCCCTTGGAGAGACACCCACGGTGTGACTCTACCCCCTAGCTTGAGAGGCCGACATGAGCAAGTGGAGGCAATACTGGATGAGCAGAGAACCATTACCAAGAACAGGGTATACCAGCGTTACCTAGTGAGGTGGAAGGGCCGTCCCCCGACTGAGGACACTTGGGTGAGCTGGGAAGACTTGCTGCGCCTTGACCCGGACATTTTGGAGCACTACCATAGTCAGGCGGACCCATACTCGACGGGGTCGAGTTCTCCCCAACCCCGGGGATTTGATGAGGGCATCTCACAGCGCTCACATTGGCTCGGATCACCTGCATCATTTGGATGAAGCCCGGCTATGTGTTCACCTGTTATTTTCCTTTTCTTTGAGTCATATCTTATGTATTTTCCTTTATTGAGTCATGTTATCTTAGTCATTTCCCTTGTTATGCTTATTTGGGCCCAAGTACCTTAGTTATGGGCCCATAGGAGTGAGTGTAGGTTATGCTTGGTCTTTTGTCTAATTGTCAAGGGTACTTTGGTCATGTAAAGAATGGATGCCTATATATAGGCCCCATCTCTCCTCATGTACTCAACTTTTGATGAATCAATTTGAATTGAAGCACTGCCCAAATCTCACTCCCCTCCACTAAATTTCTCTTCACTCTCTCTCTCTCATTATCTCTCTCTCTAAGGGGTTCGCCCCATTCTCTCTCTCCTCCCCCTCCCAACCACATTCTCTCACTCCCCCTCTCCTAATAGCTCTTTCCCTAGTCCCCATAGCCTTCCATTAACTCACCCCAACCCCAAGAGCTCTCCTCCAATCCACACCCCACCTCCCAACGCCCAACTACCCCTCTCTCCTTCCCCAAGCATCCCACCACCTTCCCAAGGCTGAAATAACTCCCCCCAAGGCCCAAATTCAAAATTCCCTCCCCTCTCTCATTCCCCCCCACACCCTAGGTCGACCTAAGGAGGTCCCCCTTAGGTCTGGTCGCCCCCCTCCACCTCCTCTCCATCCCACCCCTCTCTAGTGCACATCCACCCCTATCACCACCAGCAGCAGCTCCAGCCCCCCCCCCCCTCAACCCCATCCCTGCCACCCCATCCTCCTTGGAGACCCCAGCCACGTCCTCCCCTCTCCCATATCCATCAGCCATCATCCCCTTGCTGTGTTACCCCCCCCCCCTCCTACTCCATTTGCCATCTCAAGGTTGCAGCTCCGGTAGCAGGTCGCAGGCCGCAAGCATTGGTCCTAGAAGCTGCATCATCTCCGGCCCTTCCCTGATTTTTATGGTGGCAAGGCATATACCTCTGGAAAGGTCGTCCAGAGAGCTTCCCAGGCGAGGTGGTTTTGTCATTGTCCGAGCACCGAGCTGCCCGTGGGAGCATTTCTCCCTCAACTGCGCAGAGCCACTCAGGCAGAGGACTAGAGCTGCAGATCCGGTTCGACCATGGCCTCTCCCTTGTAGATCCTGGCGCAAGACTTGTCTGAGAGCTTTCCTGTCAAGTCCTCTTTCATTCCCAAGAAGCATAGCTAAGTTTGGACATTGGCATCAAGAGTTACAAATTTTCTACTTCAAGTGTGTCAGGTCAGTTTTTGGGAGCCAGAACTGATACATCTCTACTGTTCGGGTCTTCATGATCATCCCCGACATCGGCCGACAACGCTGCTGGTACCAACAGAAAGAGGACTCGAGCACAATCGCATCGGTACCTGCCACGCCTCCAACAGAGTAAGGATCAGTTTGCTGCACCTTCTTCTTCTAGCGGCATCACCCTGAGAGCAACCAGAACCAGCGAAGACTAACCCCGTTCCAGGCTCTGCCCCGGTCGGAGACGTCGGCACGAGCTTCCACAAAAATTCAGGCGACATCCCGGGTCAGTCAGTAACGTTTCGGCACCAATTTCAACCAATTCGGAGCTCATTTGAGCCCGTGGCAGCGCCGACATCAACAACCTGTCAAGCAGTTCCTGAAGCTAGCAGAATCGGCGCAACTCGGCAAGTCGGTGTTCTCTCTTAGTTTCCCCACCCCGCCTAGCCGGCTGACATCCCCTCCCTGCGTTGAGGGAGTGTTTGACTGTAACACATTAACCCCGACCCCTTGATCCACCCTCCTGCGAGAGGAGTAGTGTTGTACTCTTAAAGTTTTCAGGCCAAGCGGCATCGACGCGCTGTGCGGGTGCATACCCACGCCTCCCCGCTCGCCCTCATCTTCGGCCGGGATCGGTGTCTTCACACCGATCAGGTGAGTGACTGGTCCCTACCTGGTTATTCCATTGCTTTGCTAGTCTAGTATTGCTTCTTATGCCCGTCGGTCGGTGAGATAGTGCTCGGTCTCGTTATTGCTCGATTAGTGTGCCTACCGCGGATCGTGAGTGAGAGCCACCCAACCCCACGCCCTGGCGTGCCGTCTGCCCACGAAGTTGGGAATTCCTAGACCCTTAGGGGTCAGCCTAAGTCAATCTAGTTCTTTGAATATTAGGGTCCCACCTCGGACCTTTGCCATCATCCCCGGCCCCACCAGGTGATCGCTTGAACCGTACGAGTGTGCCGCTAGCGTGAGTCCATTGATAGTGCTTGTATGCTTGTGGATCTAAGTCTTAGGTTCAACCATTCTTGCATTGGCATCTATGGGCTGTGCCACATCATATTACTATGCCAAGGGATGGGGAATGGATCACTTCAACATCTTCTTCCACTTGGCCGCCAAGAAGCATGCGGACCTGGCCGCTGTTGCCGACCGCTGCCAGAAAATCGAGGATGTATGTTGACTGGTCTGAGAGGCAGCTTGCCGGGATAAGGAGCCGTCCCTTAACTACTGGCCGATAACTCTGCGACTATACACTGGCCCACATGGTACTTAGTGTTTCCTTCTTTTGTTTGTGCTCTTCAGTGTTGATCTTCCCTCGAGTACTAGACGCTGATCGGGTGCTTCATTTTTCCTCCCTTTTTTTTAACAGATCACCCTGACAGCACTCAAATGGTGACGTATCGTAATCTCCTTCGACAGGCAGGAAAGCCTACTTACTTCGAGGAGGCGCCAGCGGCTCCGACTACGACCCCCCTGCCTCTGCCTGCGAAGAGGCCCCGGGCGAAATCGTCTGTGAAGAAGGCGGTAGATGCTGCCAAGGCGGCCAGGCGGCGGGAGGCAAAGCGACGGAAGATGGAGGCTTCCAAAGCTGTGTCAACCATTCCCTTGGCGCCTTTGATCTCTTCATTCAAGGAGTTTGAAGCTACTTGAGCCGAGCCGAGTCGGCTTGCAGGTTGGGTTTCTTCCTCTTCGAGGCTCTTTGAGATTCATTTAGACATTAAGAGGGACGCTTCTTGTAACAAATACATTTCTATTTCAGTTGTCGCCGAGAGGCCCGCGCCCTTATCTATCCCAGGCATGGGTGAAGCTGTGACCCACGAGGCCGTGGCATCCGTCGAAGAGACCTTCTTCGCCCCAACTCCCACTATCGAAGCTGAAGGAGGTATATCACTTTCTTTGCTAGTCATTTCGATTAAAAATTTTGATACTTTCTGGGCCTGACTGAACCCGAATCTTGCTTCGCTTGGCAGGAGCTGATGTGGCAGCCCCTCAACCAGAGGCAGACCCCGAGACATCTCGATTCGGGCAGACATACCGGAAGATGGGGTGGCGGTCAGGGAGGTCGCGGTTGCCTATCTGATGCGACGACGAGCCGACCTCGGATGCTGAGGCGGGGGCTGCCTTCACAACGAAAGAGGTTCCCACTAAGACTAAGTCTTCGTCGGGCAAGAGGGTAGATTACGGCTATTCTTCAGACGAAGTGCTTTCTATTGTGCCCCTTGTGCTTTGATGATTGTGGTGTTTTAATGATAGCAATAGGAATGAGTCACCACATTGAATGATAACCAACATTCATGTTTATAACTGATATACTCTGTGGAAAATGCATACAACAGGAATGAGTCACCACATTGAATGATAACCAACATTCATGTTTATAACTGATATACTATGTGGAAAATGCATATGACTGTGACTGGTATATTATCTGGAGAATGCATGTGTTCTGTCTGCATAAGTCTATTCGCTGCATGTGTTCTGTCTGCATGTCCATACATTGCATTCGCCAAGCATGTACATCCATCTGCTTGCATTGAGTCTATACATTGGTGGCAAGTCCATACATTGCATTCGCCAAGTCAATACATTGGTGGCAAGTCCATACAGTGTCATTCATTGTCTTAGGCTAAGTCTGTACAGCCTACTGTCTCATGTAGCGTCATATGTTAAGTCTGTATAGCGCTGTTCATATGCTTCCAAGTCTGTACATTGCATCGTCTCAACTTGCGTCTCACTGAGCATATATTTACTGTAAAGTCTATACAGACTTCATTGTATTAGAGAACGTCTCATGCCTTTGCCAAAGTCTGTACACTGATGTCTTTACCTACGTTGAGCATCAAAGTCTATGCATTGGCAGCACTGGGCAAGTCTATACATTCCCAACCTTTACCTACGTTCAGAACCCCAAGTCTATACATTGGTTCAATCTTCCAAGTCTATACATTGGACTGTGCTCAACTGAAGTCTATACATCATTCAAGGGTCCAAAGTATATACATCCACTGTTGAACCTCAAAGTCCACACATCGCCTCACTTCTTCAAAGTCTATACAGTCAGTATCTGCATTGCATTGCATGCATCATGGTGGAAGTCTATACACTGGATTTGTTCTGAAGTCTATACATTGCTTGCCTTCCACCAAGTCTGTACATTGGCACTGTAGCATGCATTCATGAAGTCCATACTTTCACTGAAGCTTGCTTAGCTGAAGTGTGTACATTGCATTGCATGACTTGAAGTCTGTACATCGCATGTGTGCTTCATGCTAAGTCTATACAGGCTAAGTCTGTCGGTCTTATGACTCATGCATTCATTGTTAAAGTCTATACAGACTTCAGTGCATTCTCTTTGTGTCTCACATGTCAAAGTCTGTACAGTCTGCATCGCATGCACTTTAAATATGTCAAGTCTGTACAATGGTCTTGGCATATGCATTCATCAAGTCTATACGCTGGAAGATGAAGTCTATATAGCATCTCACGTTGCATCCAGCAAGTCTGTACAGTGAGCGTTTCATTGGTGAAGTCTGTACACTCACCAGTTGAACTACAAAGTCCATACATTGGACTGTAGCTTGCACGAAGCTAAGTCCATACATCGCTCAAGTCTGTACAGAGTCCAACGTTTCGTTCATGCATTGTTCACAAAGTCTGCACATTCTATTATTCATGAAGTCTGTACATTGGACTGTGTCCTCGTACATCACTGTAGCTGCATCGTCTCATGCAGCTTCTCATTCAAGTCTGTACAGCCGTCTGCATTAGATTTCAAGTCTAGACATTGCACTGTTACATCCACCGTCGGCCTGCAAAGTCCATACATTGGTCGGTGGAAAGTCTGTACATTGGCTTCAAGACTCTCAAGTCTATACATTCGTTTCTGAAGGGAAAGTCTATACATTCGTTTCTAAGGCAAAGTCTGTACATTGCCTTTGGACCTCAGAGTCTATACAGAGTCTGCATCCTCTAAAGTCTGTACATCCGATTGCCTTTGCTTTGGTCAAGTCTGTACAGCCAGTGAGACTGTTAAGTCTATACATTCCTTCACTGTAGCTGGCACGAGGTGAAGTCTGTACAATGGTCTTAACTTTCCAAGTCTGTACATTAGCCTCCATGCCTCAAGTCTCTACATCGGATTGTTTGGCCAAGTCTGTACAGCCAACGCCCTCATTGATTCCAAGTCTGGACACTGGTCTTCAGGCGTTCCAAGTATGCACATTGATTCAGGTTCTCCAATTCTATACAATGAAGTCTGAACATTGCATTTGCATTCACAATGTCTTCACACCTGAAGTCTATACATTGTGTCGTTCACATCTGCAAGTCTAGACATTGGAAAGTCTATACACTGCATTGTGCATACTATGATGTCTGTACAAGGTTTATGCTTAAACTGATAATCCGATACTCTGTCTGACAGGGACTGTTCGAGAAGCTTTATGAAGGGCACGTGATCCGAGGATAAGAACAGTGCCCAGATGAGGACACGTGTACTGACAGCCTGCTGGATGCTACCACGTGGTCTGAATTTTTAGGGCGGGAACTGTGGAAGCCACACGCGCCCTGGCTGCTGCTGTTGCTGCTATATATATGAGTCTTCGTCTTCAGATGAAGGAAGATTGAAATTGACAGAGCAGAAGCTGTGAAGAAAAAGCAGAGTGTAGAGAGGTCTTCGATCGAGAGAAGAAAAAGGAAGAGAAGAGAAGATAAGGAGAAGAAGAGAGAAAGAGAAGAAAAGAAAGAGAAAGAAAGAGAGATTGAGTGAGAGATCGAGAGAGTAGAGTGTGAAGAGAAGAAGAAGAGAGAGAGAGAGAAGAGAAAAGCAGAGAAGATCGTTCCCACTGGAAGTTAGATCAGATCCACTCCAGTCAGCTCTTTAAGAGCCACATTTTGTGCTTCATTGTTTACAACTTTCCGGTGCTGTTTGGTTCTTGTTTTCATTTTCCATTTTATCCTTTCTTCAAGCTGTTAGTCAGCGGTTGCAGTGGTGGATTCCACTGGATAGCAAGCTGTGTTGCTCAGCGGGCGAGGAGGATTCCTCGGACGGCAAGCTGTGTTGCCCAGCGGTTGTATGGCAAGCTGTATTGCCCAGCTGTTGAAGCTGTGAGTCAGCGGAATCCACACTCTGGTTTGAGTGTGGGGTGGATGTAGGTCTATTGGATCGAACCACCTAAAAACCCATTATGCAGTGGTTTGATTTCTTGTGTGGTTGGCGCTAGATGAATGCTTAGGGGCGCTTTGGTTTGATGTTCTATAAGTGTTCATCAATTTGCTGCGCACACTATATGTTTGACTGTGGTTTGATTTCTTTTATCTGATTTCGCTAGATGAATGCTAGGAGCGCCTCAATTGGGTTTTCTGTCTGAATGCTTTAAGGCACAAGCTCCTTTGATTTGATTCAGTCTACAGTTTAGACTTGCTTAGGTTTGCTCTATATATATGCAATAGTTTTTTTGTAATTCCGCATTTCTGATTGCTTTAGATTTTAATTGGGTGAAGTTTTTTTTAAAGGGTGTATTCATTCACCCCCCCTCTGAATACTGCACCGAACCCAACACTTGGTATCAGAGTGGGTCTCTGACTGAACAGATCTAACAATCTACAGAGGATCCTGCTAATTGTTGGTGCATTTCAGAGTGGGTCTTTTGGAATCGTTTGTTGATTTACTATTTTAGTGCTTTACGTTCATAATCTGGTTTACTGCATTTCTGTTTGGTGCATTCCAGAGTGTGTTTTCTGTGTTCATTGTTTAGCTTCACTAAGTTAGTGCTTTGCCGTGCTTATCTGGTTGTGGTGTTTTCTGGTCGATTACTTTGTGCTTTGAGTCTGCTTGTTATCTGCTTTGATGGCTAATCCTCCGATATTCAGAGGTGATGACCTTGGCCCATGGCTGGAAAAGTTGCATCGGTATGTAAGCACAACCGATCCTGACTTATGGAAGGTAATGACTCACGGTCCATACAAACTGTCAAAGGATAAATCCAAATGGACCAAGAAGGATAAGCTGAAAGACTCTGTCAACACTAGAGCTATAGTTTTATTAAAAGAATCAATTGACATATCTCTAATCGAATACATTTCCTCCTGCAGGTCTGCCAAAGATATTTTGGAAAAACTAAAGCTAATCAAGAATCACAGCAAATACTTGATGGCTGATCGGAGAAATGCTAATGATGAAACTTCATCCGAGGTAAGTTCTGAACCTGAAGAACTTTCAATTGATGATCTATGGAATATAAATGAAGAACTCAATAATAAATGTGAATAATTGAAATCTGAAAAGAAAAAATTGAAAAAGGAGATGTTGTACGAGATAAGAGAATTGAAATGTGAAAATGCAAAACTAAGAGATAGTCTGAAAAGCGATGAAAATTCTTGTAAGGCATGTGCTATTTTAGAAGACATGATACATGAGTTCGATCATGATGGTAAATTGCAAAAGGAAGTAATCAAATCTCTAGAAATTGAAAAACAAACATGCTTAGAAAAAATGTCAGAAATTGAGAATCAATTGAATGATAAGAAAAATGAGCATCTAAAAAGTATGCAAGAACTGACTGAAGTTAATTCTGTAATGGACAAACTAAGGCTTGAAAACGTTAGGGGTCAAAATGAAATTGAAAAACTCAAGGCTAGAATAAATGAAATCAATGGGGAGGCTTCACACTCTTCTTCTACTAAATCAAACCGTGATATGTGCTCAGCTCTAAGAGAACGTAATGAAGATCTTTATAGTGAGAATGAGTGGCTGAGTAAACAAATTATCTCACTTAAAGAGGATCACAAAAACTTGGTGGCTGAGAAAATTAAAGTGGAGGAAAGAGAAGAGGAGCTAGTTGAAAAGCTGGAGCTGATATCTGGAAGTCGAAAATATAATGAAGGAGTCATGAAGCTATCTGAAGAAAACAAAGAAGTGAGGGAACAAAACAAAAAACTGATGGTTTTAAATACTATTTTCTCACAGAGGTTTCTGACTATAGAAAAGGAGAAATCAATTTTTAAAGAAGCTCAACCTCAAAATTTTGAGAAGGAAAACACTGAACTGAAAGCTGAAATTGAAAAATTAAAGTGTTTAAACACTGGCTTGTCTGAAAGACTCCTTACCACAGAAAAGGGAAAAGCTGTCTGTGATGATGAATTAAAAATCTTGAACAACTTGGAACAAGAAATTGAAAAGTATAAAACTGCAAACAAAGTTCTAAGTGAATGTGTTAATTGCAGTGAACAAGAAATAGCCAGTTATGAGCTTCATATGGCATCTTTGGAAGATAAAATTCATGATCTAGAAAACTTATCATCCAAGTCTGCAAAAATTGAAACAAAAATAAAAGTTGTTGTGAAAAGGAAGGATGATAATTCAAAAAGGGGAACAAACTGTAATTCTGATGTGAAGGAAATCTCTAAAAACCAGCTATATGCCACTTTTATGAAAGGCTCTGATGTAGCTGGTACTTCAAGGCAATCCCCAAAATAAAATGAAGATCAGAAATCACCTTCAAAATCTATCTTTCAGTTCAAAGCTCAGAAAATTGAAAAGCAAACAAAACCTGTTGAGAATAATCAGAAATTGAAAAGAAAAAGTCAAACAAAGAAGGCAAAGAATAATTCTGGTTATACTCTGAAATTTAATAGCTCTGCTGGATCTGATGCTTCTTGTACTCATTCGCATGCATCTAGGAATTCATATGATAGAAACCATGCCCCTAAGAAATCTGATGCATCTTGTTATTACTGTGGTAAGCATGGACATATCATGGATGATTGCAGAATATTAAAAGAGGATGAGCATGCAAATGAAGAAATGCATTCTAGGAATTTATCTGGTAGAAACCATGCCATTAAGAAATCTGATGCATCTTGCTCTACTGTGGTAGGCGTGGTCATCTAATGAATGCATGCTTTAAAATGAAAGAAGACAACAATGTGAACTCTATATTTTTCACACATGCTCATGGCCCACATAGATATAGATCTATTTCATGCCAGCATATCATTTGTTTCACTTGCAACAAGCCTGGGCATAAGGCTAATGAGTGCTGGTCAGGAAATCATTGGGGTAAAAATGAATCAAGAAGCAAGCATCTTAAATGCTTTGAATGTGGTAAGTATGGGCATGCAGTCAAAGACTGCTGGCATGCTCAGGGAAATAGATTGAACTCTAAACCTGTAAAATTCCCTGCTTTCTATGATTCTGCTAGAAATAACTTGAGAGATAAAAGGAAAAACTCTGCATGTTTTGAATGTGGTAAGCTAGGCCACAAAGCTGCCAATTGTCGGCTGGCTGAGTATGGAAAGAAAAATTTTCATGTCAATAAAAGAAATACTCATACTCATACACATAATTTTCATACTCATATGCATGCACATGGGCATCATGTTTCTGCTAACATGAAGAATAAAAACAAAAATTTTGTGGCTCATGTTATTATTGTGGAAAAACTGGACACTCAATGTTTGAGTGTAATCTGATGGAATATGATGATCATGTTGCTAAAAAACTGTTTAGAACACCTGTTAGGGCTCATGCAGGACCCAAGGCAACTTGGGTCCCTACAGGATCAAATTGATTAACATGTTACAGGTGTGCTGATGGAGGCATCATCCACAACTCCCTTTGGCTAGGGTCTTCTTCACACTCCGGCATCGTTTGAGTTCGGGCCTCTCTCTATAAAGGCCCAATTATCCCTTTTGTGCTAGCTATTTGAGTCATTTTGATGTAATTTTTATTTTATTTGAGTCATGTCCCTAGGTCTTGCATTTATTTTCCTACGTTTGAGTGTCATTAGATTGTGTAATGTGCTATTGGGCCCAATTCTTCGGGCTTGGCCCAAGACCACCCCCTACCCCTTCGATTATTTGTCATTGAGTCTTTTGTAAGGGACTTATTGTAAAATGTGGGTTTCCTATATATAGGGCCCCATTTCCTTCATTTGAAGGTAATGAATCAATCAATGAAAATGCCATTTGAGATTTCAAACTTAGTTTAGTGGAGTGAATCCAATTGGGTGAGAAGCCCTAGGGTGAGATATTCCCCACCCCCCCTCTTCTCTCTCTTTCTCGCTCCTCCGCTAAGGGGTTCGCCCCTTTCTCTCTCTCCTCCTCCTCCCAACCAACTCCAACCCCCACCTACCTCCATTAATGCCACTCCACTTCCCATAGCCACCATTACTCCCCCCCTAGTTCCAAGGTAGAATTTTCCCCATTCCAACACTATCTCCCCTATTCCAATACAATCTTCCCCATTCCAACACAATCACCCCTCTTACCCACACAATCTCCCAACTTCCTAGGCCTTTTGAATTTGAAATCCCCTTCCCTCCAAGTGCTTTGGCCGCCCTCTCCCTTCCCCATTAGGCTAGGTTCGCCCCTTTCTCCCTCCATTCCCACCATCCTTGCACACCCCTTCCCCCCCTCTCCTCCAGCTGCAACCTGCGCCCTCCCCTTCTTCATCCACCTCCCTTCCACCATTAGATACCCTCCACATCTCCCACAAGCCCCCCTTCCACCCTTCATCCACCTCCCCTTCACCATAGACCCCCTTCCCCTTCTTCTTTCTTGATCATTGGAAGCTACTCCGAAGTTGCAGCTTGCTGTCCAAAGGGTTGCAGTAAACCAGCAACTTGCAGCGGCCACTACGACTTCCTCCGGACTGGTTTGAAGACACAAGGGGCATCCACAGAAGCGTCTACCTGTCTTCTCCGCAGCAGAAGTGGTTTCGTCTTCATCCGAGCTATGTGCTGCCCGAGAGCTCTGTTCTTCCACAATGGCACAGAATTGCCCCTGCTATGTCCTAGAACCGGAGTAAACACTTCACCACAAAAAACCTTGGAGCAGTCAGTCCAAGAGCTCTTCTTCAAAGTTCTTCATCGCCCAGTCTAATTCCAGAATCAAGAAACGGAACTTCAATCGGCATTGGTGAATCAGAGTTATCATTTTTCTCCCTCAGCTGCGCCGTTCTGCTACCCACAGTCTGCACCGACCAGTCATCCTTGTTCAGAGCCTCCAAGTCTTCTCCGGTATCTTTTGGATTCCCTGTCAGTTTTGCTGCGAAGAGGACTCATCCACAGTTCCAACGACTCTGACGGTGCTTGATTCCGAGTTGGGAGCTATCGGGGCGTCCTCTGCAACCTGCTGTTAGAAGTTTGAAGCTGCCAGTCCGAGGATCGGGTGCTCTGTTCGAACCTCCACCCAGGTCAGCAGCGGCTCCAGAAGAAATCAACAAAATTCAGAGGTGTTCCAGTACCAGTCCCTAAGAGTTTCCCATAGGTCCTGCCTTCAGAAAAATTCTTGAGCAAGTTCTGCAGCAGCAACATCGACTATCTGTCCCTGTTCAGAGAGAGTAGGCAGAACCGGTGTCTTCACCTCTTCAATACTTTTACCCCTAGCTTCCCCTCCCCGCTTGGCCGGCTGAAGGCCCCTCCCTATGCGGAGGTAGTTTTGGTTGTAATCCATTAACCCCCACCCCAAGGTCCCCCTCCTGCGAGAGGTGTAGTGTTGTAACTTATTTGGGTAGGTCAAGCTACACCGCCGCGGCGTGTGGGGATCCACTCGCCTCCCCGCTCGCCCTCGTCTCTGAACGGGACCGGTTTCTTCAAACCGATCGAGTAAGTGCTCACACCTCACTCCATTTAGTGCTTGTCTTTCAATATTAGTTCTAGTTCCGCTGGTTATGCGAGTGAGAGCTCGATCCTCAAGCCCCATTGCCTTGAGTGATCACCGTGGGAATAAGTGCAACCGGTGCCTTCGGCACATTGTCGGCCCCATTGAATTGGGCTTCCACATCCACCGGGAATCAAATCTTGGCCTTGCTGGCCCTCTACCAGCAAGGGCCCAACCCCACATCCTCCACTTGGCATCGCCAAGTCACCCCGGGCTCGGGTGAGCGACGAGAGAGCGGCGGCCCAAAATTGGCCCTTTTGATTGTGAATGTGCTTGCTTGCCTAAGTCTTAGGTTGTGTCACATCATGTGCCTTGGAATAAATAAAGAGGGGTAAAATAAACCAAGGCACTCAACAGGAAGACACCCCAAGATTCTACTTTTCAGGTCTGTTTTGAATACTCATCTTAAATTCTGCCTTCTAAATTTGTGTGCTTCAGTTGATTGCATATCATGACAATTCAGTTTGATGAAATTGTGAAGTTGAAATGATTGAATATCATGTTGATTTGTTGATGTCAAACTGAAGATTTCTAAAATGTTGATTTATTGATGGTAATTCTCCTCTCTCTGATTTGCATGAATCATACCTGAATGAATATTTGAAATCATGTGATGTGCTTTCAATACATTTCATGCATATCGATAGGGGGAGTCCAACTATTTTTGTTTAATGCATATAGGACTACTTTGCACTGCATTGCATAACCTTGGTATATCAAATGGTAAGCTACTAAAAGGCAGGGAAATCTGCTTGGAGGTTCTTATCTTGTGTGAGATGGTCCTTGAGACCGAGTCCTCCGTCTAGTACCATGTGTTTAGTTTTCATATAGAGCAGTGTATTGCATATCATAAATTTGAAGAAAATAAAATTCGAAAAGAAATGATTCATTGCACATCATGTATTTTGTCAGGGGGAGCTTATTTGCTGTTGATTGATCATCATGCTCTCCTTGTTAGAATTGTTGCATACTGCATATGTAGGATAGTGCATATTATAAAATTTTGAAAAACCTAAAAAGAAATTCATTGCACTTAGACAGGGGGAGCATTCCCATTTCATATCTTCTTCACCTCATGAACTCCCTTTGTTTAAGTAACCTTATTCATTCCATTGACTATGCGCTATTCAACTGAATTCTCTGCTGATATCTCTAAAATAGCTGATCTGTCTGTATTCCAGACTCAACTACTGTCTGATGATAAAATATCTTCTGATGCTCTTCTCTATTGCTGATTCACTCTTGCACCAGCTTATACTCACCTTTCACATTCTTCTCAGCTGGTGTGACTGATCTATTTCAACTATTGATTGTTGGCTGCTGAATTCATTGGTCTGATCTGAAAAACTTATGTTGCATGTCATGTAATTCAGTCTGAGAAATTGGTAGAAACTCCTATCATATAGGTTTAAGAATTATCACTGAATCGGACTGATATAAGATTAATGTATTCTCAAGTTTGTAGTTAAATGAATTGAAAAATATCTGAATGATAAGGTTTAATAAACTTTAACCACATGTGCCATGTATACCTTAGACTCTCTCATCAGATATCTGAAAATTTGAATTCAGGGCTACTTTGGTTAAGATGCATAGAGTGTGTATTGGTGTTAAACATTAACTTGAAAAATGTTGACCAAATGAAAAATTGTGAATTCAGAGCAATGACTTGGTCACTGAGAAACTGAGTTCTTTATCAATGAAATAAAGTAATTCATGTCATGAGGTGCCATAGTTATCTCTGATAAAAATTTAGTGATAGAAAACCTGACAGAGCAATGGCTTATTTGTGTTGAGTAACTGGGGAGTCTGGCCTCTGATAAAGGTGTCTTCTCATGTAAAAAGACACTCATATTGCTAACTCTGCTCTCAAAGTGAGAGGCAATGATAGTTATCACACTGAGTAACTGGGTCACTTCACCTGAGACGTGTTATGCCTCATGTAAAATGGTGTTGATTAACTTAAATTGCTCAGGAAAAATATAATGTGCTTTAAATGAAAAACATTTTGAAAAATCTGTCAACTCATGTTCTTGAAAAAGTGTTTAACTTCAGTACTAACCTGTGTATTTTTCAAAGATTGAGATCATATGTGTAAGATAAAAGATGATTGATTTTGAGTGTTATCTGAATATTTGGTTCACCTTTATTAAAGCTTGGATTCAGATATGAGTATTGAGTTTAATTTGGCAAATTTGGTATACATCAAAATTAAATCAGATTGATTAAGTTACAAATTCATAACCCCTTATGATAGAAGAGTCAAATCCTCTTAAGACTTATTGTTATGATGGATGCTTTAAAATCTCTCATGATCAGACTCCTTCCAGATAGCCTGACCAATATAAATGTTGCTATTGATTGATTCATTGAGATGTATTGTGATTTGACTATTTCTCACCCTTACCCATGGCTAATCTTACATTATCAGTTGATCCACACTATTGGAATCTTCCATCCTGTTTCACAATCAGCTCTGGTTCTGTTTCATTCTGTTCATTTAATCAGAATTCAGATTCTTTGTAATGGCAGAATTTAGCTTGATTTATTGGATAACCAGAGTTCATTCCTGTGCTTCAGGGAAAGTTATGGGTCATCTGATTTTAAGGGGAGAATATCTAATATTGCATCTTGATAGGGGGAGTGTTGTTTCATTGTCTTAAGGGAGTGATGATAGTTAATCAACCATGCTTTATTCTGTACTGCATTTTGTCTCTCAAACCATTCCCTCTCTTTTTGATTATGTCAAAGGGGGAGAATAGTTTGACGAGTCAGTGTGACTCATTATGTTGCCATCATCAAAAAGGGGGAGATTGTTGTGCCCCTTGTGCTTTGATGAGCCCCTTGTGCTTTGATGATTGTGGTGTTTTAATGATAGCAACAGGAATGAGTCACCACATTGAATGATAACCAACATTCATGTTTATAACTGATATACTCTGTGGAAAATGCATACAACAGGAATGAGTCACCACATTGAATGATAACCAACATTCATGTTTATAACTGATATACTATGTGGAAAATGCATATGACTATGACTGGTATATTATCTGGAGAATGCATGTGTTCTGTCTACATAAGTCTATTCGCTGCATGTGTTCTGTCTGCAAGTCCATACATTGCATTCGCCAAGCCTGTACATCCATATGCTTGCATTGAGTCTATACATTGGTGGCAAGTCCATACATTGCATTCGCCAAGTCTATACATTGGTGGCAAGTCCATACAGTGTCATGCATTGTCGTAGGCTAAGTCTGTACGGCCTACTGTCTCATGTAGCGTCTTATGTTAAGTCTGTACAGCGCTATTCATATGCTTCCAAGTCTGTACATTGCATCGTCTCAACTTGCGTCTCACAGAGCATATATTTACTGTAAAGTCTATACAGACTTCATCGTATTAGAGAACGTCTCATGCCTTTGCCAAAGTCTGTACACTTATGTCTTTACCTATGTTGAGCATCAAAGTCTATGCATTGGCAGCACTAGGCAAGTCTATACATTCCCAGCCTTTACCTACGTTCAGAACCCCAAGTCTATACATTGGTTCAATCTTCCAAGTCTATACATTGGACTGTGCTCAACTGAAGTCTATACATCCTTCAAGGGTCCAAAGTATATACATCCACTGTTGAACCTCAAAGTCCACACATCGCCTCATTTCTTCAAAGTCTATACAGTCAGTATCTACATTGCATTGCATGCATCATGGTGGAAGTCTATACACTGGATTTGTTCTGAAGTCTATACATTGCATGCCTTCCACCAAGTCTGTACATTGGCACTGTAGCATGCATTCATGAAGTCCATACTTTCACTGAAGCTTGCTTAGCTGAAGTGTGTACATTGCATTGCATGACTTGAAGTCTGTACATCGCATGTGTGCTTCATGCTAAGTCTATACAGGCTAAGTCCGTCGGTCTTGTGACTCATGCATTCATTGTTAAAGTCTATACAGACTTCAGTGCATTCTCTTTGTGTCTCACATGTCAAAGTCTGTACAGTCTGCATCGCATGCACTTTAAATATGTCAAGTCTGTACAATGGTCTTGGCATATGCATTCATCAAGTCTATACGCTGGAAGACGAAGTCTATACAGCGTCTCACGTTGCATCCAGCAAGTCTGTATAGTGAGCGTTTCATTGGTGAAGTCTGTACACTCACCAGTTGAACTACAAAGTCCATACATTGGACTGTAGCTTGCACAAAGCTAAGTCCATACATCGCTCAAGTCTGTACAGAGTCCAGCGTTTCGTTCATGCATTGTTCACAAAGTCTGCACATTCTATTGTTCATGAAGTCTGTACACTGGAATGTGTCCTTGTACATCACTGTAGCTGCATCGTCTCATGTAGCGTCTCATTCAAGTCTGTACAGCCGTCTGCATTGGATTTCAAGTCTAGACATTGCACTGTTACATCCACCGTCTCATTCAGCGTCTTAGGCCTGCAAAGTCCATACATTGGTCGGTGGAAAGTCTGTACATTGGCTTCAAGACTCTCAAGTCTATACATTCGTTTCTGAAGGGAAAGTCTATACATTCGTTTCTAAGGCAAAGTCTGTACATTGCCTTTGGACCTCAGAGTCTATACAGAGTTTGCATCCTCTAAAGTTTGTACATCTGATTGCCTTTGCTTTGGTCAAGTCTGTACAGCGAGGGAGACTGTTAAGTCTATACATTCCTTCACTGTAGCTGGCACGAGGTGAAGTCTGTACAATGGTCTTAACTTTCCAAGTCTGTACATTGGCCTCCATGCCTCAAGTCTCTACATCGGATTGTTTGGCCAAGTCTGTACAGCCAACGCCCTCATTGATTCCAAGTCTGGACACTAGTCTTCAGGCGTTCCAAGTATGCACATTGATTCAGGTTCTCCAATTCTATACAATGAAGTCTGAACATTGCATTTGCATTCACAATGTCTTCACACCTGAAGTCTATACATTGTGTCGTTTACATCTGCAAGTCTAGACATTGGAAAGTCTATACACTGCATTGTGCATACTATGATGTCTGTACAGGGTTTATGCTTAAACTGATAATCTAATACTCTGTCTGACAGGGACTGTTCGAGAAGCTTTATGAAGGGCACGTGATCCGAGGATAAGAACAGTGCCCAGATGAGGACACGTGTACTGACAGCCTGCTGGATGCTGCCACGTCGTCTGAATTTTTAGGGCGGGAACTGTGGAAGCCACACGCGCCCTGGCTGCTGCTGCTGCTATATATATGAGTCTTCGTCTTCAGATGAAGGAAGATTGAAATTGATAGAGCAGAAGCTGTGAAGAAAAAGCAGAGTGCAGAGAGGTCTTCGATCCAGAGAAGAAAAAGGAAGAGAAGAGAAGAGAAGGAGAAGAAGAGAGAAAGAGAAGAAAAGAAAGAGAACGAAAGAGAGATTGAGTGAGAGATCGAGAGAGCAGAGTGTGAAGAGAAGAAGAAGAAAGAGAGAGAGAAGAGAAAAGCACAGAAGATCGTTCCCACTGGAAGTTGGATCAGATCCACTCCAGTCAGCTCTTTAAGAGCCACATTTTGTGCTTCACTGTTTACAGCTTTCCGGTGCTATTTGGTTCTTATTTTCATTTTCCATTTTATCCTTTCTTCAAGCTGTTAGTCAGCGGTTGCAGTGGTGGATTCCACTGGACAACAAGCTGTGTTGCTCAGCGGGCGAGGAGGATTCCTCGGACGGCAAGCTGTGTTGCCCAGCGGTTGTATGGCAAGCTGTGATGCCCAGCTGTTCAAGCTGTGAGTCAGCGGAATCCACACTCTGGTTTGAGTGTGGGGTGGATGTAGGTCTGCTGGACCGAACCACCTAAAAACCCATTGTGCAGTGGTTTGATTTCTTGTGTGGTTGGCGCTAGATGAATGCTTAGGGGCGCTTTGGTTTGATGTTCTATAAGTGTTCATCAATTTGCTGCGCACACTATATGTTTGATTATGGTTTAATTTCTTTTATCTGATTTCGCTAGATGAATGCTAGGAGCGCCTCAATTGGGTTTTCTGTCTGAATGCTTTAAGGCACAAGCACCTTTGATTTGATTCAGTCTACAGTTTAGACTTGCTTAGGTTTGCTCTATATATCTGCAATAGTTTTTTTTTAATTCCGCATTTCTGATTGCTTTAGATTTTAATTGGGCGAAGTTTTTTTTAAAGGGTGTATTCATTCACCCCCTCTCTGAATACTGCACCGAACCCAACACTTTCAACTGAGGGTATCCCCAGGAAGCCCAGCTTTCAAGTTCCCACCTGGAAAGCCCCGGTACTGCCCATTTCTCTTAGCATGGTGAAGCGGGCACCCGTAAGTGCAAACCTGTTAATTCAGGTTTCTTTCTTGAGTCCGTCAACTAACCTCCTCGATATCATTGTTTTTGGCTTCCAACAGGAACATGCCCCGTCAAAAGATGCAGCATTTCATGCCCCGGGTTTAGAAGCAGCCACACAAGTGACAACCACTGCTGGTTTGGATAGACTGGCGTCCCTGATCGAGGTCTTGCGCCAGGAAGAAGCCGGGGTAAGCTCGGATGTTTCCGTCTCGACCGCTAAGATCTCACCCTGAGAAGAAGTGGTAGCGGCTGTGAGTGTACGCCTTCGTCTTTCTTCCTCCTTTCTCATCCTTAAGTCTTCCTTTGGGGTTGCTAATTTATTTGAGGCAATACAGGCTCGCGCCTCCAAAGGAGCCGTGGAGGTTACTATCCCAGCCACCGAAGCCCTGGAGGAGGGGGAGATAGCGCCCGAGATCGAGGTGTGAGAGCCGATAGTGCCCCAAGCCGAGATTCGGGAAGAGGGGGAGGTATCGTCGGCGACCGAGACTCGAAAGGAGACGGTGCCAGAAGCTGACACCCGGGGGGAGACGACGCCAGGGAGCAGCATCGTGCCGGCGGGCGAGGTAAGCATGAGGACCCATCCGGCCTCTTTGAGAATTCAGCGGTTTACTTCACCCGGTGAGCGGCTAACCCTTCTTTACATGGTCAGGTAACAACGACGCCCCGTGGAGCGCGTGCACCTCGGGTTCGCAAAGCCGTCCCCAGGTGGAGCTCATCCTTCGGCGTGCATGCGGACAAAAGATTGAAGATGCTTCTGGGGCCGGATGCGGGGTCCTTGGCATCTCTTCTGCAGATGGGGGCCGTCACCCGACTCGTGATCCCACTGCCACAGATCCCGACGCCGGTCGTACCCGAGGAAGCCCAACTCCTGGGGAAAATATTGGCGATCCTCAATGAACATTCGGGGGAATTCCAGGCGGGAGGAGATGAGGACTTCTCGGGAACGACATCGGAACTGCCCACCATCGATACTTTGTCTACCGAGGCGGCGGAGGCCGAAGTGACTTTGTCTGCTGTGGTGCCGGATCCGGCCTCTGCGACTATCCATTCTCCCGACAGGGTCGCGGCTCTAGTTTTGACGGAGGAGGCGGCATTGTCGGGCTCGGAACCTGCCCGATCGACGGAGCTAGGGCAGCCGCTCATCATGGCGGCACCAGACGTCTCCGTTATGGTCTCTCCCTCACTTATGGTGGTAGCTGGCCAGGGGGTGACCTCGGGGCCCGAGAGGCCCCTCCTTTCGGCCCTGACTCTTCCGGGTAGCTCGGCCGTGGTTGACGCAGAGTTGCGGGCGGTCGTGGACAACGAAGTTAGCTTCGACCCACCAGCTGTCTCTTCTATCGGCCACGTGAGTTCGGATCTGCCAGTCCGCCATACCCTATTGGTATTGCGCTCTATGGTCGTTGCCGACCCAATGCTCACATATCCAGACGCAAGGGCTATCGTGGAGCAGTTGACCAAAGCACTACAAATGATCAGCTATCCGCTGGAAGAGTGGTCACAACGTGTTCTGTTATTATTAAAATACGTAAACCGTCGCGCATTCCTCGAGACGCATGCCCCAACTGAGCTTACAGCTATCAGCGCTCAGAGGGATGAATATATGGAGGCTCTGGCGGCGCAGAGTGACAGCATGGAGCTACACTGGGAGGCCTTGGACGGGTGCAATGCCAACATCCACGCCTTGGAGAACCAGATAGAGAAACTCTGGGGTTGGCTTGCCCAGGCTGAGTCCGACATACTTGAGGCCGACACGAACAAGACTCGGGAGAGTGAAGAGCTGGCCGTCGCCTAAGCAGCTGTGGCCTCTGTGACGACCGAGTTGGAACGCCTCGATGTGCAAGAAGACCGTCTGCGTGAGATGATGAGCTTCCCTTGCATCAGGATCCTTCCTTTTGAGGACATCTTCCGGGGGCTAGACTAGCTGCCAGTCCCCCTCCCATCCCCCCTTTTTTGCATGTAACACCGGGGTATGCCCCGAGGCCAGTGTAATTCTTTTTTCTCAACAGGAATACAATGCAATTACCCCATGTGCCTCCTATATGTGTGTGGTGTTGGGAAATCTCTTCCTTCTCTTTTTTTCGTCCTCTTTTACTATGTGACGAAACATAAGTTCACACTAACAGCTTCTTCGGGGAGAACCCGGTGAGGTTCGCGTAGGAGCATGGGAGAGTGCTCGCCCTTCCAGAGGAGGGACGAGGGGACCACTCCACCATGTCTATCAAGTGACTTAGCCAAATGATGCCACGGGCATGTTCGACCCGACTAGGTTGATCTGACCTCGGAGGGGCGGAGAGAAGAGTTTGTTCGTTCAATGGCCCTGACGGGAGGTCTTGGTCAAAAGAGGGTTGTTTGTCTATGCCGACAGGGTGTCGGGGGCAGATGTGGTTTATTTTTGTATTGATGTATTCGTTGTCACAGGGCTGGTGCCAACGCAAGGAGATAGGTTAATTCCCCGACCCCGAATGAAAGGTCCGAGTGGGGTATTTTTCTCTCATCAGTGCCGACAAAATGTCAAGGGCTGACGTGGTTGATTCGTTTATTGGAATATTCGTCGGTACGGGTTGGTGCCAACGCAGGGAGACGGGTTGATTCCCCAATCTCGGATGAAAGGTCCGGGTGGGGTATTTTTCGTCAGTGCCGACAAAATGTCAAGGGCTGACGTGGTTGATTCGTTTATTGGAATATTCGTCGGTACGGGTTGGCACCAAAGCAAGGAGACGGGTTGATTCCCCAATCTCGGACGAAAGGTCTGGGTGGGGTATTTTTTGTCAATGTCGACAGAATGTCAAGGGCTGACGTGGTTGATTCATTTATTGAAATATTCGTCGGTACGGGTTGGTGCCAACGCAAGGAGACGGGTTGATTCCCCAATCTCGGACGAAAGGTCCGGGTGGGGTATTTTTCGTCAGTGCCGACAGAATGTCAAGGGCTGACGGGGTTGATTCATTTATTGGAATATTCGTCGGTACGGGGTTGAGGATCGATGAAGGAGAGTCGGTTCCCCCCTCTCTCCCTCTCTTTCTTCATCCTCATCATTTTTCTTTTTTTTTTTGTCTCTCTTTCCTCTTTCCTCTTTTCTCTTCTTCTTCTTCTTTTTTCTTTCTTTTCTTTTCTTTTCTTTTCCTTTCTTCTTTTCTTCTCTCTTTTCTTTTCTTTTCTTTTCTTTCCTCCTTTTTCTTTTCCTTATTTTTTTTCTTTTTTTTTTGAAATGAACAGTGAATAATGACAAACCATCTGAGTAATTAGAATGCAAGTTTACCCGCTACGGGGTAAGAGAATGTATTATTCATTGAAAGGGGGAATTGGAGCGTGGTACAACCTTGGATGCCTACCATTAAGGGGTGGAAACTGGACTTCCCCCCGATGATCGACTATTACATATGCTCCGCCTTCATAAACCTTTTGGATTACATAGGGTCCAAGCCAATTCTCATTCAGCTTGCCCTTGGGGTTGGAAGCCATAACTTCCCTCCTTTTGACCATAACGAGGTCACCCTTCTTGAATTCACGTTCCTTGACGAGCTTGTCGAAGGCGCGAGTCATGCGGGCCTTGTAAACCTGAATGTTCTGTTGGGCTTGGAGCCGCTTCCCCTCCAAGTTGGAGAGCTCTTCGAGCATTCGCTCGACGTTTGTTTGCTCTTCCTGGACTAGCCCATGTTGGATTGCCACTCGGAGAGAGGGTATTTCCAGCTCAACGGGGACAATTGCCTCTGAGCCATATACTAAGGAGAAGGGTGAACAGCCTGTTGGAGTTTTGTATACAGTTCGATATGCCCACAGGGCCTCACACATTTTCTCTTCCCAGTCCCTCTTGTTAGAATTAACAATCTTGGACAGGAGTGTACAAAGCGTTTTATTGAAAGCTTCGGCCAAGCCATTGGCCTGTGGGTTGTAGGGGGTTGACGTCCTCCAGTCGATCTTGTACTTTTCTGCTAGCCGGTAGACCTTCTGGTTGCCGAAGTGGCTTCCATTATTTGAGATAATCCGGTTTGGAGTGTCGAACCGGAATATGATGTTGCAACGGATAAATCTGGCGACGATCTCCCCAGTCACTTCTTTCAAAGCAACGGCTTCCGCCCAACGGGAGAAGTAGTCAGTTGCCTCCAAAATGTACTTGCACCCGGCGGATGACACGGGTAGTGGGCCCACGACATCTGTTCCCCACTGGGTGAAAGACCAGCTGGGTAGTGTTAGATGCAACGGCGTGGGTGGCCTCCTGGGCACCGTGGCATGCTCCTGGCATTTCTAACAAGACTTGGCGTACCTGCAATAGTCATCAAACATTATCGGACAGTAGTAGCCAAGCTTTTTCATTTCAATTTTCATCTTCGGTCCCACTTGGTGTGCGCCTGCTATCCTGGCGTGGACCTCTTTCATGACTCTCCAAGCTTCTTCTGTGGATAGGCATCACAGGAGCACTTTCCGTTTGGCATTTGCCATAATTCGGAATAGAATCCCATTCCGGATCTCATATGAGTCCTTTGTTCTGATCAACTTGATCTTCTCTTCTCTCTGCTTGGGCAGTTGCTGGTGTTTGAACCATTGCATAAGAGTGTCCCTCCAATCAGGTAGGCTGACGGCTTCCGCTGCAGCGACCTCTGTTGTGCTCCTATAGTTTTGATGATCCATAGTTTTGATGATAGCAATCAGTATGAGTCACAAGTCTATTCAGTCTATTCATACATGCATTCTTCTTGTGCAGCAGACACATTAAGTCCATACATCGCATGAGTCGTAGGCTAGCAAGTCCATACACTGCATGGCTCGCAGGCTAGCAAGTATGTACATCGCAGTCGTCGCAGGCACAGCAAGTCCATACACTGCATGACTCACAGGGTAGCAAGTCTATACATTGCATGCACAAGTTCAAAGTCCATACATTGCTGCATTGCTTGCACTTGTGAAGTCTATACATTGGCAGTTGTCATGCAGCTGTGGAGATGGGTCTATCTGTATTATTTTAATATTGATTTTTATTGATTTTTATTTGACTTATTTATTTGTTTTGTTTATTAGGCGTGCCAGTCACGTGTGTGACAATTTCATTGTGCGCTCGATTTGACTTGGTCAGTCGATTGTGAGGTCCGAGTCGGGACCAGAAGTCCGTCATACCATAAAGGCTATGACGTTAATTACGTCCTTCCAAGGAAGGACAACCCTTGATTAAACGCCAAAATAGGAGGCCTCATGAGGCAAATAGATATTCATATACATAACTTTGAACTTCGTACCAGGCCCGGAAGGCGAGTAAGAGAATAACATTAACCACAGAAATAAACTATCTCGCTGAATCGGCGGTTCAAAAATAATCAGACTCAGGGGAAAGGTGAAACAGAGGATATCCATTGTGGATAGGATGAGCCGCAATCATGACGGAGGCTTAAAGCATTGGTTAACATTTCGGCGGCACTTCCCCATGGTCTGGATCATGCCCAGAGGGGAAATAGGCTATCACCCACGGAGTGCCGGGGTGAAAGCCGAAAGAAAGAGAGAGGTCGGGCCTCTCCACATTACACATGTATGCCCTAAGGCAATGTTTGATTCTTCCCTCACAGGAGCTGGTGGCACTCATGCATTGGCATGGCTCACCGGAGCTAAGAGGGAGGCGCGTCGTTGTGACCTCGACACGAATCGATGGAACATAAGGGAGTCTGCCTCCCTTTAACTTTATCCTCGGGACACATCTGGTGATCCACGAATATCTCTGTGTAGGTTAGCTCTGGGCATTTGGGCTCACAGGATGGCAACTTAGGCTCTCGACATGACCACAGATGGGAGGCTAAGGCTCCCGACGTGAGTGGCAAGAAGGTGGAGGTTCCCGGCGTAGCCGAAGGGAAGAATACAGGAAGCTCCCGGCACCGACTTCCCGGCGCGCTGAAGATTCTCCAAGGGGGTTCTCGGCGTAGGCTAAAAGGGGGAAGAGGAGCTCTCGGAGTGAGGGTTCCCGGCGCGCTGAAGGCCGCGCCGGGAGCTGGTGGCGCCGAGAGGTAGGTGCCGGGAAGGCGGGTGTTTGGGCGCCGTGAGGAGTTTAGGATTTTACAGTACCCTGTTTTTAGGGTTTTGAGAGTTTTCTGGGAATTATATCAAAGTAAATTGGCTCTGGGGACTAGAGCTGGGGTTCAACTGGTTTTAGTTGTATATGCTTCAAAGGGGGCCGAGAGCTGAGAGGGATTGGAGGGGAAGAGCCCCACACAGAGGTCCTTTTCACCATTATCATGCGGAGTCCAGAGGACAGCTTCAGTATTATCTTTCATCGGCCTGGGAGGATTTCAGCAGCACCTCCCCCGTACCTAGCGTATGCCAGGGAGTGATAGACGATCACCCACGGAGTGCCAGGATGAAAGCCAGAATGAGGGGGGTATGGGACCCCTAGCCCGTGTATGTGATCACAGCACCAACTTAATATCCCTTTGAGGCCATTGAAACTTATGCAGTGGCAGAGTTTCTCTGGCTCGTAAGGTTATGTAGGGGAGTTATCCCCAATGATGTTTATCCCTTAGGTACATATGATGATCTGGGGTATCCTTCGACAGGATGCAAAGCTTTGTTGATCGGACTTCAAAGGGCATCTGTGTGGTTCCTTGGCCTGTAGCAGGAAGGCTTTCTGATGTGGACATCACCTTCCATGCCCACATTCATAGCTCGTCTCCTCGTCCCGGTTGCATCCGGCATGGTTTAGTCATTTAATTTTGAGTCCTATGTAATTTTACATGAGTCATTTGATGTAATTTGCATTTTATTTGAGTCGTGTCCCTAGGTCTTGCATTTATTTTCCTATGTTTGAGTGTCATTAGAATGTGTAATGTGCTAATTGGGCCCATTCCTTCGGGCTTGGCCCAATGAGCTCCCCTACCCCTTCGGTTATTTGTCAATGAGTCTTTTGTCAGGGTCTTATTGTAAAATGTGGGTTTCCTATATATAAGGCCCCATTTCCTTCATTTGGAGGTAATGAATCAATCAATGAAAAAAATGTCATTTGAGAGTCCAAAGCTTAGTTTAGTGGAGTGATTCCAACATTCTTTGGGTGAGAAACCCTAGGGGAGAGATTCCCCACCCTTCCCTCTCTTAATCCCTCTTTTTTTACTCCACTTTCTCTCTCCTCAACACCCAATTTCGAATTTTCTTCTCTCTCCTCCCTTCCCAACCACCTCAACCCCCACCTACCATCATTAAAGCCCTCCACTTCCCCATGGCCTCCATTACTCCACCCCCTAGTCCCAAGAAGATCCCTCACCATTCCAACACCATCTTCCACATTCAAACACCACTTTCCCCATTCCAACACAATCAACCCTTTCCCCACACAACCCCACAACTTCCAAGGCCATTTCAAATTTGAAATCCACCCTTCCCTCCACTCACTTGTGCCCCCCCCCTCACTTTCTCCTCTCACCCACCTTCCCAAATTCGTAGCTCCTCCTCCCACCACCTGTTAGACCCCCTTCTAGACCCCATTCTTCCCTTCCCCCACCTTAGAACACCCCCTCCTAGACCCCCTCACAGCCCGGGCTTTCCCCACAGTCATCCACCCCCATTTCCCCTCCCATATACCCCATTCCCCCCCATCATCATCAACCTACAGCTCTCAACTGAAGATCTATAGGAGAGCAGCAGCTTTCAGCGGCCACCACGATCACCTCCGGACGAGTTTGAAGACCCAAGAGCCATCGTCGGAAGCGTCTCCCAGTCACCTTCGTAACCGAAGTGGTTTCGTCTTCTTCCAATTTCCGAGCCATCCTGGAGGTCCATTCTTCCACAGCTGCGCGGTTCTGCCTCAGGTAAGGACCTGAACCAGTGTAGAAGCTCTGCCACAATGGACCCTGAAGGAATCAGTCTTCAAGTTCTTCTTCAAAGTTCCTCTTTGTCCTGTCTAGTTTCAGATTCAAGAAGCGGAAGTTCATTCAGCATCCGGGAGCAGAAGTTACCAATTTTCTCCCCCGAACGCGCGGTTCTGCCTTCTACAGTCTGCACCGACCCCTCCTCACTCTTCTGGTTCCACAGATTGTCTCCGACCTCTTCTGGTGTCCCCGTTTATTTTTATGTAAAGAGAACTCAACTACGGTTCTAACGGCGCTGACGGCATCAAATTTGGAGTTCGGGAGCGGCTAGGACAGCCTCTGCATCCTACTATTGGTGACCTACCCCTGCTAGTCCGAGAAACAGAGGCCCTGTTCAAGCTCCTGCCCCGACCAGCAGAGACTCCAGAAGAAATTAAGAAAATTCTGAGGCATTCCCCTTCAAGCTATGAAGGTTTTCCCTCTGGTTTCGTCATCAACAAAATTCCTAATCAAGATCTACAGCAGCAACACCGACTCTCTATCCCGGCTCGCAGACAGCAAGTAGATTCGGCGTCCACCTTTATTCCTCGTTCTTTGCTTTAGTTTCCCCACCCCGCTTGACCGGATGAAGGTCCCTCCGTGTGTGGAGGTAGTATTGATTGTAATTTCTATTAACCCCCACCCAAAGATCCCCCTCCTACGTGAGGTGTAGTGTTGTAACTTGTTTGGGCAGGTCAAGCGACACCGCCGCGGCGTGTGGGGATCCACTCGCCTCCCCGCTCGCCCTCGTCTCCGACCGGGACCGGTTTCTTCAATCCGGTCGAGTAAGTGCTCAAACCTTTACTCCACTTAGTGATTGTCTTTCAATATTAGTTCTAATTCCGCTGGTTATGCGAGTGAGAGCCCGATCCTCAAGCCCCATTGCCTTGAGTGATCACCGTGGGAAGAGTGCAACCGGTGCCTTCGGCACTTCGTCGGCCCCGTTGAATTGGGCTTCCAAATCCATTGGGAATTAAATCTTGGCCTTGCTGGCCCTCTACCAGCAAGGGCCCAACCCCTCAACCTCACCTTGGCATTGCCAAGTTACCCCGGGCTTGGTTGAGCGACGAGAGAGCGGCGGCCCAAATTGGCCCATTTAGATTGCGAATGTGCTTGCTTGCTTAAGTCCAAGGTTGTGTCACATCACTTTCATCCGGGGTTCAAGGAATGGAGGATTCACAGCGTAAAGAAAGGATGACAGGAAGCGTAGTTCCCGGCGTAGGTTTATTGGCTAAAAGGGGGGAGCTCTCGGCGTAGGGGTTCTCGGCGCGGTAATGACCGCGCCGGGAACCCGGCGCCGGGAGGCCCCCAGGCCGGGAAGGCTGTATCGCAAGAAGCTTTGTCTGGCTTGCTGAAGGGGATAAAGCAAGGGGGATCTCTCGGCGGAGTAGTTCTCGGTGGGGAAATGACCACGCCGGGAAGGGGCTAAAGGGTTTATGGCTTAGTTGTGATACCCTGCTCAGGAGATTTCTGGGATTTATGGCTCGGATTGAGGCAAGATCTGTGCTGCAGGAGGGGATTACATGGGGGTTAGCATCAGTCGAAGGGCAGATCATCCATTATTGAATCCTCGTGGGACGTATGGCATTTCCTCTACTCACCTGCTGCTCAGACGGTCAAGAGATTGATGTCTCTGACCCTGAACGAGACGGGAGCTTGACAGACATCTATAATATCCGGGAAAATCATGATCCGAGGGGAAGGAAGAGGGGGGGACAGAGCCCAATAACCCATTGAACAAGGGTTGAGGTTCCGTCTTCATCCTTCACCAGAGAACAGGCTAGGGAGGGGGCGGTCGAAACATGAATCGGAAAGCTGTAACATCTGGGCAAACCGATATTCAGAAGAACAACCGATGCAAGAAGGGGAGAAAGACAGTAGACATTCCAATCGATCGAATGCTCAAACGAGCCATGTTGATCCTTCATTTCATTGCATCATCGCAAACCTATACAGATCGTAGAAGGTAAATGAAAGACAGAGGTATGGAAATCGAGACCGAATCCTCCAGCTACATTGATACATCGAGAAAGCCTCGCCAGATTACATCAGAAGAAAAGAAAACAAAGAAAGGAAAGCATGGGGGAGGGCGGAGCATTGACTCCTCTCCCTCCCCGGCTACCCACCTAAATCTCCCTTTCTTCTTCCTCTCTCAGCTTCTTCTTTTTTTCCCTCTCGGTCTCTCTTCTGGCTTTTTCCTATCTGGTTTTCGTTTCTACTGTTCTTCCTCCCTTTTCCGTCTCTGTCTCCGTCTTCGAAGGGAAGGGGCTTTATAGCCGTCCCTTTTTTTTTTTTTTTGCCTTCTCGGTAGGCACCTCACGGCGCGCCTCAGCTGAGGGCTTCCCGGCGCGCAGGCTCCAGCCTCTTGGTGCAGCCATTGGGCTTTGACAAGGTGGCTCCCAGCGCCACTATTATAGGCCCATTTAGGTCTCTTTGACCAGGCCTTTCATAGGCCCCTCACGTACATCAGTACCCAAGAGGGTCCCCCGTTGGTAATATATTTTGTATTGAGATCATTAGTAGGGTTTTCATCAGTCCGCAGACAGGGGTTTCATCAGTATTGCCATCTGAATGATGACAAAACCGGGCATCATTTTATCGATATCGGCACCTGAATGGTGACGAGATCGGACATCAGCTTTAGTCTGGGAAGACTTCAGCCGGGTGTATAATCTGTGGAGACGATTCTTCTTGTGTTCTGACTTTGCAAAAGCCTTCGCAATCTTCATCTGCCAGTACCGGCTTCATCTTTATCTTACATCACATCTGTTAATAAGCCGACATCTGACTTACCATGACATGTCATCTGTGGATTCTTGGATGAGGCAGCAACACAGTTCCTATTAAAGTGTGCTAGGAAGTCTCATTAGTCAAGCGACTACTGCTTTGTTAGTGCTGCCCTCTGAGTGACATCGGCACCGGACATCAGCTCGGCCGACAAAGGCTTCAGCCGGGTAAATGGTTGACGAGCTTCATCATTGGTCTTTCACTGTGGGTATGATCTGCTTCCACCCTTGTTCATTTTCAAGGTGTCAACAAATGCCCCCCACCTGCGGGCGGCGTAAGCGCAGAATAAGCGGCACGGGGCCTGCAGGTGACTTTCATTATTCGAGGGTATCTTCCTCAATTTATTTTCAATCCGGTCCTTAGACCTGATCATCTCGTTGCAACAATATTCTGCACACGTATCTTTCTTTTCTATCTTCATATTATTTGACTTTATTTTCAGCTTTTTGGAGCTTCTCGGCACGAGGCGATAGGCTTCACGGCGCGTGAAGACCTTTCGGCGTGGAGACGGGGGTCTCGGCACGCCTAGCTTCCCGGCGCGGAGGGCTTCTCGGCGCGCATTTTGGCCGAAGGGGGGGCTCTCGGCCTGGGGGTTCTCGGCGCACGTTTTACCGCGCCGAGAACCCTTCGCTTTGGGCTTCTATTTGAGGCGCCGAAAGCCTCTTGGCTTCTCATTATTCACAGCTCCTTCTCTCTCTTCACTTTCTTTTCTCTCTCGGCGGTGGCGGCGAGCTCCTCCTCTCCGACCGTCCGGCTTCTTCCCGTCTTATTAGATTTCGCCCCGGGTAGGACGCTCTTCGGGGATTTAATCCCTTTTTGCTTCGGGATCACCCCCTCTTGGTTGGTGACTCCCTATTCTCCTTGGGCAGACCCCGAATAAGGGGAGATGCTGCCGAAATTTTCATAGGATCTCATGTTACAATCTTTAAAAGACTGCCCATTGTTCTAGGACTTTTAATTCACTTTTCTTCTTTGATTGCAGACACTGCAATGGCTTCAGGCTCTGCTGCGGCATCCCCTGGAGGTGTCAAGGCCAGTTCGTCGGCCCAGCCAGATATATCACGGGCCACAGTAAACTGGCTGAATGTGCACAGCCTCAACTTCGGATACGACAAGATCGCTTCCGTTGATGAATCATCCGATTCTGATACCGATACGGTGTCAACATCCCGGGTATACTCCACTGCCATGGAAACATGCTTCAGACGGGGCACTGATTATCGCCCGAATTTCCCGAAGGACAAACACTTGCTGCCGTTTATCCGGACCTTCACCGTGGGTGGAATGCGGAACTACCGAATAGCTCGTACAGTTGAAGCCGCAATTCTGGTTGAGAGAGACAGCTTGAAAGATTTAGTATATCGCGGAAAGGCTATATATCTTCCTGGGGAGAAGCGTGACTGGGATGCAGTCCTTGGCATATCGGAGCTGGAGCCGGAAAAAAAATGCTGACCCGGGCCCCGGAGTTCACACCTGCTCGGTGGGATAATGCCAGTGGCCGAGTCAATAAGGAGAAGCCCGGCTATGGTCTCTTCCTGGCGCCAGTGAAGTGGGGGTACCACGAAGAGCCTTTTGTGCTGAATTGTTCGGCCATTCAGTTCAAGTATCATTTGGCCGCTGGTTGGTTTGGGGATACCAAGATCACTGACACCCACCTATTTCGAGCAGGAGCCGTGGAATTTACTGAGTTTGTTCTGAAGGAATATGCCCCTCTACTGATCAGAGCCGGGGTATATCATAGTGTCTTTGCTTCCAGATTTCGATATCCCATATCCCGAGGGTTATGCTGTGGGATGTTCGAGGTCTTCTGCCCCTTATTCAACATATTTTATACAGCAGAGGGTGACACATCTCTTGACCTCTGGAGTCTGTCACAGCTTTCCGGACTGCCTATTGACGGCGAGCCATATGAAGAAGTCTGCTTAGCAGATTCTGAGAAGGATAGCTCCGATGGTGAAGGCAAATATTCCATTGGCTTCTCATACCGGTACCTGATGAAGGCATATCGCTCCATCTGTCTGGCGTACAGTAGAGGGTCCTCCAAAGGTTATCATCCCCGGGAGAAAGGCAGTAAGCTGAGGGTCCAGATAGGGCAGTGGATTCAATATTTCTTTGACGGGCCCTTGAAATATGCCGACTTCCCTTCCGTGGGTCCGACTGCTAGCAAGCAGGTAAGGGCTCCTCGTTATAAGTCGGCGCTGCCATCTTCATTGCGCCGTGCAGGTAGCGGTCGTCCCAACCCAGCAGGCGTAGACCCCATCACAGATTGTGCGGCTTACTTTACATTCTGGCTATGCACTTTCGCTCTCCCTCAAGGGGACGAGACAATCATCCGGCCAGAAGCTATATATCCGGCCTATCAGATGGCCTGGGGAATGAGGCTGTCGCTCTGCCCAGTGGCCCTGTGTTTGACATACAAGTCTTTGGGGGATCTGTACAAGCATCGGACTCCCCGTTCTTTGAGGACTGTGGGTCCTTTTCATTTCTTCAACGCCTGGGTCTGCAGTTTATTTCCTGAGTTGGCTCCCAGAACTTTGCAGGCAGATACAGTACTGCCCAGAATGATTGAGTTTGCCAGTGCTGAACTTGGTCCTTTCTATGATCAGCTGTTCAAAATAAGGGGTCGACTGATAAAGGTGCCGGTGGATGCCCCTGGCAGTATTCATTTCTGGAGCTTGGCGGCAGGTTCAGCTCCTTTGATTCATTCTCAGAGAGAGTGCAAGCTGGAAGAGGTAGAGACCTATATTCATCTGTCTTAGGGGTTAACACTGCTCGGCCAATCCTGGAGCCGGAGCTGGTCAGATGGGCCATGGCCATCCGGCCTAGTTTCTTAGTTTTCAGAAAGGGTGGCCTGCTCCTTCTGGAATCATACTATCCATTCCGCTTTGGGCGGAACTTTGGTTACGACCAGCATATCCCCACAACGGTTGCTCAATTTCCCCTGGATAGCCGGGCTAAGCATAGGTCCACCATTGTCGGCGATGGCCGGTTGTGGTGGGATTTTTACCATCGCCAGGACAGTGCAGTTTTCAGAGTTCCCACAGTTTCTAACCGTGTTCCCTGGGTAACATCAGAATATATCAAATGGTGGAACATTCGAACCAGCTTTTACAGGGATAGTAGAGGTGCATTCTGGGACGTGGCCGAGCGTTCCTTTCTGAAACAACAGCCCGGGCCAGTGTTTGACATCCCCGAGGCCCACCTGAAAAGGCTTTATTCATAGCACCAGAGGGAGGCGGAGAACTATCTGGCCCAGCGTCGGGCTTTGAAAGAAAAGAATTCCGACCCGCCTGCTCCTGTTTTCCCTGCTATCAACGAGGACACTTTCATGCAGAGCTTGAAACATCTGAGCCATGTAGGGGGCGCTCGTTTGGAGGCGCAACAATACCCATTTCCTGTCGAAGAGCCGCTCCCGGCAGTAGTCCCTTGGAGGGGTCCGACAGATAGATTTCATCCCTATAGGACGTTTGTGCGCCGGGAAGATTGAACCCATACGTACTACAAGCAAACGTCTTGGCTGTTTATTCTGCTGAATTTACATGGGTTATCTGCAGAAAGCCCGATAGCCGGCATATTGAACAAGCCGTTGTTTGTCTCTTTTCATTATGTCGACGGCTGGGGTATGAACCACCTCGACTTATTTCGGTGTCTTGACCTTCATGGTCATAATGACCTGGCAGCTTTAGTGGAGAAGTGCCAGGCACTTGGCGATGTATGCTGGCTTATCAAGGAGGCTGCTTCCCGCTCCAAGGAGGTAGCTTATCTGTACTGGCCGCTCTCTGTCTTTTACGACGGCCCAGCAGGTATGATCTCTTCTTTTCTGACTGCGGTGATTTCTGCTCAGTATTCACACTTTGCATCCACTGACCACATTACTTCTCTGACATATTCAACAGACAGGCCTGATATAAAGCGACAGGGGCTTTATAGAAAAATCATTGCGCAGGCTGAGAAGCCTACTTATTTTGAAACCCCTGCAGCAGCACCGACTACTACTCCCCTGCCTCCCGGCAAGAAGAGAAAGGCTTCCGTAGTTAAGGCTGCAGTTGGGAAGGCCAGGAAGGCCAAGAAGACTTATGCTCAGCAATCGGCTTCGGTAGCTATGGACACCGGGACCCCTCTCCCTGATATTCCCTCATTTGATGAGTTCGAATCTGAAAGGGAGGCTGCTCAGACATCGGTTCAAGGTAACATCAATAACCTGCGATTGCATTCTTCATCCTCTTTTGCTGGATTTCAAAGAAGTCCTTGAATCTGACCCCTCCCTTTTGCACAGCCCAAGAGCCAGCTGTGGCATCTTCTGTGGTGGAGACCAGGCTGCCTTCTCCCACGCCGGCTAGTGAGGCGGAGGGTAAGCATGCCTTTTTCATCTTTTCCTGCATATTTCAATTACTTTTCATTGTCCCTCTCACAAGCTTTTCCCTATAGTGACGGTCGGTGAGGAGACTGAAATTACTGGAGAGGCTGGCGATATTACTCAGCCACAGGAGGGTCATAAGACCCAGACGAAACGGGGCCTCGTCCCTGTGAGGCGTATAGTTACCCGGTCTTCGTCCAGGCAGACGTTAGAAATGGCGGTCCCGCCCGTGGATAGTGTAGAAATTTCTTCAAGTAGCTCCGCGACCGCTTCTGAGGCAGATGGAGAAGAAGCAGGCTTCAGCGAGAGTGAGAAGGAGGGTGTTTCCAAATCAGAGGCCCCATCCGCATGCCCCGCCATTGTCCCATTATTCACCCCCTCCAAGTTGCTGGCGCTATCTCCTGAGGAGGAGTTGCAAGAGGAGTTTGCCGGGCTCGACACCGAGATTGACATAACTCCACCATTTGTTACTCCGACTACGGAGCTTCCTTCTCTTTCACCCCACTTCGAGGGTGTGGACCCTGCTTCAAAGGTGGGTTCCTTTTCATATTTGTTGCTTCATCTGTTTCTTTCATCTAGTGCTGAAAATTGCTTTGCTTTGATCTTAGGGCATTGTCACTGCTAGCTCAGACACAACCGCAGCTATCACGGACATTTCTTCTACGAACTGTGCTATTGTCCCTTTTCTGCCTTTAACTTGCATGGGAGTTCCTGAGATCATTCGCCCTGTGCCAGTGCGGATACAGTCTTCGACAGATTTAGCATCGTTGGACTTAGGGGCCTCAGGAGAGAGTTGCATTCCTATCAGGGCTTCGGATTTCAGAGCCGAAGCCAATCCATCTAGAAGCTCCGCTTTTATACCGGCTGCAGTAATGTCAATTGTGCCCGAGTCAGCAGTCCCTGCCATAGTGGCTATAGAGACTGGACTTCTGCCTTTTCCGACTATAGCAGCTCCTTCCCTGTCACCAGAAAGAGCAGCTGAAGATGAAGCCCCTATTCAAGAGACTCATGAAGAGGCAGCTCCATCCTTCATCGATTCTCCCCCTGTGGATGTTCAAGCTATAGCTTCCGATATAGCGATAGGGGAGGAATCTTCAGCTCAGCAGGAGAGCACAGAGAAGGACTGGCCAGCCCTTACAGCAGATCTGCCATCTTCGTCCTCTCAGCCGGACGTTGCATTGTGGGAAGATATCGATGGCGAGGTGACCTTTGAAGTCGTCCCCTCTGCCTCCTTCGGCTTCGCTTCCTCTGACAACTTTGTCTGGCAGCATCTGGACATGCTACGTCAGCTGGTAGAATCCCAGCCTGGCTTGACGTATCTGCAACTGAAGGAAATCGCCAATCGCTTCACCGCTGGCTTGCAGGCCATGGGCTGCCCTTTGGACATATGGGTTCAGCGGGTGCTGCTTCTACTGAAATTCGTGCATCGGAGAGACTTCCTAGCACGGACTATGGTTGATAAGCTAACGACGTTGAAGCTGCAGAGGTTAGAATATAAATCTGAGCTGGGGAAGCTAACGCTTATGCTTGATGGACGCCGAGCCGAGCTACAAGGTGCTATTCAGCGGGAAGAAGCTGTGCGGGACCGGATGGCCATCTTGGAGACGGAGCTCTCTGGACTTCGAGCCGAACTGCAGCAATTATCCTTTATCCGGCCGCGGTCCGAAGAGGAGGTAGCCTCGCTGGAGGGACGAGTGATGTCTCTCCAGGACATGTCCATTGGACTTCAGGAGGAGGAGGCGTGCCTTCATGAGCTGGGGGCTGCTCCTTATGTGGGTCTTCTGGCCTTCGAAGATATATTCCGGCGGCCATAAATTATTTATCCCTTCTTTTTCTTTTTGTTCTCTTTTGTGATATGGTGTCCCCTCGGGGCCCTTTATGTACTCCCTTTTTAATGGAAAGGAATCTCTTGGCTTCATGCATCTCCATCTTATTCTGCATGTGGTTTTATCACTTTGGAAGGTGGGGTAGCGGCTTTGACAATCTCTCATGCGAATGGCTCGTACCTTGGCAGGAGAGCGTCCACCCCTTCAGAGAAAGGATGGGGAACTCGCTCCACCACGTGACGGCATCCGAGGAGGTGCTTGAACCGAATTTTGTTGGTGGCAGCAAACGTCCTATTGGCCATGTGTGCCGTAAGGGAGACGATTTGCCGGAATGCAAATGAGGGGGTCTCATCAGAGTAGACGTATGGTCTAGGCTGGGTAGAGACTATTGCAGGTGGGACATTGAAAAGGATATGTGGTTCTCATCAGAACAGACATAAAGTACGAACTGGACAGATTATATCATTGGCCGGGCGATGTACCGATCAGCCAACGGTTGACTTCATCATCGATATTGAGCTTATATCGATGCAAGGGGAATTTTAGAATAGACGTAAGGTCTAAACTGGGTAGGGTTTCATCATTGATCGGGCAAGGTGCCGGTCGATCAATAGCGGGTTTCATCATCGATATTGGGTTTATATCGACGCAAAGGGATTTCATGAGTTTCATCAGAATAGACGTAAGGTCTAAACTGGATAGGGTATTATCATTGATCGGGCAAGGTGCCAATCGATCAACAGTTGGTTTCATCATCGATATTGGGTTTATATCGATGCAAAGGGATTTCATGAGTTTCATCAGAATAGACGTAAGGTCTAAACCGGACAGAGGATTTCATCATTGATCGGGCGAGGTGCCGGTCGATCAACAGTTGGTTTCATCATCGATATTGGGTTTATATCGACGCAAAGGGGTTTCATGAGTTTCATCAGAATAGACATAAGGCCTAAACTGGATAGGGTTTCATCATTGATCGGGCAAGGTGCCAATTGATCAACAGTTGGTTTCATCATCAATATTGGGTTTACATCGATGCAAAGAAAGTGTTATAAATTTTATCAGAATAGACGAAAGGTCTACACTGGCAGGGTTTCATCATTGATCGGGCGAGGTGCCGGTCGATCAACGGTGGGACGTACGTGAAGGTGTAGGTCTCGTCAGGACAGACGTAAGGTCTATTCCAACATGTTTTATCTTAGGTGGGGCTTGCCAAGAAATGCGTAGGTTTCATCAGGACAGACGTGAGGTCTGAGCTGGACAGGCTTCATCAGAATGGTGATGGGTTTCATTGTCGGTGGGACGTTTGAAAGAGGGTATGTAGATTTCATTAGGGTAAACGTAAGGTCTGCCCCGGAAGGGTTTTATCATCGGTGGGGAATGGAGCCAACTGACCGACGGAAGGTTTCATCAGTGAAGGGGAGGTAAAGGCAGTGTGCCGGTTGGCATGGAACTTCAAATTACCACATTACTGACCCAAGCGCCCTTTCGGGTTTTCACCGGAGCCAGCTCCCTCTTGCTTTTGCCCACGTGCCCTTTCGGGTTTTCACGTGGCGGGGTACCCGATTTTGCCTGCAGTGCCCTTTCGGGTTTTCACCACAGCTGGGTTTTAGCCATTTTTGCCCTTGTTCAGAATGTCCGAACAAGTCTGGCGGGGTATCTCTATTTTTAACCCCATCCTTTTTTATTTATTTTATATATATATATATATATATATATATATATATATTTGAATTGGGATTTTAGCACGGATCAGGCGATGTGCTGCTTCATCAGTGGCTGCTCTTATCATCGGTATTGGGTATATACCGAAGCAAGGATTTTATAGGCTTCATCAGGATAGACGTAAGGTCTAAACTGGATAGGTTTCATCATTGATCGGGCAGGATGCCGACCGATCAACAGCAGGTTTCATCATCGGTATTGGGTTTATACCAATGCAAGGATTTCGTAAGTTTCATAAGGATAGACGTAAGGTCTAAACCGGACAGGTTTTATCATTGATCGGGCAGTGCGCCAATCGATCAACAGTAGGTTTCATCATCGGTATTGGGTTTATACCAATGCAAAGATTTCATATGTTTCATCAGGATAGACGTAGGGTCTAGCTCGGACAGGTTTCATCGCTGATCGGTCAGGATGCCGACCGATCAACAGCAGGTTTCATCATCGGTATTGGGTTTATACCAATGCAAGGATTTCGTAAGTTTCATCAGGATAGACGTAAGGTCTAAACCGGACAGGTTTTATCATTGATCGGGCAGTGCGCCAATCGATCAACAGCAGGTTTCATCATCGGTATTGGGTTTATACCAATGCAAAGATTTCATATGTTTCATCAGGATAGACGTAGGGTCTAGCCCGGACAGGTTTCATCGCTGATCGGGCAGTGCGCCAATCGATCAACAGCAGGTTTCATCATCGGTATTGGGTTTATACCAATGCAAAGATTTCATATGTTTCATCAGGATAGACGTAGGGTCTACACTGAATAGGTTTCATCATTGATCGGGCAGGATGCCGATCGATCAACGGTGAACTTCACTATGGTGGGACTTTGGACAAGGTATGAGGGTTTTATCAGGACAGACGTAGGGTCTATACTAGGTGGGTTTGATCGTTGATCGGGTAAGATGCCGGTCGATCGACGAGAGGTTTATGGCGGGAGGTGAGGCTTCTTTAGGATCACCACGTTACTGACTCAAGCGCCCTTTCGGATTTTCGCCGGGGCTAGCCCCCTCTTGCTTTTGCCCACGCGCCCTTTCGGGTTTTCACGTGGCGGGGTACCAGATTTTGCCTGAAGTGCCCTTTCGGGTTTTCACCACAGCTGGGTTTTAGCCATTTTTCCCCTTGCTCAGAAAACCTGAACAAGAGCGGCGGGGTATCTCTATTTTTAACCCCATCTTTTTTATTTATTTATTTTCATTCTTTTATTCTCTCTTCCCCTCTTTTTTGGGAGGGTGACAAGTCGGAATGCCATTAGATCATGATGAGGGATGGCTTGGCTAGGGCGGAGTGCCGCTATACCAAGAAAGGGTGTAGCTCGGCTAGGGCGGGATGCTGCTAGACCAAGGAAAGGGTATATCTCGGCTAGGGTTGGATGCCACTAAGCCGAAGAAAGGTAGCTTGGTTAGGGCGGAGTGCCACTAATCCAAGGAAAGAGTGTATCTCGGCTAGGGCGGGATGCCACTAAGCCAAGGAAAGGGTGTATCTCGGCTAGGGCTGGATGCCGCTAAGCCAAGGAAAGGGTGTATCTCGGCTAGGGCTGGATGCCACTAGACCAAGGAAAAGGTGGCTCGGCTAGGGCGGAGTGCCACTAGACCAAGGAAGGGTAGCTCGATCAGGGCGGAGTGCCACTAGACCAAGGAAAGGTAGCTTGGTTAGGGCGGAGTGCCACTAGACCAAGGAAAGGTGGCTCGGTTAGGGCGGAGTGCCACTAGGCCAAGGGAAAGGTAGCTCGGTTAGGGCGGAGTGCCACTAAGCCAAGGAAAGGGTGTATCTCGGCTAGGGCGAAATGCTGCTAGGTCAAGGGAAAGGTGTATCTCGGCTAGGGCTGGATGCCACTAAGCCAAGGAAAGGTAGTTTTGGCCCGATTACTCGGGGAATATTGGTTGTGCAGCATGATACAGCTTGAGGTGTTTACCGTTGAGTGGCGAGAACTGAATTTCCCCTCGATGGTTAACAACTACGTAGGCCCCTCCTTCGTAGACCCTTTGTATCACATAAGGACCTTCCCAATTAGCATTCAGCTTTCCTTTTGGGTTGGACGCCATGACTTCTTTTTTCTTGACCATGACGAGGTCACCTTTCTTGAATTCTCGTCCTCTTACGAGTTTATTGAATGCAGTGGCCATGCGGGCCTGATACATTTGGATATTCTTCTGAGCTTGGAGGCGCTTCCCTTCCAATTCAGTCAGTTCTTCTAACCTTCTTTCAGCATTTGTTTGTTCGCCACGGGCCAGGCCATATTGGATTGACACTCTGAGTGACGGGACTTCCAGCTCTAGTGGAACCACTGCCTCCGAGCCGTATACCAATGAGTATGGTGAGCACCCTGTAGGTGTCTTAAAGACGGTGCGGTATGCCCACAGAGCTTCATACATCTTTTCTTCCCAGTCCTTCTTATTAGAACTGACAACCTTGGCTAGCAAGGTGCACAAAGTCTTGTTAAAAGCTTCTGCCAATCCGTTTGCCTGGGGATTGTAGGGAGTGGAGGTTCTCCATTCAATCTTATACTTCTCGGCAAGCCGATAGATTTTCTGATTTCTGAAATGACTTCCATTATCAGATATTATTCGGTTGGGGATCCCGAACCGGAATATAATATTCTGCTTGATAAATCTGGCGACCAGTTCACTAGTCACTTCTCTTAATGCTACAGCTTCCGCCCATCGGGAGAAGTAATCTGTCATGGCCAATATGTACTTATCACCGGCCGAGGAGGTCGGCAGTGGCCCGACTACATCAGTTCCCCATTGTGCAAACGGCCAGCTAGGGACTGTAGGGTGCAGAGCTGTAGGTGGCCTTCTAGGCACGGTAGCATGCTCCTGACACTTCTGGCATGACTTTGCAAATTTACAGCAGTCTTCAAACATGGTAGGCCAATAGTAGCCCAACTTCTTGATTTCTATCTTCATTTTGGGGCTAGCCTGGTGGGCGCCTGCTGTCCCAGCGTGTATTTCTTTCATCGCTTGCCAAGCTTCCTTAGTGGACAGGCAGCGGAGTAGAATCTTTTTACGTGCATCCGCCATTATTCGGAATAAAGTTCCATTTCTGAATTCATAGGAATCTTTGATTCTCAGGAGTTTCATCTTTTCCTCCCTTTTCTGTGGCAGCTGTTGGTGCAGAAACCACTGTAGCAAATGCTGTCTCCAATCAGACGCCTGTACTACGCTGATAGTGGCAACTTCTTCCTCTTCGGGGCACCCTTCTAGCATACTGGGGACTTGCCGCCGGTTTATAACAACAATGTTCAGTGTTTCATCTAGCGGGACTGCTAGCGAGCTGGCCAGCTTTGCCAGTGCATCAGCCTGGGCATTATGTCCACGACCCACATGTTTGAGTTCAATATGATAGAACTTTGCCATGAGGCGTACAGCTTTCTGGTGATAGGGATTTAGTTCTGGCTTCCACACTTCGAACTCCCCTTGGACTTGTTTTATTATCAACATCGAATCCCCGAATACCTGAAGCATTTGGATACCCATGTTGAGGCTGATATTGAGTCCCATTATCAGAGCTTCATATTCTGCTTCATTATTGGTGCATGGCTTGTTTATAGAACAAGAAGTATGCACAACCTCCCCCTCTGGTGATTTCAGCACAATACCGGCTCCAACCTGTATTCTGGTCTTTCCATCGGAATCTGTCTCCGTTCTGGATGCTCCATCAAAGAACAGTTGCCACATAACTGGCTGAGCTTGACAGGCCTCGAGTGTCTCATCATCGGGTAATTCAGTCCCCAACATATCATTCTCCGGCACAGGATGCTCCGCGAAGAAATCAGCCACGGCCTGTCCTTTTATTGCCCTCTGGGGTTTATATGTGATATCGAATTCCATCAGAATTACTGCCCATTTGCCCAACCGGCCTTTCAGTACTGGCTGAGTCAATATGTATTTGAGTGGATCTGCTGCAGATATCAATCTGACTTCATGGACAACATATAGTGTCGGAGCTTTTTGACAGCAAAGACTAGTGCCAAGCAGGTCTTCTCTATGTAGCTGTAGCTTTCTTCAGTTCTCATCAGCCTCCTACTTAGGTAGTACAAGGCTTGTTCTTTGCCTTCCTCATTTATCTGTGCCAGCATTGCCCCCAGGGAACAGTATGTGGCTGCGATATACAGTATCAAGGGCCTGCCCTTAATGGGTGCCCCCAGCACCGGAGTGGTCTTGAGGTATTCTCTCAGCTTCTCAAAGGCTTCCTGACAGCCATCGTCCCAGAGGAACGGCACATCTTTCATCATGAGTTTGTGAAAGGGGTGGCATCTTCCCGATAGATTTGATATAAATCGTCGGATGTAGGCCAGACGCCCTTGCAGGGATCTCAACTCGTGCAGATTCCTTGGTGGAGGGAGCTCTTGGATAGCTTTAATCTTAGATGGATCAATTTCAATACCCCTATGTCGGACAATAAATCCGAGGAATTTTCCACTGGACACGCCAAAGGCACATTTCATAGGATTCATCTTGAGTTCATATTTGCGTAACCTCTGGAATATTATCCTTAGGTCTTGCAAATGATATTCTCTTTTGCTGGTTTTTACCACCAGATCATCAATGTAGCACTCTACCTTTTTGAAGAGCAGGTCATCAAAGATCTTTGTCATAGCTCTTTGGTAGGTAGCGCCGGCATTCTTAAGGCCAAACGACATTCTTTTGTAGTGAAATATCCCCTTCGGAGTGCGGAATGCAGTGTGCACTCTGTCTTCTTCAGCAATCCAGATCTGATTGTATCCGGATGACCCATCCATAAATGATAGGGCCTCATGGCCAGTAGTTGCATCGATCATCACCTCAGTGATTGGCACCGGGAAATCATCTTTCGGGCAGGCCTTATTAAGGTCCCGGAAATCAACACATATTCTAATCTGCCCATTCTTCTTCTTTACGGGCACTATATTGGCCAGCCATGTAGTATACTGGTTTTCTTCGACAAAGCCTACCTCAATCAGCTTGTCAACTTCTTTGTTAATCTGGTTTATCAATTCAGGACGCATTCTCCTGGAAGGCTGCTTTACAGGGCTAGCCTCTGGGTTTATTGCCAATCGGTGATGTGCCACATCAGAGCTCAGTCCTGACATTTCATCATATGTCCATGCAAAACAATCTCGGAATTCTGTCAAGAACTGTATATATTGTTCCCTGACATCTGGCTCCAGCAGTGCGCTGAGGAATGTTGGCCTTGGCTCATCTGCGGATCCCAAATTTATTTCTATCAGCTCATCGACGGTGGCTTGGCCTCCGTCTTCGACTTCGGGCGGGGCTTCTTGCAAAGCAATAAAGCCTCCCGGGATATAATCTTCTTCAGTTTCATGCTCCGCTGCTTCATCATACTGGTCATCAGCGGATGCTGGCGCATCATATAGGGCCAATATTACCAGATCCTGTTCAGTCTGCTCCGAGGGCGAGACTGGTTCAGCAGGAAATTCAGAAGTGGACCCCTCCGTCCTTAGAGGCTCTTCTAATGTGGGCTCCCCTGAAAGGTCATCATTCTGTAGAGCCCGGAATTCTTCTAGGATGCGCCCGAACTCCAGACACTCCTCCAGCTCTCTGGCTATTTAATCTTCATCCGGGGTTCCCGTATCAAATTTTGCCTCAGCCTGGAACAGATCCTCTTTGGAAGATAGGTCCTCCCAGTACCAAGCTTTCTTTGTCTCATCATATGTCTCTGTTTCTGGCAGGTTGTCTGAGGCTTCATTGCTCATTATGGATTGATAAATGATTTCTTCATCTTCCGAGGGGTATTTGTCATATCCTACCTCAGGAGGATCGTCATGCTGGTAGGAGACAGATATGACGTCTACCTCAGCCTCATAGTATTCTTGGAGGGTATAACCCAATCCTGGGTGTTGAGTGATCTTCCTCATTTCTTTACTATCTCGAGGCGGATCCCACAGTTCCTTGAATGCCTTCTTCTGAGCAGCAGGCTGCATTGATGGCATTTGCATCTTGGAGAACATTTGTGAAACCCGTTGGGTAGTGTAATCCAAGCCTGTAATCGGTACCATCCAGTTTGCAGCTTCTTCAGGGGCCATACAGTCTTGATCATCTTCTTCGACTGGCTCCCCGGTGTAGAATATAATAGGAGGCTCGCAGAAGCGAGGGATTTCCATAGTCTTCAGTGGTAGCACCGTTTGGTACTCAAGGCTGACGATGGGTTTAAATAAACCCTGCGGCACCTCCACCTGAGTGTACTTTTGCTTCATTTCTTCATCGGCATTATCCGGGTGGACGCTAGGAGGGGTAACCCGAGCAAAGTCACCGGCATAAGAGATGTGAGATACATTATGTTTTTTACATAGCCCTTTGGTGGCGGTGGCGACCAGTTCCTTATCTCTGTCTCAGGCTTTTTCTGGCTGACCACAGCCTCTTTCCTTTTGCACTTTTGCGACACCTCGGTGTAGTAGGATGCATCGAGCATATGGCACTCGAACACTTCGAAGGGATGCAGATCCGCAAACACCCTTTCTTCTTTTCCTTCATGGCAGTATTTAATGCACTGATGTAGCGTGGATGGCACTATTTGATATTCATGCAGCCACGGTCTCCCCAGCAGGGCCTTATACGTGGTGTTGGAGTCGATCACATAGAATCGTACCACTGTAGTGAGGTCCTCCAATGTGAGGTTGAAATCAGCTACCCCAAGAGGTGTCTCACACTTTTTGTTGAATCCTGCAATCTTCATGTCTCTGACCTTGGTGAGCTGCAGATCAAAGTAATATTTCTGATAGATGCGGTATGGGAGAATGTTCACAGCAGCCCCGGGATCTATCAGTATTCTGCTTATCGGCTGACAGTTCAGGGAACCCCTCATATATAGCGGTCTGTTATGGCCGGAATTTGGGATTAGCATATCATCCTCTGTGAATGTGACTGATGGACCAGAATTCACTTCTGTCAAGAGTGCTTCATACTGTGCCGGCAACTGCAAGGCATCAATAATGGCTTGGCGAGCCTCTTCACTCAGAGAGAGGATTTCCCAGATGGAGAACCTGGTAGGGAGCTTCTTTAGCATTTTCATGATCCGGCTGCCCACCCGGACGTTAGACAGTCTCATCTCCTCCACCCAACGGGGTCTTGGAGGTTCATGTGGTGCCTGTGGCCTTTGCTGCCCAGTGCCAGTTTTACCCTCTTGATCGGTTTCCCGGGAGGCTTCTTCTGTAGTAACGACCCCTGTTTCTGCTAGAGGGTTACTTCCTTTATCTTCTTCATGCTGCTTCTGCTTCCTAACTGCAGTCTGCTGGCATTTATTGTTTTCAGCTGAAGCAGTGTGAGCCAGGTGCTCATTTTCCAAACTGGACAAGAATTCCAGGAATGAAGGAGCCTCTTCTTTTTCTTGGTACAAGCTGGCAGGGGGAGGAACCTGGACACCTCGTACCTCTGGCTCGGGGATCTGATAGGGTTGCTCCCCTCTGAATATAATATTATGATTAGCTGGTGGCGGGCGCCCCCATCTTTTCCCAGAACGTGTTGCATGGGCTGAGGTAGAGGCCTCAGCATGGTTGGCTTCTAGCGGGCCATTTGATGCTTCATCCTCATCATTCTCCCCGGGCAAGGAAAAGAGTACCGACAGGGTGTTGCATTGTACTGTCGTGACTTTCTTTCCCCTTTTGGACTTGGGCCGTCTCTTCTTCTTCTGGGAATTCGGCTTTGCCGGCTCCTGCCCCCAGAAGGGCTCAGTCTCATCTTTTCTTTGCTCTGCCTCTGGCTGCTCTTCAATTTTCAATTCTTCGAGCTGCTCCCAGAGTATATAATCTTTTACCAGCAGGTTTTTGGACTTTTTCTGCTCATATTCATCGAGCTCATGGATATACTGCTGTAGACGCCTGGCTGCAGGACTTACTTCTTTATGTGCAGGTAGGGGAGTTTGTCTCCTCCGGTTGTGAGTAGGGATCCGGATGACTGGCCCGGTCTCAGCTGTACGCCATACTGGCTTTACTGGAGGCGGCTCAGGCCTTGGGGTGACACCCCGGATAGTTGCCCCACTGGTGCTGGCTACAAGAGTCTTTTTCTTATTCTTTATGGGCTTCGTCTGCCATCCTTCCTGATCTTTCAGTGGGGTGAGGAGGCAAGCTTCATAAGTATGCCTGGTACATTCTTCAACGGCTTCCTCAGGCAGCTGCTGATAGACTGAAATCACATTGGCGGCCATCCTCCAGGGCGGAGGCTCATGCGGATGAGGTGGCTTCACCTGGTAATCACCCAACTGTAGCTCACCCTTTTTGACCATTCCTTCCATAATATCCTTGAAGACATAACAATCTTCAATTGCGTGCCCTAGCGCACGGTGAAATGGACAGAACAACGGATCATCTTTCTTTGTTGCATCCGCAGGTCTCTTCGGTTCAGGCAACGTTACCTTGTTGAACTTATATGCCCAGTTAAATAGTGCTGATGTCTTATCTTTGGGAAAAGAGTAAGCCCTTCTCATTCTGTCTCTCAGAGAGACCTTATCTTTTCTTTCTGTTGCACCCTCAGGCGGGGGAGCTTCATCTGCCTCCTTTTTCCCTTTCTGTTGCTCGAAGGTTCTGAAATCGACGGCGTTAGCCTCAGTATGTGATGGCCGTCGATCATTGGTTTTACCCTTCGGCATAGTGGGAGCATTGGCGGTCGGACGCTTGGACAAGAACGTCTCGACTTCCGCCACTATATTGTTCAGCCGGTCAAATGTTCTGACATCTGCACCGATCATCTTTTCTAGCACCTCTCTCTTGAGGCTCTGTTTACATATCTGCACTGCATCTTCCTGATGAGGAGGTCTTCGGCATCACATGGCTAAGTTTCTCCACCTTTTGATGTAATCCAGTGCTGTTTCATCCTGCCTTTGCTTGGTTGCATATAGTTCCGCTATTGTAATTTCTCTTTCCGTGACATGAAATCTGTCGTGGAACTTTCTTTGCATATCAGGACAATCAATCACTGATCCAGCGAGCAGGCTTGAATACCATTCAAAGGCTATCCCAGTGAGGGATGAGCCAAAGAACTTAAGCAGATAGGCTTCATCAGCTGCCAGGTCGCCCATAATTGTGGTATAGTAAGCAATGTGCTCCCTGGGAGAGCCCTGGCCGTTGAATTTCTCAAATTTCGGCGGCTTACTGACGCCTGGGGGTAGTCTTTTAGCAGCATACTGGGGAGGATACGGTACTTTGAACACATCATAGGTACTTACACCGTCACCGGTCTTCTCAGACAGCTTCATCTCTACAATTCTTTCAATCATCAGCTTGTGGGCTAGGGCTGGATCTATCTCTTCTGGGAAGAAGTGAGCTTGTTATTGGCTGTGAGGAGTTGTCATCATAGTGGCGTGCAAGGTGGGCGCGGTAGGTTGTGTCTGAGATGCAGAGGGCTGAGCTACTGTTTGCTGTGGAACAGGTTGGCTCGGTGCTTTGCCCTTATCAGCCAGGAGAGGATTAGCTGGGATAGCCGTGTCTGTTGAGCTGGAAGTATGCCCGACAGGCTCGGCTTGCTTGGAGACCGGTGTAGCTTCATGTCTCTCATTGAGCTGTCTTCTGAGAGTATTGATCTCCTGCTGGTATCTTCTGAACATCATCTGGATCATGGGATCCAGGGTGGATGGGATCTTTATATCTTCCGAAGTCCCTTCAGCATCATCAATGAAGGGATTATCTTCTTCTTCCATCGTCACCACATTGACTGTCATGGTGGTGATCTTGCGGGTTTCATCATCAGTTTTCATCTTATCTTTTGCAGCCTGACCTCTTCTTGTGACGGGGCCTGGTTTGGTAGCCAGCCTGAGCAGTTCATCTGGCTGAGTTGGTAGCATATCCTGCCCCCTGGCGATTCCAGCCATGTTACAGGCAAAGATTTGCATTCTTCCCCTCTGCCTGCAAACTTTTCTTTTTACCTGGTCAGGGTATTTGAGTCGGTCGAAGACCGATACTCTTTCTTCAGCTTCTTCCCTACACAGGTCTTCTTTATCATATCCGGCCTTGCGGCCTTCTCGATAATCATTTGAATCGGAGGAGGAAACTCCGAGCATCACTTCTTGAAGGGCTTCTCCTTCTTCTTCATCCACGGTGCCCAGAGCACGGGATAATCTTTGCTGACCGAGGGCAGAGTTCCCCAGGTAGTGGAAGTAGTCTTGGACCACTTGTTTCATCTCCTCTGGATTGTGCCTTCGCGGCTCTGGTCGGAGTATCAATCTTTCCTGGCTTTTCTGCTGATGAGCCAGTCTTGTCATCTGAGCATTCAAATGCTCGGCTTTGGAATATCTGAATATGTCAGCCTGTCTGGCACAGGCTCTTGGTCTTCTTGGAATGGCAACCGTGACTGGTTCGCTCCTTCCCATATCGCCATCTTGGCAGCAGTTGGCAGTGTCATCATAGTTCTTCCTTTGCCATCTTTTGCCTTTGGCCCTGGGATGGGTGATAGTAAGGTCTTCCTTCTTCTCATATCTTCTGCCCTTCATCACGGGGCGAGTAGTAATCAGATTCCTTCCTTCATCATTTTTTTCATCTCTCCTCCCCCGAGCCTTGGGGTAAGCAGCAACAGCATCTCTTCTGTAGTTTCTTTCTTCTCTTCTGCTTCCTGCCCTGAAGCGGGCAACAGCATCCTCAGTAGCCTTCTTCTCATATCGAGCTAGGGCCCAGCTCTGAATCTTCTTTGGTCGCCAGACCTGTTTATATTTTACTGGCTTGGGCGCCAGCGGCTTCCTTTCATCAGCTTCCCAGTTGGCCCTCCTAGCGGCCAGAACGCGGAACCTGTTGTCGGTCTGGACAGTCGGGACAATCCTGTCCGGACGGACTTCTCTGGGGCGACCGTTGAGGTTCACCCTAACATCTCCCATCATCATTGTCTTCCCAGAATTGGAAAGACGATGCTCAGCAGCAGCATACCGGCTTCTCCGGTTATTTCTCTTTCCCCTCTGGGCAGCAGCGGGAATCGTATCCCTCCTTTGAACTTGGTGTACATAGCAGGCGACGGCCGTCGAGGTCGTCTCCTCCGGTAAGCCAGCCTTCTTACCAGTAGTCTTCATAGGGGCACCTGCAGCGGTGCCTTGCTCGTCATTGTTGACCTGCAGAAGGTCGGTGAAGACGAGGCCCAGACAGTTGGGCAGCCCAACAGCAGGGGGCATTGCTCCGAATGACAGGGGTATCGCCAGGTAACCCTCTCGCACATGCATATCGATTAGTTGTTGGCCGAAGCGTACAGACATAAGTCCAGTAGTCATCTTCCTGAAAATAAGGAAAGCGCACAGGATCAGAAATTTGAGGGGGGCGCGCTGGGCCTCCTATTTTGGCGTAGAGATGAAGGGAGACTAGGTCCCACTGGCGTGCCAGCTTGTGGGGATGGGTCTATCTGTATTATTTTAATATTGATTTTTATTTATTTTTATTTGACTTATTTACTTATTTTGTTTATTAGGCGTGCCAATCACGTGTGTGACAATTTCATTGTGCGTTCGATCTGACTTGGTCAGTCGATTGTGAGGTCCGAGTCGGGACCAGAAGTCCGTCATACCATAAAGGCTATGACGTTAATTACGTCCTTCCAAGGAAGGACAACCCTTGATTAAACGCCAAAATAGGAGGCCTCATGAGGCAAACAGATATTCATATACATAACTTTGAACTTCGTACCAGGCCCGGAAGGCGAGTAAGAGAATAACATTAACCACAGAAACAAACTATCTTGCTGAATCGGTGGTTCAAAAATAATCAGACTCAGGGGAAAGGTGAAACAGAGGATATCAATCGCGGACAGGATGAGCCGCGATCATGACGGAGGCTTAAAGCATTGGTTAACATTTCGGCGGCACTTCCCCATGGTCTGGATCATGCCCAGAGGGGAAATAGGCTATCACCCACGGAGTGCCGGGGTGAAAGCCGAAAGAAAGAGAGAGGTCGGGCCTCTCCACGTTACACATGTATGCCCTAAGGCAATGTTTGATTCTTCCCTCACAGGAGCTGGTGGCACTCATGCATTGGCATGGCTCACCGGAGCTAAGAGGGAGGCGCGTCATTGTGACCTCGACACGAATCGATGGAACATAAGGGAGTCTGCCTCCCTTTAACTTTATCCTCGGGACACATCTGGTGATCCACGAATATCTCTGTGTAGGTTAGCTCTGGGCATTTGGGCTCACAGGATGGCAACTTAGGCTCTCGGCATGACCACAGATAGGAGGCTAAGGCTCCCGGCGTGAGTGGCAAGAAGGTGGAGGTTCCCGGCGTAGCCGAAGGGAAGAATACAGGAAGCTCCCGGCGCCGACTTCCCGGCGCGCTGAAGATTCTCCAAGGGGGTTCTCGGCATAGGCTAAAAGGGGGAAGAGGAGCTCTCGGCGTGAGGGTTCCCGGCGCGCTGAAGGCCGCGCTGGGAGCTGGTGGCGCCGAGAGGTAGGTGCCGAGGAGGCGGGTGTTTGGGCGCCGTGAGGAGTTTAGGATTTTACGGTACCCTGTTTTTAGGGTTTTGAGAGTTTTCTGGGAATTATATCAAAGTAAATTGGCTCTGGGGACTAGAGCTGGGGTTCAACTGGTTTTAGTTGTATATGCTTCAAAGGAGGCCGAGAGCTGAGAGGGATTGGAGGGGAAGAGCCCCACACAGAGGTCCTTTTCACCATTACCATGCGGAGTCCAGAGGACAGCTTCAGTATTATCTTTCATCGGCCTGGGAGGATTTCAGCAGCACCTCCCCCGTACCTAGCGTATGCCAGGGAGTGATAGACGATCACCCACGGAGTGCCGGGATGAAAGCCAGAATGAGGGGGGTATGGGACCCCTAGCCCGTGTATGTGATCACAGCACCAACTTAATATCCCTTTGAGGCCATTGAAACTTATGCAATGGCAGAGTTTCTCTGGCTCGTAAGGTTATGTAGGGGAGTTATCCCCAATGATGTTTATCCCTTAGGTACATATGATGATCTGGGGTATCCTTCGACAGGATGCAAAGCTTGGTTGATCGGACTTCAAAGGGCATCTGTGTGGTTCCTTGGCCTGTAGCAGGAAGGCTTTCATCCGGGGTTCAAGGAATGGAGGATTCACAGCGTAAAGAAAGGATGGCAGGAAGCGTAGTTCCCGGCGTAGGTTTTATTGGCCAAAAGGGGGGAGCTCTCGGCGCAGGGGTTCTCGGCGCGGTAATGACCGCGTCGGGAACCCGGCGCCGGGAGGCCCCCAGGCCGGGAAGGCTGTATCGCAAGAAGCTTTGTCTGGCTTGTTGAAGGGGCTAAAGCAAGGGGGATCTCTCGGCGGAGTAGTTCTCGGCGGGGAAATGACCACGCCGGGAAGGGGCTAAAGGGTTTATGGCTTAGTTGCGATACCCTGCTCAGGAGATTTCTGGGATTTATGGCTCGGATTGAGGCAAGATCTGGGCTGCAGGAGGGGATTACATGGGGGTTAGCATCAGTCGAAGGGCAGATCATCCATTATTGAATCCTCGTGGGACGTATGGCATTTCCTCTACTCACATGCTGCTCAGACGGTCAAGAGATTGATGTCTCTGACCCTGAACGAGACGGGAGCTTGACAGACATCTATAATATCCGAGAAAATCATGATCCGAGGGGAAGGAAGAGGGAGGGACAGAGCCCAATAACCCATTGAACGAGGGTTGAGGTTCCGTCTTCATCTTTCACCAGAGAACAGGCTAGGGAGGGGGCAGTCGAAACAAGAATCGGAAAGCTGTAACATCTGGGTAAACCGATATTCAGAAGAACAACCGATGCAAGAAGGGGAGAAAGACAGCAGACATTCCAATCGATCGAATGCTCAAACGAGCCATGTTGATCCTTCATTTCATTGCATCATCGCAAACCTATACAGATCGTAGAAGGTAAATGAAAGACAGAGGTATGGAAATCGAGACCGGAATCCTCTGGCTACATTGATACATCGAGAAAGCCTCGCCAGATTACATCAGAAGAAAAGAAAACAAAGAAAGGAAAGCATGGGGGAGGGCGGAGCATTGACTCCTCTCCCTCCCCGGCTACCCACCTGAATCTCCCTTTCTTCTTCCTCTCTCAGCTTCTTCTTTTTTTCCCTCTCGGTCTCTCTTCTGGCTTTTTCCTATCTGGTTTTCGTTTCTACTGTTCTTCCTCCCTTTTCCGTCTCTGTCTCCGTCTTCGAAGGGAAGGGGCTTTATAGCCGTCCCTTTTTTTTTTGCCTTCTCGGCAGGCACCTCACGGCGCGCCTCAGCTGAGGGCTTCCCGGCGCGCAGGCTCCAGCCTCTTGGTGCAGCCATTGGGCTTTGACAAGGTGGCTCCCGGCGCCACTATTACAGGCCCATTTAGGTCTCTTTGACCAAGCCTTTCATAGGCCCCTCACGTACATCAGTACCCAAGAGGGTCCCCCGTTGGTAATATATTTTGTATTGAGATCATTAGTAGGGTTTTCATCAGTCCGCAGACAGGGGTTTCATCAGTATTGCCATCTGAATGATGACAAAACCGGGCATCATTTTATCGATATCGGCACCTGAATGGTGACGAGATCGGACATCAGCTTTAGTCTGGGAAGACTTCAGCCGGGTGTATAATCTGTGGAGACGATTCTTCTTGTGTTTTGACTTTGCAAAAGCCTTCGCAATCTTCATCTGCCGGTACCGGCTTCATCTTTATCTTACATCACATCTGTTAATAAGCCGACATCTGACTTACCATGACATGTCATCTGTGAATTCTTGGATGAGGCAGCAACACAGTTCCTATTAAAGTGTGCTAGGAAGTCTCATTAGTCAAGCGACTACTGCTTTGTTAGTGCTGCCCTCTGAGTGACATCGGCACCAGACATCAGCTCGGCCGACAAAGGCTTCAGCTGGGTAAATGGTTGACGAGCTTCATCATTGGTCTTTCACTGTGGGTATGATCTGCTTCCACCCTTGTTCATTTTCAAGGTGTCAACAGCAGCATCAACACAAGTCTATACATCCATTGCTTCAGTTCAATACCTGCTATGTGCATGCATTGCATCAGTGCATTGCTTCCTCTGTGCATATACTGCATCTGTGCATCCATCAGGCATACAGTCTATACACTAATGCATGTGAGGTCCTGTCTACACGATAATGTCTATACATGCATGCATGCCGTCAAGTCTATACATTGCAGCTCACACATCCAGCAAGTCTGTACATTGAGTTCACTTGTTGGCATTCAAAGTCTACACATTGTGGATGCAGAGTCTATGCATTCGTTTGCCTTGCATTGCATGGAGCCTGCACATTCCACGCCAACAAGTCTGTACATTCGTTGCAGTTTAGTGTCTCATGCAAGTCTATACAACGCATCAGACTAAGTCTGTACATTGTGCACTTTACATTAGCTAAGTATGTACATTCTTCATTCTTCACTTAAAGTCTATACAGACTTCAGCGTCTCATTCAGCGTCTATGTGCATAAATCAAAGTCTGTATAGCCCTTGCTTAAGGCAAGTCTGCGCATCGCATCATCTCATGCATCGTCTTTGTGCATACTTTAAAGTCTATGCATCGGCCAAGAAAGTCTGTACATTGGACTAAGTCTGCATCGGTTAAAGTCTATACATTGGCAAGTCTGCACATCGGCCTGTTCACTCATCTCAAAGTCTGTACATCCTTTAGCTAGAACTGTGCAAGTCCATACATCGCTGCTTTGGCCAAGTCTATACATCGCCACTGTAGCATGCATTTCTTCAAGTCTGTACAGCGCCATGTTCACACGCTTCATCAACTTTATACATTGTCTGCTTGCATAACGTTGAGTCTGTACATCACTTGAACACTCATTGCAATCAACTCTATACACTGCATTCATGCACTGCATGAAGTCTGCACATTGTGTTGCTTTGTTCACACTTTGTCTTGCTATGTCTACACATTGATGCACGTTTACTTCTGCATATTTGATGTCTGTACAGGGCTTAAGCTCTGCATATACAAAGTCTAGACAACATTGCATGATGAGTCTGCATATTCATATGGCATGTCTATACAACCATCTGCTATGTTATTAGCATTGCATACCTGAAGTCTGTACAATGCCACATCACTGTATTCACTAAGTCTGTACAACGCCATGGCCTTGCATACGTAGAGTCTGAACATTGCATTGCTTCGCATTCACTGAGTCTATACTGCTTCAGCTCTGCTTCATGAAGTCTATACATTGCTTCAACTTTGTCTTCACATAGTTTGTACAACGCAATTGTCCTGCTTCATGAAGTCTATACATTGCTTCAGCTCTATCTATGTATAGTCTGTACATCAGTTAACCCTTAAACTGATAATCCCTTTCGAATGACTGACAGGGACTAAAGTGCAAAGATGAAGGATTGGCTCGTGATCCAAGGAAGGACGTGATGGGGACATCACCACCATGCCCACGTTCACAGCTCGTCTCCACGCCCCGATTGCATCCGGCATGATCTAGTCATTTAATTATGAGTCCTATGTAATTTTTATTTGAGTCATTTGATGTAATTTACATTTTATTTGAGTCATGTTCTTAGGTCTAGCATTTATTTTCCTATGTTTGAGTGTCATTAGAATGTGTAATGTTCTAATTGGGCCCATTTCTTCGGCCTTGGCCCAATGAGCTCCCCTACCCCTTCAGTTATTTGTCAATGAGTCCTTTGTCAGGGTCTTTTATAGAAATGTAGGTTTCCTATATATAGGACCCCATTTCCCCCCATCTCAAGTTAATGAATGAATGAGTTAAAATTGCCATTTGAGTTCAAATTGGAGTGATTCCTCTAGTTTTTTGGGTGAGAGACCCTAGGGGAGAGATTCCCCACCTATTCCCCTCTTAATCTCTCTATTTCACCCCTCTTTCTCTCTCCTCCAACCCCAATTTCGAATTTTCTTCTCTCTCCTCCCCTCCCCAACCACCTCCACTAGCTACCCACCTCATTCAATACCCCTCCACTTCCCCAAGTTGCCATTACTCCACTCCCATTGTCCCAAGGAGGCATCTCCCACTTTCCAACACAATCCCACCCATTCCCACACAATCTCCCCTAGTTCCCACACAATCCCCCACTCCCAAGACCATTTCAAATTTGAATCCACCATTCCCTCCATGATTTGGCCCCCCCAATTTCGAATTTTCTTTCTCTCTCCTCCAACCCCAATTTCGAATTTTCTTCTCTCTCCTCCCCTCCCCAACCACCTCCACTAGCTACCCACCTCATTCAATACCCCTCCACTTCCCCAAGTTGCCATTACTCCACTCCCATTGTCCCAAGGAGGCATCTCCCACTTTCCAACACAATCCCACCCATTCCCACACAATCTCCCCTAGTTCCCACACAATCCCCCACTCCCAAGACCATTTCAAATTTGAATCCACCATTCCCTCCATGATTTGGCCCCCCCCCCTCTCCCTTCTAGCTAGGGTCGCCCCTCCCATCTCCCTCCATTCACCTCCATTGCCTCCACCTTCCCCTACCTCCAGCTGAGGACCTGCCCCCACTGCCCCCTCCCATCCCCTTCCTATCTCCAGTAGCATTCCCCATCCCTCCATACACACTACTTCTTCCACCCCATCACCCCTTTCATACATACACCTCCCCCATCTCCTTCTTTAGAAGCCAACACAAGAGCTGCAGGTTGCTGTCCACAGGTTGCAGACGAACCAGTCTCTTGCAGCGGCCACCACGACGCCATCCGGACGAGTTTGAAGACACAAGAGCCATCGTTGGAAGCTTCTCCGGGTCTTCTTTGCAATAGAAGTGATCTCACCCCCATCCGAGTTTGGTGCGGCCCGGGAGGTCCAATCTACCCCGACTGCGCAGATCTGCCCCAACAGAAGACCTGATCTGGAATAGAAGCTCTGTCCCGACAAACCACGGAAGAATCAGCTCTCAAGTTCTTCTTCAAAGTCCTACCTCGGCCTGTCTACTTTCAGAATCAAAAAGCGGAAGTCCATTCAGCATCTGGGAGCAGAAGTTACAAATTTTCTTCCACAATTGCGCGGCTCTGCTTCCCACTGTCTGCATCGACCCCTCTTCACTCTTCTGGTTCCACAGGTAGACTCCGACATCGGTTAGCATCCCCGTCAGTTTTGCTGCGAAGAAGATTCATCCACGGTTTCAACGACTCTGTCGGTGCCTGATTCCGACAACGGGAGCGGCCGGGGTACCCTCTGCATCCTGCTGTTAGAAGCCAGTTCCTGTTAGTCCGAGAAATAGAGGCCCTGTTCAAGCTCCTGCCCCGACCAGCAACGGTTCCAGAAGAAATTGAGGAAATTCTGAGGCATCCCCCTCCCTGTTACAAAGCTTTCGCCGCCAGTCTTGCTATCAGCAAAATTCGTGAGTGGGATCTACAGCAACAACACTGACCCCCTATCCCTGTTCATAGACAACCGGCAGATTCGGCATCCACACTTAGTCGTCGTTCTTTGCATTAATTTCCCCACCCCGCTTGGCCGGCTGAAGGCCCCTCCCTGTGTGGAGGTAGTATTGATGTAATCCCATTAACCCCCACCCCAAGATCCCCCTCCTGCGAGAGGTGTAGTGGTGTAACTTGTTTGGGCAGGTCAAGCGACACCGCCGCGGCGTGTGGGGATCCACTCGCCTCCCCGCTCGCCCTCGTCTCCGACCGGGACCGGTTTCTTCAAACCGGTCGAGTAAGTGCTCAAACCTTCTCTCCAATTAGTGTTTGTCATTCAATATTAGTTCTTAATTCCGCTGGTTATGCGAGTGAGAGCCCGATCCTCAAGCCCCACAAACTTGAGTGATCACCGTGGGAAATTGCAACCGGTGCCTTTGGCACTTCGTCGGCCACATTGAATTGGGCTTCCAAATCTATTGGGAATTAAATCTTGGCCTTGCTGGCCCTCTACCAGCAAGGGCCCAACCCCTCAACCTCACCTTGGCATTGCCAAGTCACCCCGGGCTTGGGTGAGCGACGAGAGAGCGGCGGCCCAATTCGGCCCATTTGAATGCGATTGTGCTTGCTTGCATTAGGTCCGAGGTCGTGTCACATCAATTGGTATCAGGGCAAGTCATTGACTTATCTCTATCAAGTCAAGTCCTAGGGCATGCTTGCATTGGAGTCATCATCAATCCGACCCTTGCATTGATTTCCCCGATCATCATGGCCACCTACTTAGCCTACTCACCACCCATGGACTTCATCCTAGATAGGGATATTACCTTTGACGGATCGCATTCTAGTGACTATCTTAGGTGGGAGACTACCATAGAAAAGTACTTTGAAAAGACTTGGGTATATAGATCCGCGAGAGTCCGAAAGGCCAAGGGACGACTTCGAGGTCAAGCCAAAAGTAAGTGGGAAGACATAGTGGGCTTAAGGAGGGTTAGGAGGCAAGGGCCCATTTCTTCATGGGATGATATGAAGGTTGAACTTAGAAAGATCTACATCCCCAAATATTCTCATCCCCTCTACTCAAACACCCCTAGCCCGAGGTGCACTACCACTCCCCCATCCCCACCCGACCAACTTGATACCACCTTTAGGCCTCCTCCCCCACCACTCCCAACAAATCACTTCTCAACCATCATAACTTCACTTCGCAACGAAATCCTCTCCCTTCAGGCCCAAATAAACCAAACATCCACCTCTCCACCGAATCCCCTAAGGGTCCCCACACTCCAACCAAAACCCCCTTCCGCAAACCTCGCTATCCAACCCCAATTGGACCCCATTCCCATCCCTCCACTTAGAATCACGTCGACCACCACGACCCAACCCAAATCCCATCACCCAACCCACCTTCCACTTCCAACTCCAATCATATCCCAACCTAAGCCTCCAATACTTCCACTCCCAAACTCCACACTACCAATCCCAAACCAAGTCTCCCTTTACCCCCCACCCCGGGAGTACCACACACCAACCCTCATCACCCCAAAAGACCCTCTCACCTCCTTGGTAGAAGAACTCATACCCAATTCAATAGTTGAGGACACTCCAAACCCACTCCCCACCTTGGAGGAAACCCAAGTCCAAGTTGAGGAAGAAGCATCACACGATGGCCCTCACCTTACATCACCCTCACTAGTTGGGACCAAGCTCATTTTAGAAGAACCTATTGTTAGTTGGCTAAAGGAGAGCCCAATTAGAGAGATCTCGGCCCATGTTTTTCCTCCCATAGAAAAAGACCTTCCCATAGTGCCATTCTTCTCCTATCACACCACAATCCAAACATCCTATCAAGTGGAGACCTTAGAGGACCTTCTCAAAGGCATAGCATGGCAATTAGAGATGACTAGCATGTTGACCCCTACGATCGAACAACCTAGGAGCCTTAGCCTCCTACACCTATGCATAGGGTCTATCACCTCGGTTTGCACCATTGGTTGCTACACTAGCGACCTCCTTCTCTTCCTCCCTACACCTGATGAGCCCAACCTTCTCCTCGATTTAGAGCTTCTTATCTCGGGTAGAAAGCCAAGCCCCCCACTCATGGATGACCCACTTGCCAAGAACATTGGCCCAACTATCATGAAGAAGGATGACTTAGCACCTTTTAAGGATCTTGAGGACATGGAGTTCCTCCCCCTAGGTAACCCCTTTCACGATCCATATGATCCATTCCAATGGGAGTCAAGAGACTCGTGTGACCCAAACACTTTATCCACCACCCACCTTTCCCTACACCAACTCACCATGTTTGACCCAATCCACTCCATCTTAGACCCGGGTTACACCTTGGAAACCATGACCTCAGGCCACATATCCCTAGGTAATAAGGTTGTGCCCCACCCCATGATGACCACCTTCTTAGATCCATTCGATCCGTTCCAATGGGAATTCAAAGGTTGTCCCACACCTATACACATGGAAGTCACTTTTGGGAAAAGTATGCATGTGTCTAGGCTTTCCACACCCCTTGGCATGAACACTATGTTGGGTCCATTCATTCATATCACCCACATGTCAAGTAGAAAGCATGAGTGGTCCAAATTTGGATGTAGTGGTCCACCTTTATTCATCATGGGTCTTAAGCATATCAAAGGCATCTACGGATGTACGGGTCCCCCGACATGCATCACCACTTTGCATGATAGATTCACATATGGTTGTCCCGGTCCACCTAAGCCCACCAAAGTCTACATGACAACATTGCATGATAAGTCCACATATGGTTGCCCCGGCCCACCAAGGCTCATCAAGGTCCATATGGCACCATGGCATGAATGGTCTATATATGGTTGTCCAGGTCCACCCATAACCACTAGAAGGTCAGCACTCACAAAATTGCATGATAACCTTTGCAAGCACAGTAGCAAGAAGAATGAGGCTTATAAAAGGTTGGCCGACTCTCATCGGCGTCACCAAGAATTCCATGTGGGTGACTTTGTGATGGTAAGGACGAAGAGGCTCTCCCCGGGAGCCGACTCTAAACTGAGGCCACGTGGGGCAGGTCCCTTCCAGGTCTTGAGGCGCATAGGTGCAAATGCCTATGAGTTAGATCTCTCTAAGGAGTATGGAATAAGTCCCACATTCAATGTTGCCGACCTAGTGCCATATAAGGGACCCACGGTGGTACCTAGTAAGGAGATTGAGCCTACTTCGTCCCTTGAGAGAGCACCCACCCATGTTAATAAACCACCAGCCAAGAGAGCCCAGCGTGAACAAATTGAACAAATATTGAATGAACAAGTCACTACCACTCGGAGCAAGGTATATGAGCGCTATCTCGGCCGGTGGATGGAACGGTCTCGTTCGGAAGACTTGAGGACAGTACCACTTCTACACCCTCCAAGGAGGGAAGGACACTTACTCGACAGAGTCGAGTTCTCCGCACCCCGGGAGTATGATGGGGACATCACCACCATGCCCACGTTCACAGCTCGTCTCCACGCCCCGGTTGCATCCGGCATGATCTAGTCATTTAATTCTGAGTCCTATGTAATTTTTATTTGAGTCATTTGATGTAATTTACATTTTATTTGAGTCATGTTCCTAGGTCTAGCATTTATTTTCCTATGTTTGAGTGTCATTAGAATGTGTAATGTGCTAATTGGGCCCATTTCTTCGGGCTTGGCCCAATGAGCTCCCCTACCCCTTCGGTTATTTGTCAATGAGTCCTTTGTCAGGGTCTTTTATAGAAATGTAGGTTTCCTATATATAGGACCCCATTTCCCCCCATCTCAAGTTAATGAATGAATGAGTTAAAATTACCATTTGAGTTCAAATTGGATTGATTCCTCTAGTTTTTTGGGTGAGAGACCCTAGGGGAGAGATTCCCCACCTATTCCCCTCTTAATCTCTCTATTTCACCCCTCTTTCTCTCTCCTCCAACCCCAATTTCGAATTTTCTTCTCTCTCCTCCCCTCCCCAACCACCTCCACTAGCTACCCACCTCATTCAATACCCCTCCACTTCCCCAAGTTGCCATTACTCCACTCCCATTGTCCCAAGGAGGCATCTCCCACTTTCCAACACAATCCCACCCATTCCCACACAATCTCCCCTAGTTCCCACACAATTCCTTACTCCCAAGACCATTTAAAATTTGAATCCACCATTCCCTCCATGATTTGGCCGCCCCCCCCCTCTCCCTTCTAGCTAGGGTCGCCCCTCCCATCTCCCTCCATTCACCTCCATTGCCTCCACCTTCCCCTACCTCCAGCTGAGGACCTGCCCCCACTGCCCCCTCCCATCCCCTTCCTATCTCCAGTAGCATTCCCCATCCCTCCATACACACTACTTCTTCCACCCCATCACCCCTTTCATACATACACCTCCCCCATCTCCTTCTTTAGAAGCCAACACAAGAGCTGCAGGTTGCTGTCCACAGGTTGCAGACGAACCAGTCTCTTGCAGCGGCCACCACGACACTATCCGGATGAGTTTGAAGACACAAGAGCCATCGTTGGAAGCTTCTCCGGGTCTTCTTTGCAACAAAAGTGATCTCACCCCCATCCGAGTTTGGTGCGGCCCGGGAGGTCCAATCTACCCCGACTGCGCAGATCTGCCCCAACAGAAGACCTGATCTGGAATAGAAGCTCCGTCCCGACAAACCACGGAAGAATCAGCTCTCAAGTTCTTCTTCAAAGTCCTACCTCGGCCTGTCTACTTTCAGAATCAAAAAGCGGAAGTCCATTCAGCATCTGGGAGCAGAAGTTACAAATTTTCTTCCACGATTGCGCGGCTCTGCTTCCCACTATCTGCATCGACCCCTCTTCACTCTTCTGGTTCCACAGGTAGACTCCGACATCGGTTAGCATCCCGTTAGTTTTGCTGCGAAGAAGATTCATCCACGGTTTCAACGACTCTGTCGGTGCCTCATTCCGACGATGGGAACGGCCGGGGTACCCTTTGCATCCTGCTGTTAGAAGCTAGTTCCTGTTAGTCCGAGAAACAGAGGCCCTGTTCAAGCTCCTGCCCCGACCAGCAACGATTCCAGAAGAAATTTAGGAAATTCTGAGGCATCCCCCTCCCTGTTACAAAGCTTTCACCGCCAGTCTTGCTATCAGTAAAATTCGTGAGTGGGATCTACAGCAGCAACACTGACCCCCTGTCCCTGTTCATAGACAACCGGCAGATTCGGCATCCACACTTAGTCGTCGTTCTTTGCATTAATTTCCCCACCCCGCTTGGCCGGCTGAAGGCCCCTCCCTGCGTGGAGGTAGTATTGATGTAATCCCATTAACCCCCACCACAAGATCCCCCTCCTGCGAGAGGTGTAGTGGTGTAACTTGTTTGGGCAGGTCAAGCGACACCGCCGCGGCGTGTGGGGATCCACTCGCCTCCCCGCTCGCCCTCGTCTCCGACCGGGACCGGTTTCTTCAAACCGGTCGAGTAAGTGCTCAAACCTTCTCTCCAATTAGTGTTTGCCATTCAATATTAGTTCTTAATTCCGCTGGTTATGCGAGTGAGAGCCCGATCCTCAAGCCCCATAAACTTGAGTGATCACCGTGGGAAATTGCAACCGGTGCCTTTGGCACTTCGTCGGCCACATTGAATTGGGCTTCCAAATCTATTGGGAATTAAATCTTGGCCTTGCTGGCCCTCTACCAGCAAGGGCCCAACCCCTCAACCTCACCTTGGCATTGCCAAGTCACCCCGGGCTTGGGTGAGCGACGAGAGAGCGGCGGCCCAATTCGGCCCATTTGAATGCGATTGTGCTTGCTTGCATTAGGTCCGAGGTCGTGTCACATCAGGACGAGGTGCCCAGATTATGACACGTGGAAGCAGCCCAGTCAGGATGCTGCCAAGTGGTCGAAGCTCCTCGGATCTGGCGAATTCTCTGGGCGGGAAATGTGGAAGCCACACGCCCTATCCAATCTGCTGCTGGTATAAAAGAAAGTCTTCTTCCTCAGAAGAAAGCTGATCGAGTGGTGAAGTCCGAACAGAGAAACTGAACATCTGTAGCAGCAGAGTGCCACCGAGATCCACAGAGAAGAAAAGTAGACAGAAGAAAAAGAGAAATAAGAGAAGATTGAGAGTGATGAAATGAGAGAGTTTGAGAGCTTGTGAATTAGTCTCTTGGTTCAGATAGCAGAGCTGATACTGCTCATTCTGAGCTACATTTCTTTTGGGTTTTCCAATTTTCGTTCGATTCTGTTTTTGCTTTCCGAAATTTTTTCTTCAAGATATGATCCAGCTGTTAGCAAAGGTGCTGCCTCTGGACGGGTAAGCTATAATCCCCAGCGGGTTTGCAGAGGTGCATCCTCTGGACAGGTTAAGTTGTAACTCCTCAGCAGGCGAGACTTGGTCTCGGACAGCAAGCTGTGAAGCTCAGCGGTTGTAGGCTAAGCTGTACTGCCCAGCTGACGCAAGCTGTGTTGCGTAGCAGTAAGCCATACTCAGTTGAGTGTGGGGTGGATGTAGGTCTCCTGACCGAACCACCTAAAAATCTTGGGTGTCTTGTGTTTGTGCGATTGTCTATGAACTGTTGTGTTTGGATTTCCTCATTATCTTTACAGTTTGATTTGCTTCTATTCAGATCTAGCATTCTAGTTAGAGATATTGTAGATCAACTTAAATTCCGCATTATAGCCTTATATGTGTTTTAAAATTAGACATTAGATCTATTCCCCCCCCTCTAGGTCCACTCTCAGTGGTAATAGACTGCGTCCATCTAACATAACAGTTGGTATCAGAGCCTAACTCTTCTACAGGGACTCATCGCCCGAAGAGAAAAGTACAGATGGATGCTCGAGGGATGATAGCTGAAGGACACTCAACCACAAAGCCCCCATTCTTCGATGGATCTAACTATGCATACTGGAAGAATCGTATGCAAGTATTTTTGAGGGCGAAGGATTATGAGATCTGGAAGGTAGTAAGCAAGGGACATTATGAGCTGTCCCCTAATGAGGAAGTCTGGACCAAGGAGGAGATCAGGAGGTCTACACTAAATTGGAGTGCCATAAACGCCATTCAATGCTCTCTGTACCCTACAGAATTCTCCCGCATATCAGCCTACAGTTCAGCTAAGGAGATGTGAGATGCACTTGAAGTGATCCATGAAGGGACCTCTCAAGTTAGAGAGACGAAGGCTATTTTCCTAGTGTCTGAATATGAGGCATTCAAGATGAAGCCAAACGAGACCATCAAGGAGATGTACGCTCGATTAACTATTATCACAAATGGTCTTAGAGGTCTTGGGAAACCTCAGACAGAATACGATGTAGTGAGGAAGATATTGCGTTCCCTAACTCATGCTTGGCATACTAAGGCTACAGTGATGGAAGAGTCAAGGGATTTGTGAACCACAAGGGCTGATGAGCTAATTGGCTCGCTGATGGCATATGAGATTAATATGCCAAAGATAGAAGAAGCTGAGAGGAAGAAGAAGCCAATCGCTCTGAAAGCTGGTGCCAGCAAATCCAGCTCTAGCAGTTCATCATCCGAGGAGAGCCTGAATGAAGAAGATATAACTCGTACTGAGATGGTAATGATGACCAGAGAGTTCAGGCGGTTCCTCAGGAAAGGAGCAGGATGATTCAGCCAAAAGAAATATAGTGGCGGCCGAAGGAATAAAAGGTATAAACATAACCCTGCTAAGAAAATTGAAACTAATACTTGTTATCAATGCAGGAAAACAGGCCATCTGAAAGCTGACTGTCCAGAGAATCAGAAATACAAGGACAAGTCAAAGAGAAGGAACACGAAAGGGAAAGCAATGGTGAGTACCTGGAGTGATGAAGATGAAGGTTCCTTCAGTAGCAGCTCAGACAGTGAAGCCGAATCTGAGAAGCCCATTTGCCTTATGGCAACAAGCTCTGAAGACAGAGAGGAGGACTCAGATGAGGTAATCACTAGATTCAAAATTTTCACTATTGCTGATTGGGTAGATGCCTACCATGACATAGCTGATAGAGCTGATGATATTAGAAAGGAAAACATGCATCTAAGAAGAAAGATTAACTCCATGCAAAATGATACAACTCTAACTGATAAAATTGCATGTCTTGAATCTGAGAATAAAAAATTGAAACTAACATGTTCTGAATTAGAAGAAATCAAGAATGAGTCAAAAGCCTCTAAAGAAGAAAATGAGAGGTTAGAAAAAGAAACTGATGAACGGAAATTGAAAATTCAGAAATGTGAGAGTGAGATAAAAATAGTGAATGAAAAATATGAAGTTGTCCTAAGTGTGAATACAGAACTTAAGAAATCCATTGAAGATATTCAAAAGGATAATGAGGACAAGCTTAAGATTATTGAGAAAATGACCCAAGGTTCAGATAACCTAAATGCTTTGTTAGGGTCAAAGGTCAACTTTAGAAAAGAGGGCCTTGGATTTAATTCTAGTGCAACAAAAACCTTTGGAATGAAAACTATTTCATTTGTTGCACAAAAAGAGAAAGGACCTCTAATTAGCATGAATTCAAACATTTCAATGAACAAAACTGCTAATCTGAAAAAGCCCAGTGCTGAGGAGAAGGGCAAACAAAAACTGAATGAGACTAGTAAAGCTAGAACATCCAAACAAAATCCCAAAGCTCAGTCTCAGGTTAGGGGTCAACCTACACAGTCTTATAAACCCCATGTTAAGGTCACCAAGTCTCCACCATCACCACCACCTATGAAGAAGACCCAATACACACCTATGAACAGGTCAGCAGGGTCCAAGGTGCAGGGGAGGCAGAATACTTTTAGAGCTCAACCCAAACATTTCTACCAACCTAGAGCCCAGTCCCACTTCTTTGCACAGTCAACCTATCCAAATAGGTCAGGATGGACTAGGACTCAAGGAAGGTTTACAGGTTATGGACATCAGGCTATACAGTCCTATAATCCTTACACTAGGAATTGGGTTAATAGGTATGGCTCTTGGACACCGAGGAACCAATATTTCCACAGCCAGCCCAATGATTACTATGGCCAAAATTTTATGAATACATCCTGGCCAAGGCATTGGCACAGAAATAATCAATCTGTAAATAATCATGCTAGTGTCAACAAGAAAAAGTAAAACAAAAAGAAATCTGGAAAATCCACTAAACAGAACTATTTCAAACAAATGTGGATTCCTAAAAGTCTGCTTTCTCGTTTTAATTGCTTTTCATCTTCTCTGGAGCCCAATCAGTCTTGGGTTCCAAACTTCTCTACCTGATTATGTATGCAGGTATGCCTGGCAGCCAAGAATAATTTGTGATACTTGGATAGTGGCTGCTCCAGGCATATGACAGGGATAAGGCCAAGTTCTGCATGTTGACAGAGAAACAAGGAGGCCTTGTCACCTTTGGTAGCAACACAAAGGGTAAGATTGTTGGAACAGGTAAGGTAGGTAAGTGTACTACTTGTTGCATTGAGGATGTCATGCTGGTTGAAGGATTAGCTTATAACTTACTTAGCATCAGCTAGCTATGTGATAAAGGATGCAAAGTGCTTTTTGACTCTCAATGTTGCAAAGTTTTTGAACCTTATTCCGAAACTGTTAAATTTTCTGGTAAGAGGATAAATAACACTTACATGATAGATTTATATGATATTCAACATTCTAACCTATGCCTTACTGCTAGTAGAGAAGACTTAGCATTTTTATGGCATCGTAGGTTAGGTCATGCTAGTTACACTGTTTTGCATAAACTGAATAAGCATAGCATGGTTAGAGGATTTCCTGAAGTTTCCTTTAAGAAAGAAAATAAAATCTGTGATGCATGCACTCAGTCCAAGTTAACTAGAAAGTCATTTAAATCTAGGACAGAAACTCTATCTTCTAAACCTTATGAGCTGATACACATGGACCTTTTTGGGCCAACCAGGTCAGTCAGCTTATCAGGGAGGAGGTATGGATTTGTCATGGTAGATGACTTTTGTAGGTATACTTGGGTATACTTCTTATCACATAAAAGTGATGCATTCACAGAATTTTAGGAGTTCTGTCTTAAGAAAAACCAAAAATTTGAAAATATTCTATCTGATCATGGAGGTGAGTTTGAAAACTCACAGTTTGATGAATTCTGCAGGAGAAATGGAATTAATCATAGGTTCTCCTCACCAAGGACACCTGAGCAGAATGGAGTTGTAGAGAGAAGGAACAGAACCTTAGTGGAGATGGGTCGTACACTCTTGGTTATAGGTGGTCTACCAAGGAAGTTTTGGGCTGAAGCAGTAAATACAGCCTGTCATGTAATTAACAGAGCTATGGTAAGACCTTCTATCCAGAAAACACCCTATGAGATCATAAAGGGTAAGAAACCTTCAATTGCTCATTTCAAGGTTTTTGGGTGTAAATGCTTTATACATATAAATGATAAAAAAGACCTTGATAAATTTGAACCTAAAGGTGAACCAGGAATTTTTCTTGGTTATTCTGAAAACACCCGAGCATATAGAGTGTATAATCTGAATTCCAATACTATTGAAGGATCTCCACATATAGTTTTTGATGAATCCTTATTAAAGACTAATATTGGTCAATGCAGGAATGAAGATAGTGGTGATATTCTGAAAGAAGGAAATTCTGCAGACCAATCTGAAAATGAGGAAGGAAATGAAGAGCCTAATGAAGAAGAGCATACAGTTCAGGGGGAGGTAAATCAAAATCATGACAATCCAATTGTTAACATTAGATATCTTAAAGATCATCCTGTAGATAATGTGATTGGAAATCTGCATGACCCCCCTAGGACCAGAGGCCACTTAAGGATTCAAAATGAATTGAATCCATATGCGTTTGTTTCAAATGTAGAACCCAAGTCCATTGACTGTGCTCTCAAAGATGTGCATTGGATTATTGCCATGCATGAGGAGCTCAATCAATTTGATAGGAATAAGGTGTGGCATTTGGTTCCACTTCCTGATCATGAAACAGTCATAGGGACTAAATGGGTGTTCAGAAATAAAACTGATGAATCAGGGAATGTGATTAAAAATAAGGCCAGACTTGTAGCTCAGGGGTATAATCAGAAATTTGGAATAGACTTTGAAGAGTCTTTTGCTCCTGTAGCCAGGTTAGAAGCAATTAGAATCTTATTTGCTTATGCATGTTCCCCAGGAATAAATCTTCAGCAGATGGATGTAAAATCTACTTTTCTAAATGGGGAAATCAGTGAGGATGTCTATGTGAGGCAACCTCCTGGCTTTGAATGTTTAGACTTCCCCAATCATGTGTATAAACTTCAAAAAGCTCTCTATGGTTTAAAGCAAGCTCCTAGAGCTTGGTATGACAGGTTGAGCAAATTCCTCACTGATAAGAACTTCACAAGAGGTGTTGCTGATCAAACCCTGTTTACTAAGGTAAGTCATTCAGATATTCTTATCATTCAAATTTATGTGGATGACATTATCTTTGGGTCAACTAACCCCAAATTGTGTGAGGAATTCTCTCAGATAATGACTAATGAGTTTGAAATGAGCTCAATGGGTGAGCTCAAATTATTTCTTGGACTGTAGGTTACACAATCAAAGGATGGTACCTTCATCCCTCAGTCCAAGTACATAAGGGATCTATTGAAGAAGTACAAAATGGACAACCTCAAGGAAATAGCTGCTCCAATGGGTACCTCAACCAGTTTGGATGAAGATCCTCAAGGTAAACTAGTGGACCAAAGGCTATATAGAGGTATGATCGGATCCCTTCTATATCTTACAGCGTCTAGGCCTGACATTCAATTTTCAGTGTGTTTATGCTCTAGATTTTAGGCTAGTCCCAAAGAATCACATCTTAAATCAGTGAAAAGGATTTTTAGATATTTACTAGGCACCCAATAGCTAGGTCTTTGGTATCCTGCCAAGTGTGAGTTAGAACTTCTAGCTTACACTGATGCAGATTATGCTGGGTGTCGAGTAGAGAGAAAAATCACTAGTGGATATTGTCAATTCCTAGGTGGCTGTCTAGTATCTTGGGCATCTAAGAAGCAACACACTGTAGCTTTGTCTACAGTTGAAGCTGAATATGTTGCAGCTGGTAATTGTGCTACCCAAGTACTATGGATCAAGCACCAACTGGATGATTATCAGATAAAATTGGGATGTATTCCAATGTTATGTGATAATACTAGTGCTATATGCCTTGCTAAAAATCATGTTCATCATTCTAGGACTAAGCATATAGAGATAAAACACCATTTTCTTAGAGATGTTGTAAATAAAAAGGAAATTGAAATGAACTTCATTGAAACTGAAAAATAAATTACTGATATTTTTACTAAGCCTCTTGGGAATTAAAGGTTTAAATTTCTTAGAAGAGAACTTGGCTTGTGTACATTTCAACATGATGAATAAACTCTCTGGATTGCTTGAATAAACTTTGTGAATGTTGATTGTTGCACTAGACCCATTATAATGCATAACATTCATATCTTTTTGTGGCATCACACTCATGATTATCATTGCATATCATCTAGTCATGACTGTGTCTAAGGTCTCTCTCTCATCTAAAGTCACATGCATATAGACAGGGGGAGTATTGTTAGAAATTCAGAATGGTCATCAAATTTATTGAAATTCAATTCCTTGACCCTGAATGAGTTGAATCTGACATATGGCAAACTATTAGTTAGTTCTGATTTCTAAGCAATAGAAAACATACCTCTTCATTTATAAGAACTTTAATTGCCTGAAGACTGACTTAATGGTTTAAATTTTATAAACTTTACAGTTTAAAGATTGCAATCAGTAAATAAGAAAGCTAAAAATTGATAAAGCTCTCATCCCCTTATTTCATTACATGTCAGACAAAGTCAATTATATCTGAAATCTGAAAACTCACTTGAAATCATGTTAGAGAAGCTAAGTATGTGTATTGTCCTTAAACAAGTCATTCTAAAACGATTAAAGGACAGCTAAGAAAAATATTGGCAACCATTGAAAATTAATTGAAAAACACAATTGGCAGAGCAATGACTGGTAAATTACTGAGAAACTAAGTGATCCATCAAAGAAATGGACTATACTTAAGGCATGAAGTGTATCAGTTATCTCTGTATAAAATGATCAAAACAGTAGGGTGGTTTCACTGAGTACCTCGGGGTAACTGGCGTCTGATAAACGTGTACCCTCACACAAAAAGGTGTAAATCAGTTCTATTGAGTTTGATCATAGGAAAAATGGTCCATCATGTTGAGTATCTAGGGGTATTGGCATCTGATAAACGTATACCCTTATGCAAAAAGACAAATGGTACCTGAATGCCCTTAATGAAATACAATGAAAAATGCTGTTCCTTCAAAAGAATTTTCAAGGATGTCAATTTGTTTAATTTCAATACATGATCTGGTATTACTTAACAACTTTTAATGAGTCAACGAAAGTAAAATATTCTGAAACTGAATCTCCCATGCAAATGTGATTTGGTTTATTATTTTATCATGCACATAAAACTTATCCAATGATTGTAGTGCATGAACTTAAAATTTATAACCTTTAAACCAGAACTCTATCTGAAAGCTATTTTTCAATTCATGTAACACCCTCAAATATAGCTAAGTTGTACTCTATATCACCGAGGCGCCTTTTGAAGTATCGGCTCAGTTCTTAAAAAAGAACTCTGAAGTTAAGCGTGCTTAATGGGGAGTAGTACTGGGATGGGTGACCTGCCCGGGAAGTCCTCCATTCTGGAGCCAATCACTGTTAGAAAGGGACAAAATCGTGAGGTCGGTAGGCCAAAGCGGACAATACCTCGACGGTATAGAGTACGGGGCGTGACAGAATGGTATCAGAGTTATACCCCAGCCGGAAGTGTGGGAACTAAGTGCCATGCAGGGCAATGTGCTACGCTATGGGAGCCACCTCTTGAGTCCGTAATGGAGCAAAGTGCTACATAGTGTGAGCCACCTCTTGAGCCTGTAGGGGCCACCTCTAGAGTCCTACCTGCCTGGGGGCTTCATTGCATGATTGCGTGCTATATGTGCCCAGCGACGAGGACGTCACCTATATAAGAGGGGTAGATTGTAACACCCTCAAATATAGCTAAGTTGTACTCTATATCACCGAGGCACCTTTTGAAGTATCGGCTCAGTTCTTGAAAAAGAACTCCGAAGTTAAGCGTGCTTAATGGGGAGTAGTACTGGGATGGGTGACCTGCCCAGGAAGTCCTCCATTCTGGAGCCGATCACTGTTAGAAAGGGAAAAAATCGTGAGGTCGGTAGGCCAAAGCGGACAATACCTCGACGGTATAGAGTACGGGGCGTGACAATTCATATGACCGAAGACTCTGTGCTTTAGAATGCTTATTCCTGAACTACTTGTTCAGAATGCCAATCAGATGATCTCTCTTGATTCTTTCCCTTATAATATCTTTCCCTCCTCTTTGTTGATGGCAAGGGGGAGAATATTGTCTGTTTGTTGAATTCCAGGGGAAGTGTATACATTGTTTTGGCAAAGGGGGAGATTGTTAGAACTTGCATTCTCATAGCATGCATTAGGAGTCAGCGTAACTCATAGTATTGCCATCATCAAAAAGGGAGAGATTGTTGTGCCCTTGTAGTTTTGATGATCCATAGTTTTGATGATAGCCATCGATATGAGTCACAAGTCTATTCAGTCTATTCATCCATGCATTCTTCTTGTGCAGTAGACACATTAAGTCCATACATCGCATGACTCGCAGGCTAGCAAGTCCATACACTACATGGCTCGTAGGCTAGCAAGTATGTACATCGCAGTCGTCGCAGGCACAGTAAGTCCATACACTGCATGACTCGCAGTGTAGCAAGTCTATACATTGCATGCACAAGTTCAAAGTCCATACATTGCTGCATTACTTGCACTTGTGAAGTTTATACATTGGCAGTTGTCATGCAGCGTCAACACAAGTCTATACATCCATTGCTTCAGTTCAATACCTGCTATGTGCATGCATTGCATCGGTGCATTGCGTCCTCTGTGCATATACTACATCAGTGCATCCATCAGGCATACAGTCTATACACTAATGCATGTGAGGTGCTGTCTGCGCGAGACATGCATGTAGGCAGTCAAGTCTATACATTACAGCTCACACATCCAGCAAGTCTGTACATTAAGTTTGCTTGTTGGCTTTCAAAGTCTACACATTGTGGATGCAGAGTCTATACATTCGTTTGCCTTGCATTGCATGGAGCCTGCACATTCCACGCCAGCAAGTCTGTACATTCGTTGCAGTTTAGTGTCTCATGAAAGTCTATACAACGCATCAGACTAAGTCTGTACATTGTGCACTTTACATTGGCTAAGTATGTACGTACTTCATTCTTCACTTAAAGTCAATACAGACTTCAGCGTCTCATTCAGCGTCTATGTGAATAAATCAAAGTTTGTATAGCCCTTGCTTAAGGCAAGTCTATACATCGCATCGTCTCATGCATCGTCTTTGTGCATACCTTAAAGTCTATGCATCGGCCAGGAAAGTCTGTACGTTGGACTAAGTCTGCATCGGTTAAAGTCTATACATTGGCAAGTCTACACATCGGCCTGTTCACTCATCTCAAATTCTGTACATCCTTTAGCTAGAACTGTGCAAGTCCATACATTGCTGCTTTGGCCAAGTCTATACATCGCCAATGTAGCATGCATTTCTTCAAGTCTGTACAGCGCCATGTTCACACGCTTCATCAACTCTATACATTGTCTGCTTGCATAACGTTGAGTCTGTACATAACTTAAACACTCATTGCAATCAACTCTATACACTGCATTCATGCACTGCACGAAGTCTGCACATTGTGTTGCTTTGTTCACACTTTGTCTTGCTAAGTCTACACATTGATGCACGTTTACTTCTGCATATTTGATGTCTGTACAGGGCTTAAGCTCTGCATATACAAAGTCTAGACAACATTGCACGATGAGTCTACATATTCGTATGGCATGTCTATTCAACCATCTGCTATGTTCTTAGCATTGCATACCTGAAGTCTATACAATGCCACAGCACTGCATTCACTAAGTCTGTACAATGCCATGGCCCTACATACGTAGAGTCTGAACATTGCATTGCTTCGCATTCACTGAGTCTATACTGCTTCAGCTCTGTTTCATGAAGTCTATACATTGCTTCAGCTTTGTCTTCACATAGTCTGTACAATGCAATTGTCCTGCTTCATGAAGTCTATACATTGCTTCAGCTCTGTCTATGTATAGTATGTACATCAGTTAACCCTTAAACTGATAATCCCTTTCGAATGACTGACAGGGACTAAAGTGCAAAGATGAAGGATTAGCTCGTGATCCAAGGAAGGACGAGGTGCCCAGATTATGACACGTGGAAGCAGCCCAATCAGGATGCTGCCAGGTGGTCGAAGCTCCTCGGATCTGGAGAATTCTCTGGGGGGGAAATGTGGAAGCCACACGCCCTTTCCAATTTGCTACTGGTATAAAAGGAAGTCTTCTTCCTCAGAAGAAAGCTGATCGAGTGGTGAAGTCCGAACAGAGAAACTGAACATCTGTAGCAGCAGAGTGCCACCGAGATCTACAGAGAAGAAAAGCAGAGAGAAGAAAAAGAGAAAGAAGAGAAGATTGAGAGAGATAAAATGAGAGAGTTTGAGAGCTTGTGAATCAGTCTCTTGGTTTAGATACCAGAGCTGATACTGCTCATTCTGAGCTACATTTCTTTTGGGTTTTCCCATTTTCGTTCGATTCTATTTTTGCTTTCCGAAATTGTTTCTTCAAGCTGTGAGCCAGCTATTAGCAGAGGTGCTGCCTCTGGACGGGTAAGTTGTAATCCCCAGCGGGTTTGCAGAGGTGCATCCTCTGGACAGGTTAAGCTGTAACTCCTTAGCAGGCGAGACTTGGTCTCGGATAGCAAGCTGTGAAGCTCAGCGATTGTAGGCCAAGCTGTACTGCCCAACTGACGCAAGCTGTGTTGCGCAGCAGTAAGCCATACTCAGTTGAGTGTGGGGTGGACGTAGGTCTCCTGACCGAACCACCTAAAAATCTTGGGTGTCTTGTGTTTGTGCGATTGTCTATGAACTATTGTTATTGGATTTCCTTATTATCTTTACAGTTTGATTTGCTTCTGTTCAGATCCAGCATTCTAGTTAGAGATATTGTAGATCGGCTTAAATTCCGCCTTAGAGCCTTATATGTTTTTTAAAATTAGACATTAGATCTATTCACCCCCCTCTAGATCCACTCTCAGTGGCAATAGACTGCGTCCATCTAACATAACAACCTCCAGTTCTTCTTCTTCTGGTTCTTCTATCATGCTAGGCACCTGGCGCTGATTCACCACCCGGATGCTAAGAGCTCCATCAGGCGGGACTGCTAGTGAGCTTGCCAGTTTTGCCAGTGCATCAGCTTGTGCATTTTCTCCCCTAGCAACATGGCCTATCTCAATAAGGTAGAATCGCTCCATGAGCCGCTTCGCTTTAGCATGGTAAGGGAGCAGCTCAGGCTTTTGGACATCAAACTGCCCCTGGACTTGCTTGACGACTAGTAACGAATCGCCAAACACTTGCAGCATTTTAATCTCCGTTTGCAAAGCGACTTGGAGACCGATGATCATAGCCTCATACTCTGCCTCATTATTTATGCAGGGTTTATTGATAGAACAAGATGTATGCAATACTTCTCCCTCCGAGCATTTAAGGACGATGCCGGCCCCTGCCCGTACTTTGGTATGTCCGGACGGGGTTGTTTCTGTTCTCGAAGCTCCATCAAAGTGCAGCTGCCATGCGATATGTTGGACTTGGTCCACCTTCAGTGTTTCATCTTCAGGCAACTCTGTAGCCAATCGGGTGTCTTCGGGCACAGGATGTGCTGCAAAGAATTCGGCCACGGCTTGACCCTTAACGGCCTTCTGCGGTACGTAGGTGATATCAAATTCCATTAGTAGTATGGCCCACTTGCCGAGACGTCCCTTCAGGACCGGCTGGGAGAGAATGTGTTTAACTGGGTCGGCCTTGGAGATCAAGCTCACTTCGTGGGAGAGCATGTAATGCCTCAGATTCTTGACTGCGAAGACCAAGGCGAGACAGACCTTCTCAATCGGGGTGTATTTTGCTTCTACCCTCACTAGCCTTCGGCTAAGATAGTAGAGAGCCTACTCTTTTCCCCCATCATTGTTCGGGGCGAGCATTGCCCCCAGTGAACATTCAGTGGCGGCTATGTACAGAATAAGCGGCCTACCCTTGACAGGTGCCCCTAGCACGGGCGGGGTCTTCAAGTAATCTTTCAACCGATCGAAGGCCCTCTGGCATTCTTGGTTCCAGTCAAAAGGTGCATTTTTCATCATTAACTTGTGAAATGGCTGACAACGCCCTAACAAATTGGAGATAAATCTTCGGATGTAAGCCAGTCGGCCTTGCAGGGATCTCAACTCTCCCAGATCCTTCGGAGGAGGTAGCTCCTGAATGGCTCTTATTTTAAAATGGTCGACCTCAATCCCTCTATGTCGGACGATGAAGCCGAAAAACTTCCCACTGGAGACGCCGAAGGCACACTTCATCAGGTTCATTTTCAGCTCATACTGTCGGAGACTTTCAAACATGACCCTGAGGTCCTTCAGGTGATCTTCTCTTTTCTTTGACTTGATGACCAAATCGTCAATGTAGCATTCGACTTTGTTGTATAGCAGCTCGTCGAATATGTTGGTCATCGCCCGCTGGTAAGTAGCGCCGGCATTCTTGAGGCCGAAGGGCATTCTTTTGTAGTGGAATATCCCTTTGGGTGACTGGAAGGCCGTATGAATATGGTCGTGCTCAACTATCCAGATTTGGTTATAGCCGGACGATCCGTCCATGAAGGACAAGGCCTCGTGGCCAGTAGTTGCATCAATCATGACTTCAGTGATGGGCACCGGGAAATCATCTTTCGGGCAGGCTTTATTTAGGTCGCGGAAGTCCACGCAAATTCTGATCTGTCCATTCTTCTTCTTCACCGGCACAATGTTGGCCAGCCAAGTGGTATACTGGTTTTCAGCTACAAAATCAACGTCTATGAGCTTGTCGACTTCTTTGCAAATTTGGTTTATCAATTCCGACCTCATGCGCCGGGGAGACTGCTTCACCGGTTCCACCTTGGGATCGATGGCCAGAATATGTTGGGTCACAACGGGACTTAGGATGGGCATCTCCTTGTGGTTCCAGGAAAAATAGTCCCAGAATTCTTGCAGTAACTTAATATATTGTTCCCTCTCCTGTGAGAAAGAAGGGCACTTAGAAAGGTCGGCCTGGGGTCGCCCTTCGTGCCCAAGTTAATCTCAATAAGTTCATCTACCGTGGCCTGGCCGCCATCTTCAATTTTTGGCGGTGCTGGCAACAGGTCGATGAAGTCCTGATCTTCGCCATCTTCTGCTTCGAGGACACCATAGGTGTCACCCTGCTCAGCCTCCTCAGGCAATGAGGCTTCGCTGGTATCCCCGACCCCCGGGCTCGTGGGCCGAGGCTTCGAGTGGTCCTCTTGTGCGGGGAAATAGAGGATTTCTCCGGGATCTTCTTGGTAACTATCATAGATGGCTCCTGCGGGAGCCGAGGTGATTGATTGCCACACTCGGGACTGTTCCACTGTCGGCGGCCGGGGTAGTTCATTCTCAACTATATCTTCAAAAATCTGGTGCCGAACTGACACCATGTAAACACTTCTTTCATGGCCGCCTGCCGCATGGGGGCGTGGTGGAGCCACCACATAATCTCCCATTCTGAGCTCATCTCTCTCAATCAGGTCTTGAGCAATATCCTTGAAGACGTAGCAGTCTTCGATAGAGTGGCCTAGTATTTGGTGATAAGGGCAGAACAAGGGGTCACCACTTTTGCGAGCATCTTGCAGCCTCTTGGATCTGGGGAGGGAGACCTTGCCATAGTAGCAAGCCCACTCAAAAATTCCTCAGGTTTTATTCCTCGGGAAAGAGTAGGGTCTCTACATCCTCTCCCGCAGCGTAGGGTTCCGCTCGGCCGACCGTCTGGCCAGGGAAATAGCCACATCCTCAGCCTCCCTCTTCAGGTGCATGGGGGCATTCGGGACGGTGCTCAGGGACTGGTGCGTGCTGATGCTCTGTTGGCGGAGGATGCCCCTGGTGAGGTCGGACAAGAGTGCAGTCACTTTGGCCAAGCGAGCCTTCAGCATTTCAATTTCTTGCTGTTGTTGATAGCATAGGGCGAATAGGGTAGAGTCGCACTGAGGGAGGCCCGGGGTCTGGCTTGCTTCCCCATCCTTTGCATAAGTATCAGACAAGGGCAATGGCGCACCACTGCTGCAGTCGTTCGGGGTTGGTCCTTCAGTGGAGGACGGGGCGTTCTCCTTGCTCCTGTACGGAGGTGGATTCCATAGGAATACCTCTTCATCCTGCTCTTCATTAGCCGACGGCTTGAGGCGCAGGCGACCTTCAACTTCTTGTGGAGCTGCGGCGCCTGTGAGGCTATCGCCACCCGATGCCAAGACTGATATCATGTCGGCCTTGTAGGAGTCTTCTAGTGAAAAACCTAATCTTGGATGCCGGATGATTTGCAGCAATCTCCGGTCCAGGTTTGGTGGGTTCCATATCTTTTTGAACATGTCCTTCTGACTGGAGAGTTGGCAGAAGGGGATCCCTTATTTTCTGGTCATTCTGGATACACGGCCGGTTATATCAAGCAGTCCCGTGATCGGGACGAGTGGGTCATGCAGTTCGTTAGGGAGTTTACAATCATCGTCCCCTCGAACCGGGTGCTCATCAGCTAATAGAAAATAGTAGACCGTCCTCCGGGGTTAGGCACCTCAAAGGTCTTCAATGGTTTGACCACTTGGTAGTCAGCTTCTGCGAGAGGCTTGATGATCCCGAGCGGGACCCTGATGTCTTCCAGCAAGTCTTCGAGGTGTGGCAACCCCGGTGCAGGGTAGATGGAAAGGGGAGTGGCTTTGAATACTCCTTCTGCCCCATAAATAAATGACACTTGACGGGGAGCCACATAGCCTGGCGGCGGTGGAGGGAACCAGCTATCAGGCTCCGCCTTCTTCTTTCCCTTGTCTAGGGTGACTTGGGAAGCTTGCTTCGGCTTCTCTAGATACAAATTGGCGTCTGAGAGATGACATTCGAACACCTCAAAAGGGTGGAGGTCAGCAAAGATCCTCTCCTCCTTCCCGTTGCCAGGGTACTTGATGCATTGATGCAGCGTAGACGGCACTACCATGTTTTGGTGCAGCCAAGGCTGACCGAGCAATGCTTTGTAGGAGGTGCTAGAGTTAATCACATGAAACTGGACCTTAGTTGTGAAATCATCGAGAGAGAGGATAAACTCTGCAATTCCCATGGGGACCTCGCACTTTTGGTTGAAGCCAGCAATCTTAACATTCTTGACCTCGATCAAGTGTACATCAAAGTAATGTTTTTGGTATATCCGGTAGGGGAGTATGTTCACTGCCGCCCAGGGGTCAATCAATACTCTGTTGATGGGATGCCCATTCAGTTGCCCCCTCATGTAGGGTGGTCTGTTGTGACTGCAGGTAGGTAGGAGCATATCTTCTTCTGTAAAAGCCACAGTTGCCTCGGGTGACATTTCTGCAAGGCAGGCTTCCACATATGCTGGTGTCTGGAGCACTGCGATGATGGCCCGCCATGTCTCTTCATCTAGGGACAGGATCTCCCAGATGGTGAACCTGGCTGGGATCTTCTTTAGGTGCTTGACTATTCTATTGCTAGCTCGGACTTCGAGCAACTTCGTCTCTTCGGCTCTACCGCGCCCACCCCCAGTCTGGGCCTAGGGAGCCGACTCAGCGGGTGTTTCCTCCACCGGGTCAAGTATCACTTGAGCTTGCAGAGCCTATTGGGTCACTTCCTTCTCTTGCATGAACTCGGCAAGGTTTGGGATGTTGTCTGGTTCTCCCCTTGACCGAGAAGGGATTGCTACCAGCGGGATCGAGAGGCTACTTGCTTCTTTGGTCTGCTGGGACTCGCGGGGGCATGACTGTCTTTTTCCTTGAGTCGTTAGAAACTCAATAAATGAAGGGATATTCTGGCCGACCGGCTCTCCGGGGTAGAGACCCGAGGGAGGGGGAATCTCCATGCCTTGGACCCTAGGTTCAGGGATATGATATGGTTGTTCTCCCCTGAGCAAGATGTTATGGTTGGCCTGAGGAGGGCGTCCCCACTTCCTTACCGACCTAGTGGCATGCTGGGAGGTGGATGCTTCGACCTGATTCACTTCTGACGGCTCAACGGGGGACTCTTGCTCTTCTTCTCCCAGGGAGAGGGCAGTGTCAAATAATGCTGAGAGGGTGTTGCAAGAAAGAACAACGCCGCTCTTCTTCTTGTTCCTGGGCCCTCTCTGCTTCTTTTTCTTCTTTTCTTCAGTGACTGGGAACTGGCCTTGGGGAGGTTCACCCCATAAGAGAGGCTCTTCCTTCGCCTCAGCTTCTACCCCTAGAGCTAGTTCAAGTGACTCGAATTCCTTCCAGGGGACATACTCCTTCTGCTCCACAGGCTGGATTTCATGATGTTCATAATCTTCGAGCCCATCAATAATGGCCTGGAGTCTTTCCACCGCAGGACTGGTTCCTTTGAGTACCCGCATCGAGATGTGCCTTTTCTTATTGTGAGTGGGGCGCCTTATGACTAGCTGGGGGGCTGTGTCATGCCAAACAGGCATCACTGGTGGCGGTGCTGGTCGGGGCGTGACATCCCTTATGTGAACCTCCGGCTCGGGCCAGAAAGCTTGTCTTCTTTATCTATTCCTCGCTGGCGCAGCTTGCCAACCTCCTTGATCTTGAGCCGGCGCCATGACAATGACTTCATAAGTGGCCTTTGTGCTGGCCTCCACCCATTCTTCAGGTAGCTGCTGGTATAGAGACACCATGTTGACACTAGTTCCGACGCTCGGCATCTCGTGCGGCTGCGAAGGATCTATCTTGTGCTCCCCCATATCTAGTTCTCCCTTCCTGATCAAGGATTCAATGACATCCTTGAAGATGTAACATTCTTTGATAGTGTGTCCCAACATCTAGTGGTACAGGCAGAAACGAGGATCATCCTTCTTCTTTATGTCACCAGGCCTCTTCGATTCTGACAGCGTGATTTTTTTGTATCTGGTGGCCCATTCAAACAAGATCCGGGACTTATCTCGAGGAAATGAGTACAACATACTCCTCATCTTCTCCCGCAGGGAAGGACCTTACCGCCGCTCAGTAGACCTAGCTGGAGGAGGATTGGCTGTCTCCTTGGATTTCTCTGTCTGTTTCCCAAAAGCTTCGAAGTCCAATGTGTGGACTTCTGGCGGTATCGGTCTCTTTTTGGCCTGCCTGGCCCTCTGGCTCGAGGCAACTGGAGTAAAGGAGTATCGAGCAAGGAACGCCTCGATCTCTGCTACTATGTTGTTTAGACAGTCAAATGATCGCACCTCAGCGCCGATCATCCTTTCAAGGATTTCCTTTTTTAGGTTCTGTTTACAAATTTGCACTGCATCCTCCTGATGCGGGGGATGTCTACATCTCATGCTAAGATTTCTCCACCTCTTTATGTAGTCGAGAGCCGACTCATCATTTCTTTGTCTCGTGGCGTAGAGTTCTGCCATGGTTACTTCTCGCTCAACTATATAGAACCTTTCTTTGAATTTCTTCTACATGTCGGGTCAGTCTTCAATGGACCCGGCGGGCAGGCTCGAATACCACTCAAAAGCAAGCCCGGTAAGTGTCAAGCCGAAGAATTTTAGGAGGTAGGCCTCATCTGCAGCCAGGTCCCCCATAACATTCACATAGTAGGCAATGTGCTCCCTGGGAGACCCTTGCCCATTAAACATCTTAAATTTCGGCGACTTGGTGATGCCGACCAACAATCTCCTGGCAGCATAGTGTGCCGGGTAGGGTACCCGATACACATCAAAGGGTGTGTGATCACTATCGCTCCTTTCTGCTAGCTTCATGTCTATCATCTTCTCCAGCATCAGTCTGTTCACCGTCGTCGGGTCCATCGAGTTCGGGTAGAAATGAGCCGATTGCGCAAGTGGTGTTGTTAATACTATCGCCTGAGGTGAAATGGTGGATCCCTGGAACGGCGGGTCCTGGGGTGAAGCCAGAGTTGTATGCTGCGGCTGGTGCAGGGGTATGCGCCCGGTGTAGTTGGGGATCGGTGGAGACACCGTCACCTGTGGAGAAGCTTCTGAGGCTTGACCGTTGCCCCCAGGGATCTCTGGTAATGTTTCGGTTTACCCGGATGTCGAGGGCTGGGCAACTCTGTCGGCCAGCTGCTTCTTTAACAACTCGAGCTCCCTTTGATATTGCTGCATCATAAGTAATACAGCTGGGTCACTCATGGAGAGTCTAGGGGTGCCCCCTCTTTCTTCAGCTAGCGTCTCCTCGGACGACGTGTATGGTCCTCCCGTGGTGCCTTCAGTAATGACATTGGCAGCCAGGGCCATTGACGACTCCCCATAGTCAGTTTCTTCAGTGTGGGCTCACGTCTTCTCAGTTTCTACTTTCCCTCTTCTAGTGAGAGGTCCTGGCCTTGCTGCAAGTCTGGCCATTTCCTCAGGCTCAGTCGGTAAGGCCCCGTACCAGCCAAATACCCCTGCCATGTTGCAAGTATAGACCCTTAGGTCTCTGCCTCTTCTTGCCGTTCTTCCCGACGGCCTACCTGGGAAGACCAATCTGTCAAATACCGACCCCCACGGCCTCACCTCTCCCCTCAGCGGGGACTGATAGTGCTCCTCGGAGCAGTTCCTCGACTCGGCACTAGGCGCGGGTCGGATTTCTTCTTCTTCAAATGCGGAGGCCACTGCCCCCAGCAGTCTCTGGTGACCTAGGGGAGTGCTCCCTGGGCCCCGCAAGTAGTTTCTCATGGCCTGCTCCATTCCTTCCCAGTCTCGATCAGGAGGAGAGGCGGGTGATACTGCTGTTGATAGAAACGGGCATGTGGGCTACAGGCTCCGCACGGGCAGCCTGATGGTGACATCGGTGGTGTCGACGGCAGGTGTTCTCCAGCGGGGCCAGTGTGACCAATGCCAGTTGGTAGATGGGGGCCGATGTCTTGACCCGGTATGCCTGTTGAGCCCTTGTCGGGCGAAAGGTGTTGGGCCCTACTCGGGTTGGTGAACTGCCCTGGGCTACTTTGGGAACCCATGCCCGTTTGCCCTTGGTCGGCCTAGGGGCCGGTTGGTGCTGTGGAACTGTGGCTGGAGATGCGGGCGTCATACTGCCCTTCATCTTCTCCAGTGGATGGAAAGAGTTGCGCATTGGTACAGTGGGTATGATGCGATCCAGGATCACCTCGGAGCATTGCCCGGAAAGATGCACCCGGAAAGTTCCGACGACAGCAGACTTGCCGGTGCTGGAGACCCTACCTCGGGGTGATGCAGTGGCATGGCTCCTCCGGAGCCTTCTCTGGTGGGAAGCCGAGCCTGGGCATGACGGGCCGACATTCTGGTGCACATGGTGCACATTGCAGCCCAACGTCTTCACGGGGATAGTCTTGGGGGATTCGGCCATTGGTCGGCCGGTAGCAGCTTTGGTGGCCCCCTGGATGGAGGCGTTGCTTTCGATCCCGTCAGACGCCTCGACGTCCAATAGGTTCGCGAAGGCCACTCCCAAAAAGTTGTGGAAGCCAACTGAAGGAGGGAAGCTCCCAAAGGAATGAGGGACGGCCAAGTAGCCATTCCACGCGTGGCTCTCGACGGGTTACCGGCCGAAAGTGAGCGCCATCCCGACGTCCGTAACGTAACCTACATTTGCAAATTAGGGAATTAGTATTACAAGAAGGGGGCCGTGGAGCCCTTAATTCCGATAGAGAGATGAAGGGTGATCCGGTCCCACCGGGCGTGCCAGACTTGTGGACGCACTTCTTATTTAACAAATTGTTTTGGTCCGTTTGTTGGTTTATTAAGTGCGTGGGTGTGCCAGTCATGAAGTGATGATTTATTTAGGCCCCGAAGAGCCACGGGCGCGCTCGATATGACTCAGTCAGGCGATTGTGTGGTTCGTGTCAGGACTGAGACCCGTTATGCCATAAAGGTCACAACACCATTTATATCCCCTCAGCGAGGGGAATACCCTTGATTAATTGCCGGAAATAAGGGCTCCATGGTCGAAGGAAATACTAATTAATACAGGAATAAAAAGGTAGCCGTGCTATGCAGTGAGCCCGTGGTGAGGGCATGAACATTCAGATTATGTCGGTCACCGATGGACCATTCCATGTTTGAACAGAAGTCCGTACAAAAAAATAAGATGGTGACGGGGGATGAATCCATGCAAATGTCTGTCAGGAGGTGGCAATTTTAATGCAAAAAAGGGGGGGAAATCAGATCCCGATGAGAGAGGGGACCCTGATGAGATATTGGCCCAAGGCAGGGTCGTGCGATGACCATAACGAGAGAGGTGACTCCCGAGGGTGAAGCTCGGCCTACGAGGGCATCATTAATATTCCTGAGTTCGGAATCCAAGAAGGAGAGACGAGGACCCTGTCGTTATGTTCGTGAGTTTCCTTGAGTGACGTGTATCATTATCGGTCATGTATTAGCATTGCTCATTTTTGTTATCTTCTCTTCGCTCATTATTTGATTGGAACTACCCCCCCCCCTTTTGTTTTTTATCATGATTATTATTGTTTATTGTTCCTTTTATTATATTTTTTATTATACATGTATATTTATTGAAGGGATGATGGAGTGTACCGCTGGAGGATTAGGAAATGTGTCGCTGGAGAGCTGAGAGCGTGCCGCTGGGGAATTAGCAAGTGTACCGCTGGAGGGTTAGGGAGTGTACCGCTAGGGGATTAGCAAGTGTACCGCTGGAGGGGTTAAGAAGTGTACCGCTAGGGAGAAGGAGGGTGTACCACTGGAGGTTGAAAGGTGCACACTAGAGGGTTGAAAGGTGTGGGCAGTGTACCGCTGGGGAGGTGTACTGCTCAGAAGGCAAAGGAAAGCGTACCACTAGGGGATCTAGGAGTGTGCCGTTGAAGGCAAAAAAAGGGGGGAGAACTGAGGCGTACCACTGGAGGCAGGTGGGGGATGAAACCAAGCAAAGTGTGCCGCTCAAGGAGTGGGCCAGGGTTCAAGAGAGGGTCCCTTGTCCAGATCATGTCTGATAGAGAGTCTCAGATGGTTAGACTTTCAATTCCCTGTCATAAGGTTGAGTCCCAAGTCATGTTCAGCAGTGCAGTCCTTGGAGTCTTACTCAGCCAGTTCCTGGAGCTTCAACTAGTTTTCTTGGCTGATTAGGATGTTTTACTGTTCTTGGTTTCATTCGTTTGTTCCTTCCCTTTCATCTTTTAATTTGTTGTTATTTCTGACAAAAATTCGGCAGCATCTCCCCCTGACCCGGATGGTAAGGGAATAACAAGGAACATGCCCACAAGGAGTGACATGAACCAACAACTGAGGTGTATGCCTAAGGAGGCACCTTTGGGGAAACTTCAGAAAACTTGGAGAAAACGCCGGGAAACCAGTAGGCTGATACAAGCCACGAATGCACCGGAGGAGTGACAATCAAGGTGTGCCACTGAGGCAGCCTAAGAGTGTGCCGCTAAGCAGACCAATAGTGGAGGTGTGCCACTGAACATGCGCGTAGGGGGAGTGTACCACTGAAGCAGCCAAGGAGAGTGTGCCGTTGGGCGGCCAAGGAAGGTGTGCCGCTGGGCAAATACAGGGAAGGTCGTTCCGCCAGATGGACAAATGGGAGGGGTGTGCCACTGGAGGGGCCTGAGTGGTAGGATGACTAGGAGCTTGAATGTATGTATGATGTGGTCTCTGAAGGAGGGGCAAAGGAGCCTCCTGAGCAGTAGATGAGTTCTAACGGCCAGGCAGGGATGGAGGGTGCTAACTAGCCCATAGATAGAGGGAGTGGGGTAACACTCACACCATTAAGACTGTCAAACAGGAAGGGAGGCAACCCTGCACTGCCGGGCCAAGAATACCACACGTGGAACCAAGCCAACCGATCGCATGAGGGGTAATCAGAACACAACCAGAAGACCGGAGAGAAAAAATACCAAATCACAACTTAGCGGTGAGGGGAAGACAACGAAGACAACAAAAGATAGAGCCCAAGGACACTTTTATTCATGATCAGAACTGCAAAAAGACAAAGGGGCCAAGATTCGGGGCCAGCTACATCACGTTGTACAATAGAAGAGCATGGAGAGGGAAGAGACAGTCGAGAAGCAAAAAGAAGGGAACAACACAAGACAGTAATGGGGAGAGTTGGAACAAGGGAGGATGCTTCCCTTCACCCCGTTCCTTCTCTTCCCTATACAGGTGGCTCACTCTCTCTCAATCTCCCCACTATCTTCTACCTTCTTCTTCCTTCCTCTTCTTCTCTACGGTGCTGCTCTCTTCGAATGGGTGCCTTCGCATGCCTCTCCCTTTTTTCTCTTCATGAGAGCCCTTTTATACGTGGGCCGTTGACGGGGAAGCCTCATGATGGCACTGCCATCCGAGGTTGACCCGAGTCCCATCTTCGTCAGGTAGAAGTGCCATGGCCGAATCACGGGGTGACACGATGGCAGGGCATTAGCTGGCGTCGAGGTGGCCAAGCTGCGCGCCAAGGGTCTCACATATTGACCGTTGTGCCTCTTGCCAGTCTGTACCGTTCTGGCGGTTGCAACGCTCTGCCGCTGGGGGGGCATGAAGGCTTGCCGGGAGCGTGCCGCTGAGGGCTTAGATAGTGTGCCGCTGGAGGCCAGGAAGGCTGTGCCGCTGAGAAAGTGTTGGGGCTGTGCCGCTGGAGGCTTGGACCGTGCCGTTGTAGGAGCAACGGGCGCGCCGCTGAAGGGCAATTGGGGTGTGCCGCTGAAGGCTTGGACTGTGCCGTTGGATGAGCAACGGGCGTGCCGCTGAAGGGCAACTGGGGTGTGCCGCTAAAGGCCGCTTGGAGGGTGCCGTTGAAAGGGGCACCGGCTCTGGCTTCAGGAACTCACAGTCGTGCATTCTTTGGGATATTTCTTCACCGTTAGGGACCCGAGGGTGGGTCCATAGCAGTGTATCAATTCAGGAGGTATCCTATGTTTTCCTTGTCATTTAATGCGCCCGTGCAAATGTGAGGATTTGCCAGACGGTAGTATTCTCACGGAGCCCTGGATAGCCAGTCTCCCCGGGTCTTCTCTTTTAGACTTTGACATTAATGCGGGGGCTTGGCGGAACACATGTACGTGCAATTTTATACGTCCACAACAGTATGACTGGATGAATGGACTCTTTCACCTATGCTCTGGATGATCTTTCTACCCACATGGCCACTCTCTATGCCAGCCACGAGGATAACCGCGAAGCCTTCTGAATCAACAATCGTGCCCTTCTTAGCATCCGTAGACAGCTTTATCATCACGATGATCTTCTACATAGAATTGAGGACCGTCTTCTTCCTCCTCCACCTCCTGCTCCTGCTCCTCCTGCAGCAGGCTCCAGCGAAGATAACGGTGCTTCGGATGATAATGCTCACGAGGGACTCCGGATCACCCCGCTCCTTAGTTGTCCTTGTGTTTCTGACGTGTCACTTGTGTCCACAAGTCCTGTAACCCACTCCCTATTTTGATGATGCCAAAAAGGGAGAAGTAGTTATGTCAGGTCTTATATATGTTATGCATTTTGTTTGTTTGCTTGAATGCTTGAGTCATTGTGAGTTGAGTCTTTGTGAGTCCTTTGCATCTTGTTAGCTTGCATTTCGTGCCTTGCATTTTGTGAGTCATGTTGAAAGCCTCTATAGTGTGTCAATCCTTGTATTAGATCAATGCACTGAAATGAATTGATGAAATGCACTTGGTATTGGCCACCTACTAGAACTACTTGTTCTATTTCATATCAATATCTGGGCATATATGAATGATTCAAATGAATTGTTTCTTGGTTGACACGTCTATCCTCTTTTCTACACGTGTTTTGTCATCATCAAAAAGGGAGAGATTGTTGAGTCTCCTTAAATGATTTTGATGATAACAAAACTCAGAGTTAAGGTTTTATCACGGTCCGTGTCAATGGATTCAAAACATGAGTCAAGGGGGTTTAAATTTGAGTTTAAGTATCCCGTGGAAAGCTCATAAGTTCTATTTGAATCAATGTTTTTCAAATTGAGTTTATTAAGTCAAAACAAACCCCAAAATGCATGAAACAATCATTCGCTTAAAGCCATTGTCATTTTGATATATTTCATTGGGCTAACAATTCAATTTTACAGGACTGGGTCATTTCGGTCGACCAACACCCTAGGGCTGGTCGACCATAATTTCCAGAAATGAAAAATTCCCAATCTTGAAGGTTTCATTCGACGAATGGACAGTGGCCGGTCGACCAGAATTTCCAGAAATGAAAAATTCCCAATCTTGCAGGTTTCGGTCGACCGCTCCAGTGCCTCTGGTCAACCGACCCTTTCGAAGCCCCTTTTGTTGACCTTCCAATCCAAGCACATGGAGAGATTCTCTCCCCCATTTGTTTAAGCACATTGCCCTTAATCAAAGAGCGATTTGTGGATCTGGTCTGGGACTTTTCTTTTGACCTTCCATGATCTATAAAAGATCTCATTGGGGTCATAAACCCTAAGGCTTTTCAAGGAAGAACAAGGGGAGGCCATCAAGGAAGAGGGTGCTGGTAGTGTAGCCGTGAACAGTGATCCGTGGGGAACTCTTCATCCAGGAGCTGAAGTTTTCAAGGGCAAATCTGCATCCAAATCAAGTGGAGATCGAGCTGGGAGGAAGCTTCATCCTATACCACCTTCATCCATTAAGGGGGAGCGTGTTTTGTGTCACGCCCCGAGCGCGGAAGGAACTCAGAGACGCGTGACGAGTTTATACCGATCATGTCAATCAGAGTGTCAGTGTATTCAACACAAAGACAGAGTGCGCAAAATTAAAGATAACCAATCCTTTATTCAATCATAACCTCAAAAGTACTTCAATTACAATCCACTTAATGAAAGTGCTAAGACTCAATAAAGGGAAAAGTACAACGATTGACTCAAAAATATAGAAAGATAAGACTAGTAGACGCTTGGGTAGACGGTTAGCACTAATCTCTTCACTCTTGACCTTCCCCATCCGATTGAGTCTCGACATCGAGCTTACCTGAAAAATAGGGGAAAACACTGAATGAGCGAACGCTCAGTAGGAATTATATCTCAAGAGCTAGCTTACTTTAAGTAAATTACATGTTACATGAATGTAATAAAGCTATGCATGTTTGTGTAAAACGACAAGAGAGAGAGTATAACAAGAGATAATTGAGTGAACTAGCATGTCTTTCAGGAACTTATACCAATAAATGTCAAGATATTCAAGCAAGTACATTCGTCATGTCATGTCGGGAATTGGCTATCACGTTTCAAACAAGTATATAAATTCCCTTTCCGGGTCACGCAAGTCATGTCATGTCAAGTCGAGTATGAGATTGTGGAATGTCTAATCAAGCTAGTCATACACTTCGGTACAATGCCATACCGTGATCATTACAAATCCCATGGGCACTAGTACTTTCGGGTGCTCCTCCCTGGACCAGATCGGGCCCTATATGCGCAGGCATTGATCATGTATTTTTCGACATCCACTAAAGTTATAGCCAATATGGAGTTTCAAGGAATAAACTTGTATAACTTTAAGGTAGATCTTGTTGGAATAGCATTTCAAGGATTTGAACATGTGGTATAATGATGATAATAACGGTATAATCACGATTAACGATAAAACTAGGTGGAATCGGCTCCCTATCTTGGGTGCCATGACAATAAGAGTAAGCGCCCACATGAACATGGTCGCTTGTTCTTGTACATGATAAGGTAGATAGAATTAGTGTACACAAGTAGGGCACACTATTCTTAAATGATATAAATGGTATGGATTACCCATTCCATTATTTCAAGAATATTCTCATGACATACAAATAGCATGTCGTTAGGGCCGGTATACCATATTTCTTTAGAGTGACATGGCAAGTAAGTAGTGTCATGGGTTTTAAGGGTACAACCAGCTCGGCTGCTTTGAGGGAATCCAAAGCTAGCGAAGTCTTATGGAGGTCTCTATGATAAAGTCATCGGTACAAAGGAACGGAGTGTCCCATGGAGAGTTCATCTATCACCGAGAAATAGGGGGTAATCGAGAAAACATCATGAAAATGCGGGGCTATATTCACGGAATGGAATATAGTGCCAATACACATAACCCATTGTCAAAGGGTTACTTAAAAACACGGAAATCAGAAAGTCAGAACTATAAGTCAATTGACGTCTGACTTTGAGTCTTCATTTTTGTAATTGACGCCCTTGTTTGGGTCGTCATTTCAATAAATGACGAATGTACGTTCAGTCGTTTCAGATTTTTGTTGCTAATAAATTCTAAATTTTGGTTATTTATGTAAATGGCGACTTAGCTCAAGTCTTCAATTTATTAAACCGCGCCCTAGTCAGGGGCGTCATATATCAAAAACATGGCAGGGTTCACGTCGTCAATTCCAATATCCAGGTAAGATATATCAAAATTTCACGTTTTATCACTAAGTCGCGCCCATGTATACGCCGTCCATTTAATTGCCGACCTAAGCCAGGTCGCTATTTATTTGTCATACGATTTGCACCGGGTAGGTACAATCACAGACACACGATTTTTGGAGTATGTCTGATTAAGAATCTACAGAGATTAACAGATAGAGGAAAATAACAGGAATTTATGGACATGATCATGCATTAAATTAGAGCTCAGGGTTCAAAGGTATTAAATTTTAAACATGTATTATTTATTAATTAACTGCCAAATTGACGACTGTTACGAAGGGCGTTAAATAAAAATAACGCCTGCATCTAGGGCATCATTTAATGAAATTACAAAAACTCGATCAAGCACTTCTTACAGACCTATATGCATGCTTATAGCTAACTAATTACTGAGTTTTGCTAAGTCTTGAGAAAACCTACCTTGATTGATGATTTGAGTGACGAACGATGAAGAATTGATGAAGAATAAATAACAAGATCGATACTCTGTTTTAATGCAAAACAGAGGCAGCAGGAAGAAGAATAAGGGCAACACAGCAGCCCCTTTTGTCCAACGAAATAGAGAAGCGGAGGGCTTCCCACGAACACCCAAAACCTTCAGAAGAAGAAGCTTTATGCTTCTCCATGGCAATACGTGAAGAACTATCAAAGAAGCAGAAGAGGGGCTTCCTCCTTTCACGGTTTTGGCAGCAAGAGGAAGAAGAAGAAGCAGATGAAGAACTGCTATGCTCTTTTCGCACACCACGGCCTGTGAAGAGCAACGCAGTAGCAGCAATAGGCTTTGATGAAGAAAAACCAACAGGTTGGCTCGATGGGAGGGGTATTTATAGGGTTCTGGAGACTCTATAGGGTTGGAGTTCGACTAAAACTAAGATATACACGTATCAATCTCTTTCTTAAATCAAAACTTACCTGGTGAGGACACGCGACGCTATCCCCGATGGAGCACCCGACACACTGCTACCTCCTTGTGGCTCGGCGACGGCGGCACCTTCTAGTTATCTTTTATTATGCTTTAGGCCATGTTGGGCCTAGGTTTGGTCCCTGCGTGGACACGTTATCTAGTTTCTTTCCTATTGTTATCAGGCTATGTAGGGATAATGGGCTTCTTCCTCCCTTATTGGGCCTAGCCTTGGTCCTTGGTTAGTGGGTTAGGGTTAGGGTTTGGAGAGGAGGGCGCAACCCCCCACCTAGGGTGGCTGCGCCTCCTTTCCCCTCTTGCCCCTCCTCTTTCCTTTTTGGGCCCCCCTCCTTTCCCCTTTCCTCCTCTCCCCTCTTTCCCCTTTGGGCGCCCCCCCCCCCTTGGATTCCTCCTTGATTGGAGGAGGATGGATCGCACCCCCCTGTTTGGAGGAGGGATGGCCGCCCCTACCCCCTCCCTTTTGCGCCCCCCCCTTCCCTTTGGCTTGGGTGAAAACCCTAATTCCCCTTCCCCTATAAGTAATCTTCTCCTTGTACTGATCACGGTTTAGACATAATTTGAATACAAAAAATGGATTATTGTGCAAGGCATTTGCGCCCCTCTCTCTCTCTTTCTCTTCTCCTGCGACGGGAGAACGGCGAGGTGTGACGCCTCAGCCCTCGGTGGACTCCGGGGTTCCTTCTTATCCTCATCTTCTTCCTCAACGGTTCGTGTGCGTGATTCCAGATTTCTGCCCCGACTTGTAGCAGAGCTCGCGCCCCCTTCTTGGACGAGTTTTGCCACGATCTATTTTCTGGAGATACGTCTGCGGATCAGCTTCGCGTCGGCACCGGTTTTGCATCAATCGGAGATCGGCACTGCCCGTACCGATTTTCTCCGCCGACCTGCGCCAGCACCACTTTCTCTGCTCGCCCAGCGGGGAGACCCTGATTGCGAATTTTCCCCAGGCCTCCACGCTGCGTCTTTTGCGCTGGTTTCTTCAGGGTTCGTGGATCTCCGAGTCAGCTTTCCAACGCCGCCGACGGCGTCGCGTTTCGACATCGTCACCGTCCGTGGCGGTCGATCTCGTGGGGTTGCGCCGGCGTGCCTGCACAGTCCGCCCAGCGAACCAACCCCAACTTCCAGCGGCTCCTGCGACTCGTGTCGGCATCATCTGCCGACGCCGTTTGGCCGAGGGTTACCTCTGCCAGTCAGCTCTCACCTCCAACCGGCCCGGACCTGTTCGGGCACCAGACGACCGAGTTCCGGATTTTACCGACGGCGTGCGCGGTTCTGCGACCACAGAACCAGACCTGGTTTTCGGCAGCGCCCACGGCCACCACCGGCGCATCCAGCGCGTCCCCTCTGGTCTGAGCGTTCCTCCAGCCATCAGCAACGCGTCCTCTCTGACGGTGCCTCGAACGGACATCGCATCAACCCGTGGGACCCGTCTCCGTCCAGGCGCGCGCGACACCGATTCTGCAGCATCGCGCCCGTCATCGAGTGCGGCCCGTCAACCCGTGTCCGGCAACCCGAACGTATTGTTTGTAGCCTCTTACCTCCCTGCGAGGAGTGGGCCATTATTGGGGGTTGTAATTTATTGCTCTGGTGTATCGGGTTGTTGGTCCACGGCCGGGGTTCCTTCCCCACGCCTAGGCGTGGAGGTACGCGCTCCGACTCCTCCACCTTTGCTTGCTCTTTTAGTATGTGATTGAATATGCCGCGTGAGAGAGAGTAGGCGCCTAGCTACTTTTGCCATCACCGCGGACCGTGAGTGAGAGCACCCGTCCGTTAGCACTAGCCGAGCTTCGAGCTAGGACTCGACTCCCCTTGTCTTTGGAGGTCGACTATACGCCTAGACACGTGCGCTTCCCTCCTTGGGACGGCCGAGGTCGGAGTTTCTGTTGAGAGACGTCCCTCATTCTGTGGGATATCACGGTGGTCAGCCACTTGGCGACCCTTGAGCGTGCTACTGCTGGCCTGAGTTAGAGTCTTTTGTGAGTCTTAGTCCGTGTCGGTCCCCGTCCCGCGTCAAATTTGGTATCAGAGCTTAGGGAACCAGTTTGTTCTAACAAATTGGGGTCTTAGGTCTTTTGAGTCTTTAGGTTGTCTAGGGTGCATTGAGTCTCTTAGTTCATCTAGGTAACCAACCATTGCATTGTCATTTTAGGCTTGTGTCTAGTTAGAGTTTTTATCCTTGTCTCGTTGAGTCTTGCATGTCCAGCTCCCCGCCAGCCCCATGGTGGTTCCTCGTGCCCACGTGTCAGATTGGTCATCCCTGTTGGCCCGATTCGACGCTCTTATGGCACGACCCGTGGGTGTCGGCCCTACCACTCAGTCGTCGGGAGACCCGATCCCTATACCGATGACCGAGTCGTTTCAGCGCCCTGTCATGTCCGTGGCCATCCTACCTAATGGGTTGCATACGGAGATCGACTTCATCAGTAAGGTTTCATATAATTGTGTCTCACAGGATATTGTTGAGTCTCTCTCTAAGACTGGGGAGATTGTTCTCCGTGATGGTTTAGCTTTTATCGAGTTTCAACGGTGGTTTGGCCCCGTTAAATATTTCGATGGCGCTTGGTGCAAGATCAGCACACTTGCTGGTCCATGCATCATTTTAGGGCGAACTTGGTTGGAGGAAAGAAGTGCGACCATCGACTTGGATAGGAGGACCTGCACCTTACACCCATCTCACCTTCCCGGTGAGTTTGTCTTCCATGACGGCGTTACGCCGACCACCTCCATGTCATCACCTGGGTTTGTTCCAGTGAGTTACGAGGCTGAACAGGAGTTGATTGAGGAGTACCTAACTGAGGTTGAGGAGTTAGGGAGTGATCCCCTCCACATCATAGAGGACTCCGTTTCCCCTCCCGAGAGAGAGGCTTCACCCTTAGACCCTCATATAGAGACATTCTTACCTTCCGAGGGTGAACTGGTCATTGGTGAGTCTTTAGCTAGCTGGCTAAGGGAGGGTCCGCTTCTAGATGTCTCCATTCCTCGCTATACACCCATGGGACCAGCCCTCCCAATAATACCCCTTAACTCCTTTCACACCACTTTTCGGTCCTTCTGCTTTCTTGAAAATGTGAAGGACTTCCTTAGGAGTTTAGATTATCAATGGGAGTTGACTTATATGTTGACCTTAGGGTCTGACCAACCCTATAGTCATAGCTTTACACTCCCTGCTTTGGGGTCTATTACCTCGGTCTACACCATAGGTCATATCACATCCGAGGTCCTTTTATTATTTCCCATACCCGTGGAGGTTGATTTTGTCCCCGCTTATGGTTTCACGGTCCCGAGGGAGGAACCTAGCCTTCCTTGCCTTCCTTATGAGCCTCTTGCCCCATACATGAGAGTGCCTGAAGGTGATTATCTGCACCTAGGCGAATGTCGCACATGGGCAAGTATAGTGAAGGGACCTGTCGGGAGGGGTCATCATTTCTTTGACCCTTTCGATCCCCTCCCTAGTGAGCCTCTCGACCCATATTATTTTCCCCACCTTGTCGAGGAGGTCCACTATCATACACCACCTAGGCCTTCTAGTCAACACCTCACCATGCAGGCATCCAGATGCCCGAGCTTAGGAGGCCAGGGACACATGTCTCTTCCCCATGTTTCACCATGTCCATCGTCATATAGGGGAGATGTCATGAGTAAGCTTGGGATTATTCATCCTTCTGAGTCTACCATATGTCATAGGACACATGTGCATGCTAGGTTCTACTTTGGTTGTCCAGGCCCTCCCCATGTTGTCAAGTCAGGTAGACATCATAGGCATGTTAGATCCATGTTTGGATGTCCAGGACCACCACTGCATTCACATAGGTATGAGTCAACACAGCTAGTTCGGAGTCTGCATCATCACCACCTCGAGGCCAGCAACGCACGTTACAAGGAGTTAGCTGACGCGCATAGACGCACACGTGAGTTCCGCGAGGGAGAGTACGTCATGGTCCGGGTTAGACCGGAACGGTTTCCTTCGGGAGCCGTAAAGAAGCTCCAAGACCGCGGTGCAGGACCATTCAGAGTGTTGAGGCGTATTGGGTCGAACGCGTATGTGATCGAGCTACCAGACGACTACGGGATCAGTTCCACGTTCAATGTCTCTGATCTGGTGGCTTACCGGGATCCCGCGGTGATACCCAGTGAGTTATTTGGGCCTGACCCTCCTGTTGTGAGTGACACACCTACTGAGAGTCCACCTCCTCCAGCCCCATTACATACACGCGAGCATATAGATTGCATACTGGATGAGCAGGTGACTACTACCAGGAGCGGAGCCTACCAACGCTTCTTAGTGCGTTGGAGAGGGCGCCCCGAGTCGGACAACACCTGGATTACACGTGGAGAGCTGGAGCGGATCGATCCGGACCTGCTGGAGCGGTACCTCAGCGACCGTGACCCTTACTCGACGGGGTCGAGTTCTTCCCACCCGGGGAGAATTGGTGAGGACACGCGACGCTATCCCCGATGGAGCACCCGACACACTGCTACCTCCTTGTGGCTCGGCGACGGCGGCACCTTCTAGTTATCTTTTATTATGCTTTAGGCCATGTTGGGCCTAGGTTTGGTCCCTGCGTGGACACGTTATCTAGTTTCTTTCCTATTGTTATCAGGCTATGTAGGGATAATGGGCTTCTTCCTCCCTTATTGGGCCTAGCCTTGGTCCTTGGTTAGTGGGTTAGGGTTAGGGTTTGGAGAGGAGGGCGCAACCCCCCACCTAGGGTGGCTGCGCCTCCTTTCCCCTCTTGCCCCTCCTCTTTCCTTTTTGGGCCCCCCTCCTTTCCCCTTTCCTCCTCTCCCCTCTTTCCCCTTTGGGCGCCCCCCCCCCCCTTGGATTCCTCCTTGATTGGAGGAGGATGGATCGCACCCCCCTGTTTGGAGGAGGGATGGCCGCCCCTACCCCCTCCCTTTTGCGCCCCCCCCTTCCCTTTGGCTTGGGTGAAAACCCTAATTCCCCTTCCCCTATAAGTAATCTTCTCCTTGTACTGATCACGGTTTAGACATAATTTGAATACAAAAATGGATTATTGTGCAAGGCATTTGCGCCCCTCTCTCTCTCTTTCTCTTCTCCTGCGACGGGAGAACGGCGAGGTGTGACGCCTCAGCCCTCGGTGGACTCCGGGGTTCCTTCTTATCCTCATCTTCTTCCTCAACGGTTCGTGTGCGTGATTCCAGATTTCTGCCCCGACTTGTAGCAGAGCTCGCGCCCCCTTCTTGGACGAGTTTTGCCACGATCTATTTTCTGGAGATACGTCTGCGGATCAGCTTCGCGTCGGCACCGGTTTTGCATCAATCGGAGATCGGCACTGCCCGTACCGATTTTCTCCGCCGACCTGCGCCAGCACCACTTTCTCTGCTCGCCCAGCGGGGAGACCCTGATTGCGAATTTTCCCCAGGCCTCCACGCTGCGTCTTTTGCGCTGGTTTCTTCAGGGTTCGTGGATCTCCGAGTCAGCTTTCCAACGCCGCCGACGGCGTCGCGTTTCGACATCGTCACCGTCCGTGGCGGTCGATCTCGTGGGGTTGCGCCGGCGTGCCTGCACAGTCCGCCCAGCGAACCAACCCCAACTTCCAGCGGCTCCTGCGACTCGTGTCGGAATCATCTGCCGACGCCGTTTGGCCGAGGGTTACCTCTGCCAGTCAGCTCTCACCTCCAACCGGCCCGGACCTGTTCGGGCACCAGACGACCGAGTTCCGGATTTTACCGACGGCGTGCGCGGTTCTGCGACCACAGAACCAGACCTGGTTTTCGGCAGCGCCCACGGCCACCACCGGCGCATCCAGCGCGTCCCCTCTGGTCTGAGCGTTCCTCCAGCCATCAGCAACGCGTCCTCTCTGACGGTGCCTCGAACGGACATCGCATCAACCCGTGGGACCCGTCTCCGTCCAGGCGCGCGCGACACCGATTCTGCAGCATCGCGCCCGTCATCGAGTGCGGCCCGTCAACCCGTGTCCGGCAACCCGAACGTATTGTTTGTAGCCTCTTACCTCCCTGCGAGGAGTGGGCCATTATTGGGGGTTGTAATTTATTGCTCTGGTGTATCGGGTTGTTGGTCCACGGCCGGGGTTCCTTCCCCACGCCTAGGCGTGGAGGTACGCGCTCCGACTCCTCCACCTTTGCTTGCTCTTTTAGTATGTGATTGAATATGCCGCGTGAGAGAGAGTAGGCGCCTAGCTACTTTTGCCATCACCGCGGACCGTGAGTGAGAGCACCCGTCCGTTAGCACTAGCCGAGCTTCGAGCTAGGACTCGACTCCCCTTGTCTTTGGAGGTCGACTATACGCCTAGACACGTGCGCTTCCCTCCTTGGGACGGCCGAGGTCGGAGTTTCTGTTGAGAGACGTCCCTCATTCTGTGGGATATCACGGTGGTCAGCCACTTGGCGACCCTTGAGCGTGCTACTGCTGGCCTGAGTTAGAGTCTTTTGTGAGTCTTAGTCCGTGTCGGTCCCCGTCCCGCGTCATTACCCTACATAATATCTTAGTTCGAACTGAACACTAACGGGTCCTTTTGTAATTGACGCCTCATGTTGAGGCATTTATTTGAAATTGACGCCTGTAACAACAGTCTTCAATTCTTTATTTGACGCTTGTCATAGGGGCGTCAATTCTCAAATTCGCGTCTTCACGTCAGTCTTTAATTAATTAGCGCCTTGATCAGAGGCGTTATTTTGTTTTAAGTAATTATATAAGCTAGGACTCTTATCATTAGTGGATTTATCATCTTATCCCTTTTTCATTTACCAGGGTTGCTACACCCTCCCCCACTTAGAAGAATTTGGTCCCCAAATTCAATCGTATAAATATATATACGTGGAGAGTGTAGAGTACATACCCTTTAGAATAAGTCTGGGAATCGTTTCTTCATAGACTCCTCGGTCTCCCATGTGGCTTCGTGTTCTGGGCTCTTATTCCATTGCACCTTGACCATGGGAATAACTTTATTCCTTAATGTTCGTACCTCACGATCGAGGATCTTCATGGGCTTTTGTTCATAAGTGAGATCCTTTTGAATCACCAGGTCACCATGATCAATGATATGTGACGGATCGTTCACATACTTCTTCAACATAGATATGTGGAATACATTGTGAACTTCGGACAATGGAGGTGGTAAGGCGACACGGTAAGCAACCTCGCCAACTCTTTCTAGTATCTCAAAAGGTCCGATAAATCTCGGCGTAAGCTTGCCCTTAACACCACATCTTCTTATTCCACGTCTAGATGATATCTTGAGAAATATATGATCTCCAACTTGGAATTCGAGATCTCTTCTTCTTGTGTCAGCATAAGCCTTCTGTCTAGACTAAGCAACTTGAAGTCTTTCTCTAATCAATTGAATCTTTTCAGTGGTATCCCTTACCATGTCTGGACCTAATAGTTGTTTCTCGCCAACTTCGTCCTAGCACAAAGGCCATCGGCAACTCCTTCCGTATAAATCTTCGAAAGGTGCCATTTGTATACTTGCCTGGTAGCTATTATTGTATGCAAATTCAACCAAAGGCAAGTGATCATGCCAGCTTCCACCAAAATCAATGATGCAAGCTCTAAGCATATCTTCGACTACCTGATTGGTTCTCTTGGTTTGGCCATCCGTTTGAGGATGAAAAGCTGTACTAAAGTTAAGTCTTGTTCCTAGCAAATGTTGTAGACCCTTCCAAAAGTGAGAAGTAAAACGGGGGTCTCTGTCAGACACGATTGAGACAGGTACTCCATGTAACTTGACTATCTCCTTAATGTATAATGCAGCAAGAACATCAACTGACCATCGACTCTTGATTGGTAAGAAGTGTGCCGATTTGGTCAATCGGTCGATGATAACCCATATTCCATCATGTCCTCCTTTTGATTTAGACAGACCCATAATGAAGTCCATACCAATATCCTCCCACTTCCATTTGTGAATGTCTAGAGGATGTAGCTTACTGGCAGGCTTTTGGTGTTCTGCCTTGACTTGTTGACACGTGAGACAGCGAGACACAAAGTCTGCTACTTCTCTTTTCATATTGGACCACCAGAAGGTCCTTTTCAAATCTTGGTACATTTTGGTAGACCTTGGATGAATCGTGTACCTTGATCTGTGAGCTTCATCTAAGATTTTCTTCTTTAGCTCTTGACAATCCGGTATACATGTTCTATTCCTGAATATCAATCTTCCATCCGAGACTATCTTGAAATCAGGTTGCTCTCCAATCTTGCTTTTGATTTCCACTAGTACGGGATCACTATCTTGAAGTCATTGTATTTCGGATAGCAAATCTGGCTATATGCTCATATGGGATAATGTGACACACCTACTATCCTTGTCTATACTTATATTAAGTTTAGAGAATTATTCTAGCAACTTTCACTCCTGAATCATATAATTTGCTAAAATTGCTCTTGGCTTTCGACTGAGGGCATCAGCTACAAGATTACCCTTTCCAAGATGATATTGTATAGTGAAGTCGAAGTCCTTGAGATATTCTAGCCAACGTCTTTGCCTCATATTCAATTCCTTCTGAGAGAAGAGATACTTAAGACTTTTATGGTCAGAGTATACAATAAAATGCACTCCGTATAGATAGTGTCTCCATATCTTCAGTGCAAACACTACCGCAGCCAATTCTAAGTCATGGACTGGGTAGTTCTCCTCGTGCTTCTTCAATTGGCGAGAAGAGTAGGCTATAACTTTCCCTTGTTGCATTAAAACACATCCAAGGCCATTGCCAGATGCATCGGTGTATACTTTGAATCTCTCGCCTTCAATTGGTAAAGCTAAAACCGGGGCAGTAGTTAGGTGATCTTTGAGAGCTTGGAAGCTTCTTTCACATTCTTCACTCCATTCATAACGTATCTCCTTGCACGTTAGTCTAGTGAGTGGTACGACGATCTTGGACAAATCCTTGATGAATCACCGGTAGTAGCCCGCAAGACCCAAGAAACTACCAATCTCGCTAGCATTGGTCGGTCTTTCCCAATCCTTTACAGCTTCAACCTTCGATGGATCTACGGATAAACCGTCTTTTGATATAACATGTCCTAGGAAGGACACTTCTTCTAGACAGAACTCGCATTTACTGAGCTTTGCATATAACTGATTCATCCTCAATATCTGCAATGCAATCCTCAAATGCTCCTTATGTTCCTCCTTGGTTTTGGAATAAATCAATATATCATCAATGAAAACCACTATGAATTGGTCTAGATGAGGCCTAGAAATACTATTCATCAACTGCATAAAGGTAGCAGGGGCATTTGTTAGTCTAAAAGGCATAATAACAAATTCATAGTGCCCATACCTGCTTCTGAATGCGGTCTTATAAATGTCCTCATCTTTGATCCTTAGTTGGTGATATCCTGACCTGAGATCAATCTTCGAACAATACTTGGATCCAGATATTTGATCAAATAACTCATCGATTCTCGGTAGTGGATACTTGTTCTTGATAGTGAGATGATTCAACTGTCGATAGTCGATGCATAACCTCATGGACCCATCTTTCTTCTTTACAAATAGCACAGGTGCTCCCCACGGGGAAGTGCTTGGCCTAATAAATCATTTCTTAAGAAGCTCCATCAATTGCTCCTTCAGCTCCTTGAGTTCGGCAGGGGACATTCTATAAGGTGCCTTAGAAACTGGACTAGCACTAGGGATCAAGTCAATGGTGAAGGCCACTTCTCTTTGTGGAGGTAATCCAGGTAAATCTTTCGGAAACACGTCCAAAAATTCTTGCACTACAAGGATGTCTTCTAGCTTAGTCTCCTTAGTCTCTTTAATGGTGACAAACGCAAGGAAAGATACACATCCTTTCCTTATTAGCTTGCTAGCTCGGAGAGCCGAAATATGAGGTGACTTGCTTCGACTCTTGGGGCTAGTACAGATCAATTCTGGGAATTCCTTGAAAGTAACTTTGCTATTACGGCAATCCACAGTTGCCTGATACTTGGATAACCAATCTGCTCCCAATATGACATCATAGTCTTTTAGATTTAGGCATATTAGGTTGATAGGAAAATTTCTACCCTTTACCAAGACTTCACAGTTTTGATAATGATGAGTAATATCGGTTTCGTTTCCGAGAGGAGTAGATAAAACTATTTTTATCCATTCCGGTTTCATAGGGAATGGATCAGCAAACCTCTTGGAAATAAAAGAATGTGATGCACCAGTATCAAATAAGGCATGTGCAGACTTGGAACAAACTTTCAGTGTACCTTCTACCAGTCCACCTTCTTCTTGTTCCGTCTCCTTTATAGCCTGGAGACGTGCATTCTTGGTCACCAGGCGCTTCACGTCACCGGTCTGATCATTGAGCAACGGGCAATCGGGAATCCGATGATCACGGCTCCCACAACAGAGACAAGCTCCAAGTTTTCTCCAGCATTCATCGGCCTTGTGTCCGGCCTTATCACAATGCTTACATATCACCTTAGAAGGTGTAGTGGTGATGGAGAAAGGTTTGGTCTTCTTGAACTTTTGCTCTTGGAAGGGAGTACCTTCATTACTCGGCCTCTTCTTGAAATTGGGTTTGAAAGTGCCGGAGCTAGTAACATGCTCCTTCTTGTCTCTCCCACGGATCCTATCAGATAGTTCCGTGGCATCCTCCAGTAGATGGGCTCGTCGTACCATTTCGGAATAGACTTGTATGTCCATCGGGGCCAGTTGTGTGATAAACTGGGGAATGAGTCCATTTAGAAACCTTCTAGCTTTCATTTTCTCAGTACATACTAAATGCTTAGCGTACCGTGATAACCTCAAGAATTGTGCCTCATACTCGGCCACCGACAAAGATCGTTGTTTAAGTGCGGCGAACTCGGCGGCCTTCTTCTCCAGGACTCGATCCGAAAAATATTTATTGTTGAAATGTTCAACAAACTCCTCCCAAGTAACTTGTCCTTTATCTAATGTGGCTTCTACCGACTCCCACCAGCAACGGGCGTCCCTTTCCAATTGAAACATTGCTAATAGGACCTTCTCTTGGTCCGTGCATTGCATAACTCAAAAGATACGTTCGGTCTCCCGGATCCAGTGCTCGGCGTCATCCGGATCAGTGGATCCCGTGAACTTAGGAGGGTTCATGTTCTTGAAGCTTTGGTGGAGATTTTCTGCTCCATGATGTGCACCTCCTTGTGCCACTTGTTGAACTGCCTAGGTCATGCCTTGCAGAGTGCGTTGCATGTTGCGCCACTGGGCACGTTCGGTAGCCATTGTCCTACAATTACAATAACTATATTAATATGTGATTAGGTTCAAAGGTTTGATTCTAAGTTAACTTAACCCTTGGTTCTACCCAATGTCACCGGTTAAAGGTTTAAACCTATCCTTGGACTTGGGTTTTCTAGGAATTGAATATCCTAGGCTCTGATACCACAAAAACTGTCACGCCCCGAGCGCGGAAGGAACCCGGAGTGCATGACAAGTTTATATCGATCATGTCAATCAGAGCGGTAGTGTATTCAACACAAAGACAGAGTGCGCAAAAGTAAAGATAACCCAATCCTTTATTCAATCACAACCTCAAAAGTACTTCTATTACAATCCACTTAATGAAAGTGCTAAGACTTAATAAAGGGAAAAGTACAACGATTGACTCAAAAATATAGAAAGATAAGACTAGTAGACGCTTGGGTAGACGGTTAGCACTAATCTCTTCACTCTTGACCTTCCCCATCCGATTGAGTCTCGTCATCGGACTTACCAGAAAAATAGGGAAAAACACTGAATGAGCGAACACTAAGTAGGAATTATATCTCAAGAGCTAGCTAACTTTAAGTAAATTACATGTTACATGAATGTAATAAAGCTATGCATGTTTGTGTAAAACGATAAGAGAGAGAGTATACCAAGAGATAATTGAGTAAACTAGCATGTCTTTCAGGAACTTATACCAATAAATGTCAAGATATTCAAGCAAGTACATTCGTCATGTCATGTCGGGAATTGGCTATCATGTTTCAAGCAAGTATATAAATACCCTTTCCGGGTCACGCAAGTCATGTCATGTCAAGTCGAGTATGAGATTGTGGAATGTCTAATCAAGCTAGTCATGCACTCCGGTACAATGCCATACCGTGATCATTACAACTCTCATAGGCACTAGTACTTTTGGGTGCTCCTCCCAAGACCAGATCGGGCCCTATATGCGCAGGCATTGATCATGTATTTTTCGACATCCACTAAAGTTATAGCCAATATGGAGTTTCAAGGAATAAACTTGTATAACTTTAAGGTAGATCTTGTTGGAATAGTATTTCAAGGATTTGAACATGTGATATAATGACGATAATAACGGTATAATCACGATTAACGATAAAACTAGGTGGAATCGGCTCCCTATCTTGGGTGCCATGACAATAAGAGTAAGCGCCCACATGAACATGGTCGCTTGTTCTTGTACATGATAAGGTAGATAGAATTAGTGTACACAAGTAGGGCACACTATTCTTAAATGATATAAATGGTATGGATTACCCATTCCATTATTTCAAGAATATTCTCATGACATACAAATAGCATGTCGTGAGGGCCGGTATACCATATTTCTTTAGAGTGACATGGCAAGTAAGTAGTGTCATGGGTTTTAAGGGTACAACCAGCTCGGCTGCTTTGAGGGAATCCAAAGCTAGCGAAGTCTTATGGAGGTCTCTATGATAAAGTCATCGGTACAAAGGAACGGAGTGTCCCATGGAGAGTTCATCTATCACCGAGAAATAGGGGGTAATCGAGAAAACATCATGAAAATGCGGGGCTATATTCACGGAATGGAATATAGTGCCAATACACATAACCCATTGTCAAAGGGTTACTTAAAAACACAGAAATCAGAAAGTCAGAACTATAAGTCAATTGACGTCTGACTTTGAGTCTTCATTTTTATAATTGACGCCCTTGTTTGGGTCGTCATTTCAATAAATGACGACTGTACGTTCAGTCGTTTCAGATTTTTGTTGCTAATAAATTCTAAATTTTGGTTATTTATGTAAATGGCGACTTAGCTCAAGTCTTCAATTTATTAAACCGCGCCCTAGTCAGGGGCGTCATATATCAAAAACATGGCAGGGTTCACGTCGTCAATTCCAATATCCAGGTAAGATATATCAAAATTTCACGTTTTATCACTAAGTCGCGCCCATGTATACGCCGTCCATTTAATTGCCGACCTAAGCCAGGTCGCTATTTATTTGTCATACGATTTGCACCGGGTAGGTACAATCACAGACACACGATTTTTGGAGTATGTCTGATTAAGAATCTAAAGAGATTAACAGATAGAGGAAAATAACAGGAATTTATGGACATGATCATGCATTAAATTAGAGCTCAGGGTTCAAAGGTATTAAATTTTAAACATGTATTATTTATTAATTAACTGCCAAATTGACGACTGTTACGAAGGGCGTTAAATAAAAATAACGCCTGCATCTAGGGCATCATTTAATGAAATTACAAAAACTCGATCACGCACTTCTTACAGACCTATATGCATGCTTATAGCTAACTAATTACTGAGTTTTGCTAAGTCTTGAGAAAACCTACCTTGATTGATGATTTGAGTGACGAACGATGAAGAATTGATGAAGAATAAATAACAAGATCGATACTCTGTTTTAATGCAAAACAGAGGCAGCAGGAAGAAGAATAAGGGCAACACAGCAGCCCCTTTTGTCCAACGAAATAGAGAAGTGGAGGGCTTCCCACGAACACCCAAAACCTTCAGAAGAAGAAGCTTTATGCTTCTCCATGGCAATACGTGAAGAACTATCAAAGAAGCAGAAGAGGGGCTTCCTCCTTTCACAGTTTTGGCAGCAAGAGGAAGAAGAAGAAGCATATGAAGAACTGCTATGCTCTTTTCGCACACCACGGCCTGTGAAGAGCAACGCAGTAGCAGCAATAGGCTTTGATGAAGAAAAACCAACATGTTGGCTCGATGGGAGGGGTATTTATAGGGTTCTGGAGACTCTATAGGGTTGGAGTTCGACTAAAACTAAGATATACACGTATCAATCTCTTTCTTAAATCAAAACTTACCCTACATAATATCTTAGTTCGAACCGAACACTAACGGGTCCTTTTGTAATTGACGCCTCATGTTGAGGCATTTATTTGAAATTGACGCCTGTAACAACAGTCTTCAATTCTTTATTTGACGCTTGTCATAGGGGCGTCAATTCTCAAATTCGCGTCTTCACGTCAGTCTTTAATTAATTAGCGCCTTGATCAGAGGCGTTATTTTGTTTTAAGTAATTATATAAGCTAGGACTCTTATCATTAGTGGATTTATCATCTTATCCCTTTTTCATTTACCAGGGTTGCTACACCCTCCCCCACTTAGAAGAATTTGGTCCCCAAATTCAATCGTATAAATATATATACGTGGAGAGTGTAGAGTACATACCCTTTAGAATAAGTCTGGGAATCGTTTCTTCATAGACTCCTCGGTCTCCCATGTGGCTTCGTGTTCTGGGCTCTTATTCCATTGCACCTTGACCATGGGAATAACTTTATTCCTTAATGTTCGTACCTCACGATCGAGGATCTTCATGGGCTTTTGTTCATAAGTGAGATCCTTTTGAATCACCAGGTCACCATGATCAATGATATGTGACGGATCGTTCACATACTTCTTCAACATAGATATGTGGAATACATTGTGAACTTCGGACAATGGAGGTGGTAAGGCGACACGGTAAGCAACCTCGCCAACTCTTTCTAGTATCTCAAAAGGTCCGATAAATCTCGGCGTAAGCTTGCCCTTAACACCACATCTTCTTATTCCACGTCTAGATGATATCTTGAGAAATATATGATCTCCAACTTGGAATTCGAGATCTCTTCTTCTTGTGTCAGCATAAGCCTTCTGTCTAGACTAAGCAACTTGAAGTCTTTCTCTAATCAATTGAATCTTTTCAGTGGTATCCCTTACCATGTCTGGACCTAATAGTTGTTTCTCGCCAACTTCGTCCTAGCACAAAGGCCATCGGCAACTCCTTCCGTATAAATCTTCGAAAGGTGCCATTTGTATACTTGCCTGGTAGCTATTATTGTATGCAAATTCAACCAAAGGCAAGTGATCATGCCAGCTTCCACCAAAATCAATGATGCAAGCTCTGAGCATATCTTCGACTACCTGATTGGTTCTCTTGGTTTGGCCATCCGTTTGAGGATGAAAAGCTGTACTAAAGTTAAGTCTTGTTCCTAGCAAATGTTGTAGACCCTTCCAAAAGTGAGAAGTAAAACGGGGGTCTCTGTCAGACACGATTGAGACAGGTACTCCATGTAACTTGACTATCTCCTTAATGTATAATGCAGCAAGAACATCAACTAACCATCGACTCTTGATTGGTAAGAAGTGTGCCGATTTGGTCAATCGGTCGATGATAACCCATATTCCATCATGTCCTCCTTTTGATTTAGACAGACCCATAATGAAGTCCATACCAATATCCTCCCACTTCCATTTGTGAATGTCTAGAGGATGTAGCTTACTGGCAGGCTTTTGGTGTTCTGCCTTGACTTGTTGACACGTGAGACAGCGAGACACAAAGTCTGCTACTTCTCTTTTCATATTGGACCACCAGAAGGTCCTTTTCAAATCTTGGTACATTTTGGTAGACCTTGGATGAATCGTGTACCTTGATCTGTGAGCTTCATCTAAGATTTTCTTCTTTAGCTCTTGACAATCCGGTATACATGTTCTATTCCTGAATATCAATCTTCCATCCGAGACTATCTTGAAATCAGGTTGCTCTCCAATCTTGCTTTTGATTTCCACTAGTACGGGATCACTATCTTGAAGTCCTTGTATTTCGGATAGCAAATCTGGCTATATGCTCATATGGGATAATGTGACACACCTACTATCCTTGTCTATACTTATATTAAGTTTAGAGAATTATTCTAGCAACTTTCACTCCTGAATCATATAATTTGCTAAAATTGCTCTTGGCTTTCGACTGAGGGCATCAGCTACAAGATTACCCTTTCCAAGATGATATTGTATAGTGAAGTCGAAGTCCTTGAGATATTCTAGCCAACGTCTTTGCCTCATATTCAATTCCTTCTGAGAGAAGAGATACTTAAGACTTTTATGGTCAGAGTATACAATAAAATGCACTCCGTATAGATAGTGTCTCCATATCTTCAGTGCAAACACTACCGCAGCCAATTCTAAGTCATGGACTGGGTAGTTCTCCTCGTGCTTCTTCAATTGGCGAGAAGAGTAGGCTATAACTTTCCCTTGTTGCATTAAAACACATCCAAGGCCATTGCCAGATGCATCGGTGTATACTTTGAATCTCTCGCCTTCAATTGGTAAAGCTAAAACCGGGGCAGTAGTTAGGTGATCTTTGAGAGCTTGGAAGCTTCTTTCACATTCCTCACTCCATTCATAACGTATCTCCTTGCACGTTAGTCTAGTGAGTGGTACGACGATCTTGGACAAATCCTTGATGAATCACCGGTAGTAGCCCGCAAGACCCAAGAAACTACCGATCTCGCTAGCATTGGTCGGTCTTTCCCAATCCTTTACAGCTTCAACCTTCGATGGATCTACGGATAAACCGTCTTTTGATATAACATGTCCTAGGAAGGACACTTCTTCTAGACAGAACTCGCATTTACTGAGCTTTGCATATAACTGATTCATCCTCAATATCTGCAATGCAATCCTCAAATGCTCCTTATGTTCCTCCTTGGTTTTGGAATAAATCAATATATCATCAATGAAAACCACTATGAATTGGTCTAGATGAGGCCTCGAAATACTATTCATCAACTGCATAAAGGTAGCAGGGGCATTTGTTAGTCTAAAAGGCATAATAACAAATTCATAGTGCCCATACCTGCTTCTGAATGCGGTCTTATAAATGTCCTCATCTTTGATCCTTAGTTGGTGATATCCTGACCTGAGATCAATCTTCGAACAATACTTGGATCCAGATATTTGATCAAATAACTCATCGATTCTCGGTAGTGGATACTTGTTCTTGATAGTGAGATGATTCAACTGTCGATAGTCGATGCATAACCTCATGGACCCATCTTTCTTCTTTACAAATAGCACAGGTGCTCCCCACGGGGAAGTGCTTGGCCTAATAAATCATTTCTTAAGAAGCTCCATCAATTGCTCCTTCAGCTCCTTGAGTTCGGCAGGGGACATTCTATAAGGTGCCTTAGAAACTGGACCAGCACTAGGGATCAAGTCAATGGTGAAGGCCACTTCTCTTTGTGGAGGTAATCCAGGTAAATCTTTCGGAAACACGTCCAAAAATTCTTGCACTACAAGGATGTCTTCTAGCTTAGTCTCCTTAGTCTCTTTAATGGTGACAAACGCAAGGAAAGATACACATCCTTTCCTTATTAGCTTGCTAGCTCGGAGAGCCGAAATATGAGGTGACTTGCTTCGACTCTTGGGGCTAGTACAGATCAATTCTGGGAATTCCTTGAAAGTAACTTTGCTATTACGGCAATCCACAGTTGCCTGATACTTGGATAACCAATCTGCTCCCAATATGACATCATAGTCTTTTAGATTTAGGCATATTAGGTTGATAGGAAAATTTCTACCCTTTACCAAGACTTCACAGTTTTGATAATGATGAGTAATATCGGTTTCGTTTCCGAGAGGAGTAGATAAAACTATTTTTATCCATTCCGGTTTCATAGGGAATGGATCAGCAAACCTCTTGGAAATAAAAGAATGTGATGCACCAGTATCAAATAAGGCATGTGCAGACTTGGAACAAACTTTCAGTGTACCTTCTACCAGTCCACCTTCTTCTTGTTCCGTCTCCTTTATAGCCTGGAGACGTGCATTCTTGGTCACCAGGCGCTTCACGTCACCGGTCTGATCATTGAGCAACGGGCAATCGGGAATCCGATGATCACGGCTCCCACAACGGAGACAAGCTCCAAGTTTTCTCCAGCATTCATCGGCCTTGTGTCCGGCCTTATCACAATGCTTACATATCACCTTAGAAGGTGTAGTGGTGATGGAGAAAGGTTTGGTCTTCTTGAACTTTTGCTCTTGGAAGGGAGTACCTTCATTACTCGGCCTCTTCTTGAAATTGGGTTTGAAAGTGCCGGAGCTAGTAACATGCTCCTTCTTGTCTCTCCCACGGATCCTATCAGATAGTTCCGTGGCATCCTCCAGTAGATGGGCTCGTCGTACCATTTCGGAATAGACTTGTATGTCCATCGGGGCCAGTTGTGTGATAAACTGGGGAATGAGTCCATTTAGAAACCTTCTAGCTTTCATTTTCTCAGTACATACTAAATGCTTAGCGTACCGTGATAACCTCAAGAATTGTGCCTCATACTCGGCCACCGACAAAGATCGTTGTTTAAGTGCGGCGAACTCGGCGGCCTTCTTCTCCAGGACTCGGTCCGAAAAATATTTATTGTTGAAATGTTCAACAAACTCCTCCCAAGTAACTTGTCCTTTATCTAATGTGGCTTCTACCGACTCCCACCAGCAACGGGCGTCCCTTTCCAATTGAAACATTGCTAATAGGACCTTCTCTTGGTCCGTGCATTGCATAACTCAAAAGATACGTTCGGTCTCCCGGATCCAGTGCTCGGCGTCATCCGGATCAGTGGATCCCGTGAACTTAGGAGGGTTCATGTTCTTGAAGCTTTGGTGGAGATTTTCTGCTCCATGATGTGCACCTCCTTGTGCCACTTGTTGAACTGCCTAGGTCATGCCTTGCAGAGTGCGTTGCATGTTGCGCCACTGGGCACGTTCGGTAGCCATTGTCCTACAATTACAATAACTATATTAATATGTGATTAGGTTCAAAGGTTTGATTCTAAGTTAACTTAACCCTTGGTTCTACCCAATGTCACCGGTTAAAGGTTTAAACCTATCCTTGGACTTGGGTTTTCTAGGAATTGAATATCCTAGGCTCTGATACCACAAAAACTGTCACGCCCCGAGCGCGGAAGGAACCCGGAGTGCATGACAAGTTTATATCGATCATGTCAATCAGAGCGGTAGTGTATTCAACACAAAGACAGAGTGCGCAAAAGTAAAGATAACCCAATCCTTTATTCAATCACAACCTCAAAAGTACTTCTATTACAATCCACTTAATGAAAGTGCTAAGACTTAATAAAGGGAAAAGTACAACGATTGACTCAAAAATATAGAAAGATAAGACTAGTAGACGCTTGGGTAGACGGTTAGCACTAATCTCTTCACTCTTGACCTTCCCCATCCGATTGAGTCTCGTCATCGGACTTACCAGAAAAATAGGGAAAAACACTGAATGAGCGAACACTAAGTAGGAATTATATCTCAAGAGCTAGCTAACTTTAAGTAAATTACATGTTACATGAATGTAATAAAGCTATGCATGTTTGTGTAAAACGATAAGAGAGAGAGTATACCAAGAGATAATTGAGTAAACTAGCATGTCTTTCAGGAACTTATACCAATAAATGTCAAGATATTCAAGCAAGTACATTCGTCATGTCATGTCGGGAATTGGCTATCATGATTCAAGCAAGTATATAAATACCCTTTCCGGGTCACGCAAGTCATGTCATGTCAAGTCGAGTATGAGATTGTGGAATGTCTAATCAAGCTAGTCATGCACTTCGGTACAATGCCATACCGTGATCATTACAACTCTCATAGGCACTAGTACTTTTGGGTGCTCCTCCCAAGACCAGATCGGGCCCTATATGCACAGGCATTGATCATGTATTTTTCGACATCCACTATAGTTATAGCCAATATGGAGTTTCAAGGAATAAACTTGTATAACTTTAAGGTAGATCTTGTTGGAATAGTATTTCAAGGATTTGAACATGTGATATAATGACGATAATAACGGTATAATCACGATTAACGATAAAACTAGGTGGAATCGGCTCCCTATCTTGGGTGCCATGACAATAAGAGTAAGCGCCCACATGAACATGGTCGCTTGTTCTTGTACATGATAAGGTAGATAGAATTAGTGTACACAAGTAGGGCACACTATTCTTAAATGATATAAATGGTATGGATTACCCATTCCATTATTTCAAGAATATTCTCATGACATACAAATAGCATGTCGTGAGGGCCGGTATACCATATTTCTTTAGAGTGACATGGCAAGTAAGTAGTGTCATGGGTTTTAAGGGTACAACCAGCTCGGCTGCTTTGAGGGAATCCAAAGCTAGCGAAGTCTTATGGAGGTCTCTATGATAAAGTCATCGGTACAAAGGAACGGAGTGTCCCATGGAGAGTTCATCTATCACCGAGAAATAGGGGGTAATCGAGAAAACATCATGAAAATGCGGGGCTATATTCACGGAATGGAATATAGTGCCAATACACATAACCCATTGTCAAAGGGTTACTTAAAAACACGGAAATCAGAAAGTCAGAACTATAAGTCAATTGACGTCTGACTTTGAGTCTTCATTTTTATAATTGACGCCCTTGTTTGGGTCGTCATTTCAATAAATGACGACTGTACGTTCAGTCGTTTCAGATTTTTGTTGCTAATAAATTCTAAATTTTGGTTATTTATGTAAATGGCGACTTAGCTCAAGTCTTCAATTTATTAAACCGCGCCCTAGTCAGGGGCGTCATATATCAAAAACATGGCAGGGTTCTCGTCGTCAATTCCAATATCCAGGTAAGATATATCAAAATTTCACATTTTATCACTAAGTCGCGCCCATGTATACGGCGTCCATTTAAATGACGACCTAAGCCAGGTCGCTATTTATTTGTCATACGATTTGCACCGGGTAGGTACAATCACAGACACATGATTTTTGGAGTATGTCTGATTAAGAATCTAAAGAGATGAACAGATATAGGAAAATAACAGGAATTTATGGACATGATCATGCATTAAATTAGAGCTCAAGGTTCAAAGTTATTAAATTTTGAACATGTATTATTTATTAATTAACTGGCAAATTGACGACTGTTACGAAGGGCGTTAAATAAAAATAATGCCTGCATCTAGGGCATCATTTAATGAAATTACAGAAACTCGATCAAGCACTTCTTACAGACCTATATGCATGCTTATAGCTAACTAATTACTGAGTTTTGCTAAGTCTTGAGAAAACCTACCTTGATTGATGATTTGAGTGACGAACGATGAAGAATTGATGAAGAATAAATAACAAGATCGATACTCTATATTAATGCAAAACAGAGGCAGCAGGAAGAAGAACAAGGGCAACGCAGCAGCCCCTTTTGTCCAACAAAATAGAGAAGCAGAGGGCTTCCCACGAACACCCAAAACCTTCAGAAGAAGAAGCTTTATGCTTCTCCACGGCAATACGTGAAGAACTATCAAAGAAGCAGAAGAGGGGCTTCCTCCTTTCACAGTTTTGGCAGCAAGAGGAAGAAGAAGAAGCAGATGAAGAACTGCTATGCTCTTTTCGTACACCACGACCGGATGAAGAGCAACGCAGTAGCAGCAATAGGCTTTGATGAAGAAAAACCAACAGGTTGGCTCGATGGGAGGGGTATTTATAGGGTTCTGGAGACTCTATAGGGTTGGAGTTCGACTAAAACTAAAATATACACGTATCAATCTCTTTCTTAAATCAAAACTTACCCTGGATAATATCTTAGTTCGAACCGAACACTAATGGGTCCTTTTGTAATTGATGCCTCAGGTTGGGCCGTTTATTTGAAATTGACGCTTGTAACAACAGTCTTCAATTCTTTATTTGACGATTGTCATAGGGGCGTCAATTCTCAAATTCGCGTCTTCACGTCAGTCTTCAATTAATTAGCGCCTTGATCAGAGGCGTTATTTTGTTTTAAGTAATTATATAAGCTAGGACTCTTATCATTAGTGGATTTATCATCTTATCCCTTTTTCATTTACCAGGGTTGCTACATTTTATGTTTCCATTTTTTTCTTCTTCTTCTTCCATTCTTGTTTGAGTTGAGTTATGTCTTCTTGTAACCTTCATTCACTTGTGTGTGTGTGGATCTAGACAGATCCTTGTGTGTGTGAGCTCTTCGTTGTTCTTCGTCGTTCTTGTGTGTCAGTGCTCTTGCACCCTCGTGGGAGTTCTATACTCTTCACGTGTGTGTGTGTGTTGTTGATCTTGTAATTTCCTACAAGATAGTGTGTGAATCCTCACCGTGTGTGAGGGGTGGACGTAGGTCGCAGTTGTTGTATCCGAACAACCTAAAAATTATGGTGTTCTGTGTGGTTTACTCCTTATCTCCTACCTCCATTCTGCTCTAGCTCATTTGCATATTGTGTTATCACATAGTTCCTTTGTTTAGATCTAGCTTTACTAACCTTCTACGGGAGATCTCTGGTATATCAAAAGGTACCTTCTGATTGACATTGTTAGTCTTGTCGGGAGGAAGATATCTTGTGTGAGAGAATCTTCAGATTCCCGGACTCCGCCTGGTACCAAAGAACTGCTATAGGGGTTGTTTTAGCTAGATCCTTTTTGGATTTCTTCAGATCTATTCTTGTTTGTTGATTGCACTTCATATATATTTTAAATTTGTTAAAAGTTCTTAAAATTTGTTATCACCCAATTCACCCCCCCCTTGGGTGGCATTGATCGCAGGACTTCAGGGAAAATGAACCTCTGTAGTTAGGCTAGGGTTTGGCTCCAATCAGGGGCCCAATTGGGTAAGATTTCAGGTCCGATTAAAAGTGTTTAGTTTGGTCCTTTAAAACAACGATTTTTCAGCTTGAATTATGAAATTGGGCCTTGATCAATTTTATTCCGGGTTCCTTCCTGAAGACAAAATCGCTGGAGATTAAATTTCACACAAAATACATATTTTTCTACATTTTTAATAAAATTTTTAGAATCTGAGCTAAGAAAATAATTGAAAAATATGGCGATATTAATATTAAAATTCATGATGCTACACCCTCCCCCACTTTAAGGAATTTGGTCCCCAAATTCACTGAATCTACTGAAAAACTAACCTTAGGACAAATCAGGGTACAACTTCCTAATCGCTTCCTCGGACTCCTACGTTGCCTCCTCCGTTCCGCGCCGACTCCACTAGACCTTGACCTTCAGAATGGATCGGTTCCTGAGTTGCTGCTGCTTGTAGTCCAAAATATTGACATGCTTCTCTTCATAAGATATATCTTCTTTCAATTCTAAATTAGCATGTTAGATGATGTGCGAAGGGTCGTAGACGTACTTCCACAGCATAGACACATGGAACACATTATGAATGCCTGATAATTGTGGTGGTAATGCCAACTTATAGGCAAATTCACCTATCCTCTCCATGATTTTGAATGGGCCTACAAATCTTGGGCTTAACTTGCCTCGAATTCCAAATCTTCTTATTCCCCTTGATGGCGAAACCTTCAGAAACACATGCTCTCTGACCTGAAACTCTAAATCCCTTCTTCTGTTATTAGCATAGCTCTTCTGCCTGGACTGAGCAATCTTCAATCGATCTCTAATGACATGAATGTTTTTAGACGACTCCGAAACAAGATCCGATCCTAGCCATTGCTTCTCATCGATCTCTTCCCAACAAAGAGGGGATCCACAGCTTCTTCCACACAAAGCCTCAAATGGTGCCATCTGTATGCTAGATTGATAATTGTTGTTGTAGGCAAACTCAATCAGAGGTAAATGTTCATGCCAACTGCCTCCCTAGTCAATCATACAAGCTCTCAGCATATCTTCGACAATCTAATTTGTTCTCTCAATCTGCCCGTTAGTTTAAGGGTGAAAAGCAGTACTGAAATTCAAACGAGTTCCCAACGATGGTTGCAGACCTTTCCAAAAATGAGAGGTAAACCTGGGGTCTCTGTCAGATATGATGGATACAGGGACTCCATGCAACCTCACTATTTCCTTCATGTACAGGGCAGCCAATACATCCACAGTCCACTTAGATTTAATGGGTAGGGAGTGCCCGGACTTTGTCAGACGATCGATAATCACCCAAATTGCATCAAAGCTGCCACGAGTTCTGAGCAAACCCATAATAAAATCCATACCTACACTCTCCCACCTCCATTGTGGTATTTCAAGGAGCTTTAATTTCCCGACAGGCCTAAAATGTTCAGCTTTGACTTACTGACATACTAAACACTTGCTTACAAATTTGGCCACTTCTCTCTTCATGTTCGGCCACCACAAGGTTCTCTTCAGATCTCGATACATCTTCGTAGCTCCTGGATGAATAGTATACTTAGACTTATGAGCTTCCTCGAGAATCTTTCTCTTCATTTCTGTAGAATCAGGAATACAAGTTCTTCCTCGAAACAACAATCTACCATCATCGGCTAACGCAAAATCTGGTCGACTAGACATCTGCTCTTTGATTTCTACTAGTAACGAGTCATTATCCTGTAGCTGCCTAAATTCTGCCAGTAATTCTGAATAAAGCTGGATATGAGCAACCATAACCCGATCCTCATTTTCTGTGACATTAAGATCTAAGCTTGCAAAGTGCTCTAGCAACTTCCATTCTTGAAGCATCAAACTTGTTAATCTAGCTATCGGCTTCCTGCTTAAAGCATCTGCTACAACATTCCCTTTTCCAGGATGATATTCAATAGAGAAGTCAAAATCCTTTAGGTACTCTAGCCACCTTCTCTGCCTCATGTTCAACTCCTTCTGAGAAAATAAATACTTAAGGCTCTTATGATCTGAGTATACCGTGAAAGTTTCTCCATATAAGTAATGCCTCCAAATCTTCAGAGCAAACACAACTGCTACTAGCTCCAAGTCATGAACATGGTAATTCTCTTCATGCTTCCTTAGCTACCTGGAGGAATAGGCTATCACTCTCCTTCATTGCATCAAAACGCAACCTAAGCCGATTCCTGAAGCATCAGTGTATACTTCAAAACCTCCTTCTCCAAAAGGTAAAGCCAAAATTGGGGCAGTGGTGAAACACTCCTTCAAAGTCTGAAAACTCTTTTCACAGTCTTCTGACCACTCGAATCGATTCTCCATCCGAGTTAACCTAGTCAAGGGTACTGCAATCTTGGAGAAGTCCTTAATGAACCTCCGATAATAACCTGCTAGGCCTAAGAAACTCGTGATCTTAGTTGCATTAACATGCCTTTCTCAATTACATACTGCCTCTAGTTTAGAAGGGTCCACTGAAATTCCATATTTAGAGATAATATGCCCTATAAAAGATACATCTTGCAACCAGAACTCACATTTACTGAACTTGGCATATAACTGATAATCCTTCAGGATTTGCAATGTCATCCACAAGTGCTCTTCATGCTCCTTCTTGCTCTTGGAGTATATCAAAATATCATCAATGAATACTATGACCCACTGATCTAAGAAGGGTCAGAACACACTATTCATCAGCTGCATGAAAGCTGCAGGAGCATTTGTTAGGCCAAACGGCATTACGATAAATTCAAAATGCCCATACCTGCTACGGAATGCCGTCTTAAAAATATCCTCATCCTTTATCCTCAACTGGTGATACCCCGATCTGAGGTCGATCTTTGAGAAATGTTGGGCTCCAGATATCTGATCAAACAGATCATCGATCCTGAGTAAAGGATACTTGTTCTTCACGGTGAGCTGGTTCAACTGGCGATAATCGATGCATAACCTCAACGAACTATCCTTCTTTCTTACAAAGAGTACAGGAGCACCGCACGGGGAAGTACTCGGGCGAATAAAGCCTTTTTCTAGCAAGTCCAACAACTGATTCTTCAATTCTCTTAACTCAGCAGGGGACATACGATAGGGGGCCTTAGAAACAGGTGAAACGCCAGGAATTAAATCAGTGGAGAAAACCACCTCCCTCTCAGGGGGAAGACCTGGTAATTCTTCAGGAAACACTTCCAAAAAATCCCGAACAATCGAGATATCCTTCAATCTACTTCCTTCTTATTAGTCAAAGAAACCAAAGCCAAGAATGCCATGCACCCCTTCCTTAACAATTTATCTGCCCGGAGTGCTGAAATAAGTAGCACAGACTTAGATTGTCTAGAGCCAGAAAAGAAAAGTCCAGGATGTCCAACAAAAGATACCACTCCTGATTTACAGTGGACACTAGCACCGTGTCTAGCTAACCAATCTGCTCCTAGAATCATATCATAATCTTTCATCTTCATGCATACCAAATTAGCAGATAAGTTACAATCATTAATCAAAACTTCACTAGAAGGGTAATAATGTTTAATCTCGTACCCCGAACCAATAGGGGTTGATATAACAAGATGAGAATCCAATAATACTGGTTTAACAGATAAAGTCTTAGCAAATTTTAGAGATATAAAAGAATAAGTGGCTCCACTGTCGAAAAGTACAAATGCTGGCTTGGAAAGAATAGTAAGGGTACCTTCGACAATACCTCCTTCCTCGGTATCCTCGGTCTCAATCTTCGCCTCTTGGAGGGCTTGAAGCTTGCCCTGCCACCTTTGGCCTCCTTACGGTGCATCAGTTGATGCATGTTCATTAATAAGGGGGCACTCAGGGATTTGGTGGTCCCTGCCACCACATCTCAGACAAGCGCCTAGCTTGTGCCAACACTCCTCCATCTTGTGACATGGACAGTCACAATACTTGCAAACTGCTTTAGGTGGAGCAGTCGGTCCGGCCTTCTTCCCACCTTCCTTCGGTTTCTTATTCTTCAAAAACCTCGGCCCACCATTGGGCCTCTTCTGGCCATTAACGGGTTTCAAATTCTCGGAGCCGGTAGTCTGCTCCCTCTTCTTGTCCCGACCTCTTATGCGGTCAGTCATTTCCGTAGTGTCTTCGAGAACATGGGCCGTTCTTACAACCTCTGCATAAACATGGATCTCCAAAGGTGCCAGTTGATTAATGTACTAAAGCTTCAATCCATTTAGAAATCATTTGGCCTTCATCTTCTCTGTGGATACTAAATGTGGTGCATATTTAGACAATCTAGCAAAGTGTGCTTCATACTCTACAACATATACATTTCTTTGTTTCAATGCAGCGAACTCTGCCGCCTTCTTCTCCTGCATCTGATCCGAGAAATACTTGTTGTTAAATAGCTCCTTAAACTCATCCCATGTTGCACGTCGATTGCTGAGTGTGGCTTCCGCTGCTTCCCACCAAGTGTGTGCATCGCGCTCCAGCTGAAAAGTTGCCAAGAGGACGCGATCCTGATCACCACATTGCATAACCCTGAAGATACGCTCTGTCTCCTTCAGCCAATCCTCGGCCTCGTCTGGGTCTGAGGATCCACTAAAACGTGGGGGATTCAAGCCTTGAAAGTTCCGATGTAGATTTCCTGCTCAGTGCTGTGCACCGCCTTGAGCTACCTGCTGTAAGGCATGGGTCAGGCCTTGCACCGTGCATTGCATATCTCGCCACTACGCACGTTCTGCTGCCATCACGAGAAAATTCCTACAATATAACCAAAATTGATTGAGGATATTTTATTGACTATATATTCTTAGAGCTAGTTAACTAGCTTAACCCAAGTCTCTACCCAACTCACTGGGTTAGATTCCTGACTTTACCAATGTGACGGGTTCTATGAGACCACTAAAAACCTAGGGTCTACAGAAAACCTAGGCTCTGATACCACAAAAATTGTCACGCCCAGATGTGAAAAAAAATCGGAACGCAGCAGTTAAATCATTCATGTGAATCAGAGCATTCATTGCCACAAGAGATCACATAACAATGCTAATAATTCCAAATAACCAACTTTATTGATAAGAATGAAGAAAAGGATTTTTATTACAACTGACAACTTGTGGACTTTCTAATTCTACATCAAGCAAAAGAAAGAGAAACACAACGACTTGATCTTAATAGGATCCGACATCAACTAAGGCATCGACTCAAACATAAACTAAAAGGCTCGCTCCAAGATCACTCATTCCCGTCCCCATCGGTGTGCACGTCCTCATCCGTACTACTTGAAAAGATTGGAAAGCAAGGGTGAGCAACGAGCTCAGTAGGATTTTATATGTCTATCACAAGGCACAATTTAAGTGATTAATGAGTTTAGCATGTATAACGATATGACAAAAGAACAATAATAAGTAAATGACAAGTGGTAAATAACAGATGGGAGAATAGAAAGATAGATCTCATGTAGGAATAATTGCCTCTATAACAAGAATTTTTCACGAGGGTTCAAGTAAGATATAGTTGAACTGGCCATAACAAGCATGCATGCCATGTCACGCAAGAATTTGCAAGTAATTGAGTGAAGTAGAATGTCATAGACCAATAACGCTTGTTATGCACTTCGGTGCAATGCCACACCTTGTCATTACAAACTCCCCAGGGCACAAGTACTTTAGGGCGCTCCTCCCAGGACCATACCGGGTCCTTATGATGCGTTGGCATTGAAGGGTTGGATCATAGATCCCAATCTAGACATTCACCACAGTAAATGGCCAAGAATTCCAAGGTTTAAGCTTATGAACTTACCTTTAAGATCAAGAGACATCCCAAGGGGCATTGGAATAAAATATCATAAGGAAATGACTTGAGAGTCCAAAATGACCATGAATCAAAGCAAGACTTCGTAGTCCAAGGCCATCCTTCATACGACTGCTATCACAACAGAAACACAAAAAACACGCTCAATCTCGAAATTAGCGGTTATTACCTGGGCCGCTAGGATGAGACTAACGGTCTAGCCCTAGACCGCATATAATTGAGTATTGCAAGGCTTTTCACTTTGACAAAGGAAGGTCCTCAATTCAACTTGGGACAGAATGGGTCCAAACCAGAGGTCGGCCCCATGGAGCCAAAGTCAAGAGAGAGAACTTGGTCAGGTCAGAATGGACTGGGTTCAAGATTAAACTGACTAACCCAAGCCCACTTCTAACTAGGCCAAGAAAAGATTAGCGGTCTAACCCTGGGCCGCGAAGGGTCTCTTAGCGGTCTCAAGGTGGGCAACTAGAGGTTCAGAATAGTCCGGATGTTGGACTGGCCCAAAACGTAAGACGTAGGTTCTGGTCTTTGCGGAACAACCTGCCCGGTGTCTTGGTGAGAATCCCAGGCTCACGGGGACTTACGGAGGTCTCATAATAGTGGTCCTAGTCCGACGGAAGGAATATCCGGTAGAGAGTCCCAACTATTACAAGATTGAGGCTATACAAAACACGAAAAACGGAATGGTGCGGTCGGTCAATTCCACCGGAGTGGCATGACTGTCAAATAATGATATCAGAATCATAAAACAAGCAATTTATAAGTGGCAAGGTTTAAGATTACGAAGCTGATAACCAAGTTTATTGTATTAATTCACATAGTTGTCCAACAGTGATTATCAAAGAAAATTTTTATGTAGATAGTGAAAATAAACGTATATTTCCATGATACCTAGTTAATACTACGTTATGCATAGTTACTGATCATAATAACATGCTAACCAAGGTAAAAACACATAAATCATGCTAAAAAAAAATCTCCCTGCCAGAGGCCGAAAACGGTCTATATGGAGACCGCCAATAAGAGAAAGTGGTCTATCGTACGACCATTTGATATATATATATATTGAAAAAAAATAGGGCAGCCAGGCGGTCTATCGGGCGACTGCTATATGCCTAGCGGTTCCTGGTAGGACCGTTTACCAACCCGAGTCTCCACCGATGGCAAACCTCGACACACCACGTTTAGAACTTCGATTGCATGCGTTAGGGTGAACAATAATTGGGAAAATAGATACCATTGGAAAGAGCATTAAAAGACGCATAAGATCACATGCTTTGATTAAAGTTTAATGTGATTTACTAAACATAAAATGAATTAATATGAAAATTGACCCTTCGGATGTACCTCGGGGTAAACGATAAAATTAGGTCAACATGATGCATGGAATTTGGGCAATTTGGTATGAAAAGAAAGAGCTCGGAAAGACGAACAAGATGGTATAATTAATTCATAGTTCTACCTGAGAGACACCTACCTTTTATCCCTGGAAAGAGGAAGAGGAAAGGGGGGTCACCGAAACCCTAATCCGGTCGCTCCTACAACGCCCAAATTCGCCCCTGTCCAGCCACGATCGATCACGCCGCCAGCTGACGGAGCAAATAGGGTTTTGGGGGATCAAAAGCGCTCTATTTAAAGAGTATATGGATGTCTCAAGCGATCGAATTTGGGTAGAGAGTCCAAAGAGGAAAAATGGCGAAAAATTTGGGGAGGACTCTAATCCGCCACCGCCAATAGAAGGCTCTAGAGTTAGGGTTTTCGGAGGGAAAACGAACCTATGTAGTTGGGCTAGGGTTTGACTCCAATCAGGGGCCCAATTGGGCAAGATTTCATGTCCGATTAAAAGTGCTTAGTTTGGTCCTTTAAAATAACGATTTTTTAGCTTGAATTATTAAATTGGGCCTTAATCAATTTTATTCCGGGTTCCTTCCTAAAGATAAAATCGCTGGAGATTAAATTTCACACAAATACATATTTTTCTACATGTTTAAGAAATTTTTTTGAATCTGAGCTAAGAAAATAATTGAATAATATGGTGATATTAATATTAAAATTTAGGATGCTACATGTTCGAAGACGTGCATGGGAGATTAGGGTTTTTATGTTCAAATAGGAAAGTGGCTGTCGATGAGGAGAGAATAGAAGTTATCACGGGAAGTTTAAATCTCATTAGGATACCATGTACACAGTATGACTCGTAGAGCTCCAAAGCCCTATAAATAGGACCCTTGGGAATGATGCAGAAGCCTGTTGTTGCTGCTGCTATTCGTTAGCTTCTGCCGTGCGTTGACATCTTCATCTTCTCAACTGCTACGTGCTCGTGAAGGTGGTGTCATCTTCCTCCTGCTGCTGTACATGGAGAAGGGGCTTTGCTTCCTCCTCTTCATGCGTACTGCTTCGTCTGCATCTCCCTCGGCTGCCGCAGTTGCTGCTACCATTGCTGCACGATGAAGCAAGCTTCGTCTTCCTTGGAATCCTCTATCTCTGCTCCGTTGTCTTCCATCAACCCAGATCAGGTAGGTTATCTCAAGAGTTAAGCATAAGATGAAAGGAAAAAGAGTATTGCATGCATAAAAGCCTCTAATTCTATCTTTATATCCTGTCTCCATGATCCATGCTATCAGTTTTTACGTAGCTTAGTGATTTCTGTCTCATATGAAAATAGCGACCAGGAAAGGGGTCGCTGATTAATAAACGTCTGTTTAGAAGGGCGCTGATTTATGAATTGGCGACGACTTTCTTGACGCTATTTAATGAGCGACCATCACCCTAACTCTATTTCTTGTAGTAAATTTAATATTTAACACATGTTCAAAATGTAATAAGTATGAAACCAGATGATGAAATTTTTGCATGAGCATGTTTTTGGACTCCTCATATTTTTCTCTACACTTCCATGTCTTTAGTTTCCTAAAAATCCCCGTACACATCAATATGCTACTGTTCATACTAGCTTAAAAGAAATAAACATAATTTTGTGTCTAAAGACGTATCTTCCCGATGTTTTATAGTTTGTACACAGAAAAGATATAGCGTCTGCTTGAACAGACATTTATTCTAGAAATATCACCTCCGCACAGAGATGTTGATTCCTGTTGAATTGGTTATAAATTGAAACCTAGAAATTATGAATTGACGTCCATCACCTGGACGCTATATAAAGATATGGCCCCTTCTTGAAAGGACACCAATTATTGTAATATTATGTAAAATTTCAACAAATTGTTAATTGACGCATCTCTAAAGAGACGCTTATTCTTTAAATAGCTCATGTCTGGAAAGACGCAATTTTCTTATCTCTCATGTTTTATCGGGTTTTGACGCATACCGTGGGTCTTACAACACTACTATCTCAAGTCCGAGATGGAGTCCATGTTTCACGTTACACCTTAATTCTTGGAGATTGAAAGACCCTCCACCGGATATTCCTTCCGTCGGACTGGAATTTCTCTCTCTAAGGCCTCCGTAAGACTTCGCTAGCCTTGGATTCCCTCAAGACAGCCAAGCAGGTTGTACCCTCAAAACCATAAAACCATGATTGTCATGTCACTCTGAAGAAACACTAGCCCTTATAGAGCGTTATTTCTGGCATTTGGTGAGAGTCTGTCACTACCTGAAATTGGCGGCCAGGCCAGTGGATGCCAAAACTGAATTAGTGGCCATCGCCGTGGACACTATTTCTTCGTGCCTATACTGTTCCCAGAAATAGTGATCACCATGTTGGACGCGAATTCTATATATGGCGGCGGCTTGAATGGACGCCAATTACCCAGTTTCACGAATGTCTTGGTTTTTATGTGCTTTATCGCCTTATCATCATTACTCAAAGTTCTATCCTTGAAATCTTTATTATGTGAATCTACCTTATTATCCGATAATGGCTTATTCCTTTATAATTCTATTGGCTATAAACTATAGTGGATGTCTAGATATTTACATGACTCAATGTCTCGCGTAAATGGGGCCCGGTCTAGTCCTGGGATGAGCACCCGAAAGTACTTGTGCCCATGGGAGCTATATTGACCACGGTGTGGCATTGCACCGAAGTGTATGACTTTCTAGATTATGGCATTCCACAAATCTCGTACTTGACTGGACATGATATCTATACGACATGACTTGCGTGGCCCAAAATGGGTATTTACTTGCTTGAATTTAAAATAGCAAATATCTCATGACATGAGTTGATATTACTTGCTTGGAATCCTAGACAGCTTTATATGATTACCTTGGAATCTTGCTAGTTCGTCTATATTACTTCCTGTTATTCCACTCTCGACATTATTTTGCATGCTTAGCTATACTTGCATTTCATGTAACATGTAATTCACTTAAAGCAAACTTGTTTTTGAGATGTAATCCCTACTGAGCGTTCGCTCACCTAGTGTTTTCACCTATTTTTTCAGGTAGTTCCGATAGCGAGACTCAATCGGATGGGGATGACCAAGAGTGATGAGCCTAGTGCCGTCTGAGATGTCCACATCGAGTCTTTTATATTTTTCTTGAGCCATTATTGTACTTTTCTCTTTATTGAGTCTAGAGTGTCATTAAAGTACTCTTTCTTTTGAAGAATTATGTAATAAAGTGTTGGAGTTATTAATGAATAAAGGACCTTAGTATTATCTTATTTAGCGTGCTTTGTCTTATATATCAAATTACCTCGTGCTCTGATTGACATGAATGATATAAACTCATCGCACATTTCTCGGGTTCCTTCCATGCTCGGGACGTGACAGTTTTTGTGGTATCAGAGCCTAGGTTTTCAAATTCCTAGGTTACCAATGTCCAAGGATAAGTTTATTCCTTTACCCTGTGAGATGGGTAGAACTATGGGTTAAGTCAATATAGGATGTTAAACTTTATAGTTAGGTAAATATTAATTAAATTTAATTCTCTTGTAGGATCATGGCCGCCGAGAGTGCCCAATGGCGAGATATGCAACGGACTGTCCAAGGCCTCACCCAAGCGCTGAAAAAAGTGGCACAAGGGGGCATCAACTGTGGAGCTGAAGATCTCCACCGAAGTTTCTGAAATATGAATCCGCCAAAGTTCATCTGCTCTTCCGACCTAGATGATGCCAAAAATTGGATGAAGGAGATAGAATGCATATTCCGTGTAATGCAATGCACAGATGAAGAGAAGGTGCTATTAGCAACTTTCCAACTTGAGCGGGATGCCCGATTCTGGTGGGAGTCAGTGGAAGCCACCTTGCCGCATGACCATACTATATGGGACGAGTTCATCGATCACTTTAATAGCAAATATTTCTCTGATAGGATTCAGGAAAAGAAGGCCGTGAATTTGCCACGCTGAAACAAAGGAGCTTGTCAGTGGCCGAATATGAGGCCCAATTCTCTAGACTTTCCCAGTATGCACCACATCTAGTGCATACGGAAAAGATGAAGGCCTGAAGATTTCTTAATGGGCTTAGGCCACAATATATAACTCAACTGGCACTGATGGACATACAAGTCTACTTGGAGATGGTGAGAAGGACACAATTATTAGAAGACGCCATGGAACCGTCCGACAAGATCCGTGGTAGGGACAAGAAAGAACAAGTCACTGGTTCGGGAACATTCAAAGTTCCGTTCTCTAAAAAGTGGACTAACAATGGAGTAGAATCTTCTAAGGATAAGAAATTTAAGAAGAACAACAAACCTTTCTCCATTACCACCACACCCTCTAAGGAGGTTTGTAAGCATTGTGATAAGGTTGGACATAAGGCCAAGGAATGCTGGCTAAGATTGGGAGCATGTCTCCGATGCGGGAGTCGTGATCATAGGATTCCCGATTGTCCTCTGCTCAATGAGCAAGTTGACGACGAGAAGCGCCCGGTCAATAAGCAAGGCCGTCTCCAAGCTCTCCAAGAGACGAAACATAGCGAAGGCGGAATCATGGAAGGTACATTAAAAATTTGTTCCAAGACTGCTCACGTCTTATTTGATACCAGCACAACTCATTCATTTGTTTTCAAACGATTTGCTACTTCATTATCTAAGGAACCTATTTGGTTAGAAACGGATCTAGTTATTCCCACTCCTCTTGGAAGCAGATCTGAAATTACACACCATTACCCGAATAGTGAAGTTCTAGTTGAAGAGCATAATCTACCTGTGTATTTAATACGCCTAGATATGGATGGGTATGATGTCATACTAGGTGCTGATGGGCCATCCACACATAGGGTAGTCATTGATTGCCGAAAGGGTAGTGTAACTTTTAGTGACTACCCAGAGCTTGTTTATATTAGTTCTCGGAATCGGAACAAGTCACCTCTTATTTCGGCTCTTCGAGCCCGTAAACTTATAAGGAAAGGTTACATGGCCTTTCTTGCTCTTGTAACTGTAATGGAGGTAAAGGAATCAAAGTTAGAGGATATCCGCATAGTTCGGGACTTTCCCGATGTTTTTCCGGAGGATTTACCTGGTCTACCCCAGGAGAGGGAGGTGTCATTCACCATTGACCTTATCCTGGGTGCTGGTCCTGTCTCTAAGGCACCCTATAGAATGTCCCCCACCGAGTTAAAGGAACTAAAGGAGCAATTAATGGAGCTTTTGAAAAAGAGATTTATTAAGTCGAGTACTTCCCCGTGGGGAGCGCCCGTGCTTTTCGTCAAGAAGAAGGATGGATCGATCAGGCTCTGTATCGATTATCGACAGTTAAACCAACTAACTATCAAGAACAAATACCCGCTTCCAAGGATCGATGAGTTATTTGATCAAATATCAGGAGCAAAATACTTCTCAAATATTGATCTCAGATCAGGATACCACCAATTAAGGATCAAGGATGAGGACATTCATAAGATAGCATTTCAGAGCAGGTATGGGCATTACAAATTTACTGTTATGCCCTTTGGACTAACAAATGCCCCTGTAGCCTTTATGCAGTTAATTAACAATATATTAAGGCCCCATCTAGATCAATTCGTTGTGGTTTTTATTGATGATATATTGATATATTCAAAGTCCAAGAAAGATCATGAGGAGCACTTGAGGATTGCACTACAATTATTAAAGGATAATCAATTATATGCAAAATTTTCAAAGTGTGAATTCTGGCTCGCGGAGGTATCTTTCTTGGGACATGTCATTTCAAAGAAAGGGATTTCTGTTGATCCATCGAAAGTCGAGGCAGTGAAGAACTGGGAAAGACCCGTCAATGCTTCAGAAATTCGTAGTTTTCTGGGATTGGCTGGTTATTACCGACAATTTATAAATGACTTCTCCAAGATTGTTGTCCCTGTTACCAGGCTGACATGAAAGGAGAATCCGTATGTATGGTCTGAAGATTGCGAGGAGAGTTTCCAAAATTTAAAAGACCGTCTGACTACTGCCCATGTCTTAGCACTACCCATAGAAGGAGAGAAATTCGAGATATATACCGATGCATCTGGTATTGACCTCAGATGTGTATTAATACAACAAGGGAAGGTTATTGCCTACTCTTCCCAGCAATTTAAGAAGCATAAGGATAACTACCCGGTTCATGACCTAGAGTTGGCCGTGGTAGTGTTTGCCTTGAAAATTTGGAGACTATCTCTATGGAGAATAATTCACCGTGTACTCCGATCACAAAAGTCTCAAGTATTTATTCTCTCAAAAAGAATTGAATATGAGACAAAGACATTGGCTAGAGTACCTCAAGGACTTCGACTTCACCATATAATATCATCCAGGAAAGGATAATTCCGTAGGTGATGTCCTTAATCGGAAGCCAAGAGCACTGTTAGCTAGCTACATGATTGAAGAGTGGAGAATGTTAGAACAAGTTTCCAAGCTTAACATAGATATAGATGGGGGGAAAGGGTGTATTACACTGTCACACATGAGTTTACATCCAGATCTACTCTCCGAGATTAAGGTGCTACAAGATGATGACTCGGTACTGGTAGAAATCAAAGGTAAGGTTGATGACCAACCTGACTTCAAGATGGCATCAGATGGAAGGTTATTATTTCATGAAAGGACTTGTGTTCCGGATTGCCCAGAGTTAAAGAACAAGATTTTAGAAGAAGCTCACCGATCAAAGTATACTATTCACCCTGGTGCCACCAAGATGTACCAGGACTTGAAGAGAAACTTCTGGTGGTCCAACATGAAGAGAGAGGTAGCGGAATTCGTGTCTCGTTGCCTTACATGCCAAAGGATCAAGGCGTAACATCAAAAGCCCACCGGTAAACTGCATTTCTTAGACATTCCTAAATGGAAGTGGGAGGATATAGGGATGGACTTCATCATGGGTTTGCCAAAAATCAAGGGCGGACATGACAAGATATGGATAATTATTGATCCGTTGACCAAGTCCGCACACTTTCTGCCCATTAAGAGTAAATGGTGGGTTGATGTGCTAGCAGCATTGTATATCAAAGAGATTGTCAGGTTACATGGAGTTCTTGCCTCGATAGTATCTGACCGAGACCCTCGCTTTACATCACACTCTTTGGGGATTGTTCGTGAATAAATCCTCTAAAAAGAGAAAAGCCCAACCCATAAAATTGTAAATAAAACATGGTACCCAAATGGGCTTAAAAGGTATATAGCCATTTTGGGCCTTAAGAGAACTACGTCTAAACACATAAATGGGGTATATAAATATATATATAGTGGTGTTTTCTCATAAAGCCCAACCTTTATCACGTTCGAAGACGTGCATGGGAGATTAAGGTTATTATGTTCAAACAGGAAAGCGACTATCGATGAGGAAAGAATAGAAGTTATCACGGGAAGTTTCAAACCGATTAGGATACCATGTACACAGTAGGACTCGTAGAGCTCCAAAGCCCTATAAATAGGACCCTTGCGAACGATGCAGAAGCCTGTAGTTGCTGCTGCTGTTCGTAAGCTTCTACCGTGCTTTGACATCCTCGTCTTCTCTGCTGCTACATGCTCATGAAGGAGGCATCATCTTCCTCCTGCTGATGTACGTGGAGAAGGGGCTCTGCTTCCTCCTCTTCCTACGTACTGCTTTGTCTGCATCTTCCTCTACTGTCGCGGTTGCTGCTACCATTGCTGCATGAAGAAGCAAGCTTCATCTTCCTTTGAATCCTCTATCTCTTCTCCGTTCTCTTCCGTCAACCCAGATCAGGTAGGTTATCTCAAGAGTTAAGCATAAGATGATAGGAAAAAGAGTATTGCACGCATAAAAGCTTCTTATTCTATCTTTATATCCTGTATCCATGATCCATGCTATCAGTTTTTACGTAGCTTAGTGATTTCTGTCTCATATGAAAATAGCGACCAGGATAGGGCTCGCTGATTAATGAACGTCCCTTTAGAAAGGCGCTAATTTATGAACTGGCGATGACCTTCTTGACGCTATCTAATGAGCGACCATCACCCTGACGCTATTTCTTATAGTGAATTTAATATTTAACAGGTTCAAAATTTAATAAGTATGGAACCAGACGGTGAAATTTCTGCATGAGCATGTTTTTGGACTCCTCATATTTTTCTCTACACTTCCATGTCTTTAGTTTCCTAAAAATCCCCGTACACATCAATATGCTACTGTTCATACTAGCTTAAAAGAAATGAACAGTATTTTGTGTCTAAAGACGTATCTGCCCGATGTTTTATGGTCTGTACATAAAAAAGATATAGCATCTGCTTGAACAGACGTTTATTCTGGAAATAGCACCTCTGCACAGAGACGATGATTCCTGTTAAATTGGTTAAAAATTTAAATAAGCCAAAAATTATGAATTGACATCCATCACCTAGACGCTATATAAAGATATGGCGCCTTCTTGAAAGGACGCCAATTATTGTAATATTATTTAAGATTTCAGCAAATTGTTAATTGACGTCTCTCTAAAGAGACACTTATTCTTTAAATAGCGCCTATCTGGAAAGATTTCCTTATCTCTCATGTTTTATCGGGTTTTGACCCATACCGCGGGTCTTACGGCACTACTATCTCAAGTCCGAGATGGAGTCGATGTTTCATGATGTTTCATGTTACACCTTAATTCTTGGAGATTGAAATACCCTCTGCCGGATATTCCTTCCGATGGACTGGAATTTCTCTCTCTAAGGCCTCCGTAAGACTTCGCTAGCCTTGGATTCTCTCAAGACAGCCAAGCAGGTTATTCCCTCAAAACCCTAAAACCATGATTGTCATGTCACTCTGAAGAAACATGACGCCCTAGTCTTCATAGGGTGTTGTTTCTGGCATTCTATGAGAGTCTGTCACTGCCTAGAATTGGCAGCCAGGCCAATGGATGCCAAAACTGAATTAGCGGCCGTCACCATGGACATTATTTCTTCGTGCCTGTACTGTTCCCAGAATTAGCCACCACCATGGTGGACGGGAATTCTGTATATGGCGGCGGCTTGAATGGACGCCAATTACCCAGTTTCACGAATGTGTTGATTTCTATGTGCTTAACGCCTTGTCATCCTTACTCAAAGTTCTGTCCTTAAAATCTCTATTCCGTGAATCTACCTTATTATCCTACAATGACTTATTCCTTTAGAATTCTATTGGCTATAAACTATAGTGGATGTCTAAATATTTACATGACTCAATGCCTGGCGTTAATGGGGCCCGGTCTGGTCCTGTGATGAGCACCCAAAAGTATTTGTGCCCATGGGAGCTATATTGACTACGGTGTGGCATTGCACCGAAGTGCATGGCTTTCTAGATTATGGCATTCCACAAATCTAGTACTTGACTGGACATGATATCTATATGACATGACTTGCGTGGCCTGGAATGTGTATTTACTTGCTAGAATTTAAAATAGCCAATATCTCCTGACATGACTTGATATTACTTGCTTGGAATCCTAGATATCTTTACTTGATTACCTTGGAATCTTGCTAGTTCATCTATATTACTTCTTGTTATTCCACTCTCGACATTATTTTGCAAGCTTAGCTATACTTTGATTTAATGTAACATGTAATTCATTTAAAGTAAGCTTGTTCTTGAGATGTAATCCCTACTGAGCATTCGCTCGCCTTGTGTTTTATGTTGTGGTAGTTTATGTGGTACAATACATTCCATGTCATGTCTCCTCTGTCTTAATTCGCTAAAGATAATATCCTATTTTGTTTTGATGATTGGCAACTATACATTTTATTTTTCAGACCTTGGATGTTAATAAATAATGACTTTCAACACTGATTAGCATTTTATAGCTTCATGCACTTGCATTGCATACTAAGGTCAGTGCATGATAGGTTGTGTTCATAATAAAGGTCGATGCAAACTACATGGTAAGCTAGTGCCAGGTCGGTGCATGTTTGCGTCATCTGCATATGAGGTCGATGCACCTTCTTGCTTCTTTTAATGAAGGTCAGTGCACATTTTGTGCTTCTGCATTTATGGTCGGTGCACATCTTGTATGACTCCATATAAGATCGGTGCATGTTTTCATAGAAGGACGTATAAGGTCAGTGCAGACTATATCATGTGTATCTAAGGTCGGTGCAGGTTTTGCTATGAGCATATAAGGTCAGTGCAGGTTTTTACCTTGTGCTAAGTAAGGTCAGTGCACATCCTTTATAAGGTAGAATAAAGTCGATGCATATTGATATATGCATGGACTTAGGTCAGTGCACACTTGTATCGTGCATAACCAAAGTCGGTGCATGCATTGTCTTACGCATGTAAGAAATCAGTGCATTGTTTGCCTTATGAATATAGAGGGAAGGGCATCTTTCTGCTGAGATATGTCAGTGCATCTTTGTCTTTCTATGCATAGTAGGTACGAGCATATTCCTGCTCTTTCATAGAAGGTCAATGCACACTTAGATAGTCTGCTTGCTTAGGGTCGGTACACACTTAGTTGTTCAGCATGTAACGTCAGTGCACATTACTGTGTTGCATAAATAGATTCGATGCTAGCAGCATTCCCCTTCAATTAAAATCTAATACTGTTATTTGTTTGCCAGGTCAGTTATATGGTCGAACATATGATGAGTACACTGACAACCTGCGAACTTGGCTCACGAGGAAGTCAAAGTACCAGGTTAATGGCATGTGATCCAAGGCAAGGTTCGAAAGGAGATTCAGCCACGTGGAAGTGTGAGCCTTCAGATCTTTACACGTGGACCTCCAGCGAAGCACTCGTCTCAAGATTCCCTTGGCGGGAAACGTGGTTTCCATGCGCCCTCTTCTCGCAAAGGCTATAAAAGGGACGTGATCTCTCAGATCTAAATGTATCAGAAATTGAAGAGAAGAAGATTGACAGAGCAAGTGAGCGAGAGCTGAAGACACTGGCATAGCAAGCACAGAGACGAAGAAGACTTCTAAGATGAAGAGAGCCTGAAGCTAAGAGAAGAAATCTGAAGGAGAACAGAGTATCGTAAGTTTGAGTTTGAGAGAGTTTTAGAGAACCGGTATTTGTAATTTCGTCGTGGATCAAATCCAGAGTCAATCCACTTCTTGAGAGTGATTTTGTTGTCTTGTTTCTTTATTTTATTTTCATTTCTGAAATCTATCAAGCTGTAAGTCAGCAGGCGAGGTTGAGTCCTCGGATTGCGAAGCTGTAAAGCTTAGCAGTAGCAAGCTGTAAGGCTCGGCGGTCTAGGATCATTTCCCCGAATCTGTGCATCAGCGGTGTGTAGGGATCTAATCCCCGAAGCTGTGGATCAGCGGATTAAAGCTGTGAATCAGCAGTAAGTCACACTTAGTCTAAGTGTGGGGTAGATGTAGGTGAAAACCGAACCACCTAAAATCCCTGGTGTTCAGTGTGATTGGATTGTGCTTCTGTGTCTTTATAGCTTCTGTCTGCTTGGTGTTCGGATGAATGCTTAAGAGTGTTTAAGTAATACATGCCTTCACTTGCTATAATTGCTATATGAGATTGTTGCTAAAGCTTCTCATCCCGTAGGTATATCAAAAGGCGTGGTTGAAAGGATAAGCAAAGCTTATCTGGAATTCCACCTCTTGCATGAGGATTAGTCTCCGCCATCGTACTGTACCTGGATGTTTGGCTAACTACTAAGTGCTGTCATCTGATCTCTTTTAATATTGCCGAAATTTACATCTCTAGATTGAGTTACAGTAGTTAATTTTTATTCTGCATTGATTTTAACTATTGTAGATTTCTAAGGGGTAGATCTATTCACCACCTCTCTAGATCTTAGTGTCCATCCGTCCCAATAGGTGGTATCAGAGCCTAACTGATGAGAACATCACCTCCTATTTCATCAAGCATGGTCTAGTCATTTAATTTTGAGTCCTATGTAATTTTTATTTGAGTCATTGATGTAATTTTCATTTTATTTGAGTCATTTCCCTAGGTCTAGCATTTATTTTCCTATGTTTGAGTGTCATTAGATTGTGTAATGTGCTAATTGGGCTCATTTCTTTGGGCTTGGCCCAATGAGCTCTCCTACCCCTTCGGTTATTTGTCAATGAGGCTTTTGTCAGGGTCTTTTGTAGAAATGTGGGTTTCCTATATATAGGACCCCATTTCCTCCATTTGAACTTAATCAATCAATGAATCAATCAATGAAAAATGCCATTTGAGAGTCCAAAGCTTAGTTTAGTGGAGTGATTCCAACATTTCTTGGGTGAGATGCCCTAGGGGAGAGATTCCCCACCCTTCCCTCTCTTAATCTCTCTTTTTCACTCCACTTTCTCTCTCCTCAACACCCAATTCCGAATTTGCTTCTCTCTCCTCCCTTCCCCAACCACCTCCACTAGCTACCCACCTCATTTAAGACCCTCCACTTCCCCAAGCCACCATTACTCCACCCCCTAGTCCCAAGGGAGCTTCCACCAATCCTAGCTCCACCTCCCAACCCCCAACTACCCCACCCACTTCCCCAAGCACCCTTCCCACTACCCCAAGCACCCATTCCCTTCCCCAACACAACTCTTCCCATTCCCAAAGCCCCACTAACCACATTAGTCTATTTTCAAATTTTGGAGAAAGATCTCTCCTTCTCTCTTCCCCACCCATCCCAAATTCGTAGCTCCCCTCTCACCCACTGCAAACACCACCTTCTAGACCCCATTCTCCCTCATACACACCTTGGAACACCCCCTCCAAGACCCCCTTACAACCAGGGGTCACTCCTACACTCATCCACCCCCATTTCCCCTCCCACATACCCCATTCCCCCCCGTCATCTTCAACCTACAGTTTCAGTTGCAGATCAGAAGAAGAGTACCGACTTGCAGAGGTGACCACGGCTTCCTCCGGGCGATTCTGAAGGTCCAAGATACATCCGTGGAAGCGTCTGCCTGTCCTCTTCGACACCAAAGTGGTTTCGTCTTCATCGGAGCTCGGGGCTGTCCAGGAACTCCGTTCTCCCACGACTGCGCGGAACCCTCCCTGCCAAGCATCAGAACCTGAGAGATCACTCTGCCACGACGAACCGTAGTGGATTCAGGCTGAAGCCCCTTCATCAAAGTTCTTCCTCTGCTAGTCTTCTTCCAAGATCAAGAAACAGAACCTCATTCGGCTGCCGGAGGAAGGAGTTACGAATTTTCTCCCCCGAGCTCTCCAGTTCTGTCTCCTGCTGTCTACTCCGACCAGTGGCAACTCTTCAGGGTACACCGACCGCCCTCGACCTCTGATTGCAGCCCCGTTACCTTCGGCTGAAAGCTACTTTGACCACGAAGACGTCACCGCTGGTTTCGTGCTGATCAGAGTTCGGGAGAGTGCGTGGCGTCCTCTGCAACCTGCTTCCAGAAGTCTGCAACTGTGGATCAGAAAACCTCATGTCCTGTTCCAACCTCTGCTCCGGTCAGGCACGGTCTCAGCAGAAATTCACAAAAATCTGAAGCGTTCCTGTACCTGATATGAAGCTTTTGCCGCCAGTCTCGCTATCGGAAAAATTCGTGAGAAGGATCTACGGTCATTACACCGCCCCACTGTCCCTGTTCGCAGATAACCGGCAGATTCGGCATCCACACTCAACCGACATTCTTTACCTTATTTTCCCCACCCCGCTTGGCCGGCTGAAGGCCCCACCCTGCGTGGTGGTAGTTTTGATTGTAACACCTTAATCCCCACCCCAAGAACCCCCCCCCCCCCCCTTGCATGGGGTGTAGTGCATGTAATTTACAATTTCAGGTTGAAGCTTCTCCGGCGCGGCGTGCGGGTAAGCCCACGCTTCCTCGCTCGCCCTCGTCTCCGACCGGGATCGGTGTCTTCACACCGACTAGGTGAGCCACTGCACACCCCTCTTTGCTGAAATTTCCTTGCTTGAGTAGTATTGTATCTTAGTGCCGTCGGTGGTAAGTGGAGTGCCCGAACTCAAATTTGCTTGTGAATGAATGATTACCGCGGGTGAGTTGTGAGTGAACCGTTAATACCCACGCCCTCGGCGTGCTGGCCGTCTATGAGAGTGGACATCCTAGGACCCTTGAGAGGTCCAATCCTAAGCTAGCCAACCCTCGGAGCAGCAAGGGCCCGTCCCGGACCCTCACCACTATCACCGGTTTGCCTACGGGCACAAGAGTGCGCTTAGCGGGTGAGTCCGCCCGAGTAAAGTCACCGGTTCGTGCGTTGGTTGCTTGCTAGGTCCAAGGGTCATTTGATCATGTGAAGAACCCCCTAGGTCGTGTCACATCAAGTGGTATCAGAGCAAGTCATTGACTTGTCTCTATCAAGTCAAGTCCATGGGCACGCTTGCATTAGAGTTCTCATCGGATCGTTCCATGCATTATCCACCTCCCATTGTCATTGAGTCTACAGACCAAAAAGCCCCAATTCCCATCATATCCCAAGCATACCTACCTAATGGGAGCCCCACAGAAATTGACTTCATCTACATGGTAGAAGATAATTGGGTATCCCCCGACATTGTAGCCACCCTCTCTACGACCGGACAAATTGTGCACAATGGAGACCTAGTCTTCATTGAATTCCATAAAAGGTTTGGAGAGACCAAATACTTTGATGGAGCTTGGTGTCAAATTGGAACTTTGGAAGGCCCTTGCATAATCCTAGGGAAACAATGGCTTGATGAACGGAATACCACCTTCCACCCATTGCGTTGGTCTTGCCTACTTCATCCCCCACATCTCCCGGGAGCCTATGGTTTCAACAACCTTTTGTTCCCTCACCCACCGGGGCCCCATACCCGGCCACCATGCCCTCTCAACCCACTTCGAAGAATGAACAAGGTCATGAGTGAACATGATGAAAACCCGGCCCACAAGACCAAATCCCCGAGATTGGACACCAATCCAAATCCCTTCCCCACATTCAAGGAAATTCATACTCCTATCAATAAGGAAGAAGGACATCAACTCATCCCCGTCCAAACAAACACATACCTCCCCAAACCACTCAATCTCATGCAAAAGGTGGTGACCCTAGGAGAACTCATCATCAAATGGCTCAAGCAAAATCCCATCCCTCATACCTTGTACTTTCAAAACCCAACCATGGAGCATCCTTTCCAATTAGCACCCATTAACTCCTATCACACCACATTCCAATCCTACTATGAGGTAAATAGTTGGGATGATCTCATCAAGAGTTTAGAATGGCAACTAAAGTTGACTTACTTATTGACCATAGGAGAGGCCCACCCAAGAAGACTTAGTCTCATCCACCCATGTGTTGGTTCTATCACCTCAGTCTACACCATTGGTTGCTACACTAGTGACCTCCTTCTCATTCTCCCCATGGATGAAGAACCCATCATGGTCCACTCCACTACCATTAAGATCCCAAGTACCTTGACCGACTGGCCCACTAAAGATCTTGGTCTAGTTACCTTGGGGAAGGATGACCGACCATGCGTGGACCATGTGGACATAGAGTTCCTTCCTCTAGGAAGCCTAGTCCATGACCCCTTTGATCCCTTCCAATGGGAGTCTAGGTACCCATGTAATACACCCACCTTACCCACAACTCCCCTTTCCCTACCCCAACCAACCATGTTGGACCAAGAACACCTCTTCCAAGACTTGGGCCACACAAAGGGAACCATCACCATAGACAACATATGCCTAGGAAGCAAAGAAGACCCCCTCTCCATAATGCCCACCTTCCTAGATCCTTTTGACCCTTTCACATGGAAGTTCAAAGGCCATCCCACACCCATACACATGGAAGTCATCTTTGGGAAAGGAATGCATAAGTCTTGGCATAACACATCACTTGGCATGATTCATAAGACGGGTCCATTCATTCACAACACCCACATGTCAAGTAGGAAGCATGAATGGACCATTTTTGGATGTAATGGTCCACCTCCATTCATCATGAGTCTTAAGCATGAGAGTTCCATATTCGGATGTAATGGGCCACCGTCATTCATCATAAGTCTTAAACATGATAGGAGCATTCACGGATGTCCGGGTCCCCCGGCACTCATCACACCCATACATGAAAGGGACACATATGGATGCCCCGGCCCTCCCTCACTTCACATTAGTCATACACATGTCAAAGGCATCTACGGATGTCCGGGTCCCCCGATATTTATCACCACTTTGCATGATAGGGCCACCTACGGGTGCCCCGGCCCACCTAGGTTGACCGAAGTCTACACTGCATCATTACATGATAGGTCTACTTTTGGTTGCCCCGGTCCCCCTTTGCATACCACACACTTCCCACCCACACCGCACCGTAGCTCAAGGCATACTCATTCAAGCAAGCATCTAGCAATGGGCGGTGAGGGTCGTAATAAGCGGGCAAAAACTCACGAGTGGCACTTCGAATTCCAAGAAGGCAACCTCACGATGGTGGTTTTGGAATGGCTCTACCTTAGGGCCACCTCCAAATCGAGGGCACGAGGACTTGGACCTTCCATGTTCCAAGTGGCTTTGGCAACCTGGCTTGTGGGTTGGATTTACTCATGGGATTTTGGGATATACCTCACTTTTCATGTAACGGATCTAGCACCCTCTAAGGGCACCGCGGTAGATCCTAGTGAGCACCTTGAGCCTACCCCCATCTTTGTGAGCGACACCCTCAGAGAGCTTCCACATAACAACTTGAGAGCCCGACGTGTGCACACGGAAGCAATACTGGGCAAGCAAGGTACTATCATCGGCAAGAGGGTGTGTCCAAGCCACCTTGAGGAGTTGAAGCGTCGTCCCCTGGTTGCGAACGTGAGGTTGAGTTTGGAGGTTGAAGCTTGCTCGGAGTTGCGTCGGAGGACCTCTTCTCCCCCCGGTGGACTCATACTCGACGGAGTCGAGTTCTTTGCACCCCAGGAGTATGATGAGAACATCACCTCCTATTTCATCAAGCATGGTCTAGTCATTTAATTTTGAGTCCTATGTAATTTTTATTTGAGTCATTGATGTAATTTTCATTTTATTTGAGTCATTTCCCTAGGTCTAGCATTTATTTTCCTATGTTTGAGTGTCATTAGATTGTGTAATGTGCTAATTGGGCTCATTTCTTTGGGCTTGGCCCAATGAGCTCTCCTACCCCTTCGGTTATTTGTCAATGAGGCTTTTGTCAGGGTCTTTTGTAGAAATGTGGGTTTCCTATATATAGGACCCCATTTCCTCCATTTGAACTTAATCAATCAATGAATCAATCAATGAAAAATGCCATTTGAGAGTCCAAAGCTTAGTTTAGTGGAGTGATTCCAACATTTCTTGGGTGAGATGCCCTAGGGGAGAGATTCCCCACCCTTCCCTCTCTTAATCTCTCTTTTTCACTCCACTTTCTCTCTCCTCAACACCCAATTCCGAATTTGCTTCTCTCTCCTCCCTTCCCCAACCACCTCCACTAGCTACCCACCTCATTTAAGACCCTCCACTTCCCCAAGCCACCATTACTCCACCCCCTAGTCCCAAGGGAGCTTCCACCAATCCTAGCTCCACCTCCCAACCCCCAACTACCCCACCCACTTCCCCAAGCACCCTTCCCACTACCCCAAGCACCCATTCCCTTCCCCAACACAACTCTTCCCATTCCCAAAGCCCCACTAACCACATTAGTCTATTTTCAAATTTTGGAGAAAGATCTCTCCTTCTCTCTTCCCCACCCATCCCAAATTCGTAGCTCCCCTCTCACCCACTGCAAACACCACCTTCTAGACCCCATTCTCCCTCATACACACCTTGGAACACCCCCTCCAAGACCCCCTTACAACCAGGGGTCACTCCTACACTCATCCACCCCCATTTCCCCTCCCACATACCCCATTCCCCCCCGTCATCTTCAACCTACAGTTTCAGTTGCAGATCAGAAGAAGAGTACCGACTTGCAGAGGTGACCACGGCTTCCTCCGGGCGATTCTGAAGGTCCAAGATACATCCGTGGAAGCGTCTGCCTGTCCTCTTCGACACCAAAGTGGTTTCGTCTTCATCGGAGCTCGGGGCTGTCCAGGAACTCCGTTCTCCCACGACTGCGCGGAACCCTCCCTGCCAAGCATCAGAACCTGAGAGATCACTCTGCCACGACGAACCGTAGTGGATTCAGGCTGAAGCCCCTTCATCAAAGTTCTTCCTCTGCTAGTCTTCTTCCAAGATCAAGAAACAGAACCTCATTCGGCTGCCGGAGGAAGGAGTTACGAATTTTCTCCCCCGAGCTCTCCAGTTCTGTCTCCTGCTGTCTACTCCGACCAGTGGCAACTCTTCAGGGTACACCGACCGCCCTCGACCTCTGATTGCAGCCCCGTTACCTTCGGCTGAAAGCTACTTTGACCACGAAGACGTCACCGCTGGTTTCGTGCTGATCAGAGTTCGGGAGAGTGCGTGGCATCCTCTGCAACCTGCTTCCAGAAGTCTGCAACTGTGGATCAGAAAACCTCATGTCCTGTTCCAACCTCTGCTCCGGTCAGGCACGGTCTCAGCAGAAATTCACAAAAATCTGAAGCGTTCCTGTACCTGATATGAAGCTTTTGCCGCCAGTCTCGCTATCGGAAAAATTCGTGAGAAGGATCTACGGTCATTACACCGCCCCACTGTCCCTGTTCGCAGATAACCGGCAGATTCGGCATCCACACTCAACCGACATTCTTTACCTTATTTTCCCCACCCCGCTTGGCCGGCTGAAGGCCCCACCCTGCGTGGTGGTAGTTTTGATTGTAACACCTTAATCCCCACCCCAAGAACCCCCCCCCCCCCCTGCATGGGGTGTAGTGCATGTAATTTACAATTTCAGGTTGAAGCTTCTCCGGCGCGGCGTGCGGGTAAGCCCACGCTTCCTCGCTCGCCCTCGTCTCCGACCGGGATCGGTGTCTTCACACCGACTAGGTGAGCCACTGCACACCCCTCTTTGCTGAAATTTCCTTGCTTGAGTAGTATTGTATCTTAGTGCCGTCGGTGGTAAGTGGAGTGCCCGAACTCAAATTTGCTTGTGAATGAATGATTACCGCGGGTGAGTTGTGAGTGAACCGTTAATACCCACGCCCTCGGCGTGCTGGCCGTCTATGAGAGTGGACATCCTAGGACCCTTGAGAGGTCCAATCCTAAGCTAGCCAACCCTCGGAGCAGCAAGGGCCCGTCCCGGACCCTCACCACTATCACCGGTTTGCCTACGGGCACAAGAGTGCGCTTAGCGGGTGAGTCCGCCCGAGTAAAGTCACCGGTTCGTGCGTTGGTTGCTTGCTAGGTCCAAGGGTCATTTGATCATGTGAAGAACCCCCTAGGTCGTGTCACATCACTAACTCTCCCTTAGGGCCTCACATCCCGGAGAGATCGATGTGGATGCTAAAGGTGTAGTCGCTGAGGGCCGCTCAACTAGCAAGCCACCATTCTTTAATGGTAGCAATTATGCTTACTGGAAGAATAGGATACAAGTTTTTCTCCGTGCTAAGGACTACGAGATCTGGAAGGTGGTTAGTAATGGTGGTCCATTTGATTTACCTCCAGACGAGGAATTCTGGACTAAGGAACATGTAGTGCCCCAAAATTTTTTAATAATTTTCTAGAAATTATAAAGGCCTAAATAAATTTATAAATGGTCTATTTGATTAAATAAGTCATTAAAAGGCCAAATAGTGTTGATCAATTAACCCAACCCACTTAAGTAAAGTCCAAGAGGTTTTAAACTCAGGCCTATTAAGTTAGGCCCATATTCTAGGAGGTATTTAAGCCTATCCACGGATTTTTAAGGATAAATACTAATAATATAAGATAATTATTTAGATAATTAACAAAAGAGTTTTTATAAATTGAAACTCTAAGCTATGATGACTGTAACGGTCTATCGTAAGACCACCACAGCCATGTAACGCATGAGCACTCGACCGTTACATTCCTGTTAGTTCCGTAAGTGAAGGGACTCACGAAAAGATTGGAACTGGATGTTCCTATCCACTATGGATCGACTTGGGAAGGCTTGTACTGTTACTAAGGACTCTTAGGGATTAGGAGTTGATGAAATAAGGACTCTAAACTCGGTCTAATCCTTAAACCCTAGCCTAAACTCTATAAATAGGGCATAGTTCTGAACTGTGCGACCCTTACTTTTTGGACGTAAAGAAGCAAGGTAAGGAGTCACTATCTCAGGTAGGTTCTTTAGAAGTATTTGATTAAAATACTTTAGACTAACTTCCCTCCAAATTTCACATCTTTAGGTTAAGAGGTCGTGGAGTTAGAGCCCAAGGAAGTTGTTGAAAAAGTCACAAGAGAAGGAAGGGAGCTAGGGCAAGGTTCTCAACCAAATTCAGAAACTACAGTCTAAGTAAGAGGTAGGTTATCTCATGAACGGCAAAAATAGCATGATAGGACTAAAAGTCCTCTGGTTTGATTGAATTCCATGCATTATAGAGCATTGATTTCATGTTTTATTGTTCTATGCACATCATGCACCTCTTAGCCAAATTAAGAAATTAAAACATGACTATCCATCTATTCATGATTACCTATGCATGTAGATGGCCTTACTTCGTTAACATGACTAGAAACTCATCATGTTTTGATAAAAGACATGATGTGAGTTGATCTCTTAGTTTCTACGATTGTTTTCTGTTAGCAGATACTGTAATGCACTAGCATAGGACCGTCACTTTCAAGTAACGGCCCTACGACAGACCGTTACAAACTCTGTAGTATTTGAATTGCACTGATGTTTCTAACGCGCTTGGACAGACGCGTTACATTTATGTAACGGCTGGGTCCTGACCGTCACTCTCACTGTGACGCCCCATCTCCAGACCGTTATATTCTGTGTTCTGTCAACCCTAAGACAGAATATAACCTACCAATATTATGATTGTGAAAGCCTAGTTACCTAAGTTTTAAATGTAATCATGTGATTTTAAGGTTATTTGATTATTCATGATAGGTATTGGATGTTTTGGTTATCTCACTTGTATTTGAGTTATGTTAGTTTATTGAAACCAAATTATATAGTTTTGTACTATAAAGCATGACTTTTTAACATTGTATTTTTGACGCAGTTTTTATCATGATTTTCACATTGAGTATACATATCTCTCTCTGTAAATAGAGTCAATTCTATAAGTACATGGCACATATTCCTGTATGTTGTCATTAGGTCACACTTTGCACTATAGTAACACAATCTTGTACATGAGGACCTCTCTATTGGATATTCCTTCCAATGGACTAGGAAATCATTGTTTCAAGGCCTCCGTAATTCTCCGCGAGCCTGTGATTCCCACTAGGACGCCGAGTTGGTTGTACCAATGAAAGCCCATTAATTAGAACACTCTATCAGGGTTTTGATTCTTGAAATATAACGGCCTTGAACTGGACCGTCAGGATCACGTAACGGCCCAGTGCAAGACCGTCACTTTCCTCTGGGTCTACTTTTATCCTTCTGGACTCGGATCACTGTAACGGCCCATTACTGGCGCGTTACATAATGTAACGGCCCAGACAATGACCATTACATAGCTTGCGTTTGTTAACCCAAGGTTTGACCAAGGGTTGATATTCCAATGATTCTAGACAAACCTTGATGATCTAGAACTTGTCATATTGCTTAAATCTAAATGAAATGGAAGTTAAGGAAAATACCGTTATGCTGTCGATTTATTTCTTTGAGCATGACATTGTTTAAAGTCTATTTCTTGACTCCTACATTCTTACGTTGAAGCATTCATTCATTGATTTTCGTTATCATGGAATTATTGAAAGTACTATATTCTTGGCCATACTTTACTGTTATATTGCGTGGAAGTAGCTTAATTTATAACTGAAGATGCGATCGAGCACTGATTGTGTTCAAGGGCTCTATGCTAGTCCCCTCGGCGGATTGTCGGAAACATACTATTTTATAAACCATGGGGTATGATGCTACTGGCGTCGCATTGCGCTGGGAGTACTATTTCTATAAATAAGTGAAGATCCACGGCACGACATGACATTCTTGCTTGATATTCCACAGAAATCCATGAACTATGTACTCATAAGAGACTAGTATGATGAATATGTGACTTGCTAGTACAATCTCGTTACATTCTTGTTCGTGGAAGGCCAATACCATGTTCTTGTTATATTCTTGATAGCTCATTCTCGATCATTCTATCTTACATGGTTATCTTGTTTCTATTGATTTGATCACATGATTGATTCGCATTCGCATGATTTTACCTTATTTCTTTAGAACTAAAATGATAATCACTTTAATAATGCCTTCATGTTGATGCGAAGATACCTACTGGGCAAGTGTGCTCATTACCTATTTCCAATGTTTTACAGGAGATGGAAGTGGTTCGGATTCGGATTCGGGTTATCCTAGTAGCGGGTCAGGAAGCGAGTGAAAGTGTTATAAAGATGAGAGTAAAGACTTAGGAAGTTTATCATGTTTAGATTGAGTCAATGTAATTTTCCTATTTCTTGAGTCTAGTAGAAGGAAAAGATGATGAAAAGTGGTTGTATTATGAATATTGATCATTTATAAAGTTGAAGTTTGATTAAATCCTGTGCAATTGCATTTATGTGTGTGATTATCTTGCACTCTGATTGATTCTTGCTTGCAAGAGACTTACCATGCCGGCTGTTCGCATTCCCCGAGCGAGTCTTCTGCTGTAATAAAGGCTCGGGGCGTCACAGTTAAGTTGGTATCAGAGCCTAAGTCTTATGACTTAGGGAAAAGAGTCATGCATAGGATAAGTCCAAGGTTAAGGACCCATACCTATGAACTAAGGAAGAAATTCCACACCCATGAGAGAATTGGGTAGAGCCCGGGATAAGATAGCTAATTAGTTTAAGATTTATTATACTTATTCCAATATTCATGAGAAATAACAAGTTATTATTTTCTCTCAGGTACCTTATTATTCCTATCATGGCTCATCGCGTAGATTGGGACGGTATGCAACAAACTGTTGCCGGCCTCACCCAGGCACTGCAAACTATAGCACAAGGTGGTGCGGGGGCAAGGGCAGGAGACCTTCATCGCAATTTTCGGAGTCTAAATCCTCCGCGTTTCTATGGATCTTCCAATCTAGACGAAGCAGAAAATTGGATCGACGAGATGAATAGGATATTTGATGTTATTCAATGCACTGATCAGGAGAAAGTCCGTCTAACTATGTTCCAATTAAACAAGGATGCTCGCACTTGGTGGAAATCGGTCCTGGCACCTCCAGCCGATGCGGCACACACATGGGATGGTTTTCTCACTTTATTCAGTTCCAAATATTTCTCCGAGCATGTCAAGGAATGGAAGGCTATGGAGTTTGCCTCCCTTCATCAAGGGATGATGACAGTAGCAGAGTATGAATTATAGTTTTCAAGGCTAGCACCATATGCGCCTCACCTTATTAGTACAGACTTATTAAAAGTAAACCGATTTATGGACGGGTTACGGCCCGGTTTTATTCAACAACTGGGGACACAGAATATCCGCACTTATGCGGAGATGGTTCAAAGGGCATATTTATGCGAGAGGACCTTAGAGAAGGTCGAAAGGTTGAAAGGAAAGGGAGAGGAATCTAGCCGGCACTCTGATCGGCATTATAAGAAGGAGAAGTTCAGCATCACGGAACCATACAAAAGTCGTGATAATAAGAAAAGATCAAGAAACGGGGACGGTGGAAGTTCTCAAAAGGGTAGTAAAAAGGTGAAGGAAGAAAGGGAGCAAGTCGCCTTGGCATGCACCTTTTGTGAGAAATTCGGCCACTCGGCTGAAGAATGCTGGAAGCGCCTAGGTGCTTGTTTGTGTTGCGGGAGTAGGGAGCATCGTGTACCAGATTGCCCCCTTATGAAAGAACAATCAACCAATGGATGACGTAGGAGGCAGGCTCGCCTCAATGCAGTTATAGATGAAGAAGAAGTGCCCAGGGATCAAAATGATGGGCTCATAGAAGGTACTCTTCAAATCTATTCTCGTCCTGCATTCGTGCTATTTGATACTGGTGCTTCTCATTCTTTTATCTCCACCACTTTTGTAAAAACCTTACCAATTGAATCAGTTTCCCTACCTTCAGATCTCGCTATTACTACACCTTTAGGATCTGGAACTAAGCTTACCAAGTATTATCCCGATTGTGAGGTGGTAGTAGAAGGACACAATCTTCCCGCAAACTTAGTATGCCTTGATATAAAATGTTAAGATGCCATTTTAGGGGTAGATTGGCTTGTAGACCACGACGCTTATATCAACTGTCGGAATAGAATTATATCTTTTCAAAAGCCCGATCTTCCAAGATTTTCCTTTCTTGGCATCAAATACAAGAAACATCCTACCATCATATCTTCTCTTCACGCTTACAAACTTATCTCGCGGGGATGTGAAGCTTTTCTTGCTTCAGTCATTGTCACCGAATCTAAGGAAATTATCCTAGTAAACATTCCTATTTCAAATGAATTCCCAGACGTGTTCCCATCTGAACTACCTAATTTACCGCCCGAGAGGGAAGTAAACTTTACCATCGAACTCATTCCAGGTGCGGCACCTGTTTCTATAGCCCCTTACAGGATGTCCCTCACAGAACTCAAGGAATTAAAGAAGCAATTACAGGAACTTCTAGACAAGGGTTTTATCAGACCTAGCACATCCCCTTGGGGTGCGCTGGTTCTATTTGTCAAAAAGAAGGATGGTTCTCTCAGGTTATGCATTGACTACCGGTGATTGAATCAACTTACAATCAAGAATAAATACCCATTACCGCGTATTGATGAGCTCTTCGATCAGCTTTCGGGAGCAGAATATTTTTCTAAGATTGACCTAAGATCAGGTTACCATCAGCTTAGAATCAAAGAAGAGGACATTTACAAATCGGCTTTTCGAAGTCTTTATGGCCACTATGAATTCGTGGTAATGCCGTTTGGGTTAATTAATGCCCCAGCAGCATTCATGCAACTTATGAACAGTGTCTTCAAGCCATATTTAGACCAATTCATCATCGTCTTCATCGATGATATCCTGATATACTCCAAGACTAAAGAAGAACATGAAGAACATCTAAGGATAGCTTTGCAAACACTTAGAGAACACAAGCTATATGCCAAACTCAATAAGTGTGAATTCTGGCTCAAGGAAGTCTCATTCCTAGGCCACATTATTTCAAAAGAAGGGATTGCTATGGATCCTTCTAAGGTAGAAGCTGTCAGAGATTGTAGCCGACCAACGACTGTATCAGAAGTCAGAAGCTTTTTGGGTCTAGCAGGTTACTATAGAAGATTCATAAAGGACTTTTCAAAGATCGCGGTTCCTTTAACTAGACTTACCAGAAAAGAAAATCCTTTTGACTGGTCGAAGGACTTTGAAAAGAGTTTTCAAAGTCTTAAGAATCATCTTACAACAGCCCCTATTTTGTCACTACCAATAGAGGGTGCTGGATTTGAAGTATATACGGATGCATCTGGAATTGGCTTAGGATGTGTCCTTATGCAAGATGGAAAGGTGATTTGCTATTCTTCAAGATAATTGAAACATCACGAAGAAAATTATCCTGTACATGATTTAGAATTGCCAGCAGTTATCTTCGCCTTGAAAATTTGGCGTCATTATCTTTATGGAGAAAAGTTCACGATCTACACAGACCACAAGAGTTTGAAATATATATTTTCTCAAAAAGAGCTTAACATGAGACAGAGGAGATGGTTGGAATATCTTAAAGACTTCAATTTCGCTATTCAATATCATCCTGGCAAGGCGAATGCTGTAGCAGATGCACTTAGCAGAAAACTAATTGGTATATTATCAAGTCTCATGATTAGTATGACTAACCTTATTCCTCAATTTGCTCAGTTAAATCTAGATGTTGACATTAAGGAAGAAGATTGCTTTATAGCAAACATCCGAGCTCATCCTACATTGATTGAGGATTTGGCCAAGTTACAAGAGGATGACCCAATTTTACTGGAAATTAAGGCCAATATTGAACAGAGACAGGTTTTTTCTATTTTTGAAGATGGAAGATTACTATTCAAGGGTCGAATGTGTATACCGGATCATGAAGACACAAAGAAATTGATCTTAGAAGAAGCACATAAATCAAAGTACACCATTCATCCAGGAGGTACAAAAATATATCAGGATCTTAAAAGAAACTTCTGGTGGCCCAATATGAAGAGGGAAGTAGCAGACTTCGTGTCACGATGTCTCACATGTCAACAAGTTAAGGCGGAACATTTTAGACCCGCAGGAAAATTGCATCCCTTAAGTATTCCTGAATGGAAATGGGAGAGTATAGGAATGAATTTCATTATGGGACTACCTAAGATAAGAGGTGGATACGATGGAATATGGGTAATCATAGACCGATTGACTAAATATGCACATTTCTTACCAATTAAAAGTCAATGGTCTGTGGATATTCTAGCAGCCTTATACATAAAAGAAATTGTTAAACTACATAGTGTCCCTATCTCTATTATATCAGATAGAGATCCTCGATTCACATCACAGTTCTGGAAAGATTTACAACACTCACTTGGGACTAGATTGAATTTTAGCACAGCTTTCCATCCACAAACTGATGGACAAAAAGAAAGAACAAATCAAGTGGTATAAGATATGCTCAGGACATGTGTCATTAATTTTGGAGGAAGTTGGCATGATCACTTATCTCTGGTAGAATTTGCATATAATAATAGTTATCAGGCAAGCATACAAATGGCACCTTTTGAAGCCCTATATGGGAAACGTTGTCGATCACCAATATGTTGGAATGAAATAGGGGAAAGGCAATTTCTAGGCCCCGATTTGATCAGGGATTCTACAGAGAAAATCAAGCTCATTCAGGAAAGGATGAAAATGGCACAAGATAGGCAGAAATCTTATGCTGACAATCGAAGACGCGACTTGTAATTTCAAGTAGGAGAACATGTATATTTAAAGGTTTCTCCGGGTCATGGTATTCAAAGATTTGGCATTAAAGGAAAGCTAACTCCAAGATTTATCGGTCCATTTGAAATCCTCGAGAGGATCGGTGAAGTGGCTTATAGATTGGCTTTACCACCACAATTAGCAGGAGTTCATGACGTATTTCACATCTCTATGCTGAAGAAATATGTGTATGATCTAGATCACATTTTCACTTATGACAATATAGAGATTCAGAAAGACTTGACATACGAACAAACACCGATAAAGATTCTGGATCGAGAAGTGCGTCAACTCAGAAATAAGGTCATTCCTATGGTTAAGATTCAATGGAAGAAAGCATGGCCTTATGAAGCAACATGGGAAACCGAATCAGCCATGCAGAAAAGATTCCCAGAATTGTTTGACTGTAAGTACACTCTCCACTATCCATGTTTTTAATTTGGGGACCAAATTCTTTCTATGTGGGGGAGGGTGTAGTGTCCCAGAAATTTTAAATAATTTTCTAGAAATTATAAAGGCCTAAATAAATTTATAAATGGTCTATTTGATTAAATAAGTCATTAAAAGGCCAAATAGTGTTGATCAATTAACCCAACCAACTTAAGAAAAGTCCAAGAGGTTTTAAACTCAGGCCCATTAAGTTAGGCCCATATTCTAGAAGGTATTTAAGCCTATCCACGGATTTTTAAGGATAAATACTAATAATATAATATAATTATTTAGATAATTAACAAAAGAGTTTTTATAAATTGAAACTCTAAGCTACGATGACTGTAACGGTCTATCGTAAGACCGCTACAGCCATGTAACGCATGAGCACTCGACCGTTACATTCCTGTTAGTTCCGTAAGTGAAGGGACTCATGAAAAGACTGGAACTTGATGTTCCTATCCACTATGGATCGACTTGGGAAGGCTTGTACTGTTACTAAGGACTCTTAGGGATTAGGAGTTGATGAAATAAGGACTCTAAACTCGATCTAATCCTTAAACCCTAGCCTAAACTCTATAAATAGGGCATAGTTCTGAACAGTGCGACCCTTACTTTTTGGACGTAAAGAAGCAAGGTAAGGAGTCACTATCTCAGGTAGGTTCTTTATAAGTATTTGATTACAATACTTTAGACTAACTCCCCTCCGAATTTCACATCTTTAGGTTAAGAGGTCGTGGAGTTAGAGCCCAAGGAAGTTGCTGAAAAAGTCACAAGAGAAGGAAGGGAGCTAGGGCAAGGTTCTCAACCAAATTCAGAAACTACAGTCTAAGTAAGAGGTAGGTTATCTCATGAACGGCAAAAATAGCATGATAAGACTAAAAGCCCACTGGTTTGATTGAATTCCATGCATTATAGAGCATTGATTTCATGTTTTATTGTTCTATGCACATCATGCACATCATGCACCTCTTAGCCAAATTAAGAAATTAAAACATGACTATCCATCTATTCATAATTACCTATGCATGTAGATGGCCTTACTTCATTAACATGACTAGAAACTCATCATGTTTTGATAAAAGATATGATGTGAGTTGATCTCTTAGTTTCTACGATTGTTTTCTGTTAGCAGATAATGTAACGCACTAGCATAGGACCGTCACTTTCAAGTAACGGCCCTACGACAGACCGTTACAAACTCTGTAGTATTTGAACTGCACTGATGTTTCTAACGCGCTTGGACAGACGCGTTATATTCATGTAACGGCTGGGTCCTGACCGTCACTCTCACTGTGACGCCCCATCTCCAGACCGTTATATTCTGTGTTCTGTCAACCCTAAGACAGAATATAACATGCCAATATTATGATTGTGAAAGCCTAGTTACCTAAGTTTTAAACGTAATCATGTGATTTTAAGGTTATTTGATTATTCATGATACGTATTGCATGTTTTGGTTATCTCACTTGTATTTGAGTTATGTTAGTTTCTTGAAACCAAATTATATAGTTTTGTACTATAAAGCATGCCTTTTTAACATTGTATTTTTGACGTAGTTTTTATCATGATTTTCACATTGAGTATACATATCTCTCTCTGTCAATAGAGTCAATTCTATAAGTACATGGCACATATTCCGGTATGTTGTCATTAGGTCACACTTTGCACTATAGGAACACAATCTTGGATATTAGGACCTCTCTATTGGATATTCCTTCCAATGGACTAGGAAATCATTGTTTCAAGGTCTCTGTAATTCTGCGCGAGCCTGTGATTCCCACTAGGACGCCGAGTTGGTTGTACCAATGAAAGCCCATTAATTAGAACACTCTATCGGGGTTTTGATTCTTGAAATGTAACGGCCTTGAACTGGACCGTCAGGATCACGTAACGGCCCAGTGCCAGACCGTCACTTTCCTCTGGGTCTACTTTTATCCTTCTGGACTCGGATCATTGTAACGGCCCATTACTGGCGCGTTACATAATGTAACGGCCCAGACAATGACCGTTACATCACTTGCGTTTGTTAACCCAAGGTTTGACCAAGGGTTGATATTCCAATGATTCTAGACAAACCTTGATGATCTAGAACTTGTCATATTGCTTAAATTGATCTAAATGAAATGGAAGTTAAGGAAAATACCGTTATGCTGTCGATTTATTTCTATAAGCATGACATTGTTTAAAGTCTATTTCTTGACTCCTACATTCTTACGTTGAAGCATTCATTCATTGATTTTCGTTATCATGGAATTATTGGAAGTACTATATTCTTGGCCATACTTTACTGTTATATTGTATGGAAGTAGCTTAATTTATAACTAAGATGCGATCGAGCACTGATTGTGTTCAAGGGCTCTATGCTAGTCCCCTCGGCTGATTGCCGAAATATACTATTTTATAAACCATGGGGTATGATGCTACTGGCGTCGCATTGCGCTGGGAGTACTATTTCTATAACTAAGTGAAGATCCACGGCACGACATGACATTCTTGCTTGATATTCCACAGAAATTCATGAACTATGTACTCAAAAGAGACTTGTATGATGAATATGTGGCTTGCTAGTATAATCTCGTTACATTCTTGTTCATGGAAGGCCAATACCATGTTCTTGTTATATTCTTGATAGCTCATTCTCGATCATTCTATCTTACATGGTTATCTTGTTTCTATTGATTTGATCGCATGATTGATTCGCATTCGCATGATTTTACCTTATTTCTTTAGAACTAAAATGATAATCACTTTAATAATGCCTTCATATTGATGCGAAGATACCTACTGGGCAAGTGTGCTCATTACCTATTTCCAATGTTTTACAGGAGATGGAAGTGGTTCGGATTCAGATTCGGGTTATCCTAGTAGCGGGTCCGGAAGCGAGTGAAAGTGTTATAAAGATGAGAGTGAAGACTTAGGAAGTTTATCATGTTTAGATTGAGTCAATGTAATTTTTCTATTTCTTGAGTCTAGTAGAAGGAAAAGATGATGAAAAGTGGTTGTATTATGAATAGTGATCATTTATAAAGTTGAAGTTTGATTAAATCTTGTGCAATTGCATTTATATGTGTGATTGTCTTGCGCTCTGATTGATTCTTGCTTGCAAGAGGCGTACCATGCCGACTGTTCGCGTTCCCCGAGCGAGTCTTCCGCTGTAATAAAGGCTCGGGGCATGACAGAACATATCCGAAAGTCCACTTTGAATTGGGGAGCCATTAATGCTATACAATGTGCACTCCATCCCATTGAATTCTCCAGAGTTTCCTCCTGTACCACTGCTAAAGAGATGTGGGATAAGTTAGAGCTCATTTACGAAGGGACGTCTCAGGTTAGAGAAACTAAAGCCAATATGTTAGTCTCTGAGTACGAGGCTTTCAAAATGAAGCCTGAAGAGTCCATATCTGAGATGTATGCTCACTTGAATGTGATCACTAATAGCTTGAGAAGTCTAGAAAAGACCTATAGTGAGTATGAAATTGTTAGAAAAATTTTAAGGTCCCTGACACCCATCTGGCATACCAAGGCCACTATAGTGGAGGAGTCTAGGAACCTTGCTATGACCACTGTAGATTGTTAGCCCAGTTAGGAGGCAATAGGGAGGGGGGAAATCGATTGCCCACCCTTTTTGACAAATTTAGATTAAATTAAATCAAACCACAGATATGGTAAATAAAACTTAGATAAAGCTTGATTATAATGAATGATTGAGAAACAAGTAAGCCCTCACAACTTCCCAGCGCAGAAATATAATCACTCGGAGAACAACGTATGAACGGACAGTTAATCAAACTCTCGTCTCGCCGACTCACACTCGCAGTACAAACGGATAGGAAATTTCAACAACCACATAAAAGGCATACCACGGAACAGAGATTTTTAGGTGGTTCGGATGCACCTACTACCGTCCTACGTCCACCCCTCTCACCTCGAGAGGATTTCACTAATAACGCTGCACGACGGCAGCAGCCACCACACACGGGCTCGATGGCCCACACACGTGGGTTCTCGCACGATGACGAGAAGCCCCACACACACACTCGGAGCAAACTCCAAAATCATCTAAAGATGAAAATAATATGGAAATACAAAGCCCAGCCTGAGAATATGAATCTAAGCACAAGATATAATAAGAACAAACATGATCTTCCTCATAAATCCTCAAACAAAACCGAGAGATTAACGAAGGTTGCACTAGAACGATGGAACCGAGGGTTGGAAGAAGCCGGTGTAGAAGATGTGAACGCCCGAAGTAGCGGATGAAGAGGACGCCGACCGCGGCCTCCAGATCTTGGCTCGGCCACGAGTGGGGATGACCTCGGCATAGCCTTCCTTCACCTCCAGCTGAATGGAAAGCTCCTTCTTCTCCTGCAAAAGGATGAACTCGTTAGAATGCTCAAGGGTTGTGTTCCGATGGGACCAAGGGGCGGCGATATATACCCTATAGAAAACATGACTGATGGACACTAAAGCCCTTTACAAACCCCCTTCATATCATGTACAAAGAATGGTGGATGCCCTAAGGCCATTTTGGTAAACAACCCAAGCAATCGGATCTAATATAAATGGGTTCGAAACAGATCCAGAAATCCCGATCGGAACATTCAGAAAAAGTGTCGACTCATGGAGTCGACTCTTTTTCATAAATGTTCTGCCAGAACACATAAAAACTAAACCCGTGAAACAAGTGTCGACTCACTGAGTCGACATTTTTTACCAAATGTTATGGCCTGTGAAATTCACAACATTCGTGGTGAAAAGTGTCGACTTCTGAGGTCGACACTTTTTCACGGAGGTTCTGATTTCACAGAATGGAATGAACTTACCTGAAAGTGTCAACCCACGAGGTCGACACTTTTTACCGAGTGTTCTGACTTTGCAAAATAACAGAACCCTGGTGAAAGTGTCGACTTCATGGGTCGACACTTTCTGCCATCGTTCTTAACACATAACGCAAGGCAGAAGCTGTGATCCATTGGTGTGGAAGAGTTGGATGCAACGGTTCTTCTTGTTGTGCTTCTTCTCCTTGCTCCTTTTCTTTCTCCTTTTCTTTCTGTTCATCTTGATTTGCTGCCTCACCTTGTTTACTTGATTCTCCTTTTTCAGCTTCACCCTCACCTGTAACAAGAAAATGATCATCATCATTTGATTTTCTCATTGTAAACTCATCAACAACAACATGAGGACTCTCCTCGACAGTTAATGTTCTAGTGTTATACACACGGTATGCTCTAGATGATAGAGAATATCGGAGGAACATCCCTTTATCACTTTTTGCATCAAAATTTTCTAGATTATCTTTACCGTTGTTTAAAATGTAACAGATTGACCCAAATGGCTTAAAATGAGATATGTTGGGTTTCTTACCTTTGTAAAGCTCGTATGGAATTTTCTTAAGTATTGGTCTTACCATAGCTAGATTTGTGATGTAGCAGGCGTCGCGTTCATCGCCTCTACCCAGAAGTATCGTGGAAGACCGTTCTCCGCAAGCATGGTACGCGCCATTTCCACGAGCGTCCTATTTTTCCTTTTACCACGCCATTTTGTTGAGAGGTTCTTGGTGAAGAGAACTGATGCTCATACCCCTGATTCCTGCAAAAAGCATCAAACTCATGATTTTCAAATTCCTTTCTGTGGTCACTTTGAATTTTCTGCATTGTATATCCTTTTTCATTCTGAACTCTTATGCAAAAATCAATGAACTCATTGCAAGCATCACTTTTATTTGCTAGATATAGAACCCATGCATATCGCGAGAAATCATCAACAATCATGAAACCATAAAGCTTCTCTCCAAGACTGCGATTCCTGGTGGGACCAAATAAATCCATATGTAACAATTGTAGAGGTTTTTCTGTTAAAACAATATTTTTACATTTAAAAGATGTGGTGGTTTGTTTTCCTTTATTACATGCTTCACATATTTTTGAAGTTTCAAAATTCAATTTAGGAAGACCTCTGACCAAATCATGACGGTTCAACTTCCTAATGACATTAAAACTGGCATGCCCAAGACGGCGATGCCATAACCAAACATCTTCACTTTTATTGGCAACTAAATAAAGTTTCTTAGATGCAAGCTCATCAAAATCAACTTGATAGGTGTTGTTACATCTCACTCCTATGAACTTAATTTTCTGTGTGTCAGCATCAATGATAGTGCAGTGAGAAGACTCAAAAATCACTTTGTGACCCTTGTCACAGAGTTGACTTACACTAAGCAAATTATGGTGAAGACCTCTAACAAGTGAAACATCCTCATTGCAATGGTTAGGGTCTTTACCAATTCTCCCGATTCCGATTATCTTACCCTTGTCCTGTTCTCTAAAGATTACCGTACCGCCGTTCTTTTCAGCAAAGTCTGCAAAGAGGTGTTTATTGCTAGTCATGTGCCTGGAGCATCCGCTGTCCAGGTACCATTTATTCTCTCCCGCCTTCATGCAGACCTGCACCAATTAGCAACCATGCTCATTTCGATTTGGGTACCCAAGCAAGTTTGGGTCCCTTCATGTTAGGATTCTCAAAGGATTGATTGTATCTATTGAAAAACATGTCGTCATCATATTGCATGAGTTGGCATATATACATATCATGCCCTATCTTCCCACAATAAAAATACGTGGGTCTTTTCCTACAAAAATTTCTTCTTTTATTTACATTCCTAAAGGTTGAGGGGAAACTAGAATTAACAGTTGGTTTTTCAAGGTGTGTGTGTGAACATTCTCCTTGATAAGATGAATTCTTAACAGCATATTGAACATGATTCTTGTTGCCATGCATTGTACTTGGATTCTTCTCAATTTGTTTTCCTTTTTCTCTCAATATTTTTCCATTCGCATTTTTCACTTTTTCAAGTTGAATGATAAAACTCTCATTCTTACCTTTCAATTTTTCTTTCTCGTTCTCACATTCAGTCGGTTTAACATGCAACTCTTCCAATTCTTTGTTCAAGAGGTCATGCCTTTCTTGGATTTCATCTTTAAGTTTAAAGGCATTTTTCTTTTCCACTTCTAAGCATACTATTTCATCTTCAAACAAAGCTAATTTGGTTTCCAAAGCATCATTAGCATTTTTCAAACTTTTAACTTGCATTTCAAGTAGATTGCATTTTCCACATGAATTAGATGAGTGAACAATTTCATGAATCTTTTTTCTTTAATGTCTTATTTTCATTTTTCATTCTTTTGTATTTCTCATATAACTCCTCATATGCAAGTTTCCACTGTTCGTTTGAAATAAGCTCTCTGTCAGAAATTACCTGTTCACTGTCGCTTTTCGCCATTAGACACATTGTCTTCACAAGTTCTTCAATGTCTTGCTCCTCATCATCATCGGTCGTGGGCTCATCTTCATCTTCGTCGCTCTACGTCGCCATCATCATCGGTCGTGGGCTCATCTTCATCTTCATGGCTTTCGACTTCTTGCCCTTGACCATTCTCCCTTTCTTCTTTTGCAGCTCGGGGCATTCTCCTCGCATGTGCCCCGCTTTCTTGCATTCATAACATATAATCTCGGCGGCCTTGGATGGTTCATTTCGTTGCCTTGGCTGCCTCTTTCCTTTCCTGAATTTCCCGCCAAACCGTCTTCTTTGGCGCAACAATTGTCTTACTTTCCTCGTCAGCATAGCAACTTCTTCATCGTCGGTGGTTCCCAAAGACTCCTCTTGGCTCGAGACACTTTCCGGGAGTGCTTTTAAAGCGATTTGATTTTTCTTCCTTGGATCGTCCTCCGTTCTCTTTATCACATTGATCTCATAGGTCATTAATGACCCTATGAGTGCATCCACAGTGAGCATTGACAAATCCTTTGAGTCCTCTATCACGGTCGCCTTGGTGTCCCAGCTCGGTGATAGTGACCTCAACACCCTCCGTACCAATTCCTTATCTGTGAACTCTCTCCCGAGTGATTTCAATCCATTTGTAATCTCCATGAGACGTGCGAACATCTCGGAGATATTTTCTTCATCCATCATCCGAAATAGCTCATAATCACGGATCAACATATTTGCTTTCGTCTCCTTAACTTCTATGGTATCTTCGTAGATAAGCTTGAGCTTGTCCCACATTTCCTTTGCGCTACTGCACATGGAGACACGAGCATACTCGTTAGGGTGAATAGCACACTGAATAATGTTTAAAGCATTAAAGTTCACAGTGGCTTTCTTAATACTATCATCATCCCACATATCCTCATCAGGGTGTAAAGTGTACGAACCATTCCTAATGACAGTCCATATTTAATGATTGTGAGCATTTAAAAAAATTGTCATCCTATTCTTCCAGTAAGGGTAGTTACTACCATCAAAGAAAGGTGGCCTTTGAATAGAATGCCCTTTGGGCATTAACCCCTTGTTGAGATTGTTGGCCATTCCTAACAGATCTCTCTAAACCGCTAGGTTTCTAGATGAAAACAGATCTGAGGCTCTGATACCAATTGTAAGCCCGGTTAGGAGGCAATAGAGGGGGGGGGGGGTGAATCGATTGCCCACCCTTTTTGACAAATTTAGACTGAATTAAATCAAACCACAGATATGGTAAATAAACCTTAGATAAAGCTTGATTAGAATGAATGATTGAGAAACAAGCAAGCCCTTACAACTTCCCAGCGCAGAAATATAATCACTCGGAGAACAACGTATGAACGGACAGTTAATCAAACTCTCGTCTCACCGACTCACACTCGTAGTACAAACGGATAGGAAATTTCAACAACCATATAAAAGGCAAATCATGGCACATAGATTTTTAGGTGGTTCGGACACACCTAGTGCCATCCTACGTCCACCCCTCTCACCTCGAGAGGGTTTCACTAACAACGCTGCACGACGGCAGCAGCCACCACACACGGGCTCGATGGCCCACACACGTGGGTTCTCGCACGACGACGAGAAGCTCCCCACACACACTCAGAGCAAACTCCGAAATCGTCTAAAGATGAAAATAATATGGAAATACAAAGCCCAATCTGAGAATATGAATCTAAGCACAAGATATAATAAGAACAAACATGATCTTTCTCATAAATTCTCAAACAAAACCGGGAGATTAACGAAGGTAGCACTAGAACGATGGAACCGAGGGTTGAAAGAAGCCGATGTAGAAGATGTGAATTCCCAAAGCAGCGGATGAAGAGGACGCCGACCGCGGCCTCCAGATCTTGGCTCGGGCACGAGTGGGGACGACCTCGACATAGCCTTCCTTCACCTCCAGCAGAACGGAAAGCTCCTTCTTCTCCTGCAAAAGGATGAACTCGTTAGAATTCTCAAGGGTTGTGTTTCGATTGGACCAAGGGGTGGCGATATATACCCTATAGAAAACATGACAAATGGACACTAAAGCCCTTTGCAAACCACTTTCATATCATGTACAAAGAATGGTGGATGCCCTAAGGCCATTTTGGTAAACAACCCAAGGAACTGGATCTAATATAAATGGGTTCGAAACAGATCCGGAAATCTCGATCGGAACGTTTAGAAAATGTGTCGACTCATGGAGTCGACTATTTTTCATCAATGTTCTGCCATAAAACATAAAAACTAAACCCATGAAACAAGTGTCGACTCACTGAGTCGACACTTTTTACCAAATGTTCTAGCCTGTGAAATTCACAACATTCATGATGAAAAGTGTCGACTTCTGAGGTCGACGCATTTTCACGGAGGTTCTGATTTCACAGAATGGAACGAACTTACCTGAAAGTGTCGACCCACGAGGTCGACACTTTTTCCCGAGTGTTTTGACTTTGCAAAATAACAGAACCATGGTGAAAGTGTCAACTTCATGGGTCGACACTTTCTGCCAGCGTTCTTAACACATAACGCAAGGCAGAAGCTGTGAAAATAAGTGTCGACCCATTAGGTCGACACTTTTCCTGACAGCAGACAACCTTCAAATAAACCACTTGAAACTCCACATATCATGAACCAAGTATTAAGATTGAACAATTGAGCACTTAAGACTCAGATATACATGACAAAACATGATTTCTACACAGATCAGTCCATCCACATTAAAATCCAATTTAACAAATGTTCTTACCATTTGGCCTTCAAGCTTTGAATGTTAACTTCACATTGAACTCAATTTTCCAGATTTGAACATACAAACCATTTTTGAGCCATAATCGTTCTATCCACTCGAGGTCAAGCAACGCATCTGTTCCTACTTCCATTTCCAGGACTTGAGAAAAAATTCCATATAGGACCTGCACATCACAGAAAGCTCATCAGCTTTAATCTCAAGCTAATCAATTGAGATTCTCAAAATCACCTCATATCAAATTACTCAATCAATGCATCCATTCATTTTCTGACAGATCAAGTGACCTTTTCATTCACTAACTTCATTCCAACAATGTAAGTCCAAACCATACTTAATCAAGATTGAACATTCATTCATTCAAAACCTGAAATTCATCAAGGTATATCAAATCAAATCCACATGCCATTCATTCAACACACAATTTGATCAAACAAACATGTTTACATTCAAAGCGATCATTCATCAAATATGTATCAATGCAAATCATAAAAATTGAATTCAAGACATGTTCATTCTAGATCTTCGTCAAAACAGACCGGGGCACAACAGATGAGCTTATCGGTTCTCTCATGACATATGAGTTGAACCTCAAGAAAGCTGATCAGTCTAAGAATAGAAGGAAACCCTTAGCTCTTAAGGTCAACTCTAGCAAAGGGTCATCCAGTGAGTGCAGCTATACTAGTTCTGACGAAGATCAGGATGAGTTTGCTATGATCACCAGGCAGTTCAAGAAATTCCTGAGGAAAGAAGGGAAAGCGTAAGAAAAAAGTGCTTCTCAGGAAAAAGACAGTCCAAACATAAACCTAAACCTGCCAATAAAACTGATGCCATTGTTTGCTACAATTGCAGGAAAGTAGGACATCTCAAGGCGGACTGCCCAGAGCTCAAGGACAAGCAACCCAAGTGGAAGAACAAAAAGGGAAAAGCTATGGTTGTTGGTCCCGGGTAGGCGAGCGGACAAGAAGGGGGGGTTGAATTGTCCCCCACTCAAAATGTTAAATTTAAAAAACTAACTAAGCGGAAATAACAACTTTGACGAGATTGAGAGGATTAAACTAACAAGGTGATTTAAGCTCTCTCAATCTCGCCGAGCTCACTCGATCATGCACAAGTTTAAGCAATTGCGCACGTTACACAATATAATCTAGGCAATTGAGATTTGCCTGTACAATTGGAATTTTCTCATACTCACTGATCACACGTGTATTGAATTAATAATTAATCACAATAAAGCAAACCATAATGCACACCATAAGACACAAGGATTTTTAAGGTGGTTCGGGACCATGACGGGCTCCCTACGTCCTCCCCTTACCAAACCGGTAAGGATCCACTCACTGGATAAACCAACACGGGGAAGACTCCCCAACACAGAGCAAGGCTCCAACACACACGGGGATAAATCCCCAACACGGAGGCAACACTCCAACAACACGCAGGATGACGCCTGCACACAAACACAGGGACACGCCCCAACACACACACAGAGAGTAAACCCTGCAAACACGGTGTATAACCCCAAACACACACGGAGACGAAGTCTCCAACACAATCTGATGATCGGATCACAAACACACACAGACGCTGCAACAAACACAGCACCAGATATACACGACCGTATACAAACAGTCCCACACACAATATTTCTAGTTCAAAAAATTAACACAGATATTCAAATATGCTCAACCCTAAACATAGATCTTTAAACACATCAAGAACAACATAGAATGGATGTACAAAAGATCCCCCTTGGTTTTCAAAACCCGATTGATGATGTTCTTTCAAACAATGGTTGGAAGGAAGTTGGATGATGTCGATTTGAACGTCAACGCGTTCCTCTCTTCAACCCACTTCACTTTCTCTTCATGCACGATCTCCAAATCCTCCTGGATGTAGATCAAATCCCTTTGGTTTGAGCCCTTTCTTCCTTTCTCCCCTTTCTTCACCTACAAGATAGAAACAATGAACACATTAGGGTTTTTCTTGTGAAATTAGTAGCTCTCATATGTATACATATAGGAGACATCAAAAGACTAGTATAACCCTTCTAGAAACTTCCAAAAGGACCCCCAATAGGTCTCCCACCAACCCAAGGGCAAAGGGGCAAAAGTTAAGAACAAATGGACTTGGTTTAGATGGTTTTTGGATCCACGTTTTTTGGGTTTCGCCAATTCCGGTCGACCTACACGGGTTGGGCGATCGACCTAAATTTTACAGACTGAAAACTTCCTATCTTTGGGGATTTCAATCGATCGAAACCCCATGGGCGGTCGACCAAAATCTTGGTTTTTCCCAGATTTCATATTTCAGCCCCATAACCCCTTTAGCAGCCCATTCAAGTCTGAGGCTTCAAACTCCTTTGATCTTTGGGGAATATATACTGAGTGTTTTGACCAACAAAACCATAAAAAAAGAATTAGAACTTTAGCTTAATAATCCATATGATAAATGCATGAAGTACATGTATGAAAGCCCATGAACTAGGTGCGTATGAACACTTTGAAACACAAGTGTTCGAAGCTAAGGATCAAGAGATATGTCTATGCATGTGAATAAGGTATGAATACCATTCAACCAAATCTACTAAGGTTCATGTGAGCATTCAACAACCATGCATAAGGATTATGAGAACACACATCAAGTATATTCTTCCAAGATTCATAAAACCCCTTCAATTTGCATTCTAGGCCAAAAAGACCACAATAAGAATATGAGTGAATACATAAGTGAGTAAAGGCTAGCTTATCAAGATCCATGTGAAAATCTCAACCAGTACTCACCATGATGGCTTTTAATACTTCAAGAGAAATATGCATGGAATGCATTCAAGACTATACAAGATACCCATGAAACCTTTATTACATAAAAGCCATTCTTCACAACCCCATGAGACAAAAAATGTGAGACGATATTACCATGCATCCATATGATACTTAAGTGTGACCCAACCATTTCTTTCCTGCAAGTAACACAATGAAGCCATGTTAGTGTTGAATTGATAATCATTCATTGTAACCATTTATCACTAGATGCTCATTTCAACATGACCAAGAATCCATATAATGAGAGAACATCAATAAAATTACATTCATCAAATTTAAAGTTAATAGATTGAGGATGTTGCAAGTCTAGATATCTCATGTGAAAAATATATGAAAATACTCAATCAAGATATTGAAAATCTCTTTGATGAAATGCATAAAACATGAAAAGAGTCAACGCAAAGCAATAAGTGAGTTAACTCCCTTTGTGAAGAAGAACTTCATTGATGGACTCCTTTGAGTTCTAAACTAATTTTGTTCCTGCAAGTCAAGATAAGCATAGCATGAGTTCTTTAAACAATAATTATTCATATGACTTCCAAGTGAGAATCTTGAAGTCATCTGTTAATTCATCAACCAAGATGCATACATGTTACTCAATGAAACACACACAGGCATGCTCAATGATGCATATCGCCACAAGCACAATCATTTTGTTATCATTAAAATCAAACACCAAACATCAACTAGGAGATGCAATAATCTCTCTCAACAATCTCCCCATTTTTGATGATGACAAAATAATGTGTGCGATAGTTCCTAAAGATAGCGGAAAAGCATTTCAATGAATGTTATGAGAATGGTGGATAAGACATTTAATCACATTCAATCACATTCTCCCTCAAAACTACCCTCTCTTCATTGAGCAGATGGCATTGAGCACACAACCAACATTCTTCTCTCCCTTTTAGTCATCTACAAAAAGACAGGGGGTTATTGGACATGATATGAACATGGTAGGTAGGGAGAGATGATACCAATTCGGACATCAATTGTTGGTAATTGTTGGCCTCAAAGATATGAAATATTGTTGGAAGAGTTATGCAACATGAAGTGTTCAAGATGATAGCATTCAAAATCTAAAGCTCATTTCTGATTTTTACAAGATGCAAGAGCAAAGCAACGCCAAGATGTTTGTCAAGAAGGAACAATAGTGGAGACATCAAATGCCTTTATTTTTGGAGTTTCAGATTTTAGATTTTTAGATTTTTAGTTTTCTTTTGAAATGCATAAAGCTACAAAAAAATACATGCAATGCAACCAAATAGATACATACATATACATGCAATACAGCTCCCCCTTACCTATTTAGGAGGCGAGTTGGTATAAGATAAGTGCATGTTAGTTAAACCAACTAGGATCCTCATGTGTAACACCAAGGAGATTGTGCAATCACACAGAAGAGTTATGCAATAGTCAATACAGTCAATCAATTTTTTGAATGCATATTAAATCAAATTTCCATATGTGTAGGTGAATAGCATGAAAATAGACTGTAGCCATATGGATATTCAAATTTTCAGATCAACACAATAAAAGATTATATAAACTACATTTCATTTCAAGAGAACAGCGTATTAGAGGTTACGCTATGCCACAACGAGTTTTCACCATAATTTTTCAACTCAACCAATATCACATGATAGACTAAAATTTTCAAGAGTGATCATGTTCAACTAATTCCTTTTTACGCGAGGAGACACATGGAACTCATGCCAGAATCTCCGGTTACTCATAATATTGAACCATTTCACCACATTTTGAGCAGAGATACTATAGTACAACACCTTTCTGAAGTGAATCACATCACGCCTCAGGTGACATGTGCCCAATTTACTCAGTGAGACTGAACATTACTTTGCCATTCTATTCAGATTCTTTCTACAAAAAATAGGTAGGCAACTTTTTCCTCAACTGCTGCTTTAACACTCATGTAACAAGTTTAATATCTCTAGAGTGTTGAAAGGAAATTTCTACATCCTTATCTCTAACACTCATTTTCACATTTTGTACATGAAGTGTGTAAATTTGATTCAGCATGTATACCGAAAATTTTATGAACGCATAATAGTGCAGCTCCACCTATCTAGATGCACTTATCAAGAGATTACTCCCCCTGAGTGTATGTCGTGTAGCACTCTAGTGATGACTCAATTTGTAACATTATTTAACAAGAAATATGAGGTCTTAGAAATTTCAAGGAAGGTGGAGATTAGCATATAATAACATGCAAACACACAACGGGAGTATATGCAATATGCAATGCAATATTTTGGCACACATTGAGCTTCATCTTACAAATACATTATGTGAATGATATGCAAATATGCAATGTGATATAGAATGTCAGATTTTTATTTAAAAATTCTAAATACATTACAAAATTTAACATGGGTGCAAGATGCAAGTTTTTAGATTTCATGTGAATGATTTAAATGCTCCTTATGAATTTTCTAATGCATGTAACTTATAAAACCATGAAGATGCAATGCAAGATGCAAAAATAAGATGCGAGAGTTTGTTTTTTAGAACATCATGATAGATTGCACAAAGAGGCATACACATTCAAATGATGACAATAACCTTTTTCAAGACTTAGCCTTTTTGAACAAGGGTGCACAAATGATCAAAATTGAGCAGTGCAACCCAATTATTTTCAGAAACGTTCAAAAATAGAGTTTCAATGACATTTCAAAAGCTTAAAGTATCGCCCACAAGCCGAGCAGATTTTTCAAGTTCCGGTACGAGGTGGAGGTGAAGGTCCGAAAATCCAACTCATACATAGTGAGAGCTTCTAGGTGGACGTAATCCACCATTCCACTACACACCATTTGATATACCAGAAACTCAATTTACTTCAGCTGCTCATGCATTTCAGATTGAGAAGTATTCAATTTACAGAGACATCATACTTACTCCTCAACATTTTTAATTTTATTCAACCAATGAGACATGTTCATCATAGCAGAATACAGAAATAACAGATCAAGTTTTCAGAATCAATATCTGTGAAATGAACAATTCTGCATTTCAGAAATTTTACCTTCTTGAAGCAAGAAAGAATTTCAGATTCAATCTGAGAGCACATGGCGTTTCAGAATTTTAAGGCAAATCGATTTCCTTCTAAACATATGTTTCCTCATTAGCCAAATAATTCAATTTTTAAATTTTGGTACAAGGCAGAGAACTTTGATCCGAGGATCACCTCACGCAAGGTGTTAGCTTCCTGACAGACTTAATCGGTCATTTCACATAACAACATTTGATATACCAAATATTCATTCAATGAGAGCATGATTGGCTTGTACAAAGTGGCAGAAGGAAAACATCAAGAATACCAATTTTGACAAAGAGGAAGCAAGGTTAAGATTTTATCATTCGAGTGTGCCTTGTTCTATTTTGTTGGAATCTCTTTCATTCTTTATTTACCTCAAGACACACCTCCATCAAAACCAACTCAGTTGACAGATTTTGGCACCCAAGCCTTTTTGGGTCTCTGAAGAGTAGAACCATTTCTACCAAAATCCTTCTTCGACATTCTCATAGCCATCATATCATCATTCTTCATGATCCTGCAATCCTCAATAATATGTCCATGGTTTCCACAATAAAGACATTGCGGAGAAATAATTTTATCAAAAGACTTCCTTTTAGGAGCAAAGAAATTTTCAAATCTATTCCATCTTCCATTTTCATAAGGTCTAGATTTATCTATATTAAACCTAGCATTCATTTTAGAAGCATGGAAATTTTCTATTTTCAAAAATCAACACTCTTTCATAAGATGCCCGTACTTCCCACAACGAAAACAACAAGGAGATGTGGGTCTACGGAATGACTTTCCATTGTTTACATGAGTGTTTGTGAATAAGTTTTTCTTATAGGATGAAAACCTTTGAACATTGAAAGTATGTTCATTTCTGAATTTTCTTTAAACATCAAACTTAGCATTTATGGCTCAAAAATCATCATTTTGTTTGCAAAGTAATTTTCCATCACATGGCCTAGTTTATGACAATAGAGGCAAGAAACATTTCTCTTTCTTTTGAAAGTAGATTTATCTTTGCATACTTTTTCATCATCCATTTTCGTGACAACATAATCATTCATTTCATGGCCACGCATGCCGCAATAAAAGCATTCAACATTTGAATCCAATTTCTGCCCATCTTGAATTTTTTGAAACCATTTTTGCATCGTGGGCTTTGTATTAAAATTTTTCTTTTTCTCAAAGTCATTTTCAAAAATTTTCATTTGAGAAGTGGAAGGAGGTGCTTTGGAGGTGCTGGGAATATCAGATAAATGAACAAAAGATGCTGTCATTTTATGTTCAAAAGACTTTTTGTTGAATGGGGTGTATCCAAGACCTTCCTTTTAAAAATTCACATTAACACCCAACATCTTATCTAGATTTTCTTTCCCTTTGACAAATCTAGATAAATCATCTTTCAACCTTTTCACCTCTTCTTCCAGACCAGAAATATGTAATTCAGCATTCGTGATTTCCTCTTCACATGCAAGGATTTTATCACCATACAAACAGTTCTTTGTTGTGAGTTTCTCATTTTCTAGTATGATTTCTTTATTTTCATCATTTATAGCATGTAGTTTTTCAGTCACTTTTTCAAGAACTATCTCAGTTTCAGCAAATTTTGAGATCTTAGCAAGTTGTTGTTCATTCTCAAATTTCAACAATGAGACTTCTTTTTCATGTTTTTCAAAATTTTTCAATCTACCTTCAAGTAAAGAATTCTCGATTAGCATGGCACCATTTTTCTTTTTAAGATCTTCATTTTCAGTCATGATGCTCTTGCTATCTATCTCAGAATCAAGTAATTTCTCAAATATTTTATCATCATCAAACAAAGAAGCTAGCTTATTCTTAAGGTATTCTTCATTTTTCTCAAGCATGGAGATTTTAGACATGAAGAATTTATTTTGCTCACGCAACTCATATGATGCGGGACGACTACGGGACTCGACTTGAATTGGTTGCGACCTTGGACTCTATCAGACGACTCGACTAATAAGTTGACGCGACCAGCAACAACACTATGACGCAGCACCGAACGAGCTCCAGAAGAGGTGATCATGCCCCAAACAAGAAGCGCTAAACCCACAATCGTCCCCGATGAGGAAAACGTGACGATCTGCACGGTTGGAAAACCGGCTTTGAGACTCGGGTGGTCGGCTCACTCTCATGCTCTGAACGAGTCACGGGACGGGTTCCGCTCTCACAACTCGTAGCGGTGATTAATATTTAATTAGCTAATAAAATGTCCTACTCACATGTGTTGGGACTGGTGCGATGGATTCAGAGGGGGGTGAATGAATCCCTCTTTCAAAATTTGCCCGAATTAAAATCTCAACCTGATGAACGTAAAACTGATGCGGAATTAAACACGTTCATGAAACCTAAGACAAGTACACACAGGATCAGAACTCCCTGAAATGATGCAAGACTTGATTAAACAACGAGATACTCTATTGATTCACACCGTTGAACACTTGACCTGCACTTCCAGCAGAAGTAGAGCATTTGTGCTCTCAAGATGAGTTAACGGATAAGAAATTGAAATGAGATCCTAAGCATGCATCTAGCGAAACACAATAGATAGTCAAACCACTGCACAGAAGGTTTTTAAGGTGGTTCGGTCCTCCAGACCTACGCCCACCCCACACTCAAACCAGAGTGTGGATTCCGCTGCCAAACAGCTTGAAAACCACTGGGCGACATAGCTTGCCTACAACTGCTGAGCATCACAGCTTGCTTATGCTGGGCAATACAGCTTAGCCATCTGCTGGGTAATACAGCTTAGCCGTCCAGAGGATACCGGACCTCTGCAACTGCTGGGGATTACAGCTTAACCCGTCCAGAGGAGTCCTCCTCTACAAACAACTAGGCTTCACAGCTTGCTCCGCTGACTAACAGCTTGAATAAAGTTTCAAAAGAAAAATAAGAGACAAGAAAACACAGCAACTAAAAGCTGTAAAAGATAGCAACATAAATGTGGCTCCCATGGAGCTAACTGGATTGGATATGATCCAGATTCCAGTAGGGACGGATTTTCTGATGAAGCTTCTCTTCTTCTTCTTGAAATTTCTATCTCTCTCTCTATCCTTCTTTCTCTTCTACCTCTTATTCTTCTGGCTCTCCTTTCTTTTCTTCTCTGGATTGTGCAAGCTCTAGCTTTCTCTCTATCTCCCTGCTTCAGCTCTCAATGGCACACGCAGATCTTCTGGCACGATCATCTTCTCTCGAAGGAGAGGCTTCCTTTTTTATAGCAGCAGAGAGGTGGGGCATGTGCTCTCCACAATTCCCGCCCAAACGCCTGGATTACATGGCAGTCATCCCAGCCTGCTGTAAACTTGAATTGATCTGAAAGAGAAGAGAAAAGGATGCATTGAGTTAGTTCAAAATTTGATCTAAGCCTGTACATACTTGATGCACATAATGCAGTATGCATATAGGAAAGTATGTACATTGAAGATGAATGCACGGACATGCCACCAACGAGTGTACATACTTTGTGTGCGATGTACAAACGATGCACAGATATGCCACCGAGGAATGTGCAGACTTTGTGTGTAATGTACAAACGATGCATCGACTTGATGTGCCAACAGTTTAAGCATGAATTCATAATGTACAGACTCTGATGGACTGATGTATGAACTTAAACGCTCGAATCAACAGAGGTTGTACATAAATGTGAAATGATGCACTAACTTTGTGAATTTTGTGTATACGAGAGGCAAGGCGATGCACTGACTATGTGTATACATGAAGAGCACGGGCTGTACAGACTTCGCTGCGGCTGTACAGACTCAGCTGCGAACTGAGCTAATGGATGAATAGTGCTTGCACTGACTTGGTCGAGTGAAGCAATGTGGATTGTACATACTTGAAAGCGTGCAGCGTTGTATAGTCCCGACAGATGCAACGTACCCACATCGACTTACTTCTGAAGCATCAAACTCATGATTTTCAAATTCCTTTCCGTGGTCACTTTGAATTTTCTGAATTGTATATCCTTTTTCATTCTGAACTCATGTGCAAAAATCAATGAACCCATTGCAAGCATCACTTTTATTTGCTAGATATAGAACCCATGCATATCGCGAGAAATCATCAACAATCATGAAACCATAAAGCTTCTCTCCAACACTGCGAGTCCTGGTGGGACCAAATAAATCCAGATGTAACAATTGTAGAGGTTTTTCTGTTAAAACAATATTTTTACATTTAAAAGATGTGGGGGTTTGTTTTCCTTTATTACATGCTTCACATATTTTTGAAGTTTCAAAATTCAATTTAGGAAGACCTCTGACCAAATCATGACGGTTCAACTTCCTAATGACATTAAAATTGGCATGCCCAAGACGGCGATGCCACAACCAAACATCTTCACTTTTATTGGCAACTAAATAAAGTTTCTTAGATGCAAGCTCATCAAAATCAACTTGATAGGTGTTGTTACATCTCACTCCTATGAACTTAATTTTCTGTGTGTCAGCATCAATGATAGTGCAGTGAGAAGACTCAAAAATCACTTTATGACCCTTGTCACAGAGTTGACTTACACTAAGTAAATTGTGGTGAAGACCTCTAACAAGTGAAACATCCTCATTGCAATGGTTAGGGTCCTTACCAATTCTCCCGATTCCGATTATCTTACCCTTGTCCTGTCCTCTAAAGATTACCGTACCACCGTTCTTTTCAGTAAAGTCTGCAAAGAGGGGTTTATTGCTAGTCATGTGCCTGGAGCATCCGCAGTCCAAGTACCATTTATTCTCTCCCGCCTTCATGCAGACCTGCACCAATTAGCAACCATGCTCATTTCGATTTGGGTACCCAAGCAAGTTTGGGTCCCTTCATGTTAGCATTCTCAAAGGATTGATTGTATCTATTGAAAAACATGTCGTCATCATATTGCATGAGTTGGCATATATACATATCATGCCCTATCTTCCCACAATAAAAATACGTGGGTCTTTTCCTACCAAAATTTCTTCTTTTATTTACATTCCTAAAGGTTGAGGGGAAACTAGAATTAACAGTTGGTTTTTCAAGGTGTGTGTGTGAACATTCTCCTTGATAAGATGAATTCTTAACAACATATTGAACATGATTCTTGTTGCCATGCATTGTACTTGGATTCTTCTCAATTTGTTTTCCTTTTTCTCTCAACATTTTTCCATTCGCATTTTTCACTTTTTCAAGTTCAATGATAAAACTCTCATTCTTACCTTTCAATTTTTCTTTCTCGTTCTCACATTCAGTCAGTTTAACATGCAACTCTTCCAATTCGTTGTTCAAGAGGTCATGCCTTTCTTGGATTTCATATTTAAGTTTAAAGGCATTTTTCTTTTCCACTTATAAGCATGCTATTTCATCTTCGAACAAAGCTAATTTGGTTTCCAAAGCATCATTAGCATTTTTCAAACTTTTAACTTGCATTTCAAGTAGATTGCATTTTCCACATGAATTAGATGAGTGAACAATTTCATGAATCTTTTTCTTTAATGTCCTATTTTCATTTTTCATTCTTTTGTATTTCTCATATAACTCCTCATATGCAGGTTTCCACTATTCGTTTGAAATAAGCTCTGGGTCAGAAATTACCTGTTCACTGTCGCTTTTCACCATTAGACACATTGTCTTCACAAGTTCTTCAATGTCTTGCTCCTCATCATCATCGGTCGTGGGCTCATCTTCTTCTTCGTCGCTCCACGTCACCTTCATGGCTTTCGGCTTCTTGCCGTTGACCATTTTTCCTTTCTTCTTTTGCAGCTCGGGGCATTCTCCTCGCATGTGCCCCGCTTTCTTTCATTCATAACATATAATCTCGGCGGCCTTGGATGGTTCATTTCGTTGCCTTGGCTGCCTCTTTCCTTTCCTGAATTTCCTGCCAAATCGTCTTCTTTGGCACAGGAATTGTCTTACTTTCCTCGTAAGCATAGCAACTTCTTCATCGTCGGTGGTTCCCAACGACTCCTCTTGGCTCGAGACACTTTCCGGGAGTGCTTTTAAAGCGATTGGCTTTTTCTTCCTTGGATCGTCCTCCATTCTCTTTATCACATTGATCTCATAGGTCATTAATGACCCTATGAGTGCATCCACAGTGAGCATTGACAAATCCTTTGAGTCCTCTATCACGGTCGCCTTGGTGTCCCAGCTCGGTGATAGTGACCTCAACACCCTCCGTACCAATTCCTTACTTGTGAACTCACTCCCGAGTGATTTCAATCCATTTGTAATCTCCATGAGACGTGCGAACATCTCGGAGATATTTTCTTCATCCTTCAGCCGAAATAGCTCGTAATCACGGATCAACATACTTGCTTTTGTCTCCTTAACTTCTATGGTATCTTCGTAGATAAGCTTGAGCTTGTCCCACATTTTCTTTGCGCTACTGCACATGGAGACACGAGCATACTCGTTAGGGTGAATAGCACATTGAATAATGTTTAAAGCATTAAAGTTCACAGTGGCTTTCTTAATACTATCATCATCCCACATATCCTCAGCAGGGTGTAAAGTGTACGAACCATTCCTAATGACAGTCCATATTTAATGATTATGAGCATGTAAAAAAATGGTCATCCTATTTTTCCAGTAAGGGTAGTTACTACCAGCAAAGAAAGGTGGCCTTTGAATAGAATGCCCTTCGGTCATTAACCCCTTGTTGAGATTATTGGCCCTTCCTAACAGATCTCTCTAAACCACTAGGTTTCTAGACGAAAATAGAGCCGAGGCTCTGATACCAATTATTAGCCCGGTTAGGAGGCAATAGAGAGGGGGGTGAATCGATTGCCCACCCTTTTTGACAAATTTAGACTGAATTAAATCAAACCACAGATATGGTAAATAAACCTTAGATAAAGCTTGATTAGAATGAATGATTGAGAAACAAGCAAGCCCTTACAACTTCCCAGCGCAGAAATATAATCACTCGGAGAACAACGTATGAACGGACAGTTAATCAAACTCTCGTCTCACCGACTCACACTCGCAGTACAAACGGATAGGAAATTTCAACAACCACATAAAAGGAAAATCACGGCACATAGATTTTTAGGTGGTTCGGACACACCTAGTGCCATCCTACGTCCACCCCTCTCACCTCGAGAGGGTTTCACTAACAACGTTGCACGACGGCAGGAGCCACCATACACGGGCTCGATGGCCCACACATGTGGGTTCTCGCACGACGATGAGAAGCCCCACACACACACTCGGAGCAAACTCTGAAATCATCTAAAGATGAAAATAATATGGAAATACAAAGCCCAGTCTGAGAATATGAATCTAAGCACAAGATATAATAAGAACAAACATGATCTTCCTCATAAATCCTCAAACAAAACTGGGAGATTAACGAAGGTAGCACTAGAACGATGGAACTGAGGGTTGGAAGAGGCCGATGTAGAAGATGTGAATGCCCGAAGCAGCGGATGAAGAGGACGCCGACCGCGGCCTCCAGATCTTGGCTCGGGCACGAGTGGGGATGACCTCGGCATAGCCTTCCTTCACCTCCAGCTGAATGGAAAGCTCCTTCTTCTCCTGCAAAAGGATGAACTCGTTAGAATTCTCAAGGGTTGTGTTCCGATTGGACCAAGGGGCGGCGATATATACCCTTTACAAAACATGACAGATGGACACTAAAGCCCTTTGCAAATGCCTTTCATATCATGTACAAAGAATGGTGGATGCCCTAAGGCCATTTTGGTAAACAACCCAAGCAACCGGATCTAATATAACTGGGTTCGAAATAGATCCGGAAATCCCGATCGGAACGTTCAGAAAAAGTGTCGACTCATGGAGTCGACTCTTTTTCATCAATGTTCTGCCATAAAACATAAAAACTAAACCCATGAAACAAGTGTTGACTCACTGAGTCGACACTTTTTACCAAATGTTCTGGCTTGTGAAATTCACAACATTCGTGATAAAAAGTGTTGACTTCTGAGGTCGACACTTTTTCACGGAGGTTCTGATTTCACAGAATGGAACGAACTTACCTGAAAGTGTCGACCCACGAGGTCGACACTTTTTCCCGAGTGTTTTGACTTTGCAAAATAACAGAACCCTGGTGAAAGTGTCAACTTCATGGGTCGACACTTTCTGCCAGCGTTCTTAACACATAACGCAAGGCAGAAGCTGTGAAAATATGTGTCGACCCATTAGGTCGACACTTTTCCTGACAGAAGACAACCTTCAAATAAACCACTTGAAACTCCACATTTCATGAACCGAGTATTAAGATTGAACAATTGAGCACTTAAGACTCAGATATACATGACAAAACATGATTTCTACACAGATCAGTCCATCCACATTAAAATCTAATTTAACAAATGTTCTTACCATTTGGCCTTCAAGTTTTGAATGTTAACTTCACATTGAACTCAATTTTCCAGATTTGAACATACAAACCATTTTTGAGCCATAATCGTTCTATCCACTCGAGGTCAAGCAATGCATCTGTTCCTACTTCCATTTCCAGGACTTGAGAAAAAATTCCATATAGGACCTGCACATCACAGAAAGCTCATCAGTTTTAATCTCAAGCTAATCAATTGAGATTCTCAAAATCACCTCATATCAAATTACTCAATCAATGCATCTGTTCATTTTCTGATAGATCAAGTGACCTTTTCATTCACTAACTTCATTCCAACAGTGTAAGTCCAAACCAAACTTAATCAAGATTGAGCATTCATTCATTCAAAACCTAAAATTCATCAAGGTATATCAAATCAAATCCACATGCCATTCATTCAACACACAATTTGATCAAACAAACATGTTTACTTTCAAAGCCATCATTCATCAAATATGTATCAATGCAAATCATAAAAATTGAATTCAAGAAATGTTCATTCTAGATCTTCATCAAAACAGACCGGGGCACAACAGATGAGCTTATCGGTTCTCTCATGACATATGAGTTGAACCTCAAGAAAGCTGATCAGTCTGAGAATAGAAGGAAACCCTTAGCTCTTAAGGTCAACTCTAGCAAAGGGTCATCCAGTGAGTGCAGCTGTACTAGTTCTGAGGAAGATCAGGATTAGTTTGCTATGATCACCAGGTAGTTCAAGTAATTCCTGAGGAAAGAAGGGAAAGCGTAAGAAAAAAGTGCTTCTCAGGAAAAAGACAGTCCAAACATAAACCTGAACTTGCTAAGAAAACTGATGCCATTGTTTGCTAAAATTGCAGGAAAGTAGGACATCTCAAGGCGGACTGCCCAGAGCTCAAGGACAAGCAACCCAAGTAGAAGAACAAAAAGGGAAAAGCTATGGTTGTTGGTCCCGGGTAGGCGAGCGGACAAGAAGGGGGGGTTGAATTGTCCCCCACTCAAAATGTTAAATTTAAAAAACTAACTAAGTGGAAATAACAACATTGACGAGATTGAGAGGATTAAACTAACAAGGTGATTTAAGCTCTCTCAATCTCGCCGAGCTCACTCGATCATGCACAAGTTTAAGCAATTGCGCACGTTACACAATATAATCTAGGCAATTGAGATTTGATTGTGCAATTGGAATTTGCTCATACTCACTGATCACACGTGTATTGAATTAATAATTAATCACAATAAAGTAAACCACAATGCACACCGTAAGACACGAGAATTTTTAAGGTGGTTCGGGACCATGACGGGCTCCCTACGTCCTCCCCTTACCAAACTGGTAAGGATCAACTCGCTGGATAAACCAGCACGGGGAAGACTCCCCAACACGGAGCAAGGCTCCAACACACACGGGGATAAATCCCCAACACGGACGCAACACTCCAACAACACGCAGGATGACTCGTGCACACAAACACAGGGACACGCCCCAACACACACACGCAGAGTAAACCCTGCAAACACGATGTACAACCCCAAACACACACGGAGACGAAGTCTCCAACACAATCTGACTATCGGATCACAAACACACACAGACACTGCAACAAACGCAGCACCAGATATACACAACCGTGTACAAACGGTCCCACACACAATATTTCTAGTTCAAAAAATTAACACAGATATTCAAATATGCTCAACCCTAAACATAGATCTTTAAACACATCAAGAACAACATAGAATGGATGTACAAAAGATCCCCCTTGGTTTTCAAAACCCGGTTGATGATGTTCTTTCAAACAATGGTTGGAAGGAAGTCGGATGATGTTGATTTGAACGTCAACGCATTCCTCTCTTCAACCCACTTCACTTTCTCTTCATGCACGATCTCCAAATCCTCCTGGATGTAGATCAAATCCCTTTGGTTTGAGCCCTTTCTTCCTTTCTCCCCTTTCTTCACCTACAAGATAGAAACAATGAACACATTAGTGTTTTTCTTGTGAAATTCGTAGCTCTCATATGTATACATATAGGAGACATCAAAAGACTAGTATAACCCTTCTAGAAACCTCCAAAAGGACCCCCAATAGGTCTCCCACCAACCCAAGGGCAAAGGGGTAAAAGTTAAGCACAAATGGACTTGGTTTAGATGATTTTTGGATCCACGTTTTTGGGTTTCGCCAATTCCGGTCGACCTACACGGGTTGGGCGATCGACCTAAAATTTACAGACTGAAAACTTCCTATCTTTGGGGATTTCGATCGATCGAAACCCCATGGGCGGTTGACCAAAATCTTGGTTTTCCCCAGATTTCATATTTCAGTCCCATAACCCCTTTAGTAGCCCATTCAAGTCTGAGGCTTTAAACTCCTTTGATCTTGGGGAATATATATTGAGTGTTTTGACCAGCAAAACCATAGAAAAAAGAATTAGAACTTTAGCTTAATAATCCATATGATAAATGCATGAAGTACATGTATGAAAGCCCATGAACTAGGTGCGTATGAACACTTTGAAACACAAGTGTTCGAAGCTAAGGATCAAGAGATATGTCTATGCATGTGAATAAAGTATGAATACCATTCAACCAAATCTACTAAGGTTCATGTGAGCATTCAACAACCATGTATAAGGATTATGAGAACACACATCAAGTATATTCTTCCAAGATTCATAAAACCCCTTCAATTTGCATTCTAGGCCACAAAGACCACAATAAGAATATGTGTGAATACATAAGTGAGTAAAGGCTAGCTTATCAAGATCCATGTGAAAATCTCAACTAGTACTCGCCATGATGGCTTTTAATACTTCAAGAGAAATATGCATGGAATGCATTCAAGACTATACAAGATACCCATGAAACCTTTATTACATAAAAGCCATTCTTCACAACCCCATGAGACAAAAAACGTGAGACGATATTACCATGCATCCATATGATACTTAAGTGTGATCCAACCATTTCTTTCCTGCAAGTAACACAATGAAGCCATGTTAGTGTTGAATTGATAATCATTCATTGTAACCATTTATCACTAGATGCTCATTTCAACATGACCAAGAATCCATATAATGAGAGAACATCAATAAAATTACATTCATCAAATTTAAAGTTAATAGATTGAGGATGTTGCAAGTCTAGAAATCTCATGTGAAAAATATATGAAAATACTCAATCAAGATATTGAAAATCCCTTTGATGAAATGCATAAAACATGAAAAGAGTCAACGCAAAGCAATAATTGAGTTAACTCCCTTTGTGAAGAAGAACTTCATTGATGGACTCCTTTGAGTTCTAAGCTAATTTTGTTCCTGCAAGTCAAGATAAGCATAGCATGAGTTCTTTAAACAACAATTATTCATATGACTTCCAAGTGGGAATCTTGAAGTCATCTGTTAACTCATCAACCAAGATGCATACATGTTACTCAATAAAACACACACATGCATGCTTAATGATGCATATCGCCACAAGCACAATCATTTTGTTATCATTAAAATCAAACACCAAACATCAACTAGGAGATGCAATAATCTCTCTCAACAATCTCCCCATTTTTGATGATGACAAAATAATGTGTGCGATAGTTCCTAAAGATAGCGGAGAAGCATTTCAATGAATGTTATGAGAATGGTGGATAAGACATTTAATCACATTCAATCACATTCTCCCTCAAAACTACTCTCTCTTCATTGAGCAGATGGCATTGAGCACACAACCAACATTCTTCTCTCCCTTTTAGTCATCTACAAAAAGACAGGGGGTTATTGGACATGATATGAACATGGTAGGCAGGGAGAGATGATACCAAGTCGGACACCAATTGTTGGTAATTGTTGGCCTCAAAGATATGAAACATTGTTGGAAGAGTTATGCAACATGAAGTGTTCAAGATGATAGCATTCAAAGTCTAAAGCTCATTTTTGATTTTTACAAGATGCAAGAGCAAAGCAATGCCAAGATGTTTGTCAAGAAGGAACAATAGTGGAGACATCAAATGCCTTTATTTTTGGAGTTTCAGATTTTAGATTTTTAGATTTTTAGTTTTCTATTGAAATGCATAAAGCTACAAAAAAATACATGCAATGCAACCAAACAGATACATACATATACATGCAACACAGCTCCCCCTTACTTATTTAAGAGGCGAATTGGTATAAGACAAGTGCATGTTAGTCAAACCAACTAGGATGCTCATGTGTAACACCAAGGAGATTGTGCAATCACACAGAAGAGTTATGCAATAGTCAATGCAGTCAATCAATTTTTTGAATACATATTAAATCAAATTTCCATATGTGTAGGTGAATAGCATGAAAATAGACTGTAGCCATATGGATATTCAGATTTTCAGATCAACACAATAAGAGATTATATAAATTACATTTCATTTTAAGAGTACAGCGTATTAGAGGTTACGCTATGCCACAACGAGTTTTCACCATAATTTTTCAACTCAACCAATATCACATGATAGACTAAAATTTTTAAGAGTGATCATGTTCAACTAATTCCTTTTTACGCGAGGAGACACATGGAACTCATGCCAGAATCCCCGGTTACTCAGAATATTGAACCATTTCACCTCATTTTGAGCAGAGATACTATAGTACAACACCTTTCTGAAGTGAATCACATCACGTCTCAGGTGACATGTGCCCAATTTACTCAGTGAGACTAAACATTACTTTGCCATTCTATTCAGATTCATTCTAAAAAAAATTGGTAGGCAGCTTTTTCCTCAACTGCCTCTTTAACACTCATGTAACAAGTTTAATATCTCTAGAGTGTTGAAAGGAAATTTCTACATCATTATCTCTAACACTCATTTTCACATTTTATACATGAAGTGTGCAAATTTGATTCAGCATGTATACCGAAAATTTTATGAACGCATAATAGTGCAGCTCTACCTATCTAGATGCACTTATCAAGAGATTACTCCCCCTGAGTGTATGCCGTGTAGCACTCTAGTGATGACTCAATTTGTAACATTATTTAGCAAGAAATATGAGGTCTTAGAAATTTCAAGGAAGGTGGTGATTAGCATATAATAACATGCAAATACACAACGTGAGTATATGCAATATGCAATGCAATATTTTGGCACACATTGAGCTTCATCTTACAAATACATTATGTGAATGATATGCAAATATGCAATGTGATATAGAATGTCAGATTTTTATTTAAAAATTCTAAATACATTACAAAATTTAACATGGGTGCAAGATGCAAGTTTTTAGATTTCATGTGAATGATTTAAATGCTCCTTATGAATTTTCTAATGCATGTAACTTATAAAACCATGAAGATGCAATGCAAGATGCAAAAATAAGATGCGAGAGTTTATTTTTTAGAACATCATGATAGATTGCACAAAGAGGCATACACATTCAAATGATGACAATAACCTTTTTCAAGACTTAGCCTTTTTGAACAAGGGCGCACAAATGATCAAAATTGAGCAGTGCAACCCAATTATTTTCAGAAACGTTCAAAAATAGATTTTCAATGACATTTCAAAAGCTTAAAGTATCGCCCACAAGCCGAGCAGATTTTTCAAGTTCCGGTACGAGGTGGAGGTGAAGGTCCGAAAATCCAACTCATACATAGTGAGAGCTTCTAGGTGGACGTAATCCACCGTTCCACTACACGCCATTTGATATACCAGAAACTCAATTTACTTCAGATGCTCATGCATTTCAGATCGAGAACTATTCAATTTACAGAGACATCATACTCACTCCTCAACATTTTCAATTTTATTCAACCAATGAGACATGTTCATCATAGCAGAATACAGAAATAACAGATCAAGTTTTCAGAATCAATATCTGTGAAATGAACAATTCTGCATTTCAGAAATTTTACCTTCTTGAAGCAAGAAAGAATTTCAGATTCAATCTGAGAGCACATGGCATTTCAGAATTTTAAGTCAAATTGATTTCCTTCTAAAGATATGTTTCCTTATTAGCCAAATAATTCAATTTTTAAATTTTGGTACAAGGCGGAGAACTTTGATCTGAGGATCACCTCACGCATGGTGTTAGCTTCCTAACAGACTAAATCTGTCATTTCACATAATAACATTTGATATACCAAATATTCATTCAATGAGAGCATGATTGACTTGTACAAAGTGGCAGAAGGAAAACATCAAGAATACCAATTTTGACAAAGAGGAAGCAAGGTTGAGATTTTACCATTCGAGTGTGCCTTGTTCCATTTTGTTGGAATCTCTTTCATTCTTTATTTACCTCAAGACACACCTCCATCAAAACCAACTCAGTTGACAGATTTTGGCACCCAAGCCATTTTGGGTCTCTGAAGATTAGAACCATTTCTACCAAAATCATTTTTCGACATTCGCATAGCCATCATATCATCATTCTTCATGATCATGCAATCCTCAATAACATATCCATGGTTTTCACAATAAAGACATTGAGGAGAAACAGTTTTATCAAAACACTTCCTCTTAGGAGCAAAGAAATTTTTAAATCTATTCCATCTTTCATTTTCATAAGGTCTAGATTTAACTATATTAAACGTAGCATTCATTTTAGAAGCATGGAAATTTTCTATTTTCAAAAATCAACACTCTTTCATAAGATGCCCGTACTTCCCACAATGAAAACAACAAGGAGATGTGGGTCTACGGAATGACTTTCCATTGTTTACATGAGTGTTTGTGAACAAGTATTTCTTATAGGATGAAAACCTTTGAACACTGAAAGCATGTTCATTTCTGAATTTTCTTTGAACATCAAACTTAGCATTTATGGCTCAAAAATCATCATGTTGTTTCCCAAAGTAATTTTTCATCACATGGCCTAGTTTATGACAATAGAGGCAAGAAACATTTCTCTTTCTTTTGAAAGCAGATTTATCTTTGCATGCTTTTTCATCATCCATTTTCGTGACAACATAATCATTCATTTCATGGCCACGCATGCCGCAGTAAAAGCATTCAACATTTGAATCCAATTTCTTCCCATCTTGAATTTTTTGAAACCATTTTTGCATCATGGGCTTTGTATTAAAAATTTTTTTTTTCTCAAAGTCATTTTCAAAAATTTTCATTTGAGAAGTGGAAGGAGGTGCTTTGGAGGTGCTGGGAATATCAGATAAATGAACAAAAGAGGTTGTCAGTTTATGTTCAAAAGACTTTTTGTTGAATGGGGTGTATCAAAGACCTTCCTTTTAAAAATTCACCTTAACACCTAACATCTTATCTAGATTTTCTTACCCTTTGACAAATCTAGATAAATCATCTTTCAACCTTTTCACCTCTTCTTCCAGATCAGAAATATGTAATTCAGCATTCGTGATTTCCTCTTTGCATGCAAGGATTTTTTCACCGTACAAACAGTTCTTTGTTGTGAGTTTCTCATTTTCTTGTATGATTTCTTTATTTTCATCATTTATAGCATGCAGTTTTTCAGTCACTTTTTCAAGAACTATCTCAGTTTCAACAAATTTTGAGATCTTAGCAAGCAGTTGTTCATTCTCAAATTTCAACAATGAGACTTCTTTTTCATGTTTTTCAAAATTTTTCAATCTACCTTCAAGTAAAGAATTCTCGATTAGCATGGCACCATTTTTCTTTTTAAGATCTGCATTTTCAGTCATGATGCTCTTGCTATCTATCTCAGAATCAAGTAATTTCTCAAATATTTTATCATCATCAAACAAAGAAGCTAGCTTATGCTTAAGGTATTCTTCATTTTTCTCAAGCATGGAGATTTTAGACATGAAGAATTTATTTTGCTCATGCAACTCATATGATGCGGGACGACTACGGGACTTGACTCGAATTGGTTGCGACCTTGGACTCTATCAGACGACTCGACTAATAAGATGACGCGACCCGCAACAACACTATGGAGCAGCACCAAACGAGCTTCAGAAGAGGTGATCATGCCCCAAACAAGAAGCGCTAAACCCACAATCGTCCCCGGTGAGGAAAACGTGATGATCTGCACGGTTGGAAAACCAGCTTTGAGACTCGGGTGGTCGGCTCACTCTCATGCTCCGAACGAGTCACGGGACGGGTTCCGCTCTCACAACTCGCAGCGGTGATTAATATTTAACTAGCTAATAAAATATCCTACTCACATGTGTTGGGACTGGTGCGATGGATTCAGAGGGGGGTGAATGAATCCCTCTTTCAAAATTTGCCCGAATTAAAATCTTAACCTGATGAACGTAAAACTGATGCGGAATTAAACACGTTCATGAAACCTAAGACAAGTACACACAGGATCAGAACTCCCTGAAATGATGCAAGACTTGATTAAACAACGAGATACTCTATTGATGCACACCGTTGAACACTTGACCTGCACTTCCAGCAGAAGTAGAGCATTTGTGCTCTCAAGATGAGTTAACAGATAAGAAATTGAAATGAGATCCTAAGCATGCATCTAGCGAAACACAATAGACAGTCAAACCACTACACATAAGATTTTTAAGGTGGTTCGGTCCTCCAGACCTACGTCCACCCCACACTCAAACCAGAGTGTGGATTCCGCTGCCAAACAGCTTGAAAACCGCTGGGTGACATAGCTTGCCTACAACTGCTGAGCATCACAGCTTGCTTATACTGGGCAATACAGCTTAGCCGTCTAGAGGATACCGCACCTCTGCAACCGCTGGGGATTACAACTTAACCCGTCCAAAGGAGTCCTCCTCTGCAAACAGCTGAGCTTCACAGCTTGCTCCGCTGACTAACAGCTTGAATAAAGGTTCAAAAGAAAAACAAGAGACAAGAAAACATAGCAACTGAAAGCTGTAAACGATAGCAACATAAATGTGGCTCCCATGGAGGTAACTGGATTGGATATGATCTAGATTCCAGTGGGGACGGATTTTCTGATGAAGCTTCTCTTCTTCTTCTTGAAATTTCTATCTCTCTCTCTATCCTTCTTTCTCTTCTACCTCTTCTTCTTCTGGCTCTCCTTTCTTTTCTTCTCTGGATTGTGCAAGCTCTAGCTTTCTCTCTATCTCCCTGCTTCAGCTCTCAATGGCACACGCAGATCTTCTGGCACGATCATCTTCTCTCGAAGGAGAGGCTTCCTTCTTATAGCAGCAGAGAGGTGGGGCATGTGCTCTCCACAATTCCCGCCCAAACGCCTGGATTACATGGCAGTCATCCCAGCCTGCTGTAAACTTGAATTGATCTGAAAGAGAAGAGAAAAGGATGCACTGAGTTAGTTCGAAATTTGATCTAAGCCTATACATACTTGATGCACATAATGCAGTGTGCATATAGGAAAGTATGTATATTGAAGATGAATGCACGGACATGCCACCAACGAGTGTACATACTTTGTGTACGATGTACAAACGATGCACATATATGCCACCGAGGAATGTGCAGACTTTGTGTGCAATGTACAAACGATGCATCGACTTGCTGTGCCAACAGTTTAAGCATGAATTCATAATGTACAGACTCTGATGGACTGATGTATGAACTTAAACGCTCGAATCGACAGAGGTTGTACAGAAATGTGAAATGATGCACGAACTTTATGAATTTTGTGTATATGAGAGGCAAGGCGATGCACTAACTATGTGTATACATAAAGAGCACGGGCTGTACAGACTTCGCTGCGGCTGTACAGACTCAGCTGCGAACTGAGCTAATGGATGAATAGTGCTTGCACTGACTTGGTCGAGTGAAGCAACGTGGATTGTACATACTTGAAAGCGTGCAGCGATGTATAGTCCCGACAGATGCAACGTACCCACATCAACTTACTTTGGAAGAATGTACATACTTTGTGTATACATGAAACAAACGAATGTACTGACTATGTATATGCATTAAGCAAATGAATGCACTGACTTTGCGATGCACTGAGTTGGTTCGAGAATGTATAGACTTGCTAAGTCATCAAGGCAACTATGTGCAGACTTAGTATTTAAATTGCATGAACTTTACGTATGTATGGAAGAAAAGTTGTACAGACTTAGCAATGAACTATGCACTGATTTTGTATCCATAATGAACACTCATCGACTTTGTATTGAAGCAACAGATGAATGCACCGATGCAGTGTATGCATATGGCAGATATTGCACCGATGCAATGTGCAGGAGAACTAACAATGCACTCTATATACCAGAACCCATATGACTCTTTATGCATGACAATCAATCATTCATATGCTGACACATGGTGATCAATCATTCATACTCATAGTGCTTGCTATCATCAAAACCACAGGGGCACAACAACATGCAGCGGCATCTAGAACGCATATTAAACAAGCAAGTGCGACAAGGAGGGTGGCGAATGTACCTCCACGCTCAGGGCGTGGGGAAGACTTCCTAGCTGAGATCCGTAACCCCCGGTACAGAAATAATTAATAATTATAGAATTAATTCTACAGCCCAATCCACGTAGGGAGGTAACAGGCGACACGTGGGGTCCGAGAGCACCAATCTCGGGTTGACGGGCAGTAGTTGGTGGCGCTCGGGCGGACGCGGTCGGCCGGTTCAGAACTGTTCACTCGGGCCCGTAGGAAGTCACGTGGGACCTCCTGCTGGTACGATGACGTCCAGGGCAGCTCCTGGTTGTAGTGACTGGCGGGGGCGTTCTTGGAGTGTCCCGGGTCGATCCCCGGGAGCGGCGGTCACCGGAGTGGAGGCGGGCTATTTCTTGGGATTTATTTCCCAAGGCTGTGCCGCAGCTCAGCTTCCGGCCAGATCTGCACCCCCCGACGAGATCGACTGGCACGCCCAACTTAGACGTCAGATTGGGACACAAAGGGTACCGTTGGAAATAGGACTTAAAATCCTACGGCATACTAGATTTACAGGTTTGTCCAACAATTGGAATGAAAATGGGAGAGACTGCAAGTTGACTGAGCACACTATCTCAAAATACAGAACATGATGGACAAAACATGAAACCCTTCATCAAGGACTTTGACCGAGGATCAAATGAATGATTTAGGACTTAGGATTTATATGGTGGGTAGAGGGGAGGGTTTTGGTGACTCACATCATTCTTTTGTAAATTTTGGACAACATTTGAGGGGGGTGTAAAAATCGGCTACCAAGATCTATCTCGTAGATCTGCACACAGGCAGACTTTGGGGAAGAGGAACAGGTGGCTGGGAAAGGGGGCAAATGGGTTCTGATCGACCTCAAAATTAAACTGGGAATGGCCTATGATGGGAGAAACCTACCCTCAAATTCACCATGATCCAACGGTCGGATCTCCTATACCAGACCTTTCACCGAGCTACTGTCCTGCAACTCCGAGTTTGGGACAGCAGGAAGATGACTGGCTTGTGGAGGCTCAACGGCGGCACGAACGGCGTCGACGGAGGCGGCGGACGTTCACAATAGATAGAGGAAGAGAGGAGGATGAAGAAATTTGAGGGAGAGAGAAGATTTGAGCTCAGATCTAAAGAGAATTGGAGGTGGGAGAGGGAAGAACACCAAGAACACTCAAGAGAGAGAGGGGGTGCGCACCAAGCACTATGCCAAAATATTTCTTCATTAATTTTGTTCCAAATACACAAGAGATTATATATAATCAAAACCTAGACCTAACTAAATGACTTGGAATACCCTTGGTCAAGGGTTTATAATGGGGAAGAGAGAATAAAATACATTAAACAATCTCCCATGTGGAGACAAATGAAAGGGGCGCCCCTTTCATGAGTCAACATAAGGGGCTTCCATTAATTAATCCCCTCAGACCATATTTTCCCCCCTTTAAACCAAAATAAATAAAAATATAAATACATGGTCATTTATTCTTACATTGACCTAATATAAAAACTCAAGATAATACAAGCCAAATACAATCTAAATACATGCTAAATACACACCAAATATGACCAAATACGTACAAAATACAAATACATATAAAAATATGTATGGAAGTATCAGTGCTCCGGTGGCGACTCCAGACTGTCCCCCAGCCACAGAGAGGTCGGTGTCGACTGAGTCGTGCTGCGGGTCGGGTACCGACGACTCGCTGAGTCGGGCCATACTCGTGCTCTGGTGTCCTCACCAATTCTCCTCGGGTGGGAGAAACTCGACCCCGTCGAGTAAGGGTCCGGGTCGCTCTAGTACCGATCCAGCAGATCTGGATCTATCCTCTATAGCTCGCCCCGGGTGATCCATGTGTCATCGGACGCCGGTCGTCCCCTCCAACGCACCAAATATTGCTAGTACACTCCGCCTCGAGTAGTCGTTATCTACTCGTCTAGTATACATTCTATCTGCTCTCGTTGCTGAGGTAACAAGGCTGGAGGTGGACACTCTAGGGTGTTGTCACTTACAATGGGTGGAGACGGCTCAAAGGGCTCACTGGGTATCACCGCTAGGTCCCTATAAGCGACGAGATCTGAGATGTTGAAAGTGGAGCTGATCCCGTAATCCTCTGGCAAGTCCACAACATATGCGTTTGATCTGACTCGCCTCACTACCCGAAAGGGACCGACACCGCGAGCATGCAACTTCTTCACGGCTCCCGTGGCAAACCGTTCAGGTCTGACCCTGATCATGACATATTCACCGTCCTGAAACTTACGGTCGTGCCTATGGGCGTCAGCCAATTCTTTGTATCATGCGTTGCTGGACTTAATGTGACGACGGATATGCTCATGCAACTGTCTAATGTGATCGACAAAAAACTTGGCTGACTCTGACACATGGGACTGGATGGGAGAGGAGACTAGGTCTATGGGTTTCCTAGGTCTACGGCTAGTGACACTCTCGAAGGGGCTCATACAGGTAGACCTATTGACCGAATCGTTGTAGGTAAATTCAACTAAGGGTGACACCAAACCCCAATCCCTGACTCGATCTCGGACAAGACACCTAAGAAGATCCCCCAAAATCCTATTGACAACCTCAGTCTGACCATCGGTCTGGGGGTGGTATGCCATGGAGAATTTCAGTTGGGTGCCCATCATATGCCATAGGGTTTTCCAGAAATAGCTAGTAAAGCGCACATCCCTATCAGACACTATAGTGTGGGGAAGTCCGAACCTGGAGACACAGTGGGAAAAGAATAGACCAATAACTCTGGAGGCATCCGAGGTTTTGGAGCACGGAATGAATAATGCCATCTTCGAGTACCTGTCTACAACCACAAAGATAGAGTCATGCCGACGGAGGGTGCGGGGCAATCCCAACACAAAGTCCATGCTAATGTCCTGCCATGGACTATCTCGGACGGGGAGGGGAGTATAGAGACCGGTATTCTGCTTCCTTTGTTTGGCCATGACGCATGTGCGGCACTAGGCCACGATGCGAGCGACATCTCTCTTCAAGCTAGGCCAATGGAATCTATGCTTAACCGACTCTATGGTCTTGTTCTAGTCGAAGTGGCCAGCAAGACCTCCCGCGTGCATCTCCCACGTAAGAAAGTCACGAACATAAGTCCGTGGGATGCACAACTTGTCACCCCGGAATAGGTGACCGTCCTGTAGCATAAACTCGCTATAATCATGCGAGGGACCGGCCTGAAGGGCTGCATAGATCGGTCCGAAATCCGGACAATCAACATAAGCATCCTTCAGCCTCTCTAACCCTACCACCTCAACACTCATGGTGGTCAACATCATCATCCGTCGACTAAGCGCATCGCGACCTTGTTCTCCTCCCCTGCCTTGTGCTTGAGCACAAAGGTGTACTCCTGGAGATACTCCACCCAACGATTGTGGCGAGCGTTCAGCTTCTTTTGGGTATGGAGGAATCGTAAGGCCTCATGATCAGAAAAGAGGACAAACTCCTGGTGCAAAAGATAATGCCTCCAATACCTCAATGCCTGGACAACTGTGTAAAATTCTTTGTCATATGTGGAATATCGCAGTTTAGCATCATTCAGCTTCTCGCTAAAGAAAGCTATGGGGTGGGACTCCTGACTCAACATGCCACCAATACCCACGCCAGAAGCATCACATGCGACCTCAAACACCTTAGAAAAATCAGGTAAAGCAAGGACATGTGCCTGGGTCATGCGCTCCTTAATGTCCTAAAAGGCTGTGGCTGTAGCCTTAGTCCATACAAATGCCCCCTTCTTTATACAATCAGTGATCGGGGCAGTGGTAGAACTTAAGCCATGAATGAAGCGGCAATAGAACGTCGCTAAGCCATGGAAGCTCTGGACATCATGGTGGGTGCGGGGCTCGGGCCACTTTCTGATGGCCCTAATCTTCTCCGGATCAGCGGAGACTCCATCTCTAGACATAATGAACCCAAGGAAGGTGATCTGATCAGTCATGAAGGCACACTTCTTCGGGTATGCGAATAAGCTCTCTCGCCTCAAAATGACACAGACCTGCCTAAGGTGGTTTAAGTGGTCTTCCCTAGTGTGGCTGTAGATAGCTGTAACGACCCGAGAATCCGATTACCGGGAAGGCCCGATAACCCGAGACTCGCACCGCCACCCACGAGCCCGAAGACTCGGAAGGGTTAAAAGGATGGTGTGGAAACTACACAAGCATCATAAATAATTGCAGAAATGAATTAACATTTTTCATGGTCCACAATAAAATAACAACAACAGCAACAGTAGTCCACGACTAGTACAGTGACAAGAAAGAAAAGTACAGCTACACGGGGCATCCCCCGGCTCTGACCTCTGGCACTACCTCTGGGCACCCGCACCACGCTTCCGCTGCGCTCCTGACACGCTCCCCGAAGGTGGCGCCTCACCTGAAACACGGTGAAAACACGCAGGGAATGAGTCTCGGAACAAGACTCAGTAGGGATCACTCGAACCCTACCTCGTAAAATGAGAAACCACTACCCTAGCGGTAGGAAGGTACCTCGGAAAGGAAAGCCCTGTACTCTACAGAACTAGACCCTAACGGCACGCAAACCGACACACGTGCCACGGTACGAGAAGACCGAAACTCAACGGTCGAACCGTCAAAACCCGAAGGTCGGAAACACACGACTGACAGTCTGACACTCCGTACTCGACAGGAGTACCACCCACTAGAAGCACAGCCGGTAGCGTCCCCTGACGTCTTACACCGCACCGCAGGTGAACCGCCTGACATGGTAGGTCCTACCCGAGGCGCAAACACCGTACAAGTAACCACAACAAGTGACTAGCTGGGGTCACGCCCGTCGACGTGGGTCCAACCGCCCCCAACCACGTGTGCACACACAGACCGCGCGTCCCTGGTCTGGCCCTCTGACCGGTTTTCCCCTCAGCCGGACTCTGGCTGCAAGACGTGGGGCCCAACGGTAACCGGTCCACAAACCGTCTCTAAAGGTCAGCCCGTACACCACTCCCTGGTGCGACTAGCACACGCGTACTAGTAGGCTACGACTAGTGGAGGGTCACTGAAGGAGTAGACTCTCAAGTTACGGAAAACAACGCCCAAGCCCGACAACGTGTGGGAATCACCCCACGCACTAGTCCCATCGCACGGAGACCACGGTCGGAGAAAAGCGAGGTTGCCACCCTCATGGGGCAACACAGGAAGTGGCGGTCCGACCCTGGACCGTCACAGCCAAATGGTGGTCCACTCTAGGGCCGTCACTTACAAATGGCGGTCTAAGGCAGACCGTCACACGGCCAGAGGGGTAGGGGAAGTGACGCGCCTGCTCCAGTGCGTCGCTTGAAAGTAACGCGCCTGAGACAGGCCGTCACACGGCGCCCCACACCCTCCAAAACCACAGGGAAAGTAACGCGCCTACCCCGGCGCGTCGCTTGCAAGCAACGCGTCGGCTCAGTGCGTTACTCACATGTAACGCGCCTAGCCCAGCGCGTCACATGGCCCTTACACTCGGGGTGGGAAGGGGAAGTAACGCTCCTGCCCCAGTGCGTTACACGCATGTAACGCGCCTATCTCGGTGCGTTACATGGCCTGACCCCCAACGGTCAAAAACCAACGGTCGAAACGCATGTGACGGCCCAGCCCAGGGGCGTCACTAGCAAACGGCGGCCAGTCGCAGGACCGTTACAGCCCTCGACCCCAAAGGCCAACACCCAGGGAAGTAACGCACCCCTCTAGGGGCGTTACAAGCATGTGACGGTCACTGGAGTGACCGTCGCTTGCCCCAGAGCACGCTACGGCGGGAAAACCCCAAAAACACCAACCACGCCCCCGTACCTCCACCGGAGAGGGGGAAAACAAGGGGGAAGACCCCTGGGGACCCCTAGCATGCATCTAAGCCACCAAAACATAGAATCATGGGCTAAAACCATAGATCGGGCGGCTCACCCCAAAACATGGAAAAACCCCAAAAACGCCCAACCATGCCTCTCTCGGCCTCCCCGCGGCCTACAAACCACGGAAAAGTACGGCGAAGAGCTAGGGAACGTCACCCTACCTCAATGGAGCGAATGCTCCGCCGGATCGTCCACGAATCGCGAAGAACGCTTGAAAACCCTCTTTCTTCCTTAAGCTTCCCACGCTCGCCGCACGCCCCCACGACCGCCTCGCCGCCGCCCACGTCACCGCGCCGTCGCCCCGCCGCCGTCTGCAGCCGGAGGGGAGCTCGCCGTGGCCAACCGGGAGGAAGAGAGGGAGAGGGAGGGAGACACGGTGGAGGAGGAAGGAGGAAGAAGAAGAGAGGAAGAAGAAGATGGTGGGGGAGAGAGAAAAGAAAAAGGGTTTTATAGAAAAACCCGGAAAATCCGTAAAATTCCAAAAATTAGGAAATCACACCCCCGCGATCCTCGGAACGCACCGATCGCAACGGTACCACTCGTGTCCGTGTGAACAGCCCGGTTCACCCGCAACGAGCGTCCGAAGAGAAAAGCCGAAACACACACCGGGAATCGGAAAACACACGCGGAAAAAGCCGCGGAACGCCTCCGGGCCTCCGAAACGACTCCGGATCGCGCCGATCCGAACACGAAAGATGTCCGAAACGAAATTTCGGACAAAACGGAGCCGGACACTCCGAAAACTAGATCCGGGACCCATGAAGAAGGATCCGAAAGGTCCGGGATATTACAGCCCTCCCCCCTTAAGGAATTTCGTCCTCGAAATTGAGAACAACCCAAGGGGAAAGAAGAGGAAGACTCACTCAAACAGGTACGGGAACTGCTGACGCATCTCGTCCTCACGTTCCCACGAAGCCTCACCACCAGAGTGTCGTTGCCACACGACCTTTACCAAGGGAATGACCTTGTTCCGCAGGCGCTGCTCTCGCCTATCCTCCACGCGGATCGGAAACTCTGGGAGAGAAAGATCTGGAGTCACCTCAGGCCAAACGGAAAACTCGAGCACATGAGAGTCATCGGGCATATACTTCCGCAACATAGAGACGTGGAACACGTCATGCACCGACGCCAACTCAGAGGGTAACTGCAACCGGTAAGCAACCTCACCGATGCGCTCCACAATCGCGAAAGGACCAATATAGCGGGGACTCAGCTTCCCACGCCGTCCAAACCGCATCACCCCCTTCATCGGAGAAACTCTCAAGAACACATGATCACCCACGGCGAACTCGAGGGGCTGCCGCCTACGGTCAGCATAGCTCTTCTGCCGACTCTGGGCCGCCAACATGTTCTGACGAACCAGGTGCACAACATCCACACATTGCTGCACCAATTCCGGTCCCGTCAAAACACGCTCACCCACCTCAAACCAATCAAGTGGAGTCCGACAAGGACGCCCATACAGAGCCTCATAGGGAGCCATGCCGATGCTCGAATGATAGCTGTTGTTATAGGCAAATTCCACTAACGGTAGGTGATGAATCCAACTCCCCTGCCACTCCAGGCAGCAGGATCTCAGCATGTCCTCCAAAGTCTGAATGGTCCTCTCAGACTGACCATCTGACTGTGGATGATACGCCGAGCTAAATGCCAACTCCGTGCCAAGAGCTCGCTGGAAACTCCTCCAGAATCCAGAAGTGAAGCGCGGATCTCGATCCGACACGATCGAAATGGGAACCCCATGCAACGGCACGATCCGCTCCACATACAGACGAGCCAACCTGGACACGCTCCAGCTGACCTTGACCGGTAACAATCGAGTCACCTTCGTCAGCCGATCCACCAGCAACCAGATACTGTCCTGCCCACTCGGGGTTCTGGGCAACCCCACCACAAAATCCGTGGTCACATGGTCCCACTTCCAAGCAGGAACATCCAAGGGCTGGAGAGTACCGCCTGGCCGCTGATGCTCTGCCTTCACCTGCTGGCAGATCAGGCACCTGGCCACAAACTCGGCCACATCTCTTTTCATGCCAGGCCACCAGAACTGCCTCCGCAAGTTCCGATACATCTTCGTCGCACCCGGGTGCACAGTGTACCTGCTCCCATGAGCCTCGCGTAACACCGCAGGACGAACCTGCTCCTCCGCTGGGACGTACAGCCTGCCACGAAACCTCGCAGCACCGTCCTCGCCGAGCTCCACATCAGCCATCGCAAGAATCCGGGGCAACTCAGGGTCCGCATGCTGAGCCTCTGTCACCTGACGACGAATAGCAGGAGTGACAGTCAGACTCGCAAGCACTGCCAACCCTGGCTCCTGGGGAATCTTGAGCCTGAAAGATACTTCGGGCACCTGTTCCCAGAGCCTCCACTTCCTCAGCATCAAGGTACTGACCGCAACCTTCCTACTCAAGGCATCGGCGACGACATTCATCCTGCCCGGCTGATAAGACAGGGTGAAGTCATAGTCCTTCATGAACTCCATCCAACGCCTTTGTCTGAGGTTCAGATCTCTCTGCGAGAACACATACCTCAAACTCTGATGGTCAGTGAACACCTCGAACTTCTCACCGTACAGATAATGCCTCCAGATCTTCAGCGCGAAGATCACTGCCGCCAACTCAAGGTCATGGGTAGGGTAGTTCTCCTCATGGGGCTTTAGCTGCCGAGATGCATAAGCCACCACTCTACCATGCTGCATCAGAACAGCACCCAATCCGACGCCGGAAGCATCTGTACACACCACAAAACCTCCCGATCCAGAAGGCAAAACCAACACCGGAGCCGAGGTGAGCAATCTCTTCAGTTCCCTAAAGCTCTGCTCACACTCCTCGGACCAGACGAAAGGCACATCCTTCCGCGTGAGCCTCGTCATCGGGGTCGCAATGCGGGAAAAATCCTGGATAAACCGGCGATAATAACCCGCAAGCCCCAAGAAACTCCGGATCTCCGTCACCGACCTCGGCCTCGGCCATTGCATCACAGCCTCGACCTTGGCGGGATCCACGGAAATGCCATCACCAGAAATCACGTGCCCCAGAAAGTGCACCTCACTGAGCCAAAACTCGCACTTGCTGAGCTTCGCATACAACTGGTGATCTCGCAACGTCTGCAGCACCACACCCAAATGGTACGCATGCTCCTCAGCAGACCGCGAATAAACAAGGATGTCATCCACGAAAATGACCACGAACTGGTCCAAATACGGGTGGAACACCCTCTGCATCAAGTCCATGAAGGCTGCTGGGGCATTGGTGAGCCCAAACGGCATCACCAGAAACTCATAATGCCCGTACCTCGTACTGAACGCAGTCTTCTCCACATCGGACTCGCGAATTCTCAGCTGATAGTAACCGGACCGCAAATCAATCCGCGAGAACACTCGCGCGGACTGCAGCTGGTCGAACAAGTCATCAATCCGCGGCAATGGATACTTGTTCTTAATGGTCACTTCATTCAGCTGTCGATAGTCAATGCACAACCGCAGACTACCGTCCTTCTTCTTCACAAACAACACGGGCGCACCCCAAGGGGAAAAGCTCGGACGAATGTACCCCTTGGCCAACAGTTCCTGCAACTGCGCCCTCAACTCCCTCAACTCCGCGGGGGCCATACGGTAGGGAGCCTTCGCCAAAGGTCCCGTACCAGGTACAACCTCGATCACGAAATCGATCTCCCGCTGGGGAGGTAATCCAGGCAACTCCTCAGGAAAAACATCGGGAAACTCGCACACCACCGCAATGTCCTCGACATTCGGCTCCATCCGGTCAGACACAACCACAGACGCGAGAAAACCCTGACAACCTGAATCAAGCAATCGACGGGCTCGAATAGCAGAGATAAGAAATCGAGAAGAGGCGGAACGGATACCTTGGAAATAGAAGGTCCTCTTGCTCGGATGTTGGAAGTAGACCCTCTTCATCCCACAATCCACCACCGCTCCATGAGTCTCGAGCCAATCCATGCCTAGAATCACGTCGTAATCCCGAAGCTGCAACGCATACAACCTGCCTGGCATACTCCGCCCATCGATCCACACCGGAACCTGGTCGAAGCAATACGGAGTGACCATAAAGTCACCCGAAGGCAACTCCACAGCCAAATCACAGGACAACTGGGTCACCGGCTCCTCGACGCTCGACGCGAAATCCTCCGAAATGAACGAATGAGACGCGCCAGAATCAAATAAAACCCGAGCCGCACAACCCAAAATCTGAACGGTACCTTCCACGAGCTGCGACGCCATTGCCTCTGCCCTGGTCAAGTGCGTGATCTGGCCACGAGCTCTCTGCCTGCCTCCCACACTAGCTGACCTGGGTAGCGGCGGATACTGTCCCTGCTGCTGCTGCTGCTGGGAAACCTGCTGCTGCGGCGGCCTCTGAGGACAGTCACGCGCCATGTGCCCTGGCTGGTCACACCGAAAACAGATGATCGGCGCCGTGCACTGCCTGCCTGGGTGGGTCCCACTACACCGTGGACAAGGTCCTCGCGATCCACCCACCGATCCCTGTCGCTGCAAAGGAAACGGCTGCTGCACACTGCCCGATGAAGCCTGCCCCTGATCCCTGGACTTCTTCTTGCCGAACCCTCTCTTGAAGAACTTTTTGACCTTCGTGCCAAAGGACGCAGATCCTGTCACCGAAGCTGCCGATGCCGGTACTCCTGAACCACCCGACGCAGACTGAAAGAAACCCTGCTGCTGAGTAGCCGACTGCTGGCTGCGACCTGACACAGACTGCCCCTGGCTGATCGGTCCTCGAGTCCTCTGCATATCCATCTCCAAGGAAATCGCAACACGAGACGCCGTCTCGAGATCAGTGGCCCCATTCGCGATCAGATGGTGCCTCAGCTCCAGCCTCAAGCCCTGCACAAACTGCGTCGTCCTCACCCTCTCATGCTCCATGATATGAGGTGCGTACCGACCCAGCTCGACAAATCGGGCCCTGTACTGCAACACGGACATGTCACCCTGCACCAGCTCCAGAAACTCCCGCATCCGCTGCGTAGCAACAATATCTGGACAGTACGTACGCTCGAAAGCACTGACAAAGTCATCCCACTCGATCTGCTCAAGCGGACGAAGCTGAAAGGACGTCTTCCACTCGGAAGACCACCACCTCCGAGCCGTACCCTGCAACTGGTTGTAGGCCAACACCACTCTGTCCTCGACAGCACTCTTCGCAGAACTGAACACCCGCTCCATCTCATCAAGCCAATCACGAGCCGCATCAGGGTCTGCCTGGCCGCTAAAGTAAGGTGGATGGAACTGCATGAAATCCCTCACTGCTCGGCCTGGCCCACCCCTGACTGACGAGCCCTCACCGGCCTCTCCGCCGAACTGCTGAGCCATGAGATGGTACATGCCACGGAGAAAACCCTCGGCCCCCGGAGCCCTCGCAGCATCCGCGGCCTCGGTAGCTCCCGGAACTCTGCTATGCTCCTCCTGGTCCCTCTGGACCCCCTGCTGGATCTCCTGACCTCCAGCCGACTGCCCCTGCTGAGAGCGAGAACTCCTCCTCGGCGCCATCCTCGCTCCTGAAGCACAAGACAGAAAACTCAGAAACGGAAGGTCAGAATAAAACACGCGGTGCCCCATGCCAGCGTCACATGTACATCATCGTTGTGGACTAGTGGACCAATACAATTACCTATAATTCCCATGTAATTCCACAACCGCGCTCTGATACCAGCTGTAACGACCCGAGAATCCGATTACCGGGAAGGCCCGATAACCCGAGACTCGCACCGCCACCCACGAGCCCGAAGACTCGGAAGGGTTAAAAGGATGGTGTGGAAACTACACAAGCATCACAAATAATTGCAGAAATGAATTAACATTTTTCATGGTCCACAATAAAATAACAACAACAGCAACAGTAGTCCACGACTAGTACAGTGACAAGAAAGAAAAGTACAGCTACACGGGGCATCCCCCGGCTCTGACCTCTGGCACTACCTCTGGGCACCCGCACCACGCTTCCGCTGCGCTCCTGACACGCTCCCCGAAGGTGGCGCCTCACCTGAAACACGGTGAAAACACGCAGGGAATGAGTCTCGGAACAAGACTCAGTAGGGATCACTCGAACCCTACCTCGTAAAACGAGAAACCACTACCCTAGCGGTAGGAAGGTACCTCGGAAAGGAAAGCCCTGTACTCTACAGAACTAGACCCTAACGGCACGCAAACCGACACACGTGCCACGGTACGAGAAGACCGAAACTCAACGGTCGAACCGTCAAAACCCGAAGGTCGGAAACACACGACTGACAGTCTGACACTCCGTACTCGACAGGAGTACCACCCACTAGAAGCACAGCCGGTAGCGTCCCCTGACGTCTTACACCGCACCGCAGGTGAACCGCCTGACATGGTAGGTCCTACCCGAGGCGCAAACACCGTACAAGTAACCACAACAAGTGACTAGCTGGGGTCACGCCCGTCGACGTGGGTCCAACCGCCCCCAACCACGTGTGCACACACAGACCGCGCGTCCCTGGTCTGGCCCTCTGACCGGTTTTCCCCTCAGCCGGACTCTGGCTGCAAGACGTGGGGCCCAACGGTAACCGGTCCACAAACCGTCTCTAAAGGTCAGCCCGTACACCACTCCCTGGTGCGACTAGCACACGCGTACTAGTAGGCTACGACTAGTGGAGGGTCACTGAAGGAGTAGACTCTCAAGTTACGGAAAACAACGCCCAAGCCCGACAACGTGTGGGAATCACCCCACGCACTAGTCCCGTCGCACGGAGACCACGGTCGGAGAAAAGCGAGGTTGCCACCCTCATGGGGCAACACAGGAAGTGGCGGTCCGACCCTGGACCGTCACAGCCAAATGGCGGTCCACTCTAGGGCCGTCACTTACAAATGGCGGTCTAAGGCAGACCGTCACACGGCCAGAGGGGTAGGGGAAGTGACGCGCCTGCTCCAGTGCGTCGCTTGAAAGTAACGCGCCTGAGACAGGCCGTCACACGGCGCCCCACACCCTCCAAAACCACAGGGAAAGTAACGCGCCTACCCCGGCGCGTCGCTTGCAAGCAACGCGTCGGCTCAGTGCGTTACTCACATGTAACGCGCCTAGCCCAGCGCGTCACATGGCCCTTACACTCGGGGTGGGAAGGGGAAGTAACGCTCCTGCCCCAGTGCGTTACACGCATGTAACGCGCCTATCTCGGTGCGTTACATGGCCTGACCCCCAACGGTCAAAAACCAACGGTCGAAACGCATGTGACGGCCCAGCCCAGGGGCGTCACTAGCAAACGGCGGCCAGTCGCAGGACCGTTACAGCCCTCGACCCCAAAGGCCAACACCCAGGGAAGTAACGCACCCCTCTAGGGGCGTTACAAGCATGTGACGGTCACTGGAGTGACCGTCGCTTGCCCCAGAGCACGCTACGGCGGGAAAACCCCAAAAACACCAACCACGCCCCCGTACCTCCACCGGAGAGGGGGAAAACAAGGGGGAAGACCCCTGGGGACCCCTAGCATGCATCTAAGCCACCAAAACATAGAATCATGGGCTAAAACCATAGATCGGGCGGCTCACCCCAAAACATGGAAAAACCCCAAAAACGCCCAACCATGCCTCTCTCGGCCTCCCCGCGGCCTACAAACCACGGAAAAGTACGGCGAAGAGCTAGGGAACGTCACCCTACCTCAATGGAGCGAATGCTCCGCCGGATCGTCCACGAATCGCGAAGAACGCTTGAAAACCCTCGTTCTTCCTTAAGCTTCCCACGCTCGCCGCACGCCCCCACGACCGCCTCGCCGCCGCCCACGTCACCGCGCCGTCGCCCCGCCGCCGTCTGCAGCCGGAGGGGAGCTCGCCGTGGCCAACCGGGAGGAAGAGAGGGAGAGGGAGGGAGACACGGTGGAGGAGGAAGGAGGAAGAAGAAGAGAGGAAGAAGAAGATGGTGGGGGAGAGAGAAAAGAAAAAGGGTTTTATAGAAAAACCCGGAAAATCCGTAAAATTCCAAAAATTAGGAAATCACACCCCCGCGATCCTCGGAACGCACCGATCGCAACGGTACCACTCGTGTCCGTGTGAACAGCCCGGTTCACCCGCAACGAGCGTCCGAAGAGAAAAGCCGAAACACACACCGGGAATCGGAAAACACACGCGGAAAAAGCCGCGGAACGCCTCCGGGCCTCCGAAACGACTCCGGATCGCGCCGATCCGAACACGAAAGATGTCCGAAACGAAATTTCGGACACAACGGAGCCGGACACTCCGAAAACTAGATCCGGGACCCATGAAGAAGGATCCGAAAGGTCCGGGATATTACAATAAGAATGTCGTCAAAGTAGATGACCAAGAAGACCCCTATCATAGGGCGTAAAACCTGGGTCATCAACCACATGAAGGTACTAGGGGCGTTGGAAAGCCCGAAGGGCTTAACCAACCACTCATAAAGACCATCATTGGTCTTGAATGCCATCCTCCATTCATCCCCAGGCCTGATCCGCACCTGGTGATAGCCACTACGAAGATCTATCTTGGAAAAGATAGTGGCTCCCGACATCATATCTAACAAGTCGTCCAATCGGGAGAATGGGAAAGTGATACTTCACCATGATCTTGTTGATCGCATGGCTATCGACGCACATCCTCCATATGCCATCCTTCTTTGGGGCCAACAATGCAGGAACAGCACAAGGGCTCTTGTTGTCCCTAAGAGATCCCCGACTCATCAACTCCTCGACCTGCCTTTGATGTTCTGCATGGTCCGTGGGACTCATCCTGTAGTGGGGGAGGTTGGGCAAGGACGAGCCCGGGACAAGGTCGATCTCATGCTGGATGTCCCTCATAGGCGGAAGGCCTTCGGGGAGATCTTCCGGAAGACATCGGAAAAGTCCCGGAGGATCGCAGCTACCTCTAGGGCGTGCTCACCATTAGACCCAGAAGTGACATCTTCCACTCCTCGGACAACGACGGCAAAGATAGGGCTACCCCCGATCACCACTTGCTCCATCTCTCGCGGGCTAATCATCATTAACCTCCGGGGTGGGAGGCCTCCTGTGCTAGAAGCAATCGAAGAGGTAGTGGCCCGCGTCATGGATGAGGTGGAAGGACCAACTGTCCCCTGACTAGGAGGGGTGGAAGTGTTGGGACCGGCCGGTCCTCGGACAGAAGGATCCTTCGGCTGAGTGGGATGGAGGGTGATCCTATGGCCCCCGTGGTCGAATGTGCAAGTGTTTGACCGACCCTGGAGGGTGGCATCCCGATCAAACAACCAAGGCCTACCTAGGATAATGCTACCTACCTCCATAGGCAACACATCACACTAGATCTCATCATGGTAAGCCTGGAACTGTAGTGGCACCAGACATCTCAGCCTGACCGAGATGGAAGTAGAATTAATCCACCCAAGAAACTCTATAAGGTGCGGGATAATCTACGGGTGTCAAACCCAGACGCTTAACCGTGCCCGTAGAGATGGCGTTAATGCAACTCCCGCTATCAATGATCACCTTGCAGGCCTTTCCTCCCAGCCTACAAAATGTATGGAAGATGGTGGTACGACGCCAGTTGTCACTCACGTGGGGCTGGGTAAGGATGCACCTGACCACTCCCAGCTATACATCACTCTGATGCTGGGTACCTGGGGCATCAACTGGTTCTCTCTCCATGAGTTCATCAAAGAACTCCTCCGCTAAATCCTGATCAGCCTCGTAACTGATCGGCAGCAACTTAGGTGTGGGGTCGCTAGGAGATGGATCAGAGATGACAAGCGACTCCCGAGTGGGACACTTGGCCGAATAGTGGCCAACCCCACCACACCTATAGCAGGTTCCCTGAGTTTCGAAGCCCTGGGATGTTCCACCAACCATCGGCCACTTACCCTTGTCCACAAGACGGACTGGGGGTGTAGGAAGTAGGGGTGGTCGAGTCGGTATGGCGGGTTGGGTAGGTCTAGGGGCAGGGACGGGTGCCTACTGGCAAAAAGGAGGATCCCTCGGAGGGAAGGGGCGCCTAGGAACAGCAAGGTCCTGGAGATGAGGTTCTTGGGGGCGGGCCACAGGCCACCGAGTATAGGAACCAGGCGTGGTCCTAGGGTCAGGAACACGCGGATATGGGACCCCCTGGCGTGGAGTAGGAGCAAACTCCGCCTCAAATTTCTCCACCTCAAGAGCAACCTGGTACGCATCCTCCAACTTGTCCACCTTATGGCGGAAAAGCTCATACTGTAGGTGTGGCCGTAGACCACGCCTAAAACGGGAGACAATAAGGGAGCTCTCCTTCGTGGCGTCACATCGCAAAAAGTATTAATCAAACTCGGCGATGTAATCAGAGACGGACCGATCTCCTTGGGTGAGACTCTGCTATCTGTCAATGAGACGCTGGCGGTAGGAGGTAGGGAGGTACTTCTTCCTAAGTTTGGACCTCATCTCATCCCACGTCTCTACCTGGAGCTCCTGACGGTGAAACAACAGGTTCTCCATGTTCCTCCAATAGGTTTGTGCTTGCCCTAGCAGTTTCATTTTGGCAAACTTGACTTTTCGGTGGTCCATCATCTCAAACCACTCGAAATAGCGGTCCATGCCGGCCTCCCAATCAAGGTACACCTTCGAGTCTAAGGACCCGTCAAAAGTGGGAGGGTCTGCTCACACCGTCTTAAAGACCCGCTCATCCTCATCATCCCTCTGTGGTCAGTGACCATGACGGCATCAGCCATCTCCCCCATACTAATTTTTGGACCCATAGTCCTCAACATCGGGGGCATGTGGTTGTTGCTCCGCGGCCCTAAGAGGGGCGGGCAGGATAGCAGGTATCGGAGGCCCCTGAGGGGGCACCTAAGGGGTCGGGACAGCTCCGGGGAGCTCCTGGCGGGGGACTCTCTCTACATTCTCCATCCTTCCAACCAGACCTTGGATAGATCGGTCAGAAGCCTCGGCATGGTCCTCCATGGCCTTGAAATGTCCCTCTATGTCCTCGGTATGCTCCCTAAGAGTTTGGTTGGACCTTTCCATATGCTCCATAAGAGTTTGATCAGACCTGTCCATGTGATCCATGAGTAGAGCTACCAAGTCATCCAGAGTTCGGCCTCCCGGGTTGGCACCTCGGGGGTCACCCATAGTGTCAGGGCGATGGTACTGGGCACCTCCACGGGTTGGCATGCAATGGGTGCGGACCTAGGGGGAACTAAGAGGAGTGACTCACTACGACCTATATGGACGGACTCATGCAAAAGATGAATGACCTAGACTCCAATATCTGGTACGTGACGGAGTTTTGGGATAGAAGATCCTATCTCGCAAGTGTGCGACCTTCCCGATAGGCGTAACCTAACGTTCGGGCAACACCTTTTGAGATACCGAACAGAGGAATGCAAATGCAACCTTGGACCGACTACCCTGGACTCAAACCGGCTCTGATACCAATTTGATGCGGGACGACTACGGGACTCGACTCGAATTGGTTGCTACCTTGGACTCTATCGGATGACTCGACTAATAAGATGACGCGACCAGCAACAACACTATGACGCGACACCGAACGAGATCCAGAAACGGCGATCATGCCCCAAACAAGAAGCGCTAAACCCACGGTCGTCCCCGGCGAGGGAAACGTGATGATCTGCATGGTTGGGAAACCGGCTTTGAGACTCGGGTGGTCGGCTCACTCTCGTGCTCGGAACGAGTCACGGGACGGGTTCCGCTCTCACAACTCGTAGCGGTGTTTAATATTTAACTAGCTAATAAAATATCCTACTCACATGCAGTGGCATCTAGAACGCATATTAAACAAGCAAGTGTGACAAGGAGGGTGGCGAATGTACCTCCACGCTCGGGGCGTGGGGAAGACTTCCTGGCCGAGATCCGTAACCCCCGGTACGGAATTAATTAATAATTACAGAATTAATTCTATAGCCCACTCCATGTAGGGAGGTAACAGGCGAAACGTGGGGTCCATAAGCACCAATCTCGGGTTGACGGGCAGCAGCCGGTGGCGCTCAGGCGGACGCGGTCGGCCGGTTCAACACTGTTCACTCGGGCCCGCAGGAAGGTACAGGGGAGCCGCTGCTGGTACGGTGACGTCCAGGGCGTCTCCTGGATCCAGTGACTAGCGGGGGCATTCCTAGAGTGTCCCGGGTTGATCCCCGGGAGCGGCGGTCACCGGAGTGGAGGCAGGCGATTTCTTGGGATTTATTTCCCAAGGCTGTCCCGCAGCTCAGCTTCCGGTCTGATCTGCGCACTCTGACGAGATCGATAGGCACGCCCATCTCCAACGTCGGATCGGGACACAAAGGGTACCGTTGGAAAGAGGACTCAAAATCCTACGACACATTAGAATTATAGGTTTGTCCAACGGCTGAAATGTAAATGAGAGCGACTACAAGTTGACTGAGCACACTGTCCCGAAATACAGAATAGGCTGGATAGAACATGAAAACCCTGATCAAGGACTTTGACCGCGGATCAAATGAACGAATTAGAACCTGGTATTTTTATGGTGGGTAGAATGGAGGGTTACGGTGATGCACATAGTTCTTTTGTAAATTTTGGAGAACATTTGAGGGGGTGGAAAAATCGGCTACCAAGATCTATCCCGCAGATCTACACACAGGTAGACTTTGGATAAGAAGAACAGGTGGCTAGGAAAGGGGGCAAATGGGTTCTGATCGACATCAAACTTAAATTGGGAATGGCCTACGATGGGGGGAACCTACCCTCAAAGTTTCGTCACAATCCAACGGTCGGATCTTCCGTACCAGACCTTTCACCGAGCTACTATCCGGCAACTCCGAGTTTGTGGCAGCAAGAAGATAACCGGCTTGTGGAGGCTCAACGGCGGCACGAACGGCGGCAGCAGCGGCGGCGGTGAACGTTCACAATAGATAGAGGAAGAGAGAAGGTTGAAGAAAGTTGAGGGAGATAGAAGATTTGAGCTCAGATCTGAAGAGAATTGGAGGTGGGAGAGGGAAGAACACCAAGAACACTCAAGAGAGAGAGGGGGTGCGCACCAAGCACTATGCCAAAATATTTCTTCATTAATTTCGTTCCAAATACACAAGAGATTACATATAATCAAACCCTAGACCTAACAAAATGACTTGAAATGCCCTTAGTCAAGGGGGTATAACAAGGAAGGGAGAATAAAATACATTAAACAATCTCCCATGTGGAGACAAAGAAGGGGGCGCCCCTTCCATGAGTCAACATAAGGGGCTTCCATTAATTAATCCCCTTAGACCATATTTTCCCCCCTTTAGACCAAAATAAATAAAAATACAAATACATGGTCATTTATTCTTCCATTGACCTAATATAAAAACCCAAGATAATACAAGCCAAATATAATCCTAACACATGCTAAATACACACCAAATACGGCCAAATACGTATAAAAATATGTATGGAAGTATCAGTGCTCTGGTGGCGACTCCATACTATCCCCCAGCCACAAAGAGGTCAGTGTCGACCGAGTCGTGCTGCGGGTCCGGTACCGACGGCTTGCTGAGTCGGGCCGTACTCGTGCTTTGGTGTCCTCACCATCATCACATTCATTTTCAATTTGAAGAGATGTGTTATATTTTCTAGCCATTTCAACATCTTCATTCAAACAAGAGTTCTCATCTGAAAGTAATTCGACTTTGGATTCAAGAGATTCATTTTGATCTTCTAGATGTTCAATTTTTGACTCCAAAGTTTTATAATTTTCACATGAAGAATTAGCATGCACATTCTCATCATTTTTCTTTTTTAATCTCTTGATTTCAGATTTGTATTTTTTGCATCTGTCATGCAAATCGGCATATGCTAATTGCCAGTCTTCAATTGAAAGTTCTTCGGAGTCAGAATTTACCTGACCTTCACTTTCTCAATGAGCCATCATGCATGTATCCTTTGCATCTTCTTCATACTTGCATTCCAGCCTATCCCAAAGCTCCCTTGCTGATCTGCACATTGAAAATCGTGAAATCACATCAGATTCCATGCCATCCTTCAAAATATTTAATGCAATAACATTTATAGCATTTTTCTTGATCAGTTTTTCATTCCACTTGGTTTCATTTGTAGGGAGTTTATATAAACCATTACATATCACTTTCCACATTTCAGGTTCATAAACTCCAAGATAAGCACACATGTTATTTCTCCAAGAAATGTAGTTGTAACCATCAAAATGTGGAGGAAGAGAAGACAAGTAACATATAGACATGATGTTCAATGAAACTCGCCGAGGGATCACTCTAAAGGTCTTTAGACCCAAGAAAATAGAGCCGTGGCTCTGATACCAATTGTTGGTCCCGAGTAGGCGAGCGGACAAGAGGGGGGGTTGAATTGTCCCCCACTCAAAATGGTAAATTTAAAAAACTAACTAAGCGGAAAAAACAACTTTGACGAGATTGAGAGGATTAAACTAACAAAGTGATTTAAGCTCTCTCAATCTCGCCGAGCTCACTCGATCATGCACAAGTTTAAGCAATTAAGCACGTTACACAATGTAATCTAGGCAATTGAGATTTGCTTGTGCTATTGGAATTCGCTCATACTCACCGATGACACGTGTATTGAATTAACAATTAATCACAATAAAGCAAACCACAATGAACACCACAAGACACGAGGATTTTTAAGGTGGTTCGGGATCATGATGGGCTCCCGACGTCCTCCCCTTACCAAACCGATAAGGATCGACTCGCTGGATAAACTAGCACGGGGAAGAGTCCCCAACATAGAGCAAGCCTCCAACACACACGGGGATAAATCCCCAACACGGAGGCGATGCTCCAACAACACATAGGATTACGCCTGCACACAAACACGGGGACACACTCCAACACACACACGCAGAGTAAACCCTGCAAACACAATGTACAACCCCAAACACACACAGAGATGGAGTCTCCAACACGATCTGACGACCGGATCACAAACAAACACACAGACACGCTGCAACAAACGCAGCATCGGATACACACGACCATATACAAACGGTCACACACACAATATTTCTAGTTTAGAAAATGAACATAGATATTCAAACATGCTCAACCCTAAACATAGATCATGAAACACATGAAGAACAACATAGAATGGATGTAGAAAAGATCCCCCTTGGTTTCCAGAACCCGATTGATGATGTTCATCCAAGTAATGGTTGGAAGGAAGTCAGATGATGTCGATTTGAACGTCAACACGTTCCACTCTTCAATCCGCTTCACTTTCTCTTTATGCACGATCTCCAAATCCTCCTGGATGTAGATCAAATCTTCTTGGCTTGAGCTCTTTCTTTCTTTCTCCCCTTTCTTCACCTACAAGATAGAAACAACGAACACATTAGGGTTTTTCTTGTGAAATTCGTAGCTCTCATATGTATACATATAGGAGACATCAAAAGACTAGTATAACCCTTCTGGAAACCTCCAAAAGTACCCCCAATAGGTCTCCCACCAACCCAAGGGCAAAGGGGTAAGAGTTAAGCACAAATGGACTTGGTTTAGATGGTTTTCGGATCCACGTTTTTGGGTTTCGCCAGGTCGGTTGACCTACACGAGTTGGACGGTCGACCTAAAATTTACAGATTGAAAACTGCCCATCTCTGGGAATTTCGGTCGACCGAAACCCCATGGGCGGTCGACCAAAATCTGGGTTTTTCCCAGATTTTAGATTGCAGCCCCATAACCCCTTTAGCATCCCATTCAAGTCTGAGGCTTCAAACTCCTTTGATCTTGGGGAATATATACTGAGTGTTTTAACCAGCAAAACTATAGAAAAAAGAATTAGAACTTTAGCTTAATAATCCATATGATAAAAGCATGAAGTACATGTATGAATGCCCATGAACTAGGTGCATATGAACACTTTGAAACAAAAGTGTTCGAAGCTAAGGATCAAGAGATATGTCTATGCATGTGAACAAAGTATGAATACCATTCAACCAAATCTACCAAGGTTCATGTGAGCATTCAACAACCATGTATAAGGATTATGAGAACACACATCAAGCATATTCTTCCAAGATTCATAAAACCCCTTCAATTTGCATTCTAGGCCACAAAGACCACAATAAGAATATGCGTGAATACGTAAGTGAGTAAAGGCTAGCTTATCAAGATCCATGTGAAAATCTCAACTAGTACTCACCATAATGGCTTTTAATACTTCAAGAGAAATATGCATGGAATGCATTCAAGACTATACAAGATACCCATGAAACCTTTATTACATAAAAGCCATTCTTCACAACCCCATGAGACAGAAAACGTGAGACGATATTACCATGCATCCATGTGATATTTAAGTGTGATCTAACCATTTCTTTCCTGCAAATAACACAATGGAGCCATGTTAGTGTTGAATTGATAATCAATCATTGTAACCATTTATCACTAGATGCTCATTTCAACATGACCAAGAATCCATATAATGAGAGAACATCAATAAAATTACATTAATCAAATTTAAAGTTAATAGATTAAGGATGTTGCAAGTCTAGAAACCTCATGTGAAAAATATATGAAAATACTCAATCAAGATTTTGAAAATCCCTTTGATGAAATGCATAAAACATGAAAAGAGTCAATGCAAAGCAATAAGTAAGTTAACTCCCTTTGTGAAGAAGAACTTCATTGATGGACTCCTTTGAGTTCTAAGCTAATTTTGTTCCTGCAAGTCATGATAAACATAGCATGAGTTCTTTAAAGAACAATCATTCATATGACTTCCAAGTGAGAATCTTGAAGTCATCTGTTAACTCATCAACCAAGATGCATACATGTTACTCAATGAAACACACACATGCATGCTCAATGATGCATATCGCCACAAGCACAATCGTTTTGTTATCATTAAAACCAAACACCAAACATCAACTAGGAGATGCAACAATCTCTCTCAACAATGGTTAGCACCTTGAGCGATGGAGAAGAAGGAAGTCAGAGCAGCTCCTCTGACAGTGAGACAGAAGACAAGATTTGCTTGATGGCAAAAAGTGATGATGAGGTAATTTCTCCATTTGACAATTTTACAAAGAATGAATGGGAGGATGCTTATGCTGAAATTTTAGAAAAATGTGAAGACATGCGTAGGGAGAACAGACATTTAAAAAGGAAAATGAATTCATTAGCTAATGATACTTCTCTGTCTGATAAAATTGCCTGTCTACAAACTAAAAATTCAGAACTGAAAAACTTCCTAAATGAAGCTGAATGTAGTAAAAGCATGTTAGATGATTTGAAAAAGGAAAATGAAAACTTGCATAATACTGTTGATGAACTTAAAAGAAAATTCATGCTTTTCAGGAAGAAACAAGAATTGCCACTGAAAAATATGATGCCATAAGTGGTGTAAATACTGAACTAAAAAGGACAATAGAAAATCTAGAAAAAGAAAATAAAGACAAACAAAACTCCCTAGAAGGCATGACACAAGGTGCAGAAAATCTGAACGCCATCTTTGGAATAAAAGGAAATTTCATAAAGGAAGGTGATGTGACACCACCTATGGACCTAAATTGCAAGCAAACAACCGAGTTGGCGGACCCACTCAAGCGAACTCACCTGTGACGTGCAGACCCGGGTTCGTAGGTGGACCGGCGATAGTGGTGAGGGTCTGAGGTTGGACCTAGCTATTCCAGGGGTTTGGCAAGCCTAGGGAGGACCCCACAGGGCCAAGGATGTAAAATTCACAGGCGGCCGACACGCCAAGGGCGGGGTTTAAGTGGTTGCTCTCACAACTCGCCCGCGGTGGTCACTCACGTGGAGGGCAATGTGGGCCGAGCTCTCACTCTCCTTCCGACGACACTTAGAAGCAATACTAAGTAAGCAAAATGTGAACCAGTAAAGGGGCAGCTAGACGCTCACCTGATCGACGTGAATACACCAATCTCAGCCGAAGATGAGGGCGAGCGGGGAGGCGTGGGTACGCACCCGCACGTCGCGTCGGTGTCGCTTTGACCTAAAAATTAAAAGTGAATACACCACTATGCCTCATGCAGGAGGGTGATCATGGGGTGGGGAACTTAATTTTACACTCAAACTGATGCGCGACGGACATGCGACCTGGGACTCTAGCTCGCGATCGTCCCTATGCGAGGGAAACGCTGGACTGTGCACGGTTGAGAAACTGGCAGTGAGTCTCGAGTATCGGCTTTCCACGTGTATTCGGATCAAGTCACGGGACGGGTCACTCACTCTCGCTCTCTCGTAGCGGTGATAACAATATATTAGGCTAAGAATCCTAACACTCGCAGTGGCATATACAAATAGATACGAGTAAATCAAATGTGAAAGAGTGAGGGAGCGAATTTACCTCCACGCTCCGGGCATGGGGAAGACGATCCCGGCCAAGTCAGAAACTCCCGATACAGTAAATATTTAAATTACAGCAGTGAATTTTGATGCCCACTCCATGCAGGGAGGTAACGGGCTACAAGTGGGCCTGGGAAGACCGATCTTGGGTTGACGGGCACCACTTGGATCCGCTCGTCAGTGCCGTCCGGAAGACGGTTGCTGCGGGTTGTGGGGCCCACGTACGGCTCAGCCCTCCGAGTCTGGCGGGGTGGGTCCCGTTGTGAATGGGGCACCTGGAGGAGCTATCCCTGGAAGGCTGTCGACTTGGAATGCTGGGAGGAGGCCGGGCGGCCCGAGCCGGAGGCCCGAGGATGTGCTGTCCATGGATCTGAAGCTTCTGGTTTACAGCGCGCGACCCGGCGAGATCAATTTTTACGATCACTCCCGACGTCGGATCAACGCGAAAGTGGTACCGTTGGAAAGCTGACTTGAAGTACTTCGATCTAAGGCCAGAAAAAGAATTTTGAATTTCTCGGAGCTGGCCTTGGTCGAATTTACCATATGCTAGCTCACAGAACCAGATCTGGCAGGACATAATTGAGTTTCCCTTAGAGTTGGCATTGACCACGATTCAAACCTCAGATCTGGAAGTTGACCCTTCATGAAAGTTATAGAGGAAGAAACAAGGAAGATGGGGATAATTTTTGTAGGATTTCTAGAGGAGGTTTGACAGGGGAAAACGATTTTCTACTGGACAGGGGTCGGATCTGAACGGCACAGGACAGAACAGATTTGGGAAAAGACAGTGACTTTTTAAAATAGTAAAAGGACTCTAAAAATTCCAAGAAAATTCGTGGATGATGGGTGTGGTGGACAGAACTTTCAATAAAATTGGTGACTCAAAAAAATAAAGGAAAATGGGTCGAACTGAAGAAACACAGGGTTGTTGTGATAGGATCTGAACAGAAGACAGATTGCTAGGGGGGAAAAGATGGAATTGGGAAAAAATAGCTACCAAAGGTTAAATGACCGGATATTTTTTGTGGAGGCTGGGGTGGACGTGAATGACTCACCCTCCAATTTTGGACTCGATCTGAGCTCTTAATGGAGAACTAAAACTCAAGCTTTGATGCCTTGTCCTGAGGTGGACGGAACTCCGGCGATAGCGGTGGCGGCGCGACGGCGATGCGATGGCGGCGGCGGCAGAAACAAAAATCAGAGGGGCTGAGGAGAAGATAGAAGGGCATCACACCCTAAGAATGGCAGAAATTCATCTGCAGGAGGGGGAGAGAGAAACAAGGGCGCACCCTTCAATGGCTCAAGCCAATTTCACAAATTTCCATCTGATTAAACCTTACTAAACACTATACATGGGTTTATATAGAAGGGGAGGAAGGGGGAGTGGGTTGGGATTTCGGAGAGAGGGGAGGGGTAGCATTTTCTTCCCCCATTTGGTCAATTGGCCTAAAAAAAGAAAATACAAAATGTCATTTTAATGGGGGGGCACCCCCTTGACTTAAGGGGAGGCATCTTGGACATTTTTCACCCATTGTCCCCTTGACTTGTCCAAGAAGGAAAGAATCCTTCTAGAAGCCACCTTCGCATTTGACCAGCCCCACATGGACCCCTAGGGCTTAGGTGGACCAATGGGGAAGGAGTGAGGGCCCACTTGCTGGACCTACTGAACTTTTACATAAAAACCCAAAGATCCTTAGGGAATAACAAATTAGCTTATAAAGCCTTACAATTGCAAACATACTTTCCTAAGGATATAAAAGTAAATAAAAGGACTCAAATGTAAAATAAAAAGTTAGTGGTCTTGCTCTGATGTCCCCATCAATTCTCCCCGGGTGGGAAGAACTCGACCCCGTCGAGTAAGGGGTGCGGCTGCTCGTGACGCCGACAGATCCGTCATCGTACCTGGAAGCGCGGAGTACGCTCCACTCCAAGTAATCGACACCAGCTCATCCTGTATAGATTCGATATGCACACGCTGCTAGGGAGGAGGCTAGAGGTGGACACTCCGGGGTGGGGTCACTCTCAAATGAAGGGAGGTGGCTTGAAGACTCACTAGGAATCACCGCTGGTCTCTTATGTGACTAGATCTGATATGTGAGGTAGAACCGATCCCAAAGTCTGACAAGTCTCGTACTCGAAAGGGACTAACAATGCAAGCGTACAAAACCGACTCGACTCGATGTATGCATAGACACATGACAGATAAACGAAATAAAGACTCACAAAGACCCTAAACAAACCTAATGTTAATCCGACCTACGCATAGGCGATGGTGGACCAGGACACCAGAATGTGTGCCATGCATGCATTTGACGTAACCGGTGGTTGGCGGAATGAAGAATTCCTAGACATCCTAAAGTAGACCATGCATGCACATTGGACTTGGATGTAGAAGTGATGTGACACACCTTTGGACTTAAGCAAGCAAGCACAATTCACAATCAAAACGGACCGATATTGGCGACTACTCACCCGACGCTCACCCAAGTCCCGGGGTAACTTGGCGATGCCAAGTGAAGGATGTGAGGGCTGGGCCCTTGCTGGTAGAGGGCTAGCAAGGCCAAGGTTATTCCCCAAGGGTAAGGCAGCCCAAGTCAATGGAGCCGACGTCATGACGAGGGCACTGGTTGCACACTCTCTCCTACGATGGTCACTCGAAGCAATGGGGCTTGAGGATCAGGCACTCACTCTCACGGACCAGGGGAGTTTATCAGCTAATATTGAAAGAACAAGTACTAAAGAGAGCTAAGGTTGGAGCACTTACTCGATCGGTTTGAAGAAACTGGTCCCGCTCGGAGACGTGGGCGAGCGGGGAAGCGTGGGTTCCCCACACGCCGCCATGGAGTAGCTTGACCTGTTTATGATCTTACAACACTACACCCCATGCAAGGGGGGACCTTGGGGAAGGGAAGTCAATGAATACAACCATACACTACCTCTCACAGGGAGGGGCTGTAAGTCGGCCAGGCGGGGAGGCGGGAAAAATGAGTTAGAAGCTAGAAAGGAAGCCGATGCCGGTTCTGTCCGCTTCCTGAGCTTCAAGACATATAGTTGGATATCTTGACGCTGCGGCCACTCAAGATTTTTGTTGATGACGAAACTAGTTGGCAGTTCTTCGTAGCTGGGTCAGGATGATGCCTGAATTTTGTTGATTTCTTTGGTCGCTAGTGCAGGTCAGGGCAGGACTACAAACAGGGCCTTTGAGCTTTGTCTCCGGCAGCAAGAGCACCATAGCAGTAGGAAGAAGAGAACACCACAGACGTTCCCGAACTCCAATTTGAGCGTGGCTGGTACCGATGGATTCTTTGTCGAGTCCTCTTAAAAATGTGTGTCACGGGGATGCCAGCCGATGTCAGAGTAGACCGGTAGATCTCTAATAGTGAGGGGGGGTCGGAGCAGACACCAAAGGAAGCAGAGCCGCGCACCAGGGGGGAGAAAATGAGAACTCTTAACTCCGGGCCCCAAACAGAGCTCCGCTTCTTGATTCAGGAAGTAGACTTGTCGAAGAAGCTCCCAGCCAAGCCTCGCCTCTAGATATTGAAGAGAGTTGTCATGACAGTTTCTGAGATCAGCTTCAGGTTGTGGCTCAGGAAGAAGATGTGCAGTCAGGGAAGATCGGCTGCTCAGGACGATCACGAGCTCATAATGCAATGAGACCACCACCGTTGTGAAGATGACTGGGAGACTCTTCCAACGGTACCTCTTGGGCCTTCAGAGTCGCTGGGATGTGGTCGGGGTCGTCTCTGCAAGCTGCTGATCCACCTGCACTTCAGGGCTGAGAGCTGCTCCTTTGGTGTTGCTTCCAATGACCAAGAAAGAGGAGAGAAGGGTGGTGAATGGTGAAGGGGATTGGTTGAGTGAAGGGAGGTGATGTGACACCACCTTGGGGTGATAGTCACACAATAAAATGACCCTTAGACCTAGCAAGCAACCAACGCACTAACCGGTGACTTCACTCAGGCGGACTCACCCGCTAAGCGCACTCTCGTGCCCGTAGGCAAACCGGTGATAGTGGTGAGGGTCCGGGACGGGCCCTAGCTGCTCCGGGGTTGGCTAGCATTGGATTGGACCTCTCAAAGGTCTTAGGATGCCCACTCTCGTAGGCGGCCAGCACGCCGAGGGCGTGGGTGTTAATGGCTCTCTCGCAACTCACCCGCGGTAGTCACTCAATCATAAGCAAAATTCGGGTTCGGGCGCTCCACTTACCACCGACGGCACTAAGATGCGATACTAATTAAGCAAGGGAATTTAAGCAAAGAGGAGTGTCCAGTGGCTCACCTGATCGGTGTGAAGACACCGATCCCGGCCGGAGACGAGGGCGAGCGAGGAAGCGTGGGCTTACCCGCACGCCGCGCCGGAGAAGCTTCGACCTGAAATTTTAAATGACATGCACTACACCCCATGCAAGAGGGGGGGATCTTGGGGAAGGAAAACCAAATAATACACACAATTACTACCTCCACACAGGGAGGGGCCTTCAGCCGGCCAAGCGGGGGGGGGGGGGGAAAGCGATGAAAACACAAGAGAAGAAGCCGATGCCGAATCTGTCCAGTTCTGTGAGTGCTGATAGGGGACTGAAGAATTGACTGCTGCAACTGCCACCGAATTTTTTTGGGGACGAAACCACCTGGACAATCTTCGTAGGAGGCCGGGGAAGTCGTCCAAATTTTTTTAATTTCTTCTGTCGCCGATGCTGGTCTGGGTGGAGGCCTGAATAGGGAGGCAGAGTCTCGGACTGGCAGCTCCTAGTTTCCAACAGCAGGTTGCAGAGGATGCCCCGATAGCTACCGAACTCAGAATCAAGCACTGTCAGAGTCGTTGGAACCGTGGATGAGTCCTCTTCTCAGAAAAACTGACGGGGAAGCCAAACAATGCCGGAGGAGACCAGGGGCTCTGAACAATGATGACAGGTCGGTGCAGACTGTGGGTAGCAGACCCGCGTAGCTGAGGGAGAAAATTGATAACTCTGGATCAGGAATGCCGATCGAAGTTCCGCTTCTTGATTCTGAAAGTAGACAGGGCGAGGAAGAACTTTGCAGAAGAGCTCTTGAACTGATTCTTCCAAGGTTCGTCGTGGTGAAGCTTCTACTCCGGTTCTGGTACTCAGTAGGGGCAGCTCTGCGCAGTTGTGGGAGAACGGAGCTCCCGGGCAGCACACTGCTCGGATGAAGATGAAACGACTTCCGTTGCGAAGAAGACAGGAAGATGCTTCCGTGGATAGCTCTTGGGTCTTCAAACTCGCTGGGATGTGGTCGGAGTCACTGCTGTAAGTTGCTGGTCTTCTACAGGTCTTCAACTGCGAACTAGGGCTGAGAGGTGATGGAGAGGAGCAAGGAAGAATGGTGGAGATGAGAGAGAGGGGGGGCGACCCTAACCAAAGGGGGAGGGGCTTGGGCGACCTAGGGCTATGGAGGGAAGGAGAAACTTGAATTTAAATGGCCTAGGGAGGTGGAGTGGTGCTTGGGGTAGTGGGAAGGGTGCTTGGGAAAGTGGGAGGGGTAGTTGGGGGTTGGGAGGTGAGGTGAGGATTGGTGGAGGGGGTATTGGGAAGGGGTGGGGTATTGATGAGCGTTGTGGGGAAGGGAAGAGACTTTATTAGGTTAGGTGGGGAGTGGAGGTGGTTGGGGAGGGAGGAGAGAGAGGAGGGGGGCGAATTCCCCTTGGAGGGAGAGAGAGAGAAGAGAGAGGGGGGGAAAGAGAGGGCTTCTCACCCAATAATGGTTTCTCACCAAAAGGAAAATGGGGACACTAGAAAACTCAAATTTCATTGATTGATTGACTCATTGATTGATTACAAATGGGGGAAATGGGGTCCTATATATAGGCAACCCACATTTTCACAAAAGACCCTGACATTTAACACACTAACAAATAACCGAAGGAAGGGGGGCGCCCATGGGCCTAGCCCAAAGAAATATGCCCAATAGCAAACTCATTAGCCTAATGAGACTCAAACTTAGGGAAATGACTCATTAACCTAGGTACAAGACTCAAATAAAAAGGAAAATTACATGATTATGACTCAAAGAAAATATGAAAATTACATGACTCGACTTAGAGAAATATGACGGACACAATGGAGCTATGCTAGCAAGCAATCGAAGTGTAAAAAAAATATGAAGGGCGAGAGATGCCCCCATCATACCCCCGCGGTGCGAAGAACTCGACTCCATCGAGTATGAGTCCTGTCGGGGAAGAGGTCCTCCAACGCAACTCCGAGCAAGCTACAACCTCCAACTCAAGCTCACATTCGCAACCAAGGGACGGCGCTTCAACTTCTCAAGGTGGCTTGGACACACCCTCTTGCCGATGATAGTACCTTGCTTGCCCAGTATTGCCTCCGTGTGCGCACGTCGGACTCTCAAGCTGTTATGTTGAAGCTCTCCGAGGGTGTCGCTCACAAAGATGGGGGTAGGTTCAAGGTGCTCACTAGGATCTACCGCGGTGCCCTTAGAGGGTGCTAGATCCGTTACGTGAAAAGTGAGGTATATCCCAAAATCCCATGAGTAAATCCAACCCGTAAGCCAGGTTGCCAAAGCCACTTGGAACATGAAAGGTTCAAGTCCTCGTGCCCTCGATTTGGAGGTGGCCCTAAGGTAGAGCCATTCCAAACCCACCATCATAAGGTTGCTTACTTGGAATTCAAAGTGGCACTTACGAGTTTTTGCCCGCTCATTATGAACCTCACCGCTCGTTGCTGAATGCTTGCTGGGATGCACATGCCATGCACTATGATGCGATGTTGGTGTGAAAAGTATGGTGTGCAAAGGTGGACCAGGATACCCATAGATGGACCTATAATGCCATGACGCCATATGGACCTTCATGGGCCTTGGTGGGCCGGGGCAACCATATGTGGCTCTATCATGCATGGACATCCTAGCAAAGGTCGGAGGGCCGGGGCATCCGTAGGTGATCCGGTCATGAATGGTGGTGACAAATGTCGGGGGACCTGGACATCCTTGAATGCTCCTATCATGTCTTTGACCCATGATGAGTGAAGGTGGACCACTACATCCGAATTTGGATCACTCATGCTTTCTACTTGGCATGTGGATGATATGAATGAATGGACCCAACATAATGTTCATGCCAATTGGTGTAGTAAGCCTAGACACATGCATGCTTTTCCCAAAGGTGACTTTCATGTGTATAGGTGTGAGACAACCCTTGAACTCCCATTGGAAAGGATCGAATGAATCTAAGAAGGTGGTCATCATGGGGTGGGGCAAAACCTTATTACCTAGGGATATGTGGCCCAAGGTCATGACTCCCAAGGTATCACCCGGGTCTAGGATGGGGTGGATTGAGTCAAACATGGTGGGTTGGGATAGGGAAAGGTGGGTGGTGAGTAGGGTGGGTGGGTCACATAGGGATCTAGACTCCCATAGGAAGGGATCAAAGGGGTCGTGGAAAGGTCTTCCTAGAGGGAGGAACTCTATGTCTTCAAGGTTCCCAAATTGTGAGTCATCCTCCTCCAATGTAATTGGGCCAAGGTTTCTAGTGGGTTGGCCGATCAAAGTATTTGGGATCTCAATGGTAGAGGAGTGGATCGAGATGGGTTCTTCTACCATAGGGAGAAGGAAAAGGAGGTCGCTAGTATAGCAACCAATGATATAGAACGAGGTGATTGACCCGATGCAATAGTGTAGGAGGCCAAGGCTCCTAGGTTGTTCGGTCATAGGGATCAACATGCTAGTGAACTCAATTTGCCAAGCTAAGCCTTTAAGAAAATCCTCTAAGGTATCTACTTGATAAGATGCTTGGATCGTGGTGTGATAAGAGGAGATGGGCACTATGGGATGGTTTTCCTTCATGGGTGAGAAATCGTGGGCCGTGATCTCTCTTATTAGGCTCTCCTTTAGCCAACTAACATGGGGTTCCCCTAAGATGAGATTGACTCCAACTAGAGATGGTGATATAAGGCGAAGACCCTCGTGTGTCGTTTCTTCTTCAACTTGGACTTGAGTTTCCTCCAAGGTGGAGAGTGGGTTTGGAATGTTCACCATTATGGGGTGGGGTATGGGTTCTTCTTCCAAGGAGGTGAGAGGGGCTTTTAAGGGTGTGGTGATGATTGGGGCATGGTGTATCCGGGGTGGTAGGTAGTGGGAAACTTGGGTTAGGATAGGTAATGGTAGTAGTGGAGGCTTCGGTGGGGGTTGGATTGGGGTAGGGAGAGGAAGATGGGTGGGTTGAAGGGGTTTGGGTTGATGGGTTTTGGGAGGGGTGTCCCTTTTTGGGGGTGATGGAGAGGTAGTGGTGGGGGTTACCATGGGCCTAGGTGGAGAGTTGGCCATGGGGCTCAATTGGGTAGGGGGACCTATGGTTGTGGTGTGGACTTGGAGGTGGGGTGTAAATGTAGTGGTTGGGGTAGGAGAGATGGGAAGTGGTGGGGAATGGGTGATTGGGGTCTTGGATTGACCGGGTGGGGATGAAGGTGTTGAAGTGCTCCTTGGGCTTTTACGATTTGAGTAGGAGGGAGAGGGTTGGAGAGTGTAGGTTTTCCTAAGCTCGACCTTCATCTCATCCCAAGTGCTAATGGGGGCCTCCCTGAGGATCCTTCTTAAACCTTCCACAACTAACCAATGAGTTTTAGCTTGTTTGGAGAGGTGTGCCTTGGCTAGCCTCATTCACCTTCCTTCGTTCAAGGGGCAACTTTTAAAGAATTGATCTAGGGAAATCTCCCAATATAGGTAAAGGATTGGGCTGTTGGATCTATCAAAGGCGGGGGTTTTGATTTTCAAGTGTTCTAAAAATATGGTTTCTAGATTTCCCCAAAGGTCACTCTCATTCACTCTTGGTGCACGGCTATTTCCTTCAAGTCGGTCGAGTCGAGACACGATATCTTCAAGCCGATTAAGGACATTAGGTAGGGCTTCTATGATAGAGGTGTTGCTACCCACTTTGTTGGCAATGGAACTTCCATGAGGATTTGGGCTTCTTGGGAAAGTTGATGGGGATGGATATGACGGGTATGAAGCGGCCATTCTAGTGGACATGGGAGATGCAACCGAGGACTCTAAATGCATAAACATGGCCTAGGACCAACTTGATAGAGACAAGTTGTGAACTTGCTCTGATACCACATGATGTTACACCGCCTTGGGGTGATAGTCACACAATCAAATGATCCTTGGACCTACGCGTGAACCGGTGACTTCACTCAGGCGGACTCACCCGCTAAGCGCACTCTCGTGCCCGTAGGTAAACCGGTGATAGTGGTGAGGGTCCGGGACGGGCCCTAGCTACTCCGGGGTTGGCTAGCTTTAGATTGGACCTCTCAAAGGTCTTAGGATGCCCACTCTCGTTGGCAGCCAGCACGCCGAGGGCGTGGGTGTTAATGGCTCTCTCGCAACTCACCCGCGGTAGTCACTCAATCATAAGCAAAATTTGGGTTCGGGCGCTCCACTTACCACCGACGGCACTAAGATGCGATACTAATTAAGCAAGGGAATTTAAGCAAAGAGGAGTGTGCAGTGGCTCACCTGATCGGTGTGAAGACACCAATCCCGACCGGAGACGAGGGCGAGCGAGGAAGCGTGGGCTTACCCGCACGCCGCGCCGGAGAAGCTTCGACCTGAAATTTTAAATGACATGCACTACACCCCATGTAAGGGGGGGGGGGATCTTGGGGAAGGGAAACCAAAGAATACACCCAATTACTACCTCCACACAGGGAGGGGCCTTCAGCCGGCCAAGCGGGGACGGGAGAAAGCGATGAAAACACAAGAGAAGAAGCCGATGCCGAATCTGTCCAGTTCTGTGAGAGCTGACAGGGGACTGAAGAATTGACTGTTGCAACTGGTACCGAATTTTGTTGGGGACGAAACCACCTGAAAAATCTTCGTAGGAGGCCAGGGAAGTCGTCCAAATTTTTTTAATTTCTTCTGTCACCGATGCTGGTCTGGGTGGAGGCCCGAACAGGGAGGCAGAGTCTCGGACTGGCAGCTCCTGGTTTCCAACAGCAGGTTGCAGAGGATGCCCCGACAGCTCCCGAACTCAGAATCAAGCACCGTCAGAGTCGTTGGAACCGTAGATGAGTCCTCTTCTCAGAAAAACTGACGGGAAGCTAAAAAATTCGGAGGAGACCAGGGGACTCTGAACAATGATGACAGGTCGGTGCAGACTGTGGGTAGCAGACCCGCGTAGCTGAGGGAGAAAATTGATAACTCTGGATCAGGAACGCCGATCGAAGTTCTACTTCTTGATTCTGAAAGTAAACATGGCGAGGAAGAACTTTTCAGAAGAGCTCTTGAACTGATTCTTCCAAGGTTCGTCATGGTGAAGCTTGTACTCTGGTTCTGGTACTCAGCAGGGGCAGCTCTGCGCAGTTGTGGGAGAACGGAGCTCCCGGGCAGCACACAGCTCGGATGAAAATGAAAGCACTTCCGTTGCGAAGAAGACAGGAAGATGCTTCTGTGGATAGCTCTTGGTTCTTCAAACTCGCTGGGATGTGGTCGGAGTCGCTGCTGTAAGTTGCTGGTCTTCTGCAAGTCTTCAACTGCGAACTAGGGCTGAGAGGTGATGGAGAGGAGTAAGGTAGAATAGTGGAGATGAGAGAGAGGGGGGGCGACCCTAACCAAAGGGGGAGGGGATTGGGCGACCTAGGGCTGTGGAGGGAAGGAGAAACTTGAATTCAAATGGCCTAGGGAGGTGGAGTGATGCTTGGGGTAGTGGGAAGGGTGCTTGGGAAAGTGGGAGGGGTAGTTGGGGGTTGGGAGGTGAGGTGAGGATTGGTGGAGGGGGTATTGGGAAGGGGTGGGGTATTGATGAGGGTTGTGGGGAAGGGAAGAGACTTTATTAGGTTAGGTGGGGAGTGGAGGTGGTTGGGAAGGGAGGAGAGAGAGGAGGGGGGCGAATTCCCCTTGGAGGGAGAGAGAGAGAAGAGAGAGGGGGGGGGAAAGAGAGGGCTTCTCACCCAATAATGGTTTCTCACCAAAAGGAAAATGGGGACACTAGAAAACTCAAATTTCATTGATTGATTGACTCATTGATTGATTACAAATGGGGGAAATGGGGTCCTATATATAGGCAACCCACATTTTCACAAAAGACCCTGACATTTAACACACTAACAAATAACCGAAGGAAGGGGGGCGCCCATGGGCCTAGCCCAAAGAAATAGGCCCAATAGCAAACTCATTAGCCTAATGAGACTCAAACTTAGGGAAATGAATCATTAACCTAGGTACAAGACTCAAATAAAAAGGGAAATTACATGATTATGACTCAAAGAAAATATGAAAATTACATGACTCGACTTAGAGAAATATGATGGACACAATGGAGCTATGCTAGCAAGCAATCGAAGTGTAAAAAAAATATGAAGGGCGAGAGATGCCCCCATCAGGAGGGGAATGTGGGGAAGGTATGGAGGGCTGCTAGGGCTGAGATGGAGGTCGATAAAGAGGGGGAGGGCGCAGGGATCTGCTGGTTCTTCACAAGGTGGGTAGAGAGGGAAGGATGGAGGAAGATGGAGGATGCTCTAGATGGAATGGGAGTGGAGGGAAGGGGAGGGGCGGCCTATTCCAATGGCGAGGGCTGGGGGCAACCTAAGGCTGGGGGATGGAGGGAATTTGAAATTCAAATGGGTCTTGGGGGCTGGGAGATTGTGTGGGGAAGAGAGGAGATTGTGTTGGAATGGGGAAGATTGTGTTGGAATGGCCAAGGATATTCTAGGGAGAAGCAAGATTTGGTGGGGATTTGGTGAAGGAGGTTTCCAATACACATAGAGAAGGGAATGGGGGGTGAGGTGGCAGGTGAGGTGGAGGAGAGAGAGGGTAGGTCGCAGCCCCCCTTGTAGAGAGAGGGGGAGAGAGAAAGAGAGAGATAAAGAGAGTGGGGATTCTCTCCCCTAGGGCTTCTCACCCCTATTGGATTCACTCCACTAGAACTATATAATTTTAACTCTCAAATGGAAATTTGGCATTCATTCATTCCAAATGTGGTGAAATGGGGTCCTATATATAGGCAACCAACATTTTAAAAAAAGTCCTGACTCTTGCTACAATGACAAATAACCAAGGGGTAGGGAGCGCCCCTAGGCCAAGCCCATAGAATTAGTCCCAATAACCAAACTAATCAACCCTATGACACTTAACTTAGGTAGATGACTCATTAACCTAGGTACATGACTTAAATAAAAGGAAAATTACAATGATATGACTCAAATAAAAATGAGGATATACAACATATGACTCAATATAAATGACTAGACCATGTCGGATGCTTCCGGGGCGAGGAGATGATCCGTGAGTGTGGGCATGGGAGGTGATGTCCCCATCATACTCCCGGGATTTGGAGAACTCGACTCCGTCGAGTAAGAGTCTTTCCCTCCTTAGAGGGTGTAGAAGTGGTACCACCCACAAGTCTTCGGAAGGAGACCAATCCATCCACCCGACGAGATAGCGCTCATACACCTTGCTCCTGGTGGCAGTGACCTGTTCATCCAATATTCGCTCAATTCGCTCACGCTGGGCACTCCAGGCTAGTGGACTCTTCTCACGGGTGGGTGCTCCCTCAATGAGGGGAGTGGACTCAATATCCTCACTAGGTACCACCGTGGGACCCTTATATGGCACTAGGTCGGCCACGTTGAATGTGGGGCTCACTCCGTACTCCTCGGGAAGATCTAACTCATAGGCATTAGTGCCAATGCACCTCAGAACCTGGAAGGGACCAGCCCCACGAGGCCTGAATTTGGAGATGGCTCCCAGGGAGAGCCTCTCCGACCTCACCATCACAAAGTCACCAACGTGGAATTCTTGCTGACACCGAGGGGAGTCAGCCTGCCTTTTATAAATCTCATTTTCCTTGTTGATGTGCTTGCGAAGGTTTTCATGCAATTTTGTGAAGGTGGACATTCTAGGGGTGATGGGTGAACCTGGGCAACCAAAAGTAGACCAATCATGCTTTGACGCTAAGAAGACTTTGATGGAACGGGGAGGACCGGGGCATCCATAGGTGATCTGGTCATGTATGGGGGTGACAAATGTTGGGGGACCCGGGCATCCATGAATACTCCTATCATGCCTACGACCCATGATGAATGAAGGAGGACGATTACACTCGAATATGAACCACTCTTGTTTCCTACTTGACATGTGGGTGATGTGAATGAATGGACCCAACATAGTGTTCATGCCAAGTGGTGTGGTAAGCCTATACACATGCATGCTTATCCCAAAGGTGACTTCCATGTGCATAGATGTGGGATGACATTTGAACTTCCATATGAAAGGGTCGAAGGGATCTAGGAAGGTGGATATGGGGTGGGGCATTCCTTCGATCTCTTGGTGGGTGTTGCCTAAGGTCATGGCTCCTTTGGTGTTACATGGGTTATGGATGAGGTGATCTTGGCCCAACATGGTGGGTGAGGGTAGGAAAGGGTCGGTGGGTAAGGTGGTTGTGTCACATGGGTTCCACGGTTCCCATTGGAAGGGATCAAAGGGATCATGAAAATGTTTACCAAGGGGGAGGGGCCTTATGTCCTCAAGATCCTCAAATGGTGGTGGGTCATCCTCCTCTAAAGAAATAATTAGGTCGAAGTTCTTGGTGGGTGGGTCGGCCATGAGGCGAGGGTTTGACTTTCTACCCGATATAAGAAGCTCCAAATTGAGGAGAAGGTTGGGCTCATCGGGTGTGGGGAGGATTAGAAGGAGGTCATTAGTGTAGCAACCAATGGTGTATACCGAGGTGATGGACCCGACACATAGATGTAGGAGGTCAAGACTCCGCTATTGGTTGTCCATTGTGGTCAACATGCTCGTAAGCTCCATTTGCCAAGCTAAGCCTTTAAGAAGATCCCCTAAGGTTTTTACTTGGTAAGATGATTGGATAGTGGTGTGATAGGAGAAGAACTATGGGAAGGTTTTACTCCATGGGAGGGAAATCATGGGCCGTGATCTCTCTTATTGGGCTCTCCTTTAGCCAACTAATAAGGGGTTCTCCTAAGATAAGCTCAGCCCCAACTAGAGAGGGTGGTGTAAGGTGAAGGCCACCATGTGAGGTTTCTTCTTCCACTTGGATATGGGTGGTCTCCATGGTGGGGATAGGGTTGAGAGTGTTCACCACTATGGGGTCGGGTATGGGTTTCTCCTACAAAGAGGTGAGAGGGGCTTTTGGGGGTGGGGTGGTGATGGTTGGTGTATGGTGCACCCGGGGTGGAGGGTAAAGGGAAACTTGGTTTGGGATAGGGAGGGGAAGTAGTGGAGGCCTAGGACATGGGAGTTTTGGGGGAGGGAGTGGGAGATGGGTTGGTTGGGGTTGCTTGGGTTGGTCGGTCTTGGGGGGAGTGTCCCTTATAGGGGAAGATGGAGGGGTAGTGGTGGGGACCAAGGGGGTTTGGATAGTGAGGGTTGTGGAAGGGGGTTTTGGTTGGAGTGTGGGGACCCTCATGGGGTTAGGTGTGGAGGTGGATGCTTGGATCATTTGGGTCTTAAGGGAGAGGATTTGGTGGCGAAGTGTAGTGATGATAGTTGAGAGGGAATCTGTTGAGAGTGGTGGGGGTGGAGGTCTAAGGGTGGTCTCAAGTTGTCCGGGTGGGGATGGAGGAGTGATAGTGCTCCTCGGGCTAGGGGTGTTTGAGTAGGAGGGGTGAGAATATTTGGGGATGTAGATCTTCCTAAGTTCTACCTTCATCTCTTCCCATGAGTGAATAGGTTCTTGTCTTTCAACCGTCCTTAAGCCCTCTATGTGCTCCCACTTACTCTTGGCTTGACCCCGAAGTCGTCCCTTGACCTTGCGGACTCTCGCGGGTCCATATACCCAAGTCTTTTCAAAGTACCTTTCTATGGTAGCCTCCCACCTAAGGTAATCACTAGAAGGAGATCCGTCAAAGGTAATATCTTTGTCTAGAATGAAGTCCATGGGTGGCGAGTAGGCTAAGTAGGAAATGGCCATGATGAACGGGGGGATAAATGCAATGGCCCTAGGACAAGACTTAGTAGAGACAAGTCTAGAACTTGCTCTGATGCCAATTGATGTGACACACCTTTGGACTTAAGCAAGCAAGCACAATTCACAATCAAAGCGGACCGATATTGGCGACTACTCACCCGACGCTTACCGAAGTCCCGGGGTAACTTGGCGATGCCAAGTGGAGGATGTGAGGGCTGGGCCCTTGCTCGTAGAGGGCCAGCAAGGCCAAGGTTATTCCCCAAGGGTAAGGCAGCCCAACTCAATGGAGCCGACGTCGTGACGAGGGCACGGGTTGCACACTCTCTCCCACGATGGTCACTCGAAGCAATGGGGCTTGAGGATCGGGCGCTCACTCTCACGGACCAGTGGAGTTTATAAGCTAATATTGAAAGAACAAGTACTAAGGAGAGCTAAGACTGGAGCACTTACTCGACCAGTTTGAAGAAACCGGTCCCGCTCGGAGACGTGGGCGAGCAGGGAAGCGTGGGTTCCCCACACGCCACGCCGGAGTAGCTTGACCTGTTTATGATCTTACAACACTACACCCCATGCAAGGGGGATACCTTGGGGAAGGGAAGTCAATGAATACAACCAAACACTACCTCCCACAGGGGGGGGCTATAAGCCGGCCAGGCGGGGAGGGGGGGGGAAATGAGTTAGAAGCTAGAAAGGAAGCCGATGCCGGTTCTGTCCGCTTCCTGAGCTTCAGGACAGACAGTTGGATATCTTGACGCTGCGACCACTCAAGATTTTTCTTGATGACGAAACTAGTTGAAAGTTCTTCGTAGCTGGGTCAGGATGACGCCTGAATTTTTTTGATTTCTTTGGTCGCCGGTGCTGGTCGGGGCAGGACTGCAAACAGGGCCTTTGAGCTCTGTCTCCGGCAGCAAGAGCACCACAGTAGCAGGAAGAAGAGAACACCACGGCCGTTCCCGAACTCCAATTTGAGCGTCGCTGGTACCGATGGATTCTTTGTCAAGTCCTCATAAAAATGTGGGTCACGAGAATGCCAGCCGATGTTGGAGTAGACCGGTAAGTCTCTAACAGTGAGGGGGGTCGGAGCAGACTGATAGGAAGCAGAGCCGCGCACCAGGGGGAAGAAAATGAGAACTCTTAACTCCGGGTTCCAAACAGAGCTCCGCTTCTTGATTCAAGAAGTAGACTTGTCCAAGAAGCTCCCGGCCAAGCCTCGCCTCCAGATATTCAAGAGAGTTGTCATGACAGCTTCTGAGATCAGCTTCAGGTTGTGGCTCATGAAGAAGATGCGCAGTCGGGGAAGATCGGCTGCTCAGGACGGCCACAAGCTCATAATGCAATGAGACCACCACCGTTGTGAAGACGACTGTGAGACGCTTCCAACGGTACCTCTTGGGCCTTCAGAGTCGCTGGGATGTGGTCGGGGTCGTCTCTGCAAGCTGCTGCTCCACCTGTACTTCAGGGCTGCGAGCTGCTCCTTTGGTGTAGCTTCCGATGACCAAGAAAGAGGAGAGAAGGGTGGTGAATGGTGAAGGGGATTGGTTGAGTGAAGGGAGGGGAATGTGGGGAAGGTATGGAGGGCTGCTAGGGCTAAGATGGCGGTGGATAAAGAGGGGGAGGGCGCAGGGATCTGCTGGTTCTTCACATAGTGGGTGGAGAGGGATGGATGGAGGAGGATGGAGGATGCTCTAGATGGAATGGGAGTGGAGGGAAGGGGAGGGGCAGCCTATTCCAATGGAAAGGGCTGGGGGCGACCTAAGGCTGGGGGATGGAGAGAATTTCAAATTCAAATGGGTCTTGGGGGCTGGGAGATTGTGTGGGGAAGAGAGTAGATTGTGTTGGAATGGCCAAGGATCTTCTAGGGAGAAGCAAGATTTGGTGGGGATTTGGTGGAGGGGGTTTCCAATACACCTAGGGAAGGGAATGGGGGGTGAGGTGGCCGGTGAGGTGGAGGAGAGAGAGGGTAGGTCACAGCCCCCCTTGTAGAGAGAGAGGGAGAGAGAAAGAGAGTGGGGATTCTCTCCCCTAGGGCTTCTCACCCCTATTGGATTCACTCCACTAGAACTATATAATTTGAACTCTCAAATGGAAATTTGGTATTCATTCATTCCAAATGGGGGGAAATGGGGTCCTATATATAGGCAACCCACATTTTACAAAAAGTCCCTGACTCTTGCTACAATGACAAATAACCAAGGGGTAGGGAGCGCCCCTAGGCCTAGCCCATAGAATTGGTCCCAATAACCAAACTAATCAACCCTATGACACTTAACTTAGGTAGATAACTCATTAACCTAGGTACATGACTCAAATAAAAGGAAAATTACAATGATATGACTCAAGTAAAAATGAGGAAATACAACATATGACTCAAGATAAATGACTAGACCATGTCGGATGCTTCCGGGGCGAGGAGACGATCCGTGAGTGTGGGCATGGGAGGTGATGTCCCCATCAGGGAGGGACAGGAGTACCAAATGCATCTTCTTCCTTTCCCCTAGATGATGGTGTATCTCGTAAGTGAACGGGCTTGGTTGGTGTAGACGACCCGGCCTGTGGGGAAGGGGTGTGGTAGTGGACTCCCTCGAAGAAGTGAAGTATATATGGTGGGTCTAGGGGTCCACTAAGGAATGGGTCAAAGGGATCAAAGAAGGTATGACCCCTTGTGGTGGGTTTCCACAAGTCACGGTCCCATGTGTGGTAGTCTTGAATGTGTGGATGGTCACCTTCATGCATTGTGGTCGGTGGGACGGTGATCATGTGTAGAAAATAAGATTCCTCCCTTGGGCAAAAGGGAATGAAGTCGGGTTCGGCCGGCATGGGGAGGAATAAGAGGATCTTCGTGGAGACACAACCCACGGTGCACATGGAGGTAATAGACCTTAATGCCGGATGGGTGAAGCTAAGACTAGTGGGTTGGTCGAAGCCTCGGGCCAATGAGTGCGTCAACTTCCATTGCGAGTCTAATCCCACAATAAGGTCATCCAATGTATCAACATGATGACTAGACTGGATTGTAGTGTGGAATGAGTTGACGGGCACCAGTGGTAGGGTGGGATCCATGGATGGGTAGGGAGGTGGGACCAAGCCAACCTTGAGCCAGCTAAGAAGTGGCTCGGCTATAAAAAGAGTACCTGTTAGAAACACGGGTGGCTCGGGATGAGGTGGCTCCAAGTTTGATGGCTCCGGATGAAGTTCGGAAGGAGAGGGTGGGAACGGAGCAATCACGGGTGGTGCTATCCTATCCAACCAATCCGAAAACATTTTCATGAATTCGTCTAAGGTGCGGGTTGGAGTAGGGGCCTCGGGGTGGACTCGCTCCTCATCTCTCGGCCCGGGTACGGGCCTAGGCTCGACTATAAGTGGGGCTTCCACTTGGTTGGAGGTGCTTGGGTGGGATTGGATGGGTGTACCAAGGTGATGTTGGTTTGAGGCGATTGGGCGGGCCACTTGATTGGGAGTGCTTTGGTGGGGTCGGCTAGTGGTATGACCCCCATAGTTGGAGGTAGGTGGACGGGGAAGGTAGACCCTCCTAAGCGCTCTCTTCATATCCCACCATGACTCGATGGGCCTTAGCCGCTTATCCTCCCGGAAGTATTTGATGTCCCTCCATGTTTCGATGGCTTCATAAAAAAGTCAGATTTTGGCAAAGTCGACTTGCATGGGCCCAGACATAATGTACACCATAAAGTAGTCGTCCATAATGGCTTCCCACTCTAGGTAGTCACTCGGATTTTCAAAGCAATAGAAGTCCCGGGCTACGGGTCTACGGGGGTGGTCCGGGTGGTTCTCCCATCTTTGGTAGTATCGCCACCATGCATAAGGTTCGGGCATTTGGTAATCCATGGGACACGGGGAAGCTAGTGGATGGCCATGCCGACGGTTGGTGACAAACACTAGACACGACCCTAAAATGTGATGCAAAGTGGGGATGTCGACTCGACTACACACCTAGACACGACCAAGATCTGGTACATGGCGGAGTCCGGGGATCCGAAGATCCTCTCATGCGAGTGAATCACCTCCCCGATAGGCGTAACCTAACAGTCAGGCGACACCTTTTTATATACCGGATAAAGGTATGCAAATGCAACCTAGACTGACTTAGACAATGACTAGACTTAAATGACTCTTTTTTTTGTATTTTTTTAAGCAACGATGATGTGACACAATATGCAGCAATAGAAATATGATCCCTAGGACTTGATTCGCAATCACAACCACAAGATTGGGAGCAACTTGAGAGTCGCCGTCACACCGCGCGCACACGTTTCCCGGGGTGACTCGGTGATGCCGAGTCGAGATTGTGGAGAAAGCCCCTGACTGGCTAGAGGACCAGCACCGCTAAGGTTGTCCCTCCCGAGGATATGAAGCCCACAAACAAGGGCGGCCGGGTGCCTTGGGGGCACTAGGTCACTCGCTCACTATCATCCACGGTGACCACACAAGGGTTGGTGGCTCCGGGATCGGGCACTCTCTCACCGACCAGTAGATAAGTTTCGCAGATATGAAATGAACAGGAGTAAATGAGCAAGGGTAGAGGCTCACCTGGTTGGTTTGAGGAAACCAACCCCGGTCGGAGACGAGGGCGAGCGGGGAAGTGTGGGTTCCCCGCACACTGCGCCGGTGTAGCTTGAGTCCCTGTTAAATAATACAACCACTACGCCTCACACAGAAGGGTGGACTTGGGGTGGGGATGATTTGTTTTTACACGCAAACACTACCTCCACGCAGGGAGGGGTGGTGAGCCGGCCAGGCGGGGAGGGGAGGTTCGCCGAAGAGCGGGCGGAGAAGCCGATGCTGAATCTGTCGGCAGGCTGCGAAGGCTGACTGACAGTCGGGGTCGAGGCCGTAGATCTCGTTCTGGAATTTTACTGATGATGAGATCAGCGGCGAACACTTCGTAACTGGGACAGGGATGCCTCGGAATTTTTCTGAATTCTTCTGAGGAAGGGGCTGGTCCGAGAAGAGCTTTGAACAGAGTGACTGAAACTGGACGCAGCAGCTTACTGTTTCTGACAGAAACTTGCAGAGGTTGCCCCGACCGCTCTTGACTCCAAATCAAGAACCGTCAGAGTTTATGGAACCGTAGACGAACCCTCTGCATGAAAAACTGACGGGGCGGCCGTCTGACGTCGGAGAGGACGGGGAGACTCAGAAGAGTGAAGATAGGTCACTGTAGACTGTGGGAGGCAGACCCGACCAGTCGAGGGAGAAAAATAGGAACTTTGGCCTCCGGACACCGAATGCAGTTCTGCTTTTTGCTCCTGATAGAGGACTGGAGGAGGAAGAAGTTTGTTGAAGGGCTTGTTGAATCTTCTGCTGTTTGGCGTGGTGCAGCGTCGAACCGGGTTCTGGTACTCTGCAGGGGGAGCCCACCGCAGTCGGGGGAGAACGGCTCTCCTGGACAGCCCCGAACTCGAAACGGGATGAGATCACCTCGCCTGCAAAGCTAACTGGACGACCTTTCCAGATTAGTATGGTACGCCTTCAGATGATGCCGTATGAATCCGTGGGTGCTTCTGCAAGTTGCCCCTTTCTCTGCCACCTGCAAACTTGGGCCAAATGAAAGGGATGGAGGTGGAACTGGGTTAATGGAGGTGGAGGTTAGCAATGGTGGGAAAGGTGATGGTGATGGTGGATGGGGGAGGGATGTTTAGGAATGGTGAGAGGGGTGGAGCGGGGAATGAGGAGGTCTGAGGTGGTGGAGGGGTGAGGGGGGGCCGCAGCTAGGAGAGGGGAGATGGAGTGGTCGGCCAAGGCAAGGGAGGGGGCGAGATGGGAGGGGGGGTGCGCAACTTGTGGGGGGGGGGTTATGGGGTTTAGCTCCCTAGGGATATGAATGGGGGTGTGGGGGAGTGGAATTGTTGCTTGGGGAGAGGGAAGGGTGCCTTGGAAGTTGAGAGGGTGTATGGGGAGTGGGAAGGGTTGCTTGGGGATGTGGAAGTATTGATGGGAGTTATGGGCCTTGGGGAGGTGATAGGGTGGAAGGGTGATGTGGCTGATGATGTGGCAAGGGGGGGGGGAAGGAGAAGGGGCAGGTTCGCCCAAGGGAGAGAGAGAGAAGGGGGAAGAGAGAGAGAGGGGTTCACCCCCTTAAGTGAGAGAGAGAAGTAGAGGGAGAGTGAAAGAGCTAGAGAGAGAGAACAATGCTGGTGGATAATAATACTCAATACTTCATTGGCCTTCAAAAGAGGGATTGGGGTCCTATTTATAGGAAACCCACTTTTACATATAAGACCCTGACTTTTAACATACTAACAGATAACCAAGGAAGGGGGGTGCGCCCATGGGCCTAGCCCAAAGAAATAGGCCCAATAGCAAGCACCATAGCCTAATGAGACTCGAACTTAGGGAAATGACTGGATAACCTAGGTACAAGACTCAAATAAAAGGCAAATCACATGATTATGACTCAAGTAAAAAGGAGAAAACAATAAGATGACCCAATGGTAAGCACTAAGGTCCAATCCAGAAGAAGGGCTGCTCCCTAGCTGCCTCCGGGAGGGAGAGAGGTGCCAAGCCAGAGGGAATCGTGAGTGATGCCCTCATCAATTCTCCCGGGCTGTGAAGAGCTCGACCCTGTCGAGTAAAGGCCCTCCCTGCTGCGGTACTGCTCTAGAAGATCGGGGTCCAGCTGCTGGAGATCCTCCCGTCTCACCCAGGCATCGTCCGAGGGTGGTCGTCCCTTCCACCTGACCAGGTATCGCTCATACGCCTTGCTCCTTGTGTTGGTGACCTGTTCATCTAATATCCGCTCCACTTTATCATGCTGGTTTCTCAAGTTGGGTGAAGCTCTCTGAAGTGTGGGGGCGCTCTCAAGGGGTGGAATAGGCTGGATCTCCTCACTGGGTGTCACCGTGGGGCCCTTGTAGGGTACCAGGTCAGCCACATTGAATGTGGGACTTACTCCGTATTCTTCAGGGAGGTCCAACACATAAGCATTGGTGCCAAGTCATCTCAGCACCTGGAAGGGGCCGGCTCCACGAGACCTCAACTTAGAGGTATTCCCAGGGAATAGCCTCTCAGATCTCACCATCACAAAATCACCAACTTGGAATTCTTGGTGGCGGCGGTGGGAATCAGCTGACTTCTTGTAAATCTCATTGCTCTTGTGGATGTTTTTGCGAATATATTCATGCAACTCTCTAAGGTGTTGTGCAAAAGACTCAGCAGTGATGGTTACCCTAGCATGAGGGGGTAGGGGAATGAGATCTGTTGGCTTCCTGGATTTGTAACCATGCACAGCTTCGAAAGGACTCATGCCTATGGACCTATTGGTGGAATTATTGTATGCAAACTCGGCTTGAGGTAGAATGAGATCCCAATTTCCAGGGCGGTCCTCAACAAGGCACCGCAGGAGATTCCCTAGGCTCTGATTGACGACTTCGGTCTGGCCATCGGTTTGAGGGTGATAGGCCATGGAAAATTTAAGCAGGGTCCCCATTAGATGCCAGAGGGTCTTCCAAAAGTAGCTGGTGAATTTGACGTCCCTATCTGAAATGATGGTCTTGGGCAAGCCATGGAGGTGGACCACCTCATCAAAGAACAGGCGGGCCACATGGGAGGCGTCAGAGGTTTTAGAACAGGGGATGAAGTGGGCCATTTTTGAGAATCTGTCCACTACAACAAAGATGGAGTCATGTTTCCTCTGGGTCCGAGGTAGCCCTAACACGAAATCCATGCTCAGGTCCTGCCATGGCCGATCCGGGACGAGTAGAGGGGTGTATAGGCCCGTGTTCTGTCTGACTTGCTTAGCAGTCGCACATGTGCGACATTGCCCCACAATTTTGGCCACATCCCTTTTGAGACTGGGCCAATAGAACTGTCCTTCAACCAAGGCAATGGTTTTGTGAACCCCAAAGTGCCCAGCCAGGCCTCCTGCATGTAATTCCCAGACTAATAAATCCCGCAGTGAAGTTCTAGGGATGCAAAGTCTATGTCCTTTGAAGATGAATCCGTCCTCTAGGATAAAACCCTGGTGTTCTTGGGGTGAAGGGGTGATTAGATCGGCATGGACATGTCCAAAGTCGGGACAGTTTGGGTATTCTTCCTTAACCCGATCGAACCCTATTACTTCTACCCGAATGGTAGCTAGCAGGGAGATCTTCCTACTGAGTGCATCAGCAGCACGGTTTTCACTTCCGGCCTTATGTTTGATCACAAATGTGTAGGCCTGGATGTACTCGACCCATCGGGCATGTCGGGCATTTAGTTTCTGCTGGGAGTTGAGGTATTTTAGGGCCTCATGGTCGGAGAATATGACAAATTCCTTGGGCAAGAGGTAGTGCCTCCAATGGCGGAGGGATTGCACCACCGCATAGAATTCCTTGTCATAGGTAGAGTATTTCAACCTGGCGTCACACAGCTTCTCACTAAAGTAGGCTACTGGGTGTCCTTCTTGGCTGAGGATTCCGCCGATTCCTACCCCGGAAGCATCACAAGTTACCTCAAAGACTTTGGAGAAGTCAGGGAGGCATAATACTGGGGCTTGGGTCATCCTCTCTTTGAGCTCCTGGAAGGCCCTAGAAGCCGACTTGGTCCACACAAAGGTCCCCTTTTTAAGGCAGTCGGTGATAGGGGCTGTGACTGTGCTGAACCCACGGATGAATCTTCGGTAAAAGGTGGCCAAACCATGGAGACTCCTAACCTCATGGAGGGTGCGGGGTTCTGGCCAGTCAAGGATAGCTCGGACCTTCTCGGGGTCCATGGACACTCCCTTAGTGGAAACCATATACCCAAGGAAAGTAATGGACTCAGTCAGGAAGTGGCATTTTCCTGTGTTGGCATAGAGACTCTCTTTCCTAAGGATAGTGCAGACTTGCCTAAGGTGGTTGAAGTGGGCTTCCTTGGTCTTGCTGTAGATAAGGATATCATCGAAATAGACCACTAGGAAGACTCCTATGTAAGGTCTAAGGACCTCCGTCATGAGACACATGAAGGTACTCGGGGCATTTGAAAGCCCGAAGGCATCACTAGCCATTCATAGAGCCCGTCTTTGGTTTTAAAGGCAGTTTTCCATTCATCCCCTGGCCTTATCCTAACCTGATGGTAGCCACTTTTGAGATCTATTTTGGAAAAAATGGTGGCCCCGGCTAGCATGTCAAGCATATCATCAAGTCTAGGTATGGGAAACCTATATTTGACTGTGATCTTGTTGATGGCCCTGCTGTCGACACACATTCGCCATGTCCCGTCTTTCTTTGGTGTGAGGAGGGCCGGGACAGCACAAGGACTTTTGCTAAGACGGAGGAAGCCTTTTCTAATGAGTTCCTCCACTTACCTCCTCAATTCAGCATGCTCAGTGGGGTTGAGACGATAGTGGGGAAGGTTTGGGAGGGTGGCCCCTGGGACAAGGTCAATAGCATGTTGGACATCCCTCATGGGTGGCAGTTGATCGGGGAGCTCTTCGGGGAACACATCCTTGAATTCTTCTAGGAGAGGGTGGATTTCCACGGGATGAGGGTTGGAGGGGGTGGGTTCCCCGAGGCATATGACTACAGCGTATACGGGTGTTCCGAGAGCTACCTCTTCCTCGAGTTCTTGTCTAGTGATGAGGTGTAGGCCCTTGGTGGGGCTCTCATGGGTGGACGGTTGACTTGTTGGTTGGGTTGGGGGTGATGAGACCCCTGGGCTTTGGGGTGGTGTAGGGAGAATTCCTTTAGAGGGTGGTTCCTTTCGGGGTGGGGAAGGGTTGAGACGAATGGTCTTCCCCTCGTGTTCAAAGGTGCATGTGTTCGTTTTCCCATAGATGGTAGCATTAACATCATATATCCAAGGTCTCCCAAGTAGGATGCTTCTTACAGCCATAGGGATGATGTCACACCATATTTGTCCTTGGTAGGATGAAAAGGTGATGGGGATAAGACAACATGTGTTGACGGGTAGTGAATGGTTGTTTATCCATGATACATGATATGGTTTGGGGTGGTGTGGATGCACTTTTCCGTTCGGCTCATTCGTTCTGTTCGTCTGTTGGTTCATTAAGTGCGTGGGCGTGCCAGTCACCGGAGTGACGATTTATTCGGGCTCCGAAGAGCCCAAGGTGCGCTCGATCTGACTTCGTCAGACGATTGTGTGGTTCATGTCGGGACCGAATCCCGTCGCGCCATAAAGGTCACGACGTCATTTACATCCCCCATACGAGGGAATACCCTTGATTAATCGCCGGGAATCAGGGCCTCATGGCCAAGAAATTAGTTGCATGAGAGGTCTATCAGGGAGTATTGAAATCCTCGCATGAGAGTGAGAAGAAAGCATTCGCGGTCATGTCGGTCATGTGCTGATCATTTAATATTCAGACGAATGTCCGGCTCGGTAAAAGTGCGATCATCGCGGGAAAAACGGAGCATATGTATGCCGAGGTACGGCAAATCTATTGTTCGGAAGAGATGAGAACGTTCGGCTAAACCTCGGTCGGAGCGGTCAGAAACCAGTAAATCTGTTGGCCCGGTGCAAGAGCAAGCTGTGACCATACTGCGGTGGGCCCCCCGTGGTCGAAACAAGACTTGCATGAGCGTCATTAATATTTCCGGTGCCAAGGGGCAACGAGGGAATATCCCTTGAATTGGCTGAAAAGCCCTGTGTCTAGGTAAGCGGACGTTCAAAACGTGTCGGTCATTCGGGAGACCGTTTAATATTCGGACGGGAGTCCGGCTTGAGAATATTGTAATCGTCGCGGGAGGACCCGGAACATATGCATGCCGGGATACGGCAAGTTTATTATTCTGGGACGCTGAAAACATTCGATTGAAGCTCGGTTGTTGTAGCCGGAAACCAGTGAACCTATTGGCCCGGTGCGAGATCGAGTCAGGACCATGCTGGGGGCGCCTCCCGTGGTCCAAACAAAGCTTGCGTGGGCATCACTAATATTTCCGGTGCTGGAGGGCATCGGGGGAGAGTCCCGGGACTAGACTCCAGAATCGAAAACGTATTCAAAAGGAGCGGGCTGTAAACTGAGGATATGAACCAGACGATGACCGTGATCGGGATACGCCCGAGGTCTAAGTGTGGCCCACGGAGGTCTTATTGATATTCCCATGGAAGGAGTCCAGGGGTGGCGAGAGCCATCTCATTCTATTCCGATTATGTCGGTCACTTGCGGACCTTTTCATGTTCGGGGAAGGGCCCATATTGAAAGTGCGACGTGGGTGAAAACGACCCTGTACAAATATATATGCCGAGTTTACGGCAATTTCAATGGAAGAGAGGGAGCGAAACCCGTTACAATGGATCCGATTTAACGGGCTATCGGCCCAGAACAATACCGGCTCACGACCATATCGGGGTGGGAGCCTTCGGCCATATTGGTTGCTCGCGGGCCTTTTCGTGTTCAGACACATGTCCGTAATAGAAACGTGGCAGAAATCGAGGTGAACCCGTACAAATGTCTGCCGAACGTGCGGCAATTTTAGTAGCGGCTCGGAAGGGGCCCGGCCGGAGAAACGAGCTCGGTTTGATCAGGATATCGGCCCAAAGCGAGGTCGGGCCGTGGCCATTTCGGGATAATTCCCAAGGCTCAAGCCCAGCCCGCAAGGGCGACATTGTTATTCCTTCGGCACCGGGTCACAAGGAAGACGGGGCTGCAAAGTGGATCTTACCATGGTTTTATTATTACTTAGAGTTTTACTATTATTATTCGTTGATTTAAGTAGATCTTTGAGGGAGTTCGTTATTGCTATTTAGGTGTTATTTTTTGCTTGTGATTTATTCATTTATTATTGTTATTGTTAGGTTTGTTTTTATTGTTTGTTCGTTTTGTTACCATTCATTTGCTTGTCGTGTTTCGTTAAATTTGTTATTATTATTATTTATGCTGGGTTACCATTTATTTATTTATCATTCTTGGTGAGTTTGTTATTATTATTCATTCTTCTTTGTTATCATTTATTTGTCTAATTACTATTATTGTTATTATTTTTAAGCTTATTATTATTATTACTTATTCCTTTATTATTCTTATTTATTTATTTATTTATTTTTTTGAATTTGTTATCTTTATTATTATTATTATTATTATTATTATCACTCATATTTTCTAGAGAGAGAATGGGCCATTAGAGGGCTAAGAGAAAGGCGTACCGCTGAAGAACTGAGGGCGTGCCGCTGAAGGGCTGGGGGGGGTGTGTGCCGCTGAGGGGCTGGAAGGGTGTACCGCTGAGGGGCTGGGGGTGTGCCGCTAAGGGGCTTGGGCTGTGCCGCTGAAGGGCTGGGAGTGTGCCGCTGAAGGGCCTGGGGCTGTGCCGCTGAAGGGCTGAGGGGTGTGTGCCGCTGAGGGGCTGGCAGGGTGTACCGCTGAGGGGCTGGGAGTGTGCCGCTGAGGGATAAAGGGGGCGTGCCGCTGGGGCAATAGGGTGTACCGCTGGGGTTGAAGGGATTGTGCCGCTGGAGGCAATAGGGGTGTATCGCTGGGGGGTTCAAGGGGTGTGCCGCTGGAGGCAATAGGGGTGTACCGCTGGGGGTTCAAGGGGTGTGCCGCTGGAGGCAATAGGGGTGTACTGGTGAAGGTCCATCTGAGTGGAGGGTAGGGGCAGGCATGCCGGTGGAGGTTCTTTTTTTATTATTTGTTTTAAGGCTTTTCTTTTTTTCTTATCTTAATCTTCATGTAGTTTTATACAAACTTCTTCTTGGCTTTGTTCTGTTCGGCCTCTTCGCCGTGATCGGAAGCTCGGTATGGGGGGTCGTTAATTGGTCCAGTTCTCATCATGGTGTCGGCAGTGGCTTGCTTAGTTGGAAGGTTTTATTAATTATCATGTTCGTTTGTTGCTTCCTTTTGTCTTATTCAACATGTTGTCATTTTCTCACAAAAATTCGGCAGCATCTCCCCTTGACCCGGGGCGTAAGGGAGATAAAGGGAACATGCCCACATGGAGTGGCGGAACCCGACAATTGGAGGTGGGCGCCCGGAGGCAACAACACCTTTGTAGAACCTCGAAAAATGCAAAGGAAAGGGCTCGGGGGCAGGGCCAGGGAGTGTGCCGCTGAGGGCCTGAATGGTGTGTGCTGGCCAAGGGCCAAGAGGGAGTGTGTCGGCCAAGGGCCAATCGGGGTGTGCCGGCCAAGGGCCAACCGGGGCAAGTGTGCCGGCCAAGGGCAACGGGGTGTGCCGCTGAGAGCACAACTGGGTGTGCCGTAGAGGCACAATAGGGTGTGCCGTTGAGCGGCCGAATGGCTGTGCCGCTTAAGGCATAGATGGGCGCGTGGGGGAGGCTAAAACATCCGAAGAAAGGGGGGAAGGCACGGTCAAACGCACGCAAACACCCGAATGGACGGAGATGATGAGAAACCCATAGAACAAGGCTTTTTATTCACAAAGAGCGGGAGGCCACAAAGGGCCAATATACCACCTGGAGAAAGGAAAAAAAGGGGGGAGAACAACAACAACAAAAAGGGGAGAAATGAAAGTAGAAGGTGGGAAGGGGAACGGGGCATGGGCTCCTCCCCTCCCAGACCTCACTCCTCTCTTCCTCTCTTCTCTCTTTTCCTTCTCTTCCTCTTTGCGTGGACGGCAATGGACGGAACAGCAGGAGGGGCGCCTCCCTCCTCTTCTTCTCTTCTTCTCTTCCCTCTTCGCACAGACGACGGTGGTGGGTGGAGCGACGAAGCCCCTCCCCTCTCTTCCCTCTTCTTCTCTTCTTCTCTTCTGCGTGTGTGGGTGTGTCTGTCCCTTCCTCCCCCTTTTTTTGTGGAATGGGGATCCCTTTATACTCCCAGCAGTGGGAGTATTCGAACACGGCCGTCGGAGGCGGGAAGCAACTCGTGATGATGGGGTTTGACTCCCCCGTCCTGGATGCCAGTGGGATAGCATGCGTGGCCCAATCCGTGGTTGACACCTCATAGAGCTCATTGCGCGCCAAGGATGTGTAGGGCATGGGCACCATGTCGTTTAGCCATTGAAAAGGCTTAAGGATGTGCCGCTGGCGGGCTGCACAAGTGTGCCGTAGAATGGCCAAAAAGGCGTGCCGCTGGGGCACAAAACGGGCGTGCCGTCGAAGGCCCAGCAGAGCGTGCCGCTGAGGGCCCAAAGGGGCGTGCCGCTGAAGCCATAGGGCGTGTACCGCTGAAACTCAGAATGGGCGTGCCGCTGGAGACTGTGTGCCGCTGAAGCCCCATTAGGGCGTGCCGCTGGAGACCCCTAAGGGGTGTACCGCTGAAGGCCTTGGGAGTGTGCCGCTGAAGGCCAGAAAGGGCGTACCGCTGAGGGCCTTTGGGGCCGTGCCGTTGAAGGCCTTTGGGGCCGTGCCGCTGAGGGCCTTTGGGGCCGTGCCGCTGAAGCCCTTTGGGGTGTGCCGCTGAACACCCTGTGCCGCTGGAGCCCGAGGGGCGTACCGCTGGAGCCTCCCGTGGGGTGTGCCGCTGAAGCCCACCCACTGGGTGTGCCGCTGGGGCGCCCAGGGGGGGTGTTTCTGGGGCCCTCTCTGAGCCCGTTGTAAGCACAAGTGATGGCCTGTTTGATTTTCTCTGAGGCCCATGAATTGTGGGGCTCTTGGTGATTGATTTCTCTTCACCGTCGTGACTCCGGAAATGGCTTCACGATAATGTGCATATTTGGGGAGTCCGGACGACCAGTCTCTCTGGGACTTCTTCACTCGGCGCCGTTGTTGATGCGAGGCCGAGCAGGATATCTGTGTGTGCAATTTCTGGTGTCCACAAATGCCCCCCACCCACGGGTAGCGCGGGCGAAGGATGAGCCGGGCGGTGCCCGTGGGTGTACTTCTCTCTTTTCTCTTCATCGATGCCGACAGGATGTTGAGAGCTGGCGTAACATATTGGTCTCGTCTTCTCTTCGTCAGTTCCGATGGGGTGTCGGGAGCTGACGTGGTTTGTTGGTCTCTTTATCTCTTCGTCAGCGCCGACAAGGTGTCGAGAGCTGACATGATATGTTGATCTCTTGGTCTCTTCGTCAGTGCCGACAGGGTGCCGGGAGCTGACCTAGTTTGTTGGTCTCTTTGTCTCTTCGCCAGTGCCGACAGGGTGTCGGGAGCTGGCCTGGTTTGTTGTCTCTTGGTCTCTCCGCCAGTGCCGATAGGGTGTCGGGAGCTGGCCTGGTTTGTTGTTCTCTTGGTCTCTTCGTCAGTGCCGACAGGGTGTCGGGAGCTGACCTGGTTTGTTGTCTCTTTGTCTCTTGGTCTCTTCGCCAGTGCCGACAGAGTGTCGGGAGCTGGCCTGTTTTGTTGTTCTCTTGGTCTCTTCGCCAGTGCCGACAGGGTGTCGGGAGCTGACCTGGTTTGTTGTCTCTTTGTCTCTTGGTCTCTTCGCCAGTGCCGACAGAGTGTCGGGAGCTGGCCTGATTTGTTGTTCTCTTGGTCTCTTCGCCAGTGCCGACAGGGTGTCGGGAGCTGACCTGGTTTGTTGTCTCTTTGTCTCTTGGTCTCTTCGCCAGTGCCGACAGAGTGTCGGGAGCTGGCCTGGTTTGTTGTTCTCTTGGTCTCTTTGTCTCTTTTATTTCTATTCTTTTTTTATTTCTCTTTTTTTTTTCTTTTGTCATCCCCTTTTTTCCTTCTCTCTTCTTTTTTTTCTTCTTCCCTTCTCTTCTTTTTTTTCTCTTTTTTTTTGAAGCACTCCGGGTGGCTGCTGGCGTGGATGCTAATGATATAAGAGCTGTCGGCTCGGCGGCCGATGACCGAAAGCTGTTGGCATGGGGGCCAATAATTGAAAGCTGTCGACCCGAAGGCCGATGATTGAAAGCTGTCGACTCGGGGGCCGATAATTGAAAGCTGTCGGCTCAGGGGCCGATAATTGAAAAGCTATTGGCGTGAGAGCCAATAATTGAAAAGCTGTCGACCCGAAGGCCGATAATTGAAAAGCTGCTGGCGTGGGAGCCAATAATTGAAAAGCTGTCATCCCGAAGGCCGATGATTGAAAGCTGTCGGCTCAGGGGCCGATAATTGAAAGCTGTCGACCCGAAGGCCGATGATTGAAAGCTGTCGACTCGGGGGCCGATAATTGAAAGATGTCGGCTCAGGGGCCGATAATTGAAAAGCTGTTGGCGTGGGAGCCAATAATTGAAAAGTTGTCGACCCGAAGGCCGATGATTGAAAGTTGTCAGCTCAGGGGCCGATAATTGAAAGCTATCGACCCGAAGGCCGATGATTGAAAGCTGTCGACCCGACGGCCGATGATTGAAAGCTATCGGCTCAGGGGCCGAAAATTAGAAAGCTGTCGACCCAAAGGCCGATACTTAGAAAGCTGTCGACCCGAAGGCCGATGATTAGAAAGCTGTGGGCTCGGGGGCCGATGGGGGGTCAAAAATAGCCAAGGCTGGGAGCGGGCTTAAATAGCCGAAGTTGGGGATTAACGAGCCGCGAGGGCAAGAGGTAGGCCATGGGGGCCAAGATTGAGCTCTACGAGCTGGAGCTGGGGAAAGTAGGCTTCGATGGCCGAAATTGAGTTTATTGCATACGCACATTCTTATTATCTTACTGTTTTTTATTTTTATTAATTTATGTTGTTTTTATTATTATTATTTTTATCATCATTTTTTTTAAGCATGCAGGCATTCATTAGCAGGCATAACATAAATATAAGTAAGGCAGCTCCCTCTATAGGGGATAGGATAGGGACATCGCCCGTGATTCGTAGATGCGGTGCGGGCCGCGAGGCACAATTGAGGGGTGGTGCACCCGTCAAGAGGATATCACATGTCTTGCATGCATAGCCTGAATTCACGCATTTCACCCGAGACAATTCTCTGTGGCGTGGCAGTGCAAATGTGTGAACGAATGGCCCTAACCATAGGGATATGCAGGTTTTCCTGGTGACACTCGAGGCGCACTCTAGCGCCTACACCTTAGTTCCGGGCTTTCGACTTTCGATAGCTTCACACAGCCCCCATCTGTTTATTTTGGTAGCGGATTTCACCGTTCGGCGCGAGTCTCCTCATGTGTCTCAATGGGGATTCCCGGCTACTAGGATTCATCCTCATTATATTTCTATTACGGATTCCACCGTTTGACGCGAGTCTCCTCATGTGTCTCAATGGGGATTCCCGGCTAATAGGTTTCATCCTTATTATAATTCGCTTCACCATTTCGCGCGAGTCTCCTCATGTGTCTCAATGGGGATTCCCGGCTACTCAGATTCACGTGTCTCTCTTTCTTTTTTTTTCTCTCTCTTTTTTTTTTACAGTGGGGGTAGGCAACTTTTTCCTCACGATTACCTTTCACGCGAGTGTAGGAATTCAAGTCTCCGTAGAGTGCTAAGAAGAAATTCGGGCAATCCCTATAGTCAAAGGCTATTGAACACATTAAGTGCTAAGTGTGGGAGCGTTGCCTCAGGTTTATTTTGTGAGTTGGGCTTAGCGATTCAGCCATGACTCTTTCCCTTGACGTGTGCACCTTCCATAATTGAGTTCCCTTCGAGTGCGTGCCGCGACGCCCGTGCATCCGGAATCGGGGCAGCATTATTTAGCAAGGAAATGCGGTCCTAGAAAATTTCAAGGAGGTGTGTTATTCTATACTAAGCAACCATGCAAGCAGGGCAATCATGCATTCTCTTTTTTTGTTTCTATTTTCTTTTTTTTTATTTTTCTTTTTTTTGTGTTATTATATATATATATATATTTTTTTTGCATAAGAAAATATTGTTGTTACGTATAAGCGTAGTGGTAGTAAACGTATTAGGGAAGTAGACCGTGAACAGTTGAAAGAGTATTAGGGAAGCATGCCATAGAACCCAAGGGACATTAGGGGAGCGGGCCATAAGGGCCGAAATTGGGAAGCGGGCTGCAAGAGCCGAAGTTATGGGAAGCGGGCCGCGAAGGCCGAATCCTGGGAAGCAGGCTACGAGAGCCGGACTTGGGAAGCAGGCCACGAAGGCCAAAGGGAGGCAGACTACGAGAGTCAGAGTTGGCGAGCAGGCCATAAAAGCCAAGGGGAAGCAGGTTGCGAGAGCCAGAATTGGGGAGCAGGCTATAAAAGCCAAAGGGAAGCAGGCTGCAAGAGCCAAGGTTGGGAAGCAGGCCACGAGGGCCAAAAGTAAGTAGGCTGCGAGAGCCAAAGTTGGAGAGCATGCCACAAAGACCAAGGGCAAGCAGGCTACGAGAGCCAGAAGTGGGAAGCAGGCTACAAAATCCAAAGGGAAGCAGGCCGCAAGAGCCAAAGATATTGGAGAGCGCGGTGGGACGGATGGACTAATCCTGACAGTGAGCCCCGGCCGAAATGGCCCTGCAAAGGGGCGTTGGGTAGCGAGACGGGAGAGTCGAAGAGAAGGGTCTCTTTTGTTCTCTGGCCGGGGAAGGATCCGAACCAAAGCGAAAGGTCTATTATTTTTTTTGACTGGGAAGCTGTCGGCTGGGGTGCCAATGATGAGGTAGCTGTCGACTAGGAGCCGATGATGAGGAGCTGTCGGCTAGGAGCCAATGATTATATAGCTGTCGACCCGAAGGCCGATGATGAGATAGCTGTCGACCCGAAGGCCGATGAAGGGGTAGTTGTCGGGTTGAAGCCCCGATGGCTGAAAGTTGGTCGGTTTAGCGCCCCGTCGGCGGAAGGTCTAGTCGGTTTAACGCCCCGTCGGCGGAAGGTCTAGTTAGTTTAACGCCTCGTCGGCGAAAGGTTTAGTCGGTTTAACGCCTCGTCGGCGGAAGGTCTAGTCGGTTTAACGCCCCGCTGGCGGAAGGTCCAGTCGGTTTAACGCCCCATCGGCGGAAGGTCTAGTCGGTTTAACGCCCCATCGGCGGAAGGTCTAGTCAGTTTAACGCCCCGTCGGCGGAAGGTCTAGTCGGTTTAACGCCCCGTCGGTGGAGGATCTAGTCGATTTAACGCCCCGTCGGCAGAAGGTCTGGTCGGTTTAACGCCCCGTCGGCGGAAGATCTAGTCGGTTTAACGCCCCGTCGGCGGAAGATCTAGTCAGTTTAACGCCCCGTCGGCGGAAGGTCTAGTCGGTTTAACGCCCCGCCGGCGGAAGGTCTAGTCGGTTTAACGCCCCGTCGGCGGAAGGTCTAGTCGGTTTAACGCCCCGTCGGCGGAAGGTCTAGTCGATTTAACACCCCGTCGGCGGAAGATCTAGTCGGTTTAACGCCCCGTCGGCGGAAGGTCTAGTCGGTTTAACGCCCCACCGGCGGAAGGTTTGGTTGGTTTCTGTTTGTTGGGTGGCTGAAGGTCAGAGGTAAAAGTTCATCTCGCGACTCTTATTTCTCTTCTTTCTCTTCTTTTCTTCCTCTTTTGTGAGGAGAGGCGGGTGCAAATACCATGTTCGCCTCATGTCTCTTTTTTGTTTCTTCTCTTCTTCTTTTGTAGAGAGGCGGGTGCGGGGACCATGTTCGCCTCATGTCTCTTTTTTTTCCTCTTCTATTCTTCTTTTGTAGAGAGGCAGGTGCGGGGATCATGTTCGCCTCATGTCTCTTTTTTTCCCTCTTCTATTATTCTTTTGTAGAGAGGCAGGTGCGGGGACCATGTTCGCCTCATGTCTCTTTTTTTTTCCTCTTCTATTCTTCTTTTGTAGAGAGGCAGGTGCAGAGACCATGTTTGCCTCGTGATCGTTTCTTTCTCTCTTCTTCTCTTTTTTTGTGCGAAGAGGCGGGTTCAGGGACCATGTTTGCCTCGTGATCGTTTCTTTCTCTCTTCTTCTCTTTTTTTTTGTGCGAAGAGGCGGGTTCAGGGACCACGGCTGCCTCATGTGTCTTTTCTTTCTTCTTCTTCTCTTCTTTTGTGTGATGAGGCGGGCTCGAAGACCATATCTGTCTCGTGACTCTTTTTTTTCTCTTCTTTTATGGGATGAGGTGGGCTCGAAGACCACGTCTGCCTCATGTGCCCCCTTTTTTCCCTTTCTTTTCTTCTCTTCTTTTCTCATTAACGCTTCCGTGCTGGAGTGTATTTCTCTTAACGTGCCCCCAGGTTGGTGTGTAGCTTCATTTGGTGTGCATCCCCCCTTGAGGGTTGTGTCTTGCCTCTTTGCTTCTGTACCCCCAGGCGGGGTGTATTTTTTTTTGGCTTCTATGCCCCCAGACCAGGGTATGTTTTTTTTTAATACCCCCGAGGTGGGGTGTAACTCTCTTCAAATGCCCCCATGGTGGGGTATACTCTTCACAGCTTCTATGCCCCCAGGCAGGGTATGTTTCTTCTTCGTATGCCCCTGGTACGGGGCGTGTCTTTTGTTTCTTATACCCCCCCCATGGCGGGGGTGAATTCTGCTTCTTCTATCCCTGAAGGCGGAGGAGTGCTTCTCTTCATATGTCCCCGGCACGAGGGTGTATCTCTTGCTTCTTTTGCCCCCCTTAGGCCGGGGTGCATCTCTTCACGGCTTCTGTGTCCCCGAAGCAGGGTATGTTGTTTCTTCAAATGCCGCTTGGGCGGAGTATATCTTTCTTCTTATGCTCCCAGATCGGGATGTATGTCTCTTCGCTTCTGTGCCCTGGGTCAGGGTAGATGCTTCTGCTTCTTATGCGCCAAGGGCGGAGTGTAATTTTCTTATGCCCCCTGAGCGGGGTGTACGCTCTGCATGTGTCCCCGGGTCGGGGTGTAGCTTTGTCTCCCATGGAGGGGGTGTGTTGTTTCTTCTTCTTATGCCCCCAGGATGGAGTGTATTCTCTTCATATGCCCCTGGCACGGGGTGTATCTTTACTTTTTATGCCCCCAGACCGGGGTGTGTTCTCTTCGCATGCCCCCGGCACGAGGGTGTATCTTTGCTTTTTATGCCCCCGGACCGGGGTGTGTTCTCTTCATATGCCCCCGGCACGGGGGTGTTTCTTTCTTCAAGTGTCCCCAGGCCGGGGTGGATTCTCTTTTCTTCTCATGCTCCCAAGGCGTGATGTAGCTTCTTCAAGTACCCCTAAATCGGAGCGTATTCTTCATGGCTTCTATGTCCCCTGGCGGGGTATGCTTCTTCTTCAAATACCCCTAGGCCGGGGTGGACTTCTCTTCATATGCCCCTGAGTCGGGACGTTTTCTTTATAGCTTCCAGGCCCTCGAGGCCAGATATGCCTCTTCTTCAAATACCTCCGAGACGGGGGTATGTCTCTTGGCTTCATATGCCCCGGACATGGGGTATATATTTTGTTTCTTATGCTCCCGAGCCGGGATGTAGCTTCTTGGCCTCATACGCTCCCGAGGCGAGGGGTCTGTTGCTTCATGTGCCCCCGGGGGGATGTATTTCTCTTCTTGTGCCCCTCAGTCGGGGTGTATCTTTGTTGCTTGTTGTGCCCCCAAAGGGAGGTGCCTTTCTCTTCACGTGCGCCCGACACCGAGTGTATCTTTGCCTTTTTTTTTTGCTTTGCTTCTTTTTTTTTTGCTTTTTTTTCTATATGCCCCCCGAGGGGGGGGGAACTCTTCTTCTTCTGCCCCGACACGCTAGGGAATGTTTGATTCCTGTGCCCCCAAAATGGGGTGTATGCTTTTTCTTCAGACTCCTCTAAGGCGAGGTGTATTCTTCGTTACTTCATGTACCCCCGAGTCGGGGTGGATTCTCTTCATGTGCCCCCGTGGCGGGGTATACTTTCTTTATGTGTCCCCAGGAGTGGGGTCTAATTTGCTTGCAATGTCCCCCGAGGCGGGGTATCCTTCTTCTTCAAATGCCCCTAAGCCAGGGTATGTCCTTTATAGCTTCTCATGCTCCCGAGGCGGGATGTGACTTCTTTGAATGCCCTTCAGCCGGGGCTTATTCTTCATGACCTCTATACCCCCAAGGCGGGGTATGTTTCTTCTTCAAATGCTCTTGAACCAGGGTGAGTTTCTCTTTTTATATGTCCCCAGGCCGGGGTGAATTCTTTTCTTCTCATGCCCCCATGGCGGGGTATGTCTTTTGCTTTATATGCCCCCATGCCGGGTGTATTTCTTTTTCAAATGCCTTTAAGCCAGGGTGCAATTCTATTTCTTCTTATGTCCCCATGGCGGGGTATGTCTTTTGATTCAGGTGCCCCCATATCGGGGTGCATTCTCTTTTCTTTTTTTTTATGCCCCCATAGCAGGGTATACATCTTCTTCTCATCCCCCATGGAGAGGTATGTGCATGCTCTCTTCGGGAGTGGTGGCCGTGCTTGGCCTCATTGCTATAAAGCATTCCCCATAGCGGACAGCCATTCACCAAGCTACAATTGTGGCTCGCTGGGTCTTTTAACAGCCACTCGGGGTCGTTTTGTGCCGGATGGAGGTAGCAGGAAGGAGGAACGAGCGGGGTCATTGCACCGCGAACTCGGGACTCCCTAGAGTCGGGCGGAATGCCGGGTTTCCTCTTGCTCTTTTGGTCGGCGATGCTGGCCGACTCTTCTTATTTCTCTCTTCTTCTTTTTTGTATGATTGACCAGGGTGGAAGTGCAGGAGAGCGCTCATCCCCTCAGGGAGGGGATGAGTGGTTCGCTCCACCGCATCAACCCCACTGTGGTAATCATTGTTCAGCACGGGTCTCGACGGACGTGGCCGTACAACCCTCTCTTGCCAATTCTTTCTCTTCTTTTTGCTTCTTTCTTTTCTCTCTTCTCTTTTTTCTTTTCTTCTTTTCTTCTTTTCTCTCTTCTCTTTTTTCTTTTCTTCTTTTCTTCTTTTCTTCTTTGCTTCTTTTCTTCTCTTCCTCTTTTCTTCTCTTTCTTCTTGAGGGAAACGGGGGAGCTTGATTTCCCCTCCCCCCTCTTCTCTTTCTCTCCTCTTCTCTTCCCCTTTTTTATAACAGCCCCCTTGATTCTTGGAAGCTGCATATGCTTCGAAGCAGCGTTCTCGAGGCCACGAAGGCAGCTGCGCCGAGTCCGGATCTTCTCCCCATAGGGCTGGCGAAGACAGCACCTGTTATTCATCAAAGCAGGCAAACATCGTTTACTAGGAGGCCATGAGGCCCCAAATCCCGGCGAAGAGATGAAGGGTGGTTCGGTCCCACCGGGCGTGCCAGAGTTGTGGACGCACTTTTCCGTTCGGCTCATTCGTTCTGTTCGTCTGTTGGTTCATTAAGTGCGTGGGCGTGCCAGTCACCGGAGTGACGATTTATTCGGGCTCCGAAGAGCCCAAGGTGCGCTCGATCTGACTTCGTCAGACGATTGTGTGGTTCGTGTCGGGACCGAATCCCGTCGCGCCATAAAGGTCACGACGTCATTTACATCCCCCATACCAGGGAATACCCTTGATTAATCGCCGGGAATCAGGGCCTCATGGCCAAGAAATTAATTGCATGAGAGGTCTATCAGGGAGTATTGAAATCCTCGCGCAAGGGCGAGAAGAAAACCATTCGCGGTCATGTCGGTCGTGTACTGACCATTTAATGTTCGGACAAATGTCCGCCTCGGGAAAAGCGTGATCGTCGCGGGAAGACCGGAGCATATGTATGCCAGGATATGACAATTTGTTGTTCAGAAGAACGGAAAACGTTCGGCTAAACCTCGGTTAGAGCGGTCGGAAACTGGTAAATCTGTTGGCCCAGTGCAAGAGCAAGCTGCGACCATACTGCGGTGGGCCCCCCGCGGTCGAAACAAGACTTACATGAGCGTCATTAATATTTCCAGTGCCAAGGGGGAGGGGACGAGGGAATATCCCTTAAATCGACTGAAAAGCCCCGTGTCCGGAGAAGCGGGTATTCGAAACCTGTCGGTCATTTGGGAGACCGTTTAATATTCGGACGGGAGTCCGGCTTGATGATATTATAATCGTCGCGGGAGGACCTGGAACATATGCATGCCTGGATACGGCAAGTATATTACTCCGAGACGCTGAAAACATTCGATTGAAGCTCGGTTGTTGTAGCCGGAAACCAGTGAACCTATTGGCCCGGTGGGAGATCGAGTCAGGACCATGCTGGGGGCGCCTCCCGTGGTCCAAACAAAGCTTGCGTGGGCATCATTAATATTTCCGGTGCCGGAGGGCATTGGGGGAGAGTCCCGGGACTAGACTCCAGAACCGAAAACGTATTCGAAAGGAGCGGGCTATAAACCAAGGATATGAACCAGACGATGACCGTGATCGGGATAGGCCCGAGGTCTAAGTGTGGCCCATGGAGGTCTTATTGATATTCCCATGGAAGGAGTCCAGGGGTGGCGAGAGCCATCTCATTCTATTCCGATTATGTCGGTCACTTGCGGACCTTTTCATGTTCGGGGAAGGGCCCATATTGAAAGTGCGACGTGGGTGAAAACGACCCTGTACAAATATATATGCCGAGTTTACGGCAATTTCAATGGAAGAGAGGGAGCGAACCCCGTTAGAATGGATCCGACTTAACGGGCTATCGGCCCATAACAATGCCGGCTCACGACCATATCGGGGTGGGAGCCTTCGGCCATATTGGTTGCTCGCGGGCCTTTTCGTGTTCAGACACATGTCCGTAATAGAAACGTGGCAGAAATCGAGGTGAACCCGTACAAATGTCTGCCGAACGTGCGGCAATTTTAGTAGCGGCTCGGAAGGGGCCCGGCCGGAGAAACGAGCTCGGTTTGATCAGGATATCGGCCCAAAGCGAGGTCGGGCCGTGGCCATTTCGGGATAATTCCCAAGGCTCAAGCCCAGCCCGCAAGGGCGACATTGTTATTCCTTCGGCACCGGGTCACAAGGAAGACGGGGCTGCAAAGTGGATCTTACCATGGTTTTATTATTACTTAGAGTTTTACTATTATTATTCGTTGATTTAAGTAGATCTTTGAGGGAGTTCGTTATTGCTATTTAGGTGTTATTTTTTGCTTGTGATTTATTCATTTATTATTGTTATTGTTAGGTTTGTTTTTATTGTTTGTTCGTTTTGTTACCATTCATTTGCTTGTCGTGTTTCGTTAAATTTGTTATTATTATTATTTATGCTGGGTTACCATTTATTTATTTATCATTCTTGGTGAGTTTGTTATTATTATTCATTCTTCTTTGTTATCATTTATTTGTCTAATTACTATTATTGTTATTATTTTTAAGCTTATTATTATTATTACTTATTCCTTTATTATTCTTATTTATTTATTTATTTATTTTTTTGAATTTGTTATTATTAGTATTATTATTAGTATTATTATCACTCATATTTTCTAGAGAGAGAATGGGCCATTAGAGGGCTAAGAGAAAGGCGTACCGCTGAAGAACTGAGGGCGTGCCACTGAAGGGCTGGGGGGGGTGTGTGCCGCTGAGGGGCTGGAAGGGTGTACCGCTGAGGGGCTGGGGGTGTGCCGCTGAGGGGCTTGGGCTGTGCCGCTGAAGGGCTGGGAGTGTACCGCTGAAGGGCCTGGGGCTGTGCCGCTGAAGGGCTGAGGGGTGTGTGCCGCTGAGGGGCTGGTAGGGTGTACCGCTGAGGGGCTGGGAGTGTGCCGCTGAGGGATAAAGGGGGCGTGCCGCTGGGGCAATAGGGTGTACCGCTGGGGTTGAAGGGATTGTGCCGCTGGAGGCAATAGGGGTGTACCGCTGGGGGGTTCAAGGGGTGTGCCGCTGGAGGCAATAGGGGTGTACCGCTGGGGGTTCAAGGGGTGTGCCGCTGGAGGCAATAGGGGTGTACCGCTGGGGGTTCAAGGGGTGTGCCGCTGGAGGCAATAGGGGTGTACTGGTGAAGGTCCATCTGAGTGGAGGGTAGGGGCAGGCATGCCGGTGGAGGTTCTTTCTTTTATTATTTGTTTTAAGGCTTTTCTTTTCTTCTTATCTTAATCTTCATGTAGTTTTATACAAACTTCTTCTTGGCTTTGTTCTGTTCGGCCTCTTCGCCGTGATCGGAAGCTCGGTATGGGGGGTCGTTAATTGGTCCAGTTCTCGTCATGGTGTCGGCAGTGGCTTGCTTAGTTGGAAGGTTTTATTAATTATCATGTTCGTTTGTTGCTTCCTTTTTCCTTATTCAACATGTTGTCATTTTCTCACAAAAATTCGGCAGGATCTCCCCTTGACCCGGGGCGTAAGGGAGATAAAGGGAACATGCCCACATGGAGTGGCGGAACCCGACAATTGGAGGTGGGCGCCCGGAGGCAACAACACCTTTGTAGAACCTCGAAAAATGCAAAGGAAAGGGCTCGGGGGCAGGGCCAGGGAGTGTGCCGCTGAGGGCCTGAAAGGTGTGTGCCGGCCAAGGGCCAAGAGGGAGTGTGTCGGCCAAGGGCCAATCGGGGTGTGCCGGCCAAGGGCAACGGGGTGTGCCGCTGAGAGCACAACTGGGTGTGCCGTAGAGGCACAATAGGGTGTGCCGTTGAGCGGCCGAATGGCTGTGCCGCTTAAGGCACAGATGGGCGCGTGGGGGAGGCTAAAACATCCGAAGAAAGGGGGGAAGGCACGGTCAAACGCACGCAAACACCCGAATGGACGGAGATGATGAGAAACCCAGAGAACAAGGCTTTTTATTCACAAAGAGCGGGAGGCCACAAAGGGCCAATATACCGCCTGGAGAAAGGAAAAAAAAGGGGGGAGAACAACAACAACAAAAAGGGGAGAAATGAAAGTAGAAGGTGGGAAGGGGAACGGGGCATGGGCTCCTCCCCTCCCAGACCTCACTCCTCTCTTCCTCTCTTCTCTCTTTTCCTTCTCTTCCTCTTTGCGTGGACGGCAATGGACGGAGCAGCAGGAGGGGCGCCTCCCTCCTCTTCTTCTCTTCTTCTCTTCCCTCTTCGCACAGACGACGGCGGTGGGTGGAGCGACGAAGCCCCTCCCCTCTCTTCCTCTCTTCCCTCTTCTTCTCTTCTTCTCTTCTGCGTGTGTGGGTGTGTCTGTCCCTTCCTCCCCCTTTTTTTGTGGAATGGGGATCCCTTTATACTCCCAGCAGTGGGAGTATTCGAACACGGCCGTCGGAGGCGGGAAGCAACTCGTGATGATGGGGTTTGACTCCCCCGTCCTAGATGCCAGTGGGATAGCCTGCGTGGCCCAATCCGTGGTTGACACCTCATAGAGCTCATTGCGCGCCAAGGATGTGTAGGGCATGGGCACCATGTCGTTTAGCCGTTGAAAAGGCTTAACGATGTGCCGCTGGCGGGCTGCACAAGTGTGCCGTAGAATGGCCAAAAAGGCGTGCCGCTGGGGCACAAAACGGGCGTGCCGTCGAAGGCCCAGCAGAGCGTGCCGCTGAGGGCCCAAAAGGGCGTGCCGCTGAAGCCATAGGGCGTGTACCGCTGAAACTCAGAATGGGCGTGCCGCTGGAGACTGTGTGCCGCTGAAGCCCCATTAGGGAGTGCCGCTGGAGACCCCCAAGGGGTGTACCGCTGAAGGCCTTGGGAGTGTGCCGCTGAAGGCCAGAAAGGGCGTACCGCTGAGGGCCTTTGGGGCCGTGCCGTTGAAGGCCTTTGGGGCCGTGCCGCTGAGGGCCTTTGGGGCCGTGCCGCTGAAGCCCTTTGGGGTGTGCCGCTGAACACCCTGTGCCGCTGGAGCCCGAGGGGCGTACCGCTGGAGCCTCCCGTGGGGTGTGCCGCTGAAGCCCACCCACTGGGTGTGCCGCTGGGGCGCCCAGGGGGGATGTTTCTGGGGCCCTCTCTGAGCCCGTTGTAAGCACAAGTGATGGCATGTTTGATTTTCTCTGAGGCCCATGAATTGTGGGGCTCTTGGTGATTGATTTCTCTTCACCGTCGTGACTCCGGAAACGGCTTCACGATAATGTGCATATTTGGGGAGTCCGGACGACCAGTCTCTCTGGGACTTCTTCACTCGGTGCCGTTGTTGATGCGAGGCCGAGCAGGATATCTGTGTGTGCAATTTCTGGTGTCCACAGGTGGGGTGTTGGGGTAAGCCCTAGGAGCTTGACGGTGTCCGGGGACACGGCGTTGACACAACTTCCGTTGTCTAGGATGACCTTCCTAACATGGTCCCCGATTTTGATGAAGGTGTGAAAAATGGAAGTCCTCCGCCAGTCATCCTCTTGAGGTTGGGTAAGAGTGCACCTTATCACCCCTAGGTGGGTGGAGTGGGGGTTATCTTCTACACCTTCCTCAAAGAATTGCTCCTCGTATTCCTCTTCCCACCCTAAAGCGGCCTCGTACTCCTCAACAGTATCCTCATGGGTTTCCTGGGATGTGGTAGGCCCGCCCTCAATAACAAGGTTCGACAACCCTTTGGAAGGGCATTGGGAGGCTATGTGGCCATAACCATGGCACTAAAAACATTTAATCGTACTACTCCCTGGGGTCTTCCCATTGGAGGCTTCCTCCCTTCGGGGAGGAGGGTTGGGCGGAGTGGCCTTTGTGGGGGTAGGATTGGTTGGTTGGGGGTAGGGCCGAGTGGGGGTTCCCCCACTGGGAGGAGGTGTTCTCAACAGAGGAGGCAGGTTGGGACGGGGTCCCGGGCCCTTGGGGGGGCAAACCTTGGGTTCCTAGAAAACCTTTCTACATCACGGGCTATTTGATAGGCAACCTCAAGGCTATGAGCTTCCCTCATGAAAAGCTCCCGTTTGATGTGGGGAAGGAGACCATTCCTAAACCGGGATAAAGTGACGGCTGGTTCTTCGACGACACCACACCTTAAAAGATATGAGTCAAATTTCTCAACATACTCTTCCACGGTCTTTCCCTCTTCGGTAAGGCTTTGCCATTCATCAAGGAGAAGTTGGCTATAGGAGTTGGGAAGATATTTACTCCTAAGCTGGGCTTTCATGTCCATCCAAGTGTCAATGGGTTCCTCACGCCTGATTCTCCTTTGGCTTTCTACCTTTAGCCAATAGGTCTTGGCTAGCTTAAGAAGGTGAAACTTGGCCAACCTAACCTTTCTCTCCTCGGACATGGGGTACCCATCAAAGTATTGGTCCATGCCATGCTCCCATTCTTTATAGGCACTAGGGTTATGGGACCCGTCAAAATTCGGGGCTTCCACTTTAATCATCCTTAAGAGGAAGTCATCCGGATCCTCTCGTGGTCGCCTCTCATGGTACCGAGGTTGTGGAGCTCTCTCTTGCTCACGATACCACTCATTCTCTAGGTCTTCCCTATCATGTTCAACCCGCGGAGGAGGAGCCCTTGGGACATGATTCCTAGGTGGGGCCCTAGTTTCTTCTAATCTCTCTAATCGGGTGGAAAAATCATTCATTTGCTACGTGAGGGCTTGAATGGCAGCCTCACGTTGATCCATAGAGCTTGGGGAGCTTCCCTAGGGATGTTTTGGGTGCCTTGGAAATTGGAATCCATAGGTGGATCGGAAGTAGAAGGATCGGTCCGGTATATGGTACCCCTACGGGTGGACATGCACAATGACAAGGTGACCGAAACGGGATGGTAATGCAATTGCCCTAGGACCTAGGCTTGTAGAGACAAGTCTAAAACTTGCTAGGATACCACTTGATGTGACACAATATGCAGCAGTAGAAATGTGATCCCTAGGACTTGATTCGCAATCACAACCACAAGATTGGGAGCAACTTGAGAGTCGCCGTCACACTGCGCGCACACATTTCTCGGGGTGACTCGGTGATGCCGAGTCGAGATTGTGGAGAAAGCCCCTGGCTGGCTAGAGGACCAGCACCGCTAAGGTTGTCCCTCCCGAGGATATGAAGCCCACAAACAAGGGCGGCCGGGTGCCTTAGGGGCACTAGGTCACTCGCTCACTATCATCCACGGTGACCACACAAGGGTTGGTGGCTCCGGGATCGGGCACTCTCTCACCGACCAGCAGATAAGTTTCGCAGATATGAAATGAACAGGAGTAAATGAGCAAGGGTAGAGGCTCACCTGGTTGGTTTGAGGAAACCAACCCCGGTCGGAGACGAGGGCGAGCGGGGAAGTGTGGGTTCCCCGCACACTGTGCCGGTGTAGCTTGAGTCCCTGTTAAATAATACAACCACTACGCCTCACACAGGAGGGTGGACTTGGGGTGGGGATGATTTGTTTTTACACGCAAACACTACCTCCACGTAGGGAGGGGCAGTGAGCCAGCCAGGCAGGGAGGGGAGGTTCGCCGAAGAGCGGGCGGAGAAGCCGACGCCGAATCTGTCGGCAGGCTGCGAAGGCTGACTGACAGTCGGGGTCGAGGCCGTAGATCTCGTTCTGGAATTTTGCTGATGACGAGATCAGCGGCGAACACTTCGTAACTGGGATGGGGATGCCTCGGAATTTTTCTGAATTCTTCTGAGGAAGGGGCTGGTCCGGGAAGAGCATTGAACATAGTGACTGAAACTGGATGCAGCAGCTTACTGTTTCTGACAGCAACTTGCAGAGGTTGCCCCGATCGCTCCCGGACTCCAAATCACGAACCGTCAGAGTTTCTGGAACCGTGGACGAACCCTCTGCTCGGTAAAACTAACAGGGCGGCCGTCTGACATTGGAGAGGATGAGGAGACTCAGAAGAGTGAAGATAGGTCACTGCAGACTGTGGGAGGCAGACCCGACCAGTCGAGGGAGAAAAATAGGAACTTTGGCCTCCGGATGCTGAATGCAGTTCTGCTTCTTGCTCCTGATATAGGACTGGAGGAGGAAGAAGTTTATTGAAGGGCTCGTGGTCTGAATCTACTGCTGTTTGGCATGGTGCAGCGTCGAACCGGGTTCTGGTACTCTGCAGGGGGAGCCCGGCGCAGTCGGGGGAGAACGGCTCTCCTGGACAGCCCCGAACTCGGAATGGGATGAGATCAATTCGTCTGCAAAGCTAACTGGACGTCCTTTCCAGATTGGTATGGTACGCCTTCAGAAGATGCCGTATGAATCCGTAGGTGCTTCTGAAAGTCGCCCCTTTCTCTACCACCTGCAGACTTGGGCCAAATGAAAGGGATGGAGGTGGAACTAGGTTAATGGAGGTGGAGGTTAGCAATGGTGGGAAAGGGGATGGTGATGGTGGATGGGGGAGGGATGTTTAGTAATGGTGAGAGGGGTGGAGCAGGGAATGAGGAGGTCTGAGGTGGTGGAGGGGTGAGGGGGGGCTGCAGCTAGGAGAGGGGAGATGGAGTGGTCGGCCAAGGCAAGGGAGGGGGTGAGATGGGAGGGGGGGGTGCGCAACTTGTGGGGGGGGTTATGGGGTTTAGCTCCCTAGGGATATGAATGGGGGTGTGGGGGAGTGGAATAGTTGCTTGGGGAGAGAGAAGGGTGCCTTGGAAGTTGAGAGGGTGTATGGGGAATGGGAAGGGTTGCTTGGGGATGTAGAAGTATTGATGGGAGTTATGGGCCTTGGGGAGGTGAAAGGGTGGAAGGGTGATGTGGCTGATGATGTGGCAAGGGGGGGGGGGAAGGAGAAGGGGCAGGTTCGCCCAAGGGAGAGAGAGAGAAGGGGGAAGAGAGAGAGAGGGGTTCGCCCCCTTAAGAGAGAAGTAGAGGGAGAGTGAAAGAGCTAGAGAGAGAGAACAATGCTGGTGGATAATAATACTCAATGCTTCATTGGCCTTCAAAAGAGGGATTGTGGTCCTATTTATAGGAAACCCACTTTTACATATAAGACCCTGACTTTTAACATACTAACAGATAACCAAGGAAGGGGGGTGCGCCCATGGGCCTAGCCCAAAGAAATAGGCCCAATAGCAAGCACCATAGCCTAATGAGACTCAAACTTAGGGAAATGACTGGATAACCTAGGTACAAGACTCAAATAAAAGGCAAATTACATGATTATGACTCAAGTAAAAAGGAGAAAATAATAAGATGACCCAATGGTAAGCACTAAGGTCCAATCCAGAAGAAGGGCTGCTCCCTAGCTGCCTCCGGGAGGGAGAGAGGTGCCAAGCCAGAGGGAATTGTGAGTGATGCCCTCATCAAATGACTAATGACTACCCTAGACTCAACTGGCGCTCTGATACCAAATTGATGCGGGAAAGACACGCGACGTGGGACTCTAGCTCGCGATCGCCCCTATGCGAGGGAAACGCTGGACCGTGCGCGGTTGAGAAATCGGCAGTGAGTCTCGAGTATCGGCTTTCTGCGTGTACTCGGATCGAGTCACGGGACGGGTCACTCACTCTCGCTCTCTCGCAGCAGTGATAACAATATATCGGGCTAAGAATCCTAACACTGCCAGTGGCATATATAAATAGATACGAGTAAAGTAAATGCGAAAGAGAGAGGGAGCGAATTTACCTCCACGCTCCGGGCGTGGGGAAGATGATCCCGGCCAAGTCAGTAACTCCCGATACAGTAAATATTTAAATTACAACAGTGAATTTTGATGCCCACTCCACGCAGGGAGGTAACCGGCTACAAGTGGGCCCGGGAGGACCGATCTTGGGTTGACGGGCAGCACTTGGATCCGCTCGTCAGTGCCGTCCGGAAGACGCTTGCTGCGGGTTGTGGGGCCCACGTACGGCTCAGCCCTCTGAGTATGGCGGGGTGGGTCCCGTTGTGAATGGGGCACCTGGAGGAGCAATCCATGGAAGGCGGTCGACCTGGAACGCTGGGAGGAGGCCGGGCAGCCCTAGCCGGAGGCCCGAGGATGTGCTGTAGACGGATCTGAAGCTTCTGGTTTATAGCGCATGACCCGGTGAGATCAGCTGTTGCGATCACTCATGAAGTCGGATCGACGCGAAAGTGGTACCGTTGGAGAGCTGACTTCAAGTACTTCGATCTAAGGCCAGAGAAAGAATTTTGAATTTCTCGGAGCTGGCCTTGGTTGAATTTAACATCTGCTGGCTCACAGAACCAGATCTGGCAGGACAGAATTGAGTTTTCCTGAGAGTTGGTGTTGACCGTGACTCAAACCTCAGATCTGGAAGTTGACCTCTTCATGAAAGTTATAGAGGAAGAAACAAGGAAAACGGGGATAATTTTTGTAGGATTTTGAGAGGAGGTTTGATAGGGGAAAATTATTTTATACTGGACAGGGGTCGGATCTGAACTGCACAGGACAAAATAGATTTGAGAAAAAACAGTGATTTTAAAAATAGTAAAAGGACTCCAGAAATTCCAAGAAAATTCATGGATGATGGATGTGGTGGACAAAACTTCCAATAAACTTAGTGATGCAAACAAATAAAGGAAATGGGGTCGAACTGGGGAAACATAGGGTTGCTGTGACATGATCTAAACAGAAGACAGACTACTAGGGGGAAAAAGATGGAATTAGGAAAAATAGCTACCAAAGGGTAAATGACTGGATTTTTTTGTGGAGGCTGGGGTGGACGTGGATGACTCACCCTCCAATTTTAGACTCAATCTAAGCTATTGATTGAGAGCTAAAATTTGAGCTTTGATACCCTGTCCTGATGTGGACGAAAATCTGGCGATAGCGGTGGCAGCGCGACGGCAGTGTGATGGCGGCGGTGGCAGAAATAGAAATCAGAGGGGATGAGGAGAAGATAGAAGGGCATCACACCCTAAGAATGGCAGAAATCCATCTACAAGATGGGGAGAGGAGAGGAACAAGGGTTTGCTCAAGCCAATTTCACAAATTTTCTTCTCATTAAATGTTAGTAAACACTATACATGAGTTTATATAGAAGGGGAGGAAGGGGGAGGGGTAGTATTTTCTTCCCCCATGTGGTCAATTGGCCTAAAAAAAGAAAATATAAAATGTCATTTTAATGGGGGGGCACCCCCTTTACTTAAGGGGAAGCATCTTGGACATTTTTCACCCATTGTCCCCTTACTTGTCCAAGAAGAAAAGAATCATTCTAGAAGCCACCTTGGCATTTGACCAGCCCCACATGGACCCCTAGGGCTTAGGTGGACCAATGGGAAAGGAGTGTGGGACCCCTTGCTGGACCTATTGAACTTTTACATAAAAACCCAAAGATCCTTAGGGAATAACAAATTGGCTTATAAAGCCTTACAATTGCAAACATACTTTTCTAAGGATATAAATACAAATAAAAGAACTCAAATGTAAAATAAAAAGTTAGTGGTCTTGCTCTGATGTCCCCATCACAAACACTACCTCCATATAGGGAGGGGCTTTTTGCCGGCTAGGCGAGGGGGCGGGGAATGAGATGATGAAAGCCGAACTGTCGGGGACAAACTTCAGCCAGTTCGGTTCTGTAGGGACAGAAAGTTGAAGTCGGGGTCGCCACGGATGCCTCTGGATACCGGAAAGGGCGGGGCTGATGCTGACTCATCCAAGGACAATGTAGCAGGTCCCAGTAGGATTACCGGGTCGTCCGGAGGTCCGATGGGACCGTTGTAGTTCCAATTCGGCAACTTGTTCAGATTCTGTCCGGCCTGGGACAGCAGGATAAGATGTCAGAGTTGATGGCGCCACGGACTTAGCCAAGCTTAGAAGTAGTCGAGACTAGTGCCAAAACTTTCTTAATTCACCTAGGATGACGCCCGAATTTTTGGTGAATTTCCTGATGATGTTGCTAGCTGGGGCGGAGTCTGGAACATGGCTGATCTGTTCTGGCTTTGTTCGGTGTAGAACCTCCAAGGTATGTTGTAGAAGTGGCCACGAACTCTACCACACTCCGATGGAGATGACATTTGCGTTGATGCGACCGTGGCCGAATCAGCTTCGAGCAGGAACTGACGGGACCCCAAAAGGAGGTCGGAGAAGAGTGCTCTGATCAGAAGAATGGGGGGTGGTCCAACTTGGAATAGTAGGGAGCAGTCTGCGCACTTCAACGAGAATAATTGGAATCGGGTGCTCGAAAGGACAAATGGCCTCCTCCTTCCTGGTACTGAAAGAGGATTGGACGATGTTCCTTCCCTCCAAAGATGGCACCCAGAGCTTCACCAAGCTAGTCATGGGAGTCTCTGCAAGTTGCCTCTGGCTGTCTGCCTGAGATAGATTACGCAGCCTGGCGAGAACAACTCCTCCGAGCAGCTCTGGGCTTGGATGCTGGAGGGACAACCTCCGTTGCAAAACAGACTCGAAGACGATTCCAGGAATGTATGATACACCCTCAAAAATGCGTGATGACGACGTGGCAGACTCTGCAACTCGGGCCTCAACTGCTGCCTGCGAACTGGCCTGTGCAGAGTGGTGATACGTGATGGGAAATGGGGGTAGATGGGAGGGGAAATGAGGTGGATGTGTGGGGGGGCAACCCCTGACTGTGAGGGGGTCTGGGAGGGGGTGTTCCAAGGTGTGGGAGTGACAGAATGGGGGCCGGAAGGAGGTCTAGCATGTGGAGGGAGGGAGAGCTGCGAATTTGGTTGGAAGGGAGAGAGGGAAAGGGTATTTGAAAATGGGTTTAAGTGTGGGTTTAATTTCTGGTCTTGGGGATGGGAAGTGGTGTGTGGGGAAGGTAAAGGGGGGACTTGGGGATTGGGAAATTCTCCTTTGGGAGATGAGAGGGTGCTTGGGGAAGGGGAGTGGGTGGTTGGTGGTTGGAGGGTGGCTTGGAGAGTGGTGGATTCCACCTTGGGGCTAGGGGTGGAGTTCTGGAGAGGTGTGGGGAAATGGGGTAGCTCTTGAATGAGGGGAGAAGAGAGAGAAAGTAGGTGGGAGGGGGAAGAGAGAGAAAGGGATGCACCCCTCTTTAGAGAGAGAAAGAAGAGAGAGAAGGGGAATCCACCCCAATAGAGAGAGAGAGAGAGAGAAGTGGAGAATCCTCTCCAATAATACACTAATTCACTCATTTTTTTTGATTGATCAAAGATTACATATGAGGGAGTGGGGTGACCTATTTTTAGGCACTCATATTTTCCTAGGACTAAAATGACCCCGACTAAACAACTAATGACCAAAGTAGTCCAAGGGAGGGCGCCCCTGCGCCAAGCCCACTAGTTGGGCCCAATAGACAACTTAATTAATCACATGACTCAATACTTAAGTAAATGACCCTTATACCTAGGTACCAGACTCGAATAAAGGGAAAATTACATAGTTCATGACTCAAATAAAATATAAAAATTACATGGATAGACTCAAAAAAATGTGAAGAACACAATGGCGCAAACCGTTGATCAATCAAAGCTTCACAAAATGTGGAGGGGTAAGTGATGCCCCCATCATACCCCCAGGGTGGGGAAAACTCGACCCCGTCGAGTATGGGTCCACTGGGAAGGTGGCACACCAACGCAGCTCCAGGCGAGCCACGATCTCTGAACTCAACCCTGCATCCATAGCCGGGGGATAGCTCTTCAGCTTCTCAAGGTGGCTCGGACACACCCTCATGCTGGCGGTGAGATCTTGCTTGCCTAGTATTACCGCCAGGTGCTCACGTCGGGCTCTCAGGTTGATTTGTGGTGGCACTCCGAGGGTGTCTCTTGCAAGGATAGGTGTAAGCTCAAGGTACTCACTAGGATCCACCGCGGTGCCCTTAGAGAGTGCCGGATCCGCCACATGGGAAGTGGGGTGAATCCCAAACCCCGTCGATAAATCCAACCAGTAAGCCGGACTGTCAAGACCACACGGAACTTGGCAAGGTCCAAGTCCTCGTGCCCTCAAATTGGAGGTGACCCTAGGGTAGAGCCACTCCAAAGTCATCATCGCCAAGTTGCCAACTTGGAATTCCAAGTGGCGCTCGCGACCTTTTGCCTGCTTCTTGTGATTCGCACCGCTCGTTGCTTATTGCTTGCTTAAATACTCATGCCATGTACTACGATGCAGTGTGAGGGAGAAATGTATGATATGCAAAGGTGGACCGGGGCAGCCAAATGTAGACATATCATGCATTGATGTCATAGGTGGACCGGGACACCCATAGGTGGACCGATCATGCCTTGATATCACATGGACCTTGATGAACCTAGGTGGGCCGGGGCAGCCATAGGTGAACCTATCATGCCAAGGGGTGGCAAATGCCGTGGGTCCCAGGCATCCATGAATGCTCTCTTCATGCTTTGACTTCACAATGACTATCTTTGGGGGGCCGGGGCATCCAAACGTGGCCCTATCATGCATGGACTCCATATCAAAGGTTGGAGGACCAGGGCATCCAAATGTGGTCTTAACATGCATGTGTTTCCTAACAATGTTGATTGCCGAAGGGGGACCGGGACACCCAGAGATGAGCCTACCATGCAACTCTACTCAAACGCTAAGTTCTACCTTCCCGAGCGTAGGTGTAGGAAGGGGGGGTTGGTGCAACAGATTTGACATGGGGTGAAGGGTAGGACTTGTTGGGGGACTCGGGATGAGGATGGTGGGTTTTGGGGGGCCCAAAGGAACGGATCAAATGGATCAAGGAACGATGGATTCTTGGGGGAGTGGGCCTCTTCCCATACTTGGTGTGTAGATACCCAATCAACAAGCTCTCCTAGGTGTGTTGAGTCTTTGCTAGCTAGCGAAGCCATTACCATGGTGGGTCTGTTGATTGTGGAGAAACATAGGGAGGCATACGACTCATTCCCAAGGAGGGGTGTGGGGTCAAATGGACATATGGGTGTGGGTGTGTGAGGTGTTGGGTGGTTGATTGTATGGTAGGAGGGTAGGGAGTTAAGTTGGTGCCATGGCTCCCACCTAGTGGGGTCAAAGGGATCAAAGAAAGTATGATCGGATAAGGTGGCTTCTTCCTTTAGGTTGGCCAAGGTGAGGTGCTCCCCAATGAGTAAAGGGCCTTCTTCCACCATAAGAGTAGATGGGATAATGATTGCCTTAGGATGGTTGGGCTTCTTTCGTGGGCTGTCATTGGCTTGGGATGGGATAGAGATGCCCAATGTGAGAAGGAACATGAGGACCTCACTAGTGCATTGGCCCATGGTGAACACGGGAGTAATAGGGGAAGGTCGGACGGCCACAACTTGGGATGGATGACTCATGGTTTGGTGGTATGGACTTGACCTTGGGATTGGGCCTTTCTTTATCCACTTGACTTGATGTTCTCCTATGATCACTAGTCCATTGAAGGGGAGAGTTAATTTTAGGTGGGGTTTATGGTAGGGTGAAAAACTAGGGGTTTGTCTCTCCTTAGTTTGAGTGTGGGTGTCCTTCGGTGGATGAGTAATGTTGAAACAAACACCCTCGTTCTTTGGGACTTCCATGGCCAAGCTTGTGTCTCTAGCATGGATGATTTTGGTAGGAGTTTGGGTTGGTGGAGCTGGAGGGTGTGATGACATGAGGTTAGGGGGTGTTGCTTGAGTGATCATTGGTAGAGTGTGGGGTTCTCGTGGAGGGGTGGAAGTGGCATGCTTCGTGGGGTAAGGGACGGAGGGTGACGGCCACATGCATGGGCCATGTTTTTGGTAGAAGGCTGTGGGTGACTTGGCTCGCTCCTTCAACATCCCTATGAAAAGCTTATCCCACGCATTCATATTGGGAAGGGGGTAGTGGAGCGGGGAGGGGTGATCCTTCTAGACTCAATGACGATGCAATGCCCAAGGACTAGACTTAGTAGAGACAAGTCTAAAACTTTCTCTGATACCACTTGATGTGACACCACCTATGGACCTAAATTGCAAGCAAACAACCGAGTTGGCAGACCCACTCAAGCGGACTCACCAGTGACGCGCACACCCGGGTTCGTAGGTGGACCGGCGATAGTGGTGAGCGTCCGAGGTTGGACCTAGGTGTTCCAGGGGTTTGGCTAGCCTAGGGAGGACCCCACAGGGCCAGGGATGCTCAATTCACGAGCGGCCGACATGCCAAGGGCGGGGTTTAAGTTGTTGCTCTCACAACTCACCCGCGGTGGTCAGTCACGTGGAGGGCAATGTGGGCCGAGCTCTCACTCTCCGTCCGACGGCACTTAGAAGCAATACTAAGTAAGCAAAATGTGAACCAGTAAAGGGGCAGCCAGACGCTCACCTGATCGGCGTGAATACACCGATCCCGGCTAAAGAGGAGGGTGAGCGGGGAGGCGTGGGTACGCACCCGCACGCCGCGTCGGTTTCGCTTTGACCTGAAAATTAAAAGTGAATACACCACTACGCCTCACGCAGGAGGGTGATCATGGGGTGGGGAACTTAATTTTACACTCAAACACTACCTCCATGCAGGGAGGGGCTTTCAGCCGGCCAGGCAAGGGGGCGGGGAATGAGATGGCGAAAGTCGAACTGCCAGGGACCGACTTCAGCTGGTTCGATTTTGTAGGGATAACATGCTGAAGTCGGGGTCACCACGGACGCCTCCGGATATTGGGAAGGGCGTGGCTGATGCTGACTCATTCAGGGACAATGTAGCAGGTCACAGTAGGATTCCCGGGTCATCCAGAGGTACGGTGGGGCTGATGTAGTTCTGATTTGGCAACTTGTTCAGATTCTGTCTGGCCTAGGACAGCAAGACAAGATGTCGGAGTTGATGCCGCCACGGACTTAGCTGAGCTCAGAAGTAGTCGAAACTAGTGCCGAAACTTTCTTAATTCACCTAGGATGACGCCCAAATTTTTGGTGAATTTCCTGATGATGTTGCTGGACACGGCGGAGTCTGGAATAGGACCGATCTGTTCTGGCTTTGTCCGATGCAGAACCTCTAAGGTCTGTTGCATAAGTGGCCACGAACTCTACCAAACTCCGATGGAGACAAAATTGGCATTGACGCGACCGTGGCCGAAGCAGATTCGAGCAGGAATAGATGGGACCCCAAAAGGAGGTCGGAGGAGAGAGATCTAATTAGAAGAATGCAGGGTGGTCCAACCTGGAACAGCAGGGAGCAGTCTGCGCACTTCGACAAGAATAATTGGAATCGGGTGCTCGGGAGGGCGAATGGCCTCCTCCTTCCTGGTACTGAAAGAGGATTGGATGACGATCTTTCCCTCCAAAGATGTCACCTTGAGCTTCACCAAGCTGGTCTTGGGAGTCTCTGCAAGTTGCCTCTGGCTGTCTGCCTGAGATAGATTGTGCAGCCTGGCGAGAACAACTCCTCCGAGCAGCTCCGAGCTTGGATGCTGGCGGGACCACCACTGTTGCGAAGCAGACTCGACGATGATTCCAAGAATGTATGATACACCCTCATAAGATGCACGATGACGACGTGGCAGACTCTGCAACTCAGGCCTCAATTGTTGCCTGTGAACTGGCCTGTGAAGAGTGGTGATAGGTGATGGGAAATGGGGGTAGATGGGAGGGGAAATGAGGTGGATGTATGTGGGGGCAACCCCTAACTGTGAGGGGGTCTGGGAGGGGGTGTTCCAAGGTGTGGGAGTGGTAGAATGGGGGCTGGAAGGAGGTCTAGCAGGTGGAGGGAGGGAGAGCTGCAAATTTGGTTGGAAGAGAGAGAGGGAAAGTGTATTTGAAAATGGGTTTAAGGGTGGGATTAATCTCTGGTCTTGGAGATGGGAAGAGGTGTGTGGGGAAGGTAAAGGGGGGGCTTGAGGAGTGGGGAATTCTCCCTTAGGAGATGAGAGGGTGCTTGGGGAAGGGGAGTGGGTGGTTGGTGGTTGGAGGGTGGCTTGGAGAGTGGTGGATTCCACCTTGGGGCTAGGGGTGGAGTTATGGAGAGGTGTGGGGAAATGGGGTAGCTCTTGAATAAGGGGAGAAGAGAGAGAGAAAGTAGGTGGGAGGGGGAGGAGAGAGAAAGGGGCGCACCCCTCTTTAGAGAGAGAAAGAAGAGAGAGAGGAGAGAGAGAAGGGGAATTGTGGATGCATTTTTCGACATGCTCGTTTGTTTATTTCTTTAAGTCGGTTTATTTGGTGGGTTTATTCGTTTATTAAGTGCGTGGGCGTGCCAGTCACAAAGTGACGATTTATTGTGTGCTGGATCTAACTAATTAGACGATTGTGTGGTTCAGGTCGGGACCAAAACCTGCCTTGCCATAAAGGCCACGACGTTATTTACATCCCCCATACGGGGGAATACCCTCGATTGATTGCCAGAATAAGGGCCCTACGGCCTAAAGAGAATACTAATAATGTAGGAGGATAGTGGAAGAGGGACTATGCTAGAAACCCGTATCGGGACGTGAACGTTCGGACTATGTCGGCCACTCATGGGCCACTTTATGTTTGGACGAAGGTCCGTGTTTATGGCACAAAGACGGTGATAAAACCGCGCAGCTGTCTGCCGTGAGTATGGCAAGTTTTGTGCGAGTGCGGGATTAGATCCCGATACATATGTGTCGATCACTAACTGACCATTCATTGTTCGGACGAGAACCCACATTTGAAGCATCAAAAATGACGATAAGGCGTACGAATGTCCACCGCGAGTACGGCAAGTTTGATGGGGTTGTGGGACCGGATCCCAGAATAAGTGGGTCAAGCTGATGAACTATCGGCCCAAGAGGTGCCCGGATCATGACCATGTCGGGGATTCTGAGGTCCACGTCCGATATCACGGGGCATCATTACTTTTCTTTTCACGCACAGTCCGGGGGAGCGGGTTGTTAAATGTGAAACCCAAACTCGCCGGATTAAGGAAGCAAAGGGGCGCGCCAGATAAATATGTGAAAGAGGGGGCGCGCCGGTTTAAGGGGATGCCAAGGAGAGAATAAGGGGCGCGCCGGTTTAAGGAAGGCCAAGGGGCGCGCCGGATCAAGGAAGCGCAAGGGGCGCGCCGGTTTAAGGAAGGGCAAGGGGCGCGCCAGTTTAAGGAAGGCCAAGGGGCACGCCGGATTAAGGCTCAAAGGGGGCACTATTCATTTTAAGAATTTGAAAGTCATTTTGAGTGTGAAACTAATCCGGAGCGGGGGGGGGGGGTAGCGCGCCGGATTAGGGCGCGTCGGGTTAATCTCTGTGGGTTTGATTTCATTCTGTTTGATTTCTTTCGCTTCTGTTCTTATTTCTTCAACCTGTAGATTGACGTTTTGATTGGTTTATTCATTTAATTGATGGATTAAGTTGATAGAGAAGGAGGTTAAAGCCTTTTAATCGTTTATTAAGATGAACGAGCATGAAGATTGAATGTTTTATTAGGATGGTTTATGCAGGAACTCAGAGGTTCAGGTTGATTCAATGGTTTTGGACATATGCTGTGCTTTTCCCCACAGAGCTTAGTCTGTTCGTTTGTTCTTATAGGTTCTTTGCCTGATAAAATTTGGGCAGCATCTCCCCTGGACTAAGGTTTTGCCAGAGAAAATAGAGAGACACCAAACGGATAACTCCGGGGTGAAGCTCAAATCCAGACCTTGCGGCGGTCCGATAACCGAGATGTGAGTGTAGAAAAGCTCAAGGACTAGCCTTCAAGAGCTCTCACAACTCACGAGTGATGATTTCGTGGAACGAGACAAATATGTGCCATAGGTTGCCATGAATGTCCACCCTTCTGATGGTTTCTTCGAAGACCATGCTATGGAAGAGTAGGCTTCAAAGCACCATGGGTGAGTAGTAAACGGAGAGAAAAGAAGAGAGGAGACTGAAGGCTAACACAAGCATGTATTCATTCAACGATTCGCTATTTATTCATCCACCGAAGGGGGGAAGGTTTAAGTATAAGGAGGTTCATCCGAAGGATGTACATTGAAGGGAGAAAAAGAAAAGCTATACCGGTGGGAAGAGGGAACGGAGCACAAGCTCCTCCCCCCTCCGAACTCACCAGATCTCTCTCACCCTCCCTCTCTCTTTCTTCACCTCGCAAGCGCGGGTGGATAGAGACTCTTCTTCTCTTCGGACGCCGGAGACCTTAGCCGAACGAACCCACCCTTTTCTTCATCAGACTTGTCATTTTATAGAGCGGCCGTTGAGGAGAGTTCCTGCCACTTCCACCTCGTCCGTGACGAAGTCTGAACTCGACGTATTGCGCTGGATGCTGCTGATTCGTGCCGTACGCTACTGCTCATCTGAGGATGGGATGTTCGTAGATTTGTCGGGGCCTGCTTTGCCGTTGCCGCTTGTATGCTGTCGAACGGAGGCAGAGACAGAGCGTCGGGCATTCAATGTTCTCTGCACGCCATAATGGTGTAAAACAGAGCATCGGCATGCCGACGGGACAGGATGGGGTTAAACCGGCGCGGGGGGTGAGTGCGTCGGATTAGCATCAGGATGAGGGGGAAAGGCTTAAAGCCCAAGCAATAGCAGCGCGCCATATTAAGGCAACATCAAGGGCAAATGGGAAATGGGGCGCGCCGATTTTGGGGGCACCAGATTAAGATGTTGAGGGGGCGCGCCGGTTTAAGGCCCTTCCGCACCGTTTTAAGCCTCAAATGGATTCTTTTCGAAGTCACAACCATTTATTCAAGTGTTGGCATTCCTAGAATGTTCTAGTTGCAATGCATTGCCTCTATAATATTCCATTTGCAGCCTTTGGGGCTTGGTCCCAGACTCTGCGTAACTTTTGGTGCATGCCGAGACTGTGCCGGAGTTCCCAATTTTTTCTCTGATTCAACTCTCGGCACGACCAGTCGGAGAGTTGTGGTCGCGTCTTCCGCCTGGGGGGGCTTCCTTAACAGGTAGTAGACCACCAAGCGAGTTCTCATCCTGATCGGGCGAGGCATGAGGTTTATTCTGTATTTTCATCTTCGGCTCGCTCTCGAGTGTCGAGACATGCATGCTGTATGATCCTCATCGACATTTTTCGACATCCACAGGAATCCACCCCAATAGAGAGAGAGAGAAGTGGAGAATCCTCTCCAATAATACACTAATTCACTCAATTTTTTTGATTGATCAAAGATTACATATGAGGGAGTGGGGTGGCCTATTTATAGGCACTCATATTTTCCAAGGACTAAAATGACCCTGACTAAACAACTAATGACCAAAGTAGTCCAAGGTAGGGCACCCCTGGGCCAAGCCCACTAGTTAGGCCCAATAGACAACTTAATTAATCACATGACTCATGACTTAGGTAAATGACCCTTATACCTAGGTACCTGACTCAAATAAAGGGAAAAGTACATAGTTTATGACTCAAATAAAATATAAAAATTACATGGATAGACTCAGAAAAATGTGAAGAACACAATGTTGCAAACCGCCGATCCATCAAAGCTTCGCAAAATGTGGAGGGGTAAGTGATGCCCCCATCAGAAGGTTTGGGTTTCAACCCAACAATAAGGAGAGGTTTGACATGAGAACTATCTCTTTTGTGGCAGAAAAGGGGACATTCCAACCCCTGATAAAAATGACTTCTGGAGAAAGTCAAAATAAGAACAAAATGAAATATATTGAGAAAACTAAACCTAGTGCCAAGGAAAAGGGCAAAGGGAAGGTGTCTCGGGAATCATGCTCATACACTCCCACGCCTCAGACCAAGGGACAGGTTAGGGGTCAGACTTCTAGAGGTAGAGTCCAAGGAAGCCCCAAAATCAAAACAGACAAATCTCCACAGAATGGTCGAGGCACCTACCAATTTTCATCTATATCATCTTGGTATAAGTCCTCTAGGAATCAAGAGCCGAGTAGAAGAACATCAGTTCAAGGCTACTACAATATTGTTCCTACCTACCCTACATTTCACAGCAATTATTATCATAACTTTGGAAAGGGAGGTCAAGGTAGCTTCTACATTAGGCCAATGCAGAATCACTTTCAGAACTCATACTCTACTCAAAGGCGTCAGCCTTATACTTGGGATTCCTATATGACTGGGGTTAATAATCTCAGAAGTCAGAAATCCTATTGCTTTACCAACTCCATGCCAAGTCAGTCTAGGATCTATAGTGCACCTACTGCTCCTAATGCCTACTAGACTAATCACTTGCAAAGGAACTTTGAGAATGACTTCAAAAACAAGAAACAAGCCACACCTAAGAAACAAGTCTCAAAGAATAAAAGTGGCAAGAAAAGGTAGACAAAACTAAATGATAAGAGATCCACAACTGCTATGAAGAAGCCAAATCAAATGTGGATGCCAAAACATCTTGTTTCTAGTCTACATTAGATAAATGCTTTTATGGGAACCAAGAAGTTCTGGGTTCCTAATCATTCCACTTGATTCCCTTGCAGGTATGCCTGGCCGCCAATCACAACAAGTGGTATCTGGATAGTGGCTATTCCAGGCGCATGACTGGAGATAAAGAGAAATTATGCATGTTGGTGAAGAAAGATGCTGGTCATGTCACTTTTGGAGGTAATACCAAGGGAAGAATCGTTGGATCGGGAAAGGTTGGTAAGTGTTCTTCCAGTAAGATTGAAGAAGTTTTGTTAGTTGAAGGATTACCATATAATCTTCTGAGCATCAGTCAACTCTGTGACAAAGGCCATAAAGTTATTTTTGACTCTCTTGCATGCACTATCTATGAACCCAATTCTGATTCTGTAAAATTTGTTGGCAAGAAAGTCAATAACATCCATATGGTAGACTTAGATGATGTAGCACATTCTAATCTTTGTCTTAATGTTAATAAGGATGACCTAGCTTATCTATGACATCGTAGATTAGGTTATGCTAGCTATAGTGTGCTACATAAATTGAATAAACATAGCATGGTAAAAGGACTTCCTAAAATTTCTTTCAAAAATGAAAATACAATATGTGAGGCATGTACTCAATGTAAACAAACCAGAAAATCATTTAAATCTAGAACCAAAAACCTATCTTCTAAACCATATGAGCTAATTCACATGGACTTATTTGGACCCACAAGGTCAATTAGCTTATCTGGAAAAAGATATGGTTTTGTGTTTGTTGATGACTTCTCTAGATTTACTGGGGTCTTTTACTTATCTCACAAAAATGAAGCTTTTGAAGAATTTTAGGAGTTCTTTTACAAAATAAAACAGACCAATGAACATGGTATTTTCAACATTGTGTCTGATCATGGTGATGAGTTTGTCAACTCACATTTTGACGACTTTTGTAGGGAGAATGGTATCACTCACAAGTTCTCCTCACCAAGAACTCCAGAGCAGAATGGAGTAGTGGAAAGGAGAAATCGAACTCTAGTTGAAATGGCTCGGACTATGCTGGTAGAAGGGAACCTACCAAGGAAGTTTTGGGCAGAGGCCATTAACACTTCATGCTACATCATTAATAGAGCCCTGGTGAGACCCACAACTCAAATGACTCCTTATGAAATTCTGAAAGGTAAGAAACCCTCTCTAGCACATTTTAAGGTTTTCGATTGTAAATGTTTTGTTCATATAAATTTCAAAAGAGACATTGATAAGTTTGAACCCAAAAGTGAACCTGGAATATTTCTAGGTTATTCGGATCAGTCTAGAGCCTACAGAATTTTTAATCTCAATTCTAAAACTGTAGAAGAGTCTCCTCATGTTGTCTTTGATGAGTCCGCAATTAGAACTGAAACTGATTTATGCAGGGACAAGATTGATGGAGCAATTTTGAAAATCAAAGATAACCAAAATAAAAAATCTGGTGAAGAAGCTGAAGAATCTGAAACTCATGGGGAGGTAAGTGAGAATTCAGGTAATCAGGTCACTAACCTTAAATTTCTTAGAGACCATCCCCTTGAGAACATAATTGGTAGTCTAAATGACCCACCGAGAACTAGAGCACACTTAAGAATTGAAAATGCTTTAGTATCTCAGGTAGAACCTAAAAATATAGATAGTGTCCTTCAGGATGAGTATTGGATTAATGCCATGCATGAAGAACTTATTCAGTTTGATAGGAAGAAGGTCTAGCACCTAGTTCCTAAACCCTCTCATGGCAACATAATAGGCACTAAATGGGTCTTTCGTAATAAAACTGATGAGCAAGGTAAAATTGTTAGAAATAAGGCTAGGATGGTCGCTTAGAGGTACAACCAAGAGTTTGGTATTTACTTTGAAGAGACTTTTGCCCATGTAGCTAGGCTAGAAGCCATTAGAATTCTTTTGGCTACTGCATGCAGTCTAGGAATAATCCTACAGCAGATGGATATCAAATCTGCCTTTTCTAATGGCGAAATAAAAGAGGATGTATATGTTAAGTGACCCCCAGGTTTTGAGTGTCTTAAATTTCCTGACCATGTGTATAAACTTGATAAGGCACTTTATGGATTGAAGCAAGCTCCCTGAGCTTGGTGTGACAGACTGAGCAAGTTCCTCACAGAAAAAGGATTCTCTAGAGGTAAAGTTGACCAAACATTATTCACTAAGGTATGTGAAAAGGAAATTTTAATCATTCAAATTTATGTAGATGATATAGTATTTGGACCAACAAATTTATCCATGTGTGAGGAATTCTCAGCTTTAATGACCAATGAATTTGAGATGAGCTCAATGGGAGAGCAAAAATTTTTCCTTAGGTTGCAGGTATGTCAGACCAAAGAAGGAACATATATAACTCAAGAGAAATATATCAAGGATCTTTTGAAGAAATTCAAGATGGAGAACCTCAAGGCAATAACCGCACCAATGGGAACATCTACCAGTCTTGATTCTGACCCTGAAGGTAAAATGGTAGACCCCAAATTATATAGAGGTATGATTGGATCCTTATTATATCTTACTGCTTCTCGAATTGACATTCAGTTCTCAGTATGTTTGTGTGCTAGATTTCAAGCATGTCCTAAGGAATCACACTTGATAGCTGTGAAATGGATTTTTAGGTATCTATCTGGCACCCTAGACTTAGGCTTATAGTATCCTACTAAGTGTGAGTTGGATCTGATAGCTTACACAGATGCAGACTATGTTGGGTGTAGGATAGATAGGAAAAGTACTAGTGGATATTATCAATTTCTAGGTGGGTGTCTAGTGTCTTGGGCATCTAAGAAACAGCACACTGTCGCCCTATCCACTGCTGAGGCAGAGTATGTGGCTGCAGGTAACTGTGCTGCCCAAGTCCTCTGGATTAAACAACGATTAATTGACTATCTTATCAATCTTGGTTGCATTACAATCTTCTGTGATAACACTAGTGTCATTTCCTTAACAAAAAATCATGTCCACCATTCTAGGACAAAACACATTGAAATCAAACATCACTTTCTTAGAGATGAAGTTAGTAAACAGGAGATTGAGCTTGAATTCATTGAATCTGAAAGACAAATTGCCAACATTTTTACTGAACCACTGAGAAATTAAAGATTTACATTTTTAAGGAGAGGACTTGGTCTTTGTAAATTCTCTGCATGAATGCTCATTCAGATTTATTGTATCTTCTGAATGCTTCTAATGTAATATGAGTCACTGAATGCCTGTTCACTACACTTCATGTTTGGCCCATAGGTATATCAAATGGAAGATAGGGGAAGGACAGAGATTTTCTGTCTGAAAACCCACTCTATGCATAGAGGTTAGTCCTTCGCCTTGTACCATGGGTCAATCCTCATTTGTCTAGAGTAGGTTAGTGCTTCTCTCATACACATCTGAAACCTCATGTACACAATCATGGGGAGTTTGTGCATTGTCATATCATCCCTATAATTCGAATTCATGCATTTTAATTGATAGAGGGAATTCTAAATAATTCTTTAGTGATTGAACATATTATTGCTCAATAATGTCGACTTTCAATTTTCCACTCCTGATCACTGCTCTGAAATGTCAACTTTCAGTGCTAACTCTTTTGAAAACTCACTTTGTCTTTCTTGAATCTATCATGTTCTATCCTTGGCCTCAGTATCTGAATATTTCTTGGAATCCTTTTGAATCTGATCAAATGACAAACTGAAAGACATGTTCATTAATCTAAGCTGCTGAAATCAGAAAGCTTCTCTTATAAGAAACAATAATGAACCCTAAATGAATTGTTGGTTTAAACTTTATGATCTTTAGAGACTAAAAACCAAACTTAATGAAGAAAGTCTATGGAATACTTTTTAATAGTTCTTAACCATTTCGTGCATGTCATGTCTAATTAAGTCTTACAAAATCTGAATTTATCTAGACTCAGGCTAAATTGGTTGAGAGAACCTGAAAATATGTATTGTTCTTAAACAACACTTTCTGAAAATCAAATGGACAGATGTGTCAAAATGACAAATCATATACTCTAAAGGCAGAGCACTGATTGAATGCACTGAGAAACTGGGTAATTCGTCAATGAAATGAAGAAAAACCCATGTCATGAAGTGCCTCAATTTATCTCTGTTTAGAAAATAAAAGGTTAGTTCCACTGAGTAACTAGGGGTATTGGCGTCTAATAAACGTGTACCCTTACGTAAAAAGGTTGAAACTATACCTGAGATAGAATAGTGGATCTTGCCGAGTAACTACGGGTACTGGCGCCTGATAAACGTGTACTCTTATGTAAAAAGGCTAGCTCATACTTGACTGTTCTAAAGCTGTAAAGAAAAAAATATATGAAACTATCTCTGCTCCTCTAAAGATTAATTCAGAACTGTGAAGGTTGTTTAATCTCAATACATGTACTAGTCAATCCTGAAGATGCCTTGAGGCTCAGATAAGCAAGATAATGTAAGACAAAAGCTGACATGTCCCATGTGCTCCTGGTTCATTACTATTAAGAGCTTGTACAGACTGGTCATCACAGAGTGGTGTGGCTAGTCTCTCACTTTTATATTCTTTAAACCACATAAGTTCAGGAATGAACTATCTGCACTCTTATAATAGAAGAATCTATGCTTTACTTGCCTGATTACTGAAACGCTTAAATAGTTTGTCACATCAGATATGACACTCATCATGATATCTTCATGTTTATCCTTTCTGCTAATGGCAAAGGGGGAGAGACTTTGATGTTATTGGAGTGAATTTGATGGGGGTAATTGTAGCAACCCTGATAAAATATTAATAACAATAAAGATTTTAAAAATAAATCAAATAATTAGATAAATAAAACAATATAAAATAACGCCTCGGATAAAGGCGCTATTTAAATTAGAAACGCCTCTAGATAAGGCGTTATTCAATAAGTGACGCCCTGACCACACGGCGTCAAATTCCAACGTCAAAAACGGTAAGGCCAAGAAACGCCCCTAGATTGGGCGTGTTTTAAAACAAAGAACGCCTTCATATCAGGCGCTTCTTAAGAAACGACATGAACCAGGTCGTCAATTCAAGAATCGACGACCTGACCAAAGTCGTTAATTCCATTCGTGAACCGTTCAACCCAGAGCTTATCCAGGGAAGGATTATGTTAATCTAGTAAGTGTTTACTAGGGCAAGGACTCTATTAGGGATATATTACTCCCAATAAAACTCTAGCCCTAATAGGACCCCCTAAATCCCTATAAATAATCTACTGCTCTAACCCTTCAACGCTATTTGGCGTTCGGAATCTGCAAGGTACGTGAAGAACATCAAGTTCTTCTATTTTTCTTCTGCTGTTCCTTTCATTATGAACGTAGTATGTGAAGAACTAATGTTCTTCATCTATATCTCTTCTACAGGTTAAGGAGCCCTGTCTTCCTAGGAGAACCAGTAAGTTATTCTCCTCCTTTATCTTCTGTTAAGTTATTACGAAGCATAATACCTTCGTATTCTATCCTCTGTAGGTCGTCCATCTTCATCTAGGTTGCTGTGACTTTGTTGCTGCAGAAGCTTCAGAAAATTTAACAGAGCATCATCTTCTTCTAGTTAAAATCCCTCACGTTCATCTTCAATCGACTATCTTAAGGTAGGATTTTCTCAAGTCACTGTAGCCCAAATAAAATAATGTAAGATATATGTATATTAGCATGACATGCATACAGTTTATTATAGTTGTAATGCGTTTTTCTGCAATATTTTGAAAGAGACGCCCCTGTCAAGGGCGCTACTTTACAAGACACGACCCTGACCAGGTCGTCAATTCTAGATTTGACGCCCTGAACACAGGCGTTAATTCCATGAAATTACCTGAAATTAATAATCGTTCACGGTTTAAAAATTCATTTTTATGGAATATCAAAACTAAAATACTGCATGACTCTACCTGTGAATTCCTGCCAATTTTCCTATCATGATGATATGATTGTTATCCTGAAATTTATTTCTTCCTGTTCATGATAATTTCTTGAATTCACGGCCTAGACAAGGTCGTTTTCCATGTGTTAACGCCCCATCACAGGGCGTGAATTGAAAAGTAACGCCCCTTCATAGGGCGCGTTTCTGTTAAAAGCCCGAACAATATATTCTGTAAAAATAAGAATTTAATGATTAACGCCCCTGCCAAGGGCGCGTTTTTGATAATTCCCGAAATTATTGATATTCTGTCAAACAGTGACAAGAAAAGGACGCCTTCTGGTGTAGTCGTCAAAACTTAAAGAAACGCCCCTGATCAGGGCGCGTTTTTGACAAATTATTGAAATAATGAAATTCTGCAAATATGGAAAATAGATGAGCGCCCTTCTGTTAGGCGTTAATTACTTGAGAAACGACTTTACCTAAGTCGTTATTTTCTGTAAACTGATATTTTTATCCTGATTCTGTTAACCGATGGTTTCATATGTTATATAATATATATATCGGCACTATTCTCCATTCCGTGAGTACAGTCCCACGTTTCACGATTGTTTTATCGATCACACTCAATTCTCATTGACATACAAGCTCTCCATTGGACATTCCGTTCCTTTGGACTAGCGAGTTAGTCATAGAGACCTCCGTAAGACTCCTCGTAGCCTTGGATTCCCTCAAGGCCGATTGAGCTGGTTGTACCCTAAAAACCCATTACACCATTGATGCCATGTCACTCTAAAGAAACATGGGATACCGGCCCTTATGTTATACAAAGAGTATATCATAAGAAATTCTTAATGGGATGATGATATCATGCCATATCATGTCATTCTTGTAAACCTCAATTCTATGATAAGAATGAGGGTATCTTACCTTTGATATACTGTTCATGTGGACTTCAATTCTATATAAAGAATGTCCATATTGATTTGTCATGGTACCCAAGTTAAGGGAACCATATTCTACCTAGTTTTATCGATATCGTGATTATACCGTTATTATCGCCAATCAATGTCCTTTGTCATATTTTGGACTCTATTCTATCAAAGTTGTCGTACGTGTCTACAAACTTGATTATTGAAATTCTATGTTGGCTATAAACAAGAGTGGATGTCAAAATACATGATAAATGCCTGCGCATATAGGGCCCGATCTGGTCCTGGGAGGAGCACCCGAAAGTACTTGTGCCCATGGGAGTTAAAATGATAAGGTATCTGGCATTATACCGAGTACTTGACTTGCTTGATTGGACATTCCACACACATCTTGTACTTGAATCGTACTTGACTTGACATGAAATGCGTGGCCCGAAAAAAAGGAAATTTACTTGCTTGATACATGATAGCCAAAATTCTTGACATGACTTGTTAAATGTACTTGCTTGAATATCTGGAGTATCTTGTTGAAAGTTCATGATTAGTTCATCTTATTCTTGATATTACATTCTCTCTATCTTGTCGTTTTATGCGAGCATGCATAGCTTTATTGCATTCATGAAAGATGTAATTACTTAAACCCCTTGCTAGTACTTGAGATATAATTTCCTACTGAGCGTTCACTCATTCCGTTGGTCCCTTACTTTTCAGGTAAGTCCGACGACGATGGAAGTCAATCGGATGGGGAAGGTCAAGAGTGAAAGAGCTAGAGCTTGTCCAAGTGTCATCTAGTCTTTTCCTACTTTCTTGAGTCAACTATGTATTCTTTTCTTTTTATTAAATAGAGTATTGGATTTGTAATAGTCTATTATGAAATAAAGGATTGGGTTATCTTGCTATTTTGCGCATCTCTGTCTTTGTGTCGAATACACGACCACTCTGATTGACATGATTGATATAAACTCGTCACGCGTCTCCGAGTATCTTCCGCGCTCGGGGCGTGACAGTAATTTTGCATTGCATGTGCATTGCATTTGCATCTTGCTGAGAGCACAATTCTTGATTCTTAATAAAATTATTGTTGACATCAAATATAAATGTGTTGCCATCATCAACAAGGGGAAGAATGTTGTGGTAGTTTGTGTGATACAATACATTCCATGTCATGTCTCCTTTGTCTTAATTCACTGAAGATAATTTCCTATTTTGTTTTGATTATTGGCAACTATACATTTTATTTTTCAGACCTTGGATGTTGATAAATAATGACTTTCAACACTGATTAGCATTTTATAGCTTCATGCACTTGCATTGCATACTAAGGTCGGTGCATGATAGGTTGTGTTCATAATAAAGGTCGATGCAAACTACCTGGTAAGCTGGTGCAAGGTTGGTGCATGTTTGCGTCATCTGCATATGAGGTCGATGCACCTTCTTGCTTCTTTTAAAGAAGGTCAGTGCACATTTTGTCCTTCTACATTTATGGTCGGTGCACGTCTTGTATGACTCCATACAAGATCGGTGCATGTTTTCATAGAGGGACGTATAAGGTCAGTGCAGACTGTATCATGCGTATCTAAGGTCGGTGCATATCGACCTTGGTCATTGATAGGGTCGGTGCACATCTGCATTATGCTTACACATAGTCGGTGCATGTTTTGCATTTTACTTGCATACAGTCGGTGCATGTTTTCGTAGAAACACATATAAGTCGGTGCAAGTTTTGCTGTGAGCATATATGGTCAATGCAGGTTTTTACCTTGCTCAGAGATGAAGCACTCGTCTCAATATTCCCTAGGCGGGAAACGTGGTTTCCACGCGCCCTCTTCTCGCAAAGGCTATAAAAGGGACGTGATCTCTCAGATCTAAATGTATCAAAAATTGAAGAGAAGAAGATTGACAGAGTGAGTGAGCGAGAGCTGAAGACACTGGTAGAGCAAGCGCAGAGACGAAGAAGACTTCGAAGATGAAGAGAGCCTGAAGCTGAGAGAAGAAATCTGAAGGAGAACAGAGTATCGTAAGTTAGAGTTTGAGAGAGTTTGAGAGAACTGGTATTTATAATTGACTCGTGGATCAAATCCAGAGACAATTCACTTCTTGAGAGTGATTTTGTTGTCTAGTTTATTTTTTTTGTTTTTATTTTCAAAATTTATCAAGCTGTAAGTTAGCGGGCGAGGTTGAGTCCTCGAACAGCAAAGCTGTAAAGCTCAGCAGTAGCAAGCTGTGAGGCTCAGCGGTCTAGGATCATTTCCCTTGAAGCTGTGGATCAGCGGTGTGTAGGGATCTAATCCCCGAAGCTATGGATCAGCGGATTAAAGCTGTGAATCAGCAGTAAGCAACACTTAGTCTAAGTGTGAGGTGGATGTAGGTGAAAACTGAACCACCTAAAATCCCTGGTGTTCTGTGTGATTGGATTGTGCTTCTGTGTCTTTATAGCTTCTATCTACTTGGTGTTCAGATGAATGCTTAAGAGTGTTTAAGTGATACATACCTTCACTCGCTATAATTGCTATCTGAGGTTGTTGCTAAAGCTTCTCATCCAGTAGGTATATCAATAGGCGTGGTTGAAAGGATAAGCAAAGCTTATCTGGAATTCCACCTCTTACGTGAGGATTAGTCTCCACCATCGTACTGTACCTAGACATTTGGCTAACTGCTAAGTGCTGTCATCTGCTCTCTTTTAATGTTGCTGAAATTTACATCTCTGGATTGAGTTACAATAGTTTATGTTTATTCCGCATTGATTTTAACTGCTACAGATTTCTAAGGGGTATATCTATTCACCCCCCACAAGATCTTAGTGTCCATCCGTCCCATCATTTCCCCTATTTTTTCAGGTAGCTTCGATAACAAGACTCAATCGAATGGGGATGACCAAGAGTGATGAGACTAGTGCCGTTCGAGATATCCACATCGAGTCTTTTCAATTTTTCTTGAGACATTATTGTACTTTTCCCTTTACTAAATCTAGAGTGTCATTAAAGTACTCTTTCTTTTGAAGAATTATGTAATAAAGTGTTGGAGTTATTAATGAATAAAGGACCTAGGTATTATCTTATTTAGCGCGCTTTATCTTAACTATCGAATTACCTCGTGCTCTGATTGACATGAATGATATAAACTCATTGTGCATTTCCTGGGTTCCTTCGGCGCTCGGGGCGTGACATGACCCAACCGACTTAAAAGAGAGAAGATGGTCTCCAGAGGACCGCCTCTACAAGTGGCGATCTCTAGTACGACTGCTACTTCATCTTGATCCGAGTTTCGTAAATCTGCGCAAAAACCTCCATTCCACGCCCCAAACACATCCAAGTGAAGGTGAATACATCCATAAACATGATACCAACCTTCCACAAGTCGGAAGGGACCAAACAAATCACAAAATGGCATCAAAATGGGCAATTTCTTCAAATCAACAAAAAACGACTCACATGGACATCCGGCCTCATACCAGCTCCAAATCGTGAGCTAATGCAGCCAAATTGATGGGAATCGAATCACGACAAGCCAGGGGTTCAAATTCTACCATTAGAATAAAAAATAATCGCCTAGAATGATGATTTCATCTCACACCCCCGAAACATGCTTTTTACACAAAAATGGAAAAACCTGCTCAAACTCGCACTAATCAACACGAAATTGTGAGGGAATGCAGGACAAAGGTAGAGTATCCATCCCCCTACCCGATGAGGGCATCTCACAGCACTCTCTTTGGCTCGGATCGCCTGCATCACTTTGAGGAAGTCCAGATATGTGATCACATGTTGTTTTCCTTTTCTTTGAGTCATATCTTATGTAATTTCCTTTATTGAGTCATGTTGTTTTAGTTCATTTCCCTTATTGTGTTTAAATGGGCCCTAGTACCCTAGTTTTGGGCCCATAGGATTGAGTCTAGGATGAGCTTGGTCTTTTGCTTATTAGTCAAGGGTATTTTGGTCATGTAAAGAATGGATGCCTATATATAGGCCCCATCTCTCCCCTTGTACTTCACTTTTGCATGAAATTTGAGATAGAAGAAAATCCCTTGTGTTTTATCCCACCCCCTAATTTTCTCTCTCTCACCCAACAAGGGGGCGGCGCCCCTCTCTCTCTCTCTCCCCTCTCCTACCTACCACCTAACTCCCCTCCCTCATTCAAGGACCTCCCCAACTACCCACCACCCCTATTCACTCCACCCCAGCCCCAAGAATGCATCCACCAATCCATACTCTACCACCCAACCACCAACTATCCAATCCCCTTCCCCAAGCACCCCTCCATCTCCCCAAGGCTGAAAGAGATTCTCCCAAGGCCAAATTCACAGCACCCTCCCTGCTGGACACCCCCTCTCACCTCCCTAATCTCCCATCTCAGATCTGGAGAATCACCCTCATCCCTCCCATAACCCTAGGGCGCCCCCCTCCATCTTCCCCATTTCCCCTCTCTCTAGTGCACACCCAGCCCCTCCCCGCCCTCCAGCAACCCCAGTCCAGCTCCACCCCCCCACATCTGCCCATCAGCCCCAAAAGACCATCAGCCATGTCCACCCTCTTCCCCAGCCATCCTCCCTCAATCCCTTGCCTCCCCTCACCCATTTCCTCCCCCTCCATAGCCCCCACCACTAGCAGTCCTGGTTCAGGTCGTAGGCAGCAGAGAACCCACAGTTTGCAGAGCGTGCCACGACGACATCTTGAGGCTTCAGGAGGCACATCATACACCATTGGAATTGTCATCCAGTCAGCTTTGCAACAAGAGTAGCCCCGCCACCGTCCGACCTCGGAGCTACATGGAGGAGCAAATCTCGGTGACCTGCGCAGCTCCTCCCAGGCAGACAACCAGAGAAAGATTGTAGAGGCTCCCACGGTCTGATCCATGTGATTCTTGGAGCGCCACATGGCTGAGGGCTTCCCCTACAAGTCCTTTATCAGCTCCAATAAGCAGAGCGAATTTAGGACCTCGGCATCAAAAGTTCCAAATTTTCTCTCCAAGGTGCACCATGTCAGTTTCTTTGAGCCTGAACTGACACCTCTCTACTCTTCGGGCCTCCACGATCAGCTCTGACATCTGCCGATGGTGCCGTTGGTCCCGGCGGAAAGAAGACTTGACCACGATCACAACGGCTCAAGTCTCACCTTCAACGGAGCATGAGACTATTCGTGGCGTCCCCGTCTTCCAGCAACATCACCCTGGGAGCAACCAAACCAGAGCAGTCCAGCCTTATTCCAGGCCCTGCCCCAACCAGCGACATCGTCAAGAAATTCCATGACAATTCAGACATCCTCCTGGGTCAAGTCAGAAAATTTTGGCACTGGTTTCAGCCTTTTTTGAGCTTGAAAGAGACCGTGGTGGCACCGTATTCGACTGTCTGTCCGGTTGTCCCAAAAGCTGGCAGAACCGGAGGAATACGACATTTTAGTTGCTAGCTTAACTTCCCCTCCCTGCCTGGCCGGCTTACTACCCCTCCCTGCGTGGAGGTAGTGTTTGGTTGTAAACCCCTTAACCCCCACCCCGAGACCCCCCTCCCGTGAGAGGTGTAGTGTTGTAACCAGCTTATTTCAGGTCAAGCGACATCGCCGTAGCGTGCGGGCATATGCCCACGCTTCCCGGCATGCCCACGTCTCCGATCGAGATCGGTGTTTTCACACCGGTCAGGTGAGCATCTGATACCCCTTGGCTGGTTTCAATCTTTGCTTATTTAGTATCGTCTTTACTTGCCGTCGGTCGGTGGAACGAGAGCCCAGACTCGCACACCATCATAAGTGTGCCCACCGCAGACCGTGAGTGAGTTCCTCCCAACCCACGCCCTGGCGTGTCGGCCACCCACGAAGTTGGGAATCCCAGGCCCTTAGGGGTCAGCCTGAGCCTGCTAGGTCTTTAGAAATGATTGGGTCCCACCTCGGACCCTCGCCATCATCCCCCGGACACCATCGGGAGATGGTGTGCACCATGCGAGTGAGCCGCTAGCGTGAGTCCGTGTTCTTCTTTGTATGCTTGCGGGTCTAGGTCCCAGGTTCAATAAGTCATCCCTTATCACCCTTGGGCTGTGCCACATCAAGTTGTATCAGAGCAGTCATAGGCTTATTCTCACAAGTCTAGTCTTGAGGCGTCTTCACACTAGGTCATTCATAGGTGCACACGCACACCCGTGCATAGCCCACCCAACTTTGCATGAGCACCCGTAGTGGAGCTCATTATCAATCAAATCCATCCTCTTCCAATTCCCCAATGAATCCCAATCCCCAGGGGAATCCCGCCCCCAACGAGCATGAACTTCTCGACCACATGAGGTTCCTTGTGGAGGGTATGGCTAGTATTTTAGGGCGGCTTGATGACATAACGGCCCGGCTTGAGCAACTTGAGAAGAATAGACCCGCCCCAAGGGTGGGTGATAGGAGGGAACCTCCCCCACATGAGGAACCAGCCATAGGAGGGCTCAACCTTGACCATCCTCCCGATCCAGAAAGAGACCCACCCCCTAGGAGGAATGAGAGACCCCCCCGGGACAACCCAGATGACCACCTTATGAGACTTGTGAAAATCGATGCCCCCACCTTTGATGGGTCCCATCACCCAAGCATCTACTTAGATTGGGAGGCAGCTATGGACCAATATTTCGATTGGTACCCCATGACTGAGGATAGGAGAGTCTGGCTTGCAAAAATGTAACTTACCAAGTTAGCTAAGACCCATTGGATGAACATTGAGGCATTAAGGATAGTTAGGAGGGAAGCTCCCATTATAACATGGGGGGCCATGAAAGAACAACTCAAACTCAAATATGTCCCTCCCTCCTATCATCAAAACCTCCTAGATGAGTGGCAAGCCCTAACCCAAGAAGGGAAGACTGTTATGGAGTACATTGAGAAATTTGATTACTACCTTCTTAAATGTGGAGTCCAAGAGGACCCCGCCATCACACTATCCCGCTTTAGGAATGGGTCCAATTCCACATAAAAAAGGAGCTCTTCATGGATCAAGTAGCCACTCTAGAGCAAGCCTACCAAGTAGACCAAGATGTCGAGAAATTCTCTCGATACACTCGAATGGTTCCCCCTCGGGGGATGAACCCAAAATCCATGGCACCTCGGACCAACCCCCCACCTCCTCAATGAGGTCTCCCTCCCACCCCCATGGGAGCTCCTCGCACTCGGACAGCCCCTCCTAGTGGCACCCCTCCCCCTCTCCCCACAAGTGGGCCCCCAAACCCCACTCCCAATAGACTCAATCCGACACCCACTCCCCCTCACACTAGGGCTGCCCCAAACCACCAAAGTGGGCAGCAATGTTTTAGGTGTCTTGGGTATGGACATTTCGCGAATCAGTGCCCCACCAAGGGCGCATCTAGCTTGCTCATTGAGGAGACAAACCCCCTACCCCAAGCTGGAGTTGAAGAAGAAGTTGAGGTGTATGAGGACTCTCCTGATTGGGAGGAAGAGTGTAAAACCCAATACATGGTGACCAATCAAGAACAAACCCCTCCACCCACCGACCCTCATCTTGGAGTGGTTAGGTGCACCCTCACAAAAGCTCAAGAACAAGATTGGAGAAGAAACATCATCTTCCATACCTACATCCGGATAGGGAATCATGCTAGGAAGGTCATCTTGGACAATGGGAGTAGTGTGAATGTGGTGTCACCCGATACCATCAAACTTTTGGGCCTTACCATCTCCCCACACCCATATCGGGTGCCACATCCGTACCCGTTAGCACTCGTTGCCTTGTCCCCATCACCTTTCAATCCTACCAAGGCCAAGTATGGTGTGACATTCTGCTAATGGAAGTAGGGAGCATACTCCTAGCGCGGCCTTGGATCTACGATGTAGATGCCATCTTCCTTGGAAGGATGAGCACTTGCATTTTTACTCATGAGGGGAAGAGAATCCAACTCAACCCCTCTCCACTCCGCTCCCTTCCCAAGAAGGCATCTCCCTCCCTTGAGGAATCCCCTACCCCTCCCTCTATTCCAAACCCACCAAACCCCACCCCATCAAGTCCTAATCCTAGTTTGACCATTGGGACTACTAGGAGCATACACCTCATCACTAGGCAAGAACTTGAGGAAGAAGTCAACCAAGGGGGACAAGTGTGCGCCATTGTCATTTGCCTTGGGGAATTCACCCCAACCGACCCACACCTAATAGAAATTCAACAAATCCTTGAGGACTTCTATGATGTGTTCCCCGATACACTTCCGGATAAGCTACCACCCATGCGCGATGTGCAACATGCCATCGACTTTGTGCCCGGAGCTACCTTACCCAACCTTCCCCACTATCGCCTCAACCCCACCGAGCATGCTGAACTTAGGAGGCAAATTAAGGAGCTCATCAAGAAGGGCTTCCTCCGCATTAGCAAAAGCCCATGTGCCGTCCCGGCTCTTCTCACACCTAAAAAGGATAGAACTTGGCGCATGTGTGTGGATAGCCAGGCCATCAATAAGATCACGGTCAAATATAGGTTTCCCATCCCTCGGCTAGATGACATGCTAGACATGCTTGCTGGAGTCACCATCTACTCCAAGATCGATCTCAAAAGTGGCTACCACCAAGTTCGCATTAGGCTCGGGGACGAGTGGAAGATCACCTTCAAAAATAAGGACGGTCTCTATGAATGGCTTGTCATGCCCTTCGGCCTTTCCAATGCACCAAGCACATTCATGCGCCTCATGACCGAGGTCCTCCGGCCCTTCATTGGCATCTTCCTTGTCGTCTACTTTTATGACATTCACATATATAGCCAATCCAAGGAATCCCACCTACATCACCTCAAACAAGTTTGCACCGTTCTAAGGAAGGAGAGTCTCTTCGCCAACCCTGGGATGTGTCATTTCTTGGCCAATCAACTAGCCTTCTTAGGATTTATTGTCTCAACCCAAGGGGTATCCATGGACCCCGAGAAGGTCCAAGCCATTATTGAGTGGCCTGAGCCCAAGACCCTCCATGAGGCCCGAAGTTTTCACGGGCTAGCCAACTTCTATAGGAGATTCATTCGTGGGTTTAGCACTATCACCACTCCTATCACAGATTACCTCAAGAAGGGCACCTTTGTTTGGACTAGGGTAGCCTCCAAAGCATTCCTAGAGCTCAAGGAAAAGATGACCCAAGCCTCGATCCTTTGCCTACCCGACTTCTCTAAAGTCTTCGAAGTAACTTGTGATGCATCCGGGGTAGGGATTGTAGGAATTCTTAGCCAAGAGTGTCACCCAGTAGCCTATTTTAGTGAGAAACTTTGTGGGGCTAGGACTCGGTACTCCACATATGACAAAGAGCTCTATGTCGTAGTTCAATCCCTTTGGCATTGGAGGCACTATCTCCTACCCAAGGAGTTTGTGATCTTCTCGGACCACGAGGCCTTGAAGTACCTCAACACCCAATAAAAGCTCAATACCCATCATGCCCGTTCGGTAGAATACATTCAGGCCTATACCTTTGTCCTCAAGTACAAGATGGGTAGTGAGAATCGCGCCGCCGATGCGCTGAGTAGGTGGGTAGCCTTACTTTCCACTGTCCAGGTGGAAGTCACGGGGTTTGAGAGAATCAAAAGGGGAATATCCAAATTGCCCCGACTTTGGGAGCCACTACAGCACCCTCTCAACTCAACCCCACAAGGAACTTGAGGGATTCATACTCCAAGAGGGGTATCTTTTCAAGGAAGCAAGGCTATGCATACCCCGAACTTCACTTCGGGACTTCTTAGTTTGGGAGTTACACAGTGGTGGCCTAGTTGGTCACTTTGGGGTCCAAAAGACCATAGAGCTAGTTGAGAGGCAATTCCATTGGCCTAGCCTCAAGAAGAATGTGGCCAACATTGTGTGATAATGTCGTATTTGTGCCTCGGCCAAACAAGTGAGGCAAAACACTGGTCTTTACACACCCCTTCCAATCCCAGATCGACCTTGGGAGGATTTGAGCATGGACTTCATCCTTGGCCTACCTAGGACCTTGCGCAAACATGATTCCATCTTTGTAGTGGTTGACAGGTTCTCTAAGATGGCCCACTTTATCCCATGTTCCAAAACTTCAGATGCTTCTAGGGTCGCCCGCTTATTCTTTGATGAGGTGGTCCGACTCCATGGACTACCTAACACCATTGTGTCCGACCGGGATGTGAAATTCACTAGTTACTTTTGGAAAACTCTCTGGCATCTGATGGGAACCCTCCTCAAATTCTTCACTGCTTATCACCCTCAAACTGAGGCCAAACTAAAGTCGTCAACAGAAGTCTTGGGAACTTGCTCCGTTGCCTAGTCGGGGACCACCCCGGGAATTGGGATCTCCTCTTACCTCAGGCCGAGTTTGCCTACACTGATTTCATCAATAGGTCCATAGGAAAAAGTCCATTTGAGGTCGTGCATGGTTATAGGCCTAGAAAACCTTCAGATCTTATTCCCCTTCCCCCACATGCTAGAGTGTCAGTCTCAGCTGAGTCCTTTGCACAACATATCAAAGAGTTGCATGATGACATCCACACGCATATAGGGAAAAGCAATGAGGCTTACAAAAGGCAAGCAGATGCTCGACGGCATCATTGTGAGTTCCAAGTGGGAGACTCGGTGATGGTGAGGACGGAGCGGCTCCTTCCGGGGCCTGCCTCCAAGTTGAGGGCACGGGGTTCGGGACCCTTTAGAGTTTTAAAATTCTTTGGCAGTAACGCTTATGAGCTGGACCTACCTGAGGGTTTTGGGGTACACCCAACCTTCAACGTGGCGGACCTGGTACCCTACAAGGGCCCCGCAGTGAGACCCAGTAAGGAGCTTGAGCCTTTACCCCCCTTGAGAGAGACACCCACGGTGGGACACCACTTCCTAGCTTGAGAGGCCGATGTGAGCAGGTAGAGACAATACTGGATGAGCAAAGTACCATTACCTGGCACAAGGTGTATCAGCGCTACCTGGTGAGGTGGAAGAACCGTCCCCCGATAGAGGACACTTGGGTGAGCCGAGAGGACCTACTGCACCTTGACCCAGATATTTTGGAGCGCTACCACAGCCAGGCGGACCCAAACTCGACGAGGTAGAGTTCACCCCACCTGGGATATTTGATGAGGGCATCTCACAGCGCTCCCTTTGGCTTGGATCGCCTGCATCACTTTGAGGAAGTCCAGATATGTGATCACATGTTATTTTTCTTTTCTTTGAGTCATATCTTATGTAATTTCCTTTATTGAGTCATGTTGTTTAAGTTCATTTTCCTTATTGTGTTTAAATGGGCCCTAGTACCCTAGTTTTGGGCCCATAGGATTGAGTCTAGGATGAGCTTGGTCTTTTGCTTATTAATCAAGGGTATTTTGGTCATGTAAAGAATGGATGCCTATATATAGGCCCCATCTCTCCCCTTGTACTTCACTTTTGCATGAAATTTGAAATAGAAGAAAATCCCTTGTGTTTTCTCCTACCCTCTAATTTTCTCTCTCTCACCCAACAAAGGGGTTGCGCCCCTCTCTCTCTCTCTCCCCTCTCCCACCTACCACCTACCACCTAACTCCCCTCCCTCATTCAAGGACATCCCCAACTATCCACCACCCCTATTCAAATGAAGGCACCAATCATCAGACCAGACCCAATGTTTCTAAGCCACAGATTCAACACAAGTCTGCCAAAAGGAGAGGTCAATGGTCTAGACCAACAGGTCAAGCTAGCACTAGCCAACCAAGGGTGATCGAGCCACAAAGTCAATATCATAGAAAAACAGGTCGAGGCCTCAGTGTGCCCCAACGTCCTTCAGGTCGAAGCACCTGGAACATGCTTCGACGCCGATCAGCCTACCACTGTGAAAAAAAAAAATCACCACAATGACAGAAGAAGATTCAATGATCAGCCTAGCATGGGTATCTTCCATAAGAAACTCAACTATTTTGAAAAAACAAAAAATCAATTTCAGCCTAACTCATACCCCATGAACTTCTTGAATTTTGCTTGTCATGCTTGCAACCAACCGAGTAACATTAATAACCAGTGCTGGTTCGATCATAGAATGAAAGTTTTCAAGCAAGTTTGGATTCCAAAGAATTTATTGCATACTTTCAACTCTGACTCCGAACCCAAATGTGTTTGGGTTCCAAAAACCTTTGCCTAATATCTTATATGAGGGATTGCCTAGCAGCCCATTACAACCGCTGGTACTTGAGAATGGCTGCTTACGGCACATGACGGGAGAAAGGAAGAAATTTAGCCACTTAATCAAGAAGGAAGGAGGCCAAGTGAAGTTTGGTGGTAAGGATAAAGGCAAGGTAATTGGCACATGCATCGTGGGTAAGAATCCTTCTAAATCAATTGAAAATGTGATGTTCGTTGAAGGTCTTGAGCACAATCTTCTTAGTATAAGCCAGCTGTGTGACAAGGGTCACAAGGTGATGTTTGACACCAATAAATGTAGGATCTTGAGAAAGATTCTGAATCTGTGCTTTTTACAAGACATAGAGTCAATAATGTTTATATGATAGACCTTGATGCCCTTAGCTTTGAAGGACTATGCCTGACGGCCAGCCAACTCAATAATGCAGGCATGTGGCACCGTCGGCTGGGACATGTCAGCTATGGCACGTTGCACAAACTGTCCAAACATGAAATGGTGAAGGGATTACCTAAACTGGCTTATACAAAAGTTGATCAGATCTGTGAAGCTTGATCCCGAGGTAAGCAAACTAGAAAAACCTTCAAATCAAGAAGTGAGCCCCTAACACTTACTCCGTTTGAATTCTTGCATATGCACTTGTTCGGTCCATCGAGAATAGCTTGCCTTAATGAGAAAAGGTATGGATATGTCATTGTTGATGACTACACTCGCTTCACATGGCTTTTCTTTCTCACTAACAAGAATGATGCATTTACTGTGTTTCAGAAATTCTTTAGGAAAGTGAAGCAAGAAGGTAAATTAAAAATCTCCACCATCCAGTCTGACAATGGAGGAGAATTCAAAAATTCATCATTCTCTGAATTATGTGATCAAGAAGGACTAACACATAGATTTTCTTCCCCCAGGACCCCAAAACAAAATGACATTGTGAAAAGAAATAATCACACGATTGTGGAGATCGCCCGGGCCATGTTGATCGAGAGCCAACTCCCAAGAAAGTTCTGGGCTGAAGTAACAAACACTGCATGCCACATTATCAATAGGGCCATGGTAAGGCCAAAGAGTAAGAAAACCCCTTATGAGATGTTGAAAGGTAAAAAACCCAACCTGGCCTATTTCAGGGTATTTGGTGCAAAATGCTATGTGCATAATAACGACAAATCAGATTTAGATAGATTTGAGGCCAAGAGTGACATTGGCATTTTCTTGGGCTACACAGAAACATCAAGAGCATATAGGGTGCTTAATGTCAGGAATCAAACCATGGAGGAAACTCCACATGTGGTGTTTGCTGAAACATCAACAAATAAACATGAAAGAGTTGTGATCAGGGAAAGGGAGGATGCTGACGGAAGCTTTCTGGAGCACAAGGAAGAACTTGTTGTGAACAATTAGTCACAATCTGCAGAACAAGAGACCGGTCAGCCAACCAAAATCCATGCACAATCAACCATACCAGGTGAGTCCTCTAAAAATACTCGTACTCTAAAGGACCATCCAGTTCAGAACATCATAGGAAGCATTCATGATCCCCTTAGGACCTAGTCTTTCCATAAGGCTGTGCATAATGAAGACCTCACTGCACTAGTCTGTCAATTTGAACCCAAGTGCATTGAAGAGGCCTTGCAAGATGAAAATTGGGTTAATGCCATGCATGATGAACTCAACCAATTTGAAAGAAGTCACATTTGGTATCTAGTTCCCAGACCCACCGACTAGCATGCCATTGGGACTAGATGGGTTTTTAAGAACAAGCTCAATGAGGAGGGGGCCATCATTAGAAATAAGGCCAGGTTAGTGGCCAAGGGTTATAATCAGGAAATTGGCATTGACTTTGAAGAATCTTTTGCCCCCGTTGCTAGGTTAGAGGCCATTAGAATCTTGCTACCTTTTACATGTTCCTTAGGCATTAAATTATATCAAATGGATGTCAAAAGTGCCTTTTTGAATGGGCTGATAAAGGAAGAAGTGTTTGTAGAACAACCCCCTGGCTTTGAACTTGCTGATCTGCCTAATCATGTTTACAAGTTGAACAAGGCTCTGTACGGCTTGAACCAGGCTCCACGGGCCTGGTATGATAGACTCAGTGCACATTCAACTGACAAAGGCTACATCAGAGGCAAGATTGATCAAGCACTCTTCACAAAGGTAATGAATGGCCATATCATTGTTGTACATGTTTATGTAGATGACATAATTTTTGGATCAAAAAATGTTACCCTGTGCAACCAATTTCATGAACTTATGACAGAAGAATTCGAAATGAGCCTTATGGGAAAGCTTCGATTTTTTCTTGGATTGCAAGTCTCACAGTCAAAGGAAGGCCTCTTCATAAATCAATCCAAGTACACACTAGAAATCCTGAAGCGATTCGGGATGAAGGATACCAAGGCCATATCCACACCCATGGGAACAAATGCATCCCTAGATGCATATGAGAATGGCAAATCTGTAGATCCTAAAACATAACGAGGTATGATCAGATCCCTTTTACATCTCACTGCGTCACGACCTGATATACAGTTCAGTGTGTGCATGTGTGCTCGATTTCAAGCTAATCTGAAAGAATCTCACTTCATTGTTGTTAAGAGAATCTTAAGATACATTGCTAGCACACATGACTTAGAACCATGGTATCCCCCATCATGCTATTTTGACTTAATTTCATATACTGATGCTGATTATGCTGGGTGCAAACTTGATCGAAAAGCACTGGTGGGTATTGCAATTACTTGGGTGGCTGCCTAGTCTCTTGGGCTTCTAAGAAGCAGCACTCAGTGGCCCTGTCTACTGCGGAAGCAGAGTGTGTAGCGGCAGGTAGCTGTGGGACCCAGGTACTATTGATAAAGCATCAACTCTAGGACAACATAGTAGATCTTGGATGTACACCCATCTTGTGTGACAACACAAGCACCATCAATCTAGCGAAAAATCCCATCCAGCATTCCCGCTCAAAACATATTTAAGTAAGGCATCAGTTTCTTCGAGATGAGGTAAACAAGAAAAACTTTGAATTCCAATTTATTGAATCTGAAAGACAAGTCACAGATATTTTTACCAAACCTCTTAACACTGACATATTTTCAACCTTGAGAAGAGAATTGGGTTTGTGTCGTCCTCCCACTTGATTGCTCTCATTTGAAATAAGTGCATCCCATGTACATTCTTTTTTTGGTCCATTGTGCATGTTTAGCTAGCTGCATTTCATATGTCTACATGCTGCCATGATAATCATAAGCGAGTTTCCCTCCAGTATATACAATGGTGATGTGAGGAAGGGCAGGTTCAGTCTGCCTGGAAACACTCACTATGCGTGAGGCAAGTCCTCCGCCAGGTATCAAGGGAACCTGCATTCTGCATTCTCTCTATTTTGCATGCATGGATTCAGGGGGAGCAAGTTCTTTCATGAGAGGTTCTTCTCTAAGATCGATTTATTGACTAGCCATTCTCAGAAGAAATCCCTGCACTTAGCATTGAGGCTGATCCTTGTATTGAGGGCTTAAACTCAACAACCTTCTGCATTTTGAAATCTTGAACCTTGTCGGAAGGACCTCATTGGTCTACTATTGTTGATATGTCCTGACGCACGGTCTGCTTGTGCTCATCCAGTGACCACTTCTTTTTCATATTATGCGCTCTGTATTGGGGTCCACCATTACTTCACAAGAGACAATGGTTCAAGGCACTAATTGCAGAGCAATGGTTGAGGTATGCTGAGTAACTAGGTGCACTCCACCTGAGACATGAGGCGGCTTACGTAAAAGGTGCACTCTTGACTATCTCTGCTCTGGTTGTTCAAAACAACATAAAAAAATAAATCATTCAAAAAATATACAAAAAAGAGCAATACCTTATTCCCACTGAGAAACTGCACCACTTCACCAAAGAAGTGCTGGCGGGTCAGGCATGATGTGGCAAGCCAACTCTGGTTCCCATGCGGCATGATAGTAAACTGCACTTAGTGACTGGGGCAGTTGCACTGAAATAAATATGACTCTTCACATTCAATGGTGCCAATTCAACTTGAGTGTCCATTAATATCAAAATTGCTTACCAGAGGTGCTTACATTCATTGTCTCTTCGTTATGTCTTGGTTGACTTCATTACTGATGGTTGTTGTTCCTCTCATGTCATTCGATTTCTTGAGATAGACTGAACCGGGAACATTATGTTTCTTGATCCCTCAAGGTATATCAACCTTAGTAGTCTTTGTGAGAAGACCCTGGCTCGTTCCTTGGTTTCAACCGTGCTTGCATGGGTTCTTGATTTTAATCTCTCAGTTCCTCCTTTTGTCCTACCATGCTAGCCTACTGGGAAATCCTTCAATTTGATGGTCCAGGTTCACCAATGTGTGTCTTAGTTCTGAACAACTCCTCTGATGTTTTCACTCCTCTGTTTTTGATGGTGTCAAAGGGAGAGAGAGTGTGATTCTACATTAAGGGGTGTTGCATCCCTACGGTTTTGATGATGTCTCACACTATAAATCAATTTGTTTTTAACTCTAGATCAATTTGTTTCTTTACGGCGCATTTATTTGTTTCTAAGCATGGAGGGGGTATGTGCTAATAGCATCATTTAGGTCCGTGCATTACATATTATTCGCTCTTTTGCTTAATGCATATTGAGTCAGTGCTAGTCTTGCATCTTTCACATAAAGTACTTGCCTCGGTGCAAGTCCTTGGTCATGCACAGGTTTTGCTATTCATATGTCGTCCTTGTGCATTTCTCTAGGTCGTGAGCATTAAGGTCCGTGCATATTCTATCTCTGCATCTCACCTCTTGAGGTTGCTGAAATTTTTTGAATCGGTGCAATTCTTGACAAGAATGCATTGGTCAGGCTGGTCGTTCCTTCATCTCAGTGCAAATACATCTCGGTGCAAGCCTTGTCTTGTACTTCCTCTTGCCATCTTGGTGTAGCTCCTGCCTGGACTGCATATCCCGTCTCGGTGCATGCCTTGCTTAAAACAAATTCATGTTCGGTGCATAGTCAGGCCTATACACCTCTCTGTAGCAACGAAGTCAGTGCAATTCCTATTTCATGTCTTATTAGACTCGGTGCAAGTCCTGTAGACAGCTAACGTACATTTGTGCATCTTCTGATTCATTCCAGGTCGGTGCTTGTCATGCCCATCTTAGTCGATGCTTACTCATTTGATTCAGTGTAGTTTCTGGATCTTTACTCTATACACCAATACGAATTGTGGAAGCATTTGCATTAGGGCGATCATGGGATCTCTCTGCGGACGTTTGCACTCAGAGTTTGCTTTGGGCGGTGAGCATGACCTTAAGTTGTAGAATGTCTGAATCTCTTCTTCTCATCAGCCGTCGCGATTTCTAGAACTGTGTGTGTCATTTTCCATTTTCTCTAGGTTAGTACGTCACCTACGGATTTTTTCAAAAAGCAAAAAGGGCGTCTTCTGCGCCATAGAGTAGGTCCCATGGCGGCGCATTGATTCCTTGGTTATGGCATCCTCGGGGGGGCCCGTCGTGGCCCCCGCTTCCTTGGAGAATGCTTCGTTGTTCCCTGCTTTGAATGTTTCTTCTCCTGTTGTCCCCCCGGCTCTCTCTTTCCCGGGCAGCAGTCGCACTTTTGCGGAAGCCCTGGCCTCTTCGCTGCTGCCACCTGTCGTCCATGGCAAGGTACATGAGCCAGCTCTTACTGATGGCGGGGAACCGGCCACCTTCTTCTCCACTGAGGAACTTGCTGCGTCTCTGCAGCCTTTTGCTTTTTCGCTGGTGGCCAGAACGCCTCAAGGTAGGCCTGCCTTCCCTGAGATCAGAGCTCATCTGTCCAACCGATGCAGATTCAAAGAAGACTTTGTGATTAGTGCTTTGGACGCCAAGCATTTGCTTTTGCGCTTCCGCAACCAAGAGGACTATCTGCAGCTGCTACTGAGGGATTATCTGTATGTTCATGGCAAACTATTCTGATTCTTCACATGGACGATGTCTTTCTCCCCCAATGAGGACTCTTCCATTTTACCGGTTTGGATTTCCTTCCCTGGGTTGCCTGTTAATTTATTTGTGGAGCATATGTTGCGTTCTATTGCCGGGAATATTGGAAAGGTCTTAAAAATTGATCCTTCTACTCTAAATCTATCCAACACAGTGGCTGCCCCTGTTTGTGTTGAGCTGGATATCTTGAAGTCTCACCCACAAAGAGTGTGGATTGGATTTCTGGGGGGAGGAGCATGGCAAGAAATTCTCTATCCCGAGCTTCCTTCTTTCTATTCGAATTGTTCCAAACTAGGCCACTCTTAGAGTGAGTGTAAAGGAAAATCATTTCGGCCAATGGTAAATCCTGCTGTTTCACAGGGTACCTCCCGACCTATTTCAAAAGGAAAAAACATTTGGAAACCGGTTTTTCCTTTGAAAGCAAGTGTAAATAAGAGTGTTGAGACTAGTGTGCTTCCTTCTGGTGAGCATTCGAAACCTTTTGAAAACTTGGGTGTGAATACTGTGGGGGCCCCTCCCAACTCTAAACCACCTATCGAAAATGACTGATGCCTTTCTCAAAAAGTGTAATGGAAAGTGATGCTATCATTCTTGGTGCTTCCTCTGTTGATCCGGAAAATCTTATGAATAATCATATGGAAGGCACTGCCCTGAAGTCCCACATCGGATCAAATTCTCTACCTGCAGCTGACGTGGTTGGAACCTCATCTCTATTGACCACTATGGATCCTCTCTGTTCGAAGACAGCACTCCCTCTGGAAAAGTCCATTGCTCCCATTCTGGAGTTCCCTTCAGGACAAATGTCTGATGGAAGTGGCACCATTGCGCCTGTTCCTGAATTGGCTATTGTTGAACATCGACCTATGGGCACACAACAGGCTTCCTCAGTTGCCATATGCACTTTACAACAGCAGAAAGTGGCATTGACAAAAAGAAGGCATGATATAGCTAATGCGGCTGCAATTGAAAACTTTACGATTTTTCCCAATGATCCTATGGGTGTCACAACTAGATCCATGACTAGGTCTGGATCTTCCGGTAATCTACCTCTATCAAAATCCTCATGAATTTCATCATCTGGAATATAAGAGGGATTGGTAATGATGTTTCTGTTGGGAGGGCTAAGCTCTTCATTAAGGCCCATAAAATTGACTGTTTAGTTGTGCTTGAACCCAAAATACTTGTCAGTAAAATGAAGAACATTTGCAGGAAGTTAGGAATGAGCAACTATATTGCTAATTGTGATGATATGGCTCATATATGGTTTTTTTGGAAGGATCCTCTGGATTTCTCTATTGTCAGCTCAGATGAGCAGCAACTTACTGTTCTACAATCTGGTTCTGTCTGGCCCCTTTTTAACCTTTCTTTTGTCTATGCTAAATGCTATGTGATGGAGAGACAGGCCCTATGGATATCCCTTCTTTTGGTGCACTCAAAAATTTCAGGACCTTGGCTAGTTGCTGGGGATTTTAACTGTATTATGAAGGTGGATGAAAAATTAGGTGGCAACCCACCACATTTGGGCGCTATCTCAGATTTTAATGAATGTGTTTCAGATTGTGCTCTAATTGATGCAGGCTTCATTGGTTCTCAGTATACATGGCATAACAATCAAGCTGGATGTAAGGGTATTTGGGCACGGCTGGACAGGGTATTAATAAACTCTGATTGGCTTAATCAATTTCCCATCTCCGTGGAGCATTTGTCTAGAGAAGCATCTAACCATGCACCCCTCTTGGTGAAATTGTTAATCAAGCAGAAATTCCAGGGCCGGTTCTGTTTTCAGAAGATGTGGACTCTACATGATAAATTTCTTATAGATTTAAGTACTTGTTGGAACACCAGCCCTCTGGCCTCCTCCTCTCTGTCCACTCTCTACTTGAAGCTCAAGCATGTGAGGAGTATGCTGCGCAACTGGAACAAGCATACTTTTGGTCATGTCCATTTAAATCTGATGGCAGCAGAAGATGCAGTTCTGAGAGCTGAACTAGCCTATGATTTACACCCCACTATGGAAAATCATAACCTTTTGGAGAAAGCCAAATCCATTCAGTCTGAAAAACTTTTACTGAAGAATGCTTTTGGAGACAGAAATCTGGGATTAGATGGTTAAAGGAGGGGGACAGAAACACAAAATTTTTTCATCTCTCGACTAAGGCCAAAAGAATCAAACAGAGAATTACTCAGCTTCGGAATTATGCTGGCATCCTCACGACAGATCATGATGAAATGAAGAGCATTGCTATTGCTCACTTTCATACTGCTTTTTCTTCTCAACAGCATTTCATTGAGGAGTCAGCCTTAAACTGCATTGCAAATTTAGTTACTCATCAAGATAATATAATGCTGTGTGCTTCTCCCTCGGAACAGGAAATTAAAGACACTGTCTTTGCATTATCTGCTGACAGTGCTCCAGGTCCTGATGGATTCACAGGTGCCTTCTTTCAAACTGCTTGGCCAATCATTTCTACAGTGGTAGTCAGTGCTGTTCAAGAGGCTTTTTTCAATCCTCAGCCTCTCCCAAGGTCTGTTACGTCCACTCTCATTGCTCTTATCCCTAAAAAACCAAATGTTGTGGACATCTCTGACTACAGACCGATAAGTTTGTGCAATTTCTTCTACAAGATCATGTCCTCCATTGTCAATAAAAGGTTGGCTTCTATTCTTCCTAGAATTATTTCGCAGCAACAGACTGCATTTGTCAAGGGGAGGCACATAACAGAAAATATTGCGCTAGCTCAAGAACTGACTCATGAATTGGGGAGAAAAACCAGAGGGAAGAATGTCATCTTTAAATTAGACATGGCCAAGGCATATGATCAACTAGAATGAGATTTTTTATTTGCTGTTCTTCATAGATTTGGTTTCTGTCAGACATTCATTCACCTGATTAGCAAGTTGGTTCAGAACTATTGGTTCTCTGTCTCTTTGAATGGTGATATAGCCGGTTTTTTTAAGTCTACAAGGGGTGTTCGGCAGGGTGACCCACTTGCCCCTTCACTATTTATTATTGCTGAGGAAAGTTTGAGTAGTTCACTCAAAGAAGCACACTTTACTGGGAAAATTGAAGGTTTTTAAGGGCCTCTGAGATGTCCCACTGTGTCCCATCTTCTTTTTGCAGATGACACTTTGATTTTCTGTAAGGCTAGCCTTGCCTCTGTCAGGAACCTTTTGAGGCTTCTCAAGACCTATGAAATGGGGTCTGGTCAGCTTATCAATACTTGTAAGAGTGGCTTCCTCTTGCACCCAAAGATCCATGATTCCATTGCCAACCAGATAACCAATCTCACTGGTTTCAGTAGACACAGCTTTCCTCTAAAGTACCTTGGATTCCCACTATTTCTTGGCCGAAGCAAAAAAGTGCATTATGCTGGTATTATACACTCCATTCAAAAGAGGATTTCTGGTTGGAAATCAAGTTTACTTTCTCAAGGTGCTAAGCTGACTTTGATAAAGCATGTACTCACATCTGTTCCCATTTATTCCCTTTCTACTTCATCACTTCACTCTGGAACTCACCTTTCGTTGGAGAAGACTTTTGCAAACTTCTTCTGGGGTTCTTCTCCGAATGGGAATAAAAAGCATTGGAAATCCTGGAATCTGATTTGCAGACCCATTTCCCAGGGAGGACTGGGTATTATGTCACTGAGGCAGATGGACATTGCATTGAGAGTTAAGATGTTATGGCAAGCTATGCATTCCAAGTCCCTGTGGGCTGAATTCTTCCGAGCAAAGTATTTTGGTCAGAGTCATCTGAAAGATGTTTTGTTCACAAGTATGGCTGGACCTGCTAGGCGAATCTGGATCAAAGCAAAACAGATTGTTCTGCAATTTCACAAGGTAATCATTGGAGATGGAAAACTTACTAACTTTTGGTATGATAACTGGATTGGAGAGCACTGCCTGGCTGATTTTATTCCTGCAAACAGCATTTCTAATCTAAAAATCACTGTAAATGACTTCCTTGTGCGCACTCCAAGAGAGGAATTAGAGTTGCTGGATAGTTTTATGCCACCTCAAATCAAAATAGCTATTATTAACACTAGCCTCACCATAGATACCGATTTGCCTGCTTGGACATTGTCCTCCTCAGGAATATGCTCGGTGGCATCTCTATATAAAGCACTTACTGGAACTGCTCTCAACCAGCCATATACTTATTGGTCAAAGCTGTGGTCACAATGGCTACCAACAAAAATCTCTGTTCGCTTATGGAAAATCCTGCACAACAGCCTCCCGGTTGATCCAAATGTTCAACGCCTAGGTGTCCAACTGTGTTCCATTTGTTCCTGCTGTCAGGCCCATCATGAAGAAAGCCTGAATCATTTGTTTATTCACAGTGAGTTAGCCTCTTACATTTGGTCTCACTTCAAATCGGTGGGGCTGCCATTTGAAGGGAACTCTACGGCTTCATTCATATCCAATGCAGCTAGCCACATCAAACTGAACTTTGCTCATGGTCACCTAATCCTAGCAACTCTTGGATATGGTTGTTGGGATATTTGGAGAGCTCAGAACTCTGTGAGATATGAAGGCAGTACTCTCTTCAAAAACCGCATTCTTCAGCAAATCATTAGCAAAGTAAAGCAGGCTTGTGCCAGTGCAAACTATAAAGAATATGACATTAGCAAACGGAAGATACTTGATACCTTGGGGATCCCTACCTACACTTCTATCGGAGTTCAGCTGAAAGCCATAAAATGGGTCTGCTCCCCATGGCCTTTCCTAAAATTAAATACTGATGGTGCTTGCAAAGACGATGGAAATTCTGGAGGAGGCGGTGTCATCAGGGATCACTGTGGGAATGTCATGCTTGCTTTCTCCCACTTTTATGGGAAGTCTAACAGTCTTATAGCAGAGGCAAGAGCTCTACAAGATGGCATCCATTACCTCCACACAATTTCAGATTGTCCAGCTTACATTGAGTGTGACTCACAAGTACTTGTTAAAGTCATAAAGAAGGAATATCGCTGTCCATGGTCTATTGTATCACATGCCAGAGAGATATGGAGATCTACTACTCAGCATGACAAGTTTGTCCATATTTACAAAGAAGGGAACAAAGTTGCGGATCTCTTGGCCTCCTTAGCCTGCTCATCCAAGTGTAATATTTTTTATTCTTACAATGAGTTACCCTCTACTATAAAGGGAGAGGCGCGTTTGGATAAGCTGGGTATGCCCAGCATCCGCATGATGTAATCATTATTCTTTTACCCTTATTCAGTAATAAAATTCACCCCCTAGTGGCCAGATGGTACCTCCATCTGTCCCTAGGTAGGGCTTTCCATTAAAAAAAATACGAATTGTGCTAAATGTATGATAAATATTCACTTCTTCTCTGACAATTTTTCTGTGCATTCACCAGAAATATGGCACGTCATCCGAGATAGAAAGACATCTAGAACATTCTCACACGTACCCCAACATCTTTAGGCGGGAAACGTGGTATCCACGCGCCTAAGGTTTTGGATCAGATATATATATGCTGTGGAAAAGGGTTCTAGAGAGCATGGCATAGTGAAAAAGAAGAGCAGAGTGAGAGCAGAGAAAACCAGAGAAAGCACACTCCATCCAGAGCTGAGAGAAAAAAATTTCTAAGAGAGAGAAGTGTTTGTGATCGTGAAGATATGCTTCTACGGAAGCTATATTGCTTTTGGTTTCTAGAGAAGATTATCGTTCATCGATTGTTTTGTTTCCAAGTTTTTCTTTATCTTCATTCCATATTGTTACCCTCCACTGTTCGGAGGAAGGGAGAGGTTCTCCAGTTCCCTTCATTGTCTTGGAGGAAGAGAGGTTCGATCCTCTGGTTGTGTGAGTTGCTTGGGAGTAACTACACAGGGTCCCCTTTGCTGCATGCAAAGGAAAGGAGATTGGTTCTCCAGTGTTTTCTTCTTGTTGATCATAAGACTGAGGAGGCTGTTCCTCAGGGCAAGCTGTTTGACAGCGGTTGTTGCAGACTGAGTCTGTTGTGTGCTACTCTATATTGAAAGGAAACCTTACTCTTGAGTAAGGGGTGGACGTAGATTGCGGACAGCAATCGAACCACCTAAAAATTTTACAGTCTCTTCTGTGGTTTGCCTGTTTACGTTGTGTTGATCTCCATCTACATGTCACATTGCTTCATTGTGGGCGGCTTTCTCGATCTCATTTCTTACTCGTGTCATCTTTGTTGCCTGTCTCCTAAATCCTTTTCACTGCATTTGGAGGGGATGAAAATTGTGTCTATGTTGTATTGATTTTGGGAGTGATCTATTCATCCCCCCCTTCTATCTCACTTTCCGCTACACGTATCAATTGGTACCAGAGCAGGTTTTCATCATGTGGGCCAACGGTCAGGGTAATCCTAATTGTCCTCGAAGCTTCATGGCTGAGGGACAATCTATCAGCCGCCCTCCGTTCTTTGATGGTAACAATTATTATTTCTGAAAAAATAGGATGGAGGTATTCATCAGGGCGCAGAGCCACAAGCTGTGGAGGGTGATCACTACAGGGCCATATGATCTTCCACCGAACGAGGACGCATGGTCAGATGATCATGTCAAGCTATCATCACTCAACTAGACGGCCCTGAACATCATCCAATGTGCTGTACACCCAAACGAATACGCCCGCATCTCAGCATGTAAGACGGCCAAGAAAATGTGGGATGAGCTTGAATTAATCTACGAAGGTACAGCTCAAGTGAAAGCAACGAAGGTAAATCTCTTCACCTCTGAATATGAGATGTTTAAGATGAAATCAGAGGAGACCATAACTGAGATGTATGCCAGATTGTCTCTGATCACAAATAGTCTTAAGGGGCTTGGGAAAGAGATAGCTGAGGGAGATATAGTCAGGAAGATACTTAGATCTCTAACCCCTACATGGCACACTAAGGCCATTGTGATAGAAGATTCAAGGGATCTGACGACTATAACAGTCACCAAACTTATAGGATCCCTTATGACGTATGAGATGAATTTTAAAAGGAATGGTGAAGGAAGTGACAGGAAGGGCAAGAATATTGCCCTCAAGGTGTCCCGTAGCAAAGGAAGTAGCAGCAACAGGAGTAGTAGTTGCGAGTCCGACGGATTGTCAAGTCTCGACCAGGAGGAGCAAGCAATGCTCACTTGACAATTCAAAAAATTCTTAAGGTCTAAGGGAAATACTTTTAGGAGGAAGAAGTCATACCCTTCTAGTAAGAACTTTGATTCCAGCAATGATAACGATAGGAGTACTAAGAGAATTACATGTTTTCATTGCAGGAAACCCGAACACATGAAAGGGGACTGCCCTGATCTTCAGAAGAAGGGTCCCAACTTTCAGAAGAAGAGCTCGAAGGTGCAGAAGAAGAAGCCACAAGCAATGGTCTGCACGTGGAGCGATGAGGAAGAAGATCCGGAAGCCAATTCCTCAGAGAAGGATGAAGAAGGAATTTGCCTAATGGCAAACAGCGAAGAGGAGGTAACAAATGTCTTTGAGAATTTTTCTATTGATGACTGGGAAGATGCCTATGCTGAACTGTTAGACAAGTTCAATTCACTCAGTAAAGAGCATAGGGTTCTGAAGAGAAAATTCAATACCAATATTGATGAACTAACGCAAATCAGTAAGGAAAATCAGACATTAAAGGAAGAATTAGTAGAAATGACTTCTCTGAAAAAGGAAAATGAAAAGCACAAATTAGAAAACCGGGAAATTCACACACAGCTCAACGAACTCAAGATGAAAATTGAAGAAAGTCTAAATGAAAATAGTGTGATCATAGAGAAATATGAAGCTGTTAAAAAAGTGAACATTGAACTTTTAAAAAATTCTGAGACTCCGCAAAGAGAGATAGAAGACAAACATAAGGTTTTAGAAAAATTTGTTCAAGGAAAAACAAATCTGGATTCTATACTAGGAACAAGGGTTAATTTCAATAAGGAGTGTTTAGGCTATGACCCAATTAACAAGAGACCCTTTCAGTTCAAGACCACTACCTTCTGCCCAGAGAAGGGAAAAGAGAAGCTGGACACACCATCCAGCTCAAATAGCAGTCAAAGTGTTTAGTGTCCAAAAGAAAATTTAACAAATAAGGATCGACGACCATCTAAAATAGAAATGAATTTTGTGAAGAACTTCACTAAGCCCACTCACCAGAACATAAGTGGTAGTTGGAACAATCAAATGAATCAGAATAAAAGCTGGAACTACTATAAATGAATGGGTCTGAACAGGAGTTACTGGAGAAACAACACTCACCCTCAAAAACTTGTTAATCAACAAGCGCATAGGAGATATCCCAGGGATGAGAAGCCTAATAACTGGAATAGATTTCATTTCTCCAGACCAGCTGGACATAACTCTGCTATCAACTTCAATAGACCCGAAATTAAGGTGCAAGAGAAAACCAAGTTGAAACAATTCTGGATTCCTAAACATCTGCTTAAAGATTTGAATGATGTCTTTGGACCCAACTCATCTTGGGTTCCAAACCACTTTGCTTGATTTCGTTTGTGTAGGTTTGCCTGGCAGCTGAGAACAACAAATGGTACCTCGACAGTGGCTGCTCCAGACACATGACAGGAGACCGATCCAAGTTCAGCAAGTTAGAAATGAAGGTAGGGGGTCTGGTCAAATTTGGAGGAAAGAACAGAGGTAAGATCATTGGGGTTGGCACAGTTGGTAAGTCTTCCACAAACTCTATTGAGAAAGTTTTACTTGTGGAAGGTCTTCAACACAATCTGATTAGGATTAGTCAATTATGTGACAAGGGTCACAGGGTTGTGTTTGACAATAACTCATGCAAATTTTTTGAAATAAATTCTGATGTGGTTAAATTTGTAGCTAACATGACCAATAATGTCTACATGGTAGACTTAGATGTTGAGTCTGAATCTAATCTCTGCTTATCTGCTAATTTTGAAGGTGATGCTTTTGATTGGCATAGACGTTTAGGCCATGCTAGTTTTTCTACTTTGAATAAATTGATCAAGCATGATTTAGTTAGAGGCATGCCTAAAATCAAGTTTAATTCTATTTCAAAAATCTGTGATGCCTGTACTCTAGGCAAACAGACCAGAAAGTCCTTCAAGCTAAGCTCTGAGCCATTGTCCTCTAGACCAATGGAACTTCTCCATATGGACCTCTTTGGTACTACTAGAACTCAGAGTCTTAATGGAAGTAAGTTTGGTTATGTGATCATTGATGACCACTCCAGATTTTCATGGATCTTTTTCTTAGCCAGTAAAAATGATGCTTTTCAAAAGTTTAAACAATTTTTCAATAAGGTCAAACAGGAAGGAAAACATAAGATTTGTTCAATTCAATCTGACCATGGAGGTGAATTTGAAAACTCCATGTTTTCTGATCTTTGTGAAAGAGAGGGACTAACACACAAGTTTTCTTCTCCTAGGACACCGGAGCAGATGGAATTATGGAGAGAAGAAATAGAACTATTGTGGAGATGGCCCGAATCATACTGATTGAGAGTCAACTACCAAGAAAGTTTTGGGCAGAGGCGGCCAATATAGCAACTTATATAATCAACAGGGCCATGGTACCAATTCACAAGAAAACCCCCTATGAGCTATTGAAAGGTAAAAAACCAAACTTGGCTCATTTCAGGATTTTTGGAGCTAAATACTTTATCCATAATAATGACAAGAAAGACTTAGATAAGTTTGATGCTAAAAGCTGTCCTGGAATATTTTTAGGATACTCTGAAGTGTCAAGAGCATATAGGGTCTTTAACATAACTGATCAGAAAGTTGAAGAGTCTCCACACATCATTTTTGGTGAAGCAAAAGGTGCTACTAACATTGAAGATACGGACAGGGATTCCAAGCACGATGGGGAATTCCTAGAAGACAAAGAAGAAGAGAAGGCTCAGCCGAATGAAACATCAAATCCTCCCAACCAGGAAGGGCTAGCTGAAACAGGTGAGTCTTCAATAAATGTTAGATATCTTAAAGATCACCCAATAGATAACATCCTAGGCAACCTTGAAGATCCTCTTAGAACTAGGTCTCACTTTAGGAATGTTAATAACCAAGACCTAATTACTTTGGTCTCACAAATTGAACCCAAATCAGTAGAAGAGGCCTTAGCTGATCATTCTTGGGTTAATGCTATGTGTGCGGAGTTAGGACAGTTCGAAAGAAATAATGTCTGGGAGTTAGTCCCATGAATAGAAAATTCTAATGTCATAGGAACTAAGTGGGTGTTTAAGAATAAAATGAATGAAAATGGAATCATTTCTAGAAATAAAGCCAGACTAGTAGCCAAGGGCTACTGTCAGGAATTTGGAGTTGATTTCGATGAGTCCTATGCACCTATTGCTAGGATGGAAGTAATAAAAATATTGTTAGTATTTGCATGTTCCAAGAATATAAAACTCCAACAAATGGATGTGAAAAGTGCCTTTTTAAATGGAGTTATCAAGGAAGAGGTTTTTGTTGAACAACCCCTCGGATTTCAATTTTCTCCCCAACCTAACCAAGTTTTCAAGTTAAACAAAGTCCTGTATGGTCTAAAGCACGCTCCTCGAGCATGGTATGAAAGACTGACAGAATTTTTGATCAGCAAGGGCTACCATAGAGGTAGGGTAGACCAAACTTTATTTTCCAAGAGTACAAATAAAGACCTCATCATAGTTCAGGTATATGTAGATGATATTGTGTTTGGGTCAACTAGCTCTGAACTATGTAAAGAATTTTCTAAATTGATGTCTGCTGAATTTGAAATGAGTTTGGTAGGTGAACTAAAGTATTTCCTTGGCTTGCAGGTACAATAGTTAAAGGATGGATGCTTCATCTGTTGTGTAGTGGATAGCGGATCTAGAGGGGAGGGGTGAATAGATCTGCCCCTCTTTTCGCAATGCAACCCTCTTTAAAGCTAGATGATGAAATAAGCAGCGGAATATAACTAGCTTGACGAAGAACACATATGATTTACTTGGCAAGATGATTACGCAATATAGATATTGAACCTAAGCATGCATCTAACACATATCAATCGCACAATCAAACCACAACACAAAGGATTTTAAGGTGGTTGGGACTGAATCCCCAGTCCTACATCCACCCCTCACCGAATTCGGTGAGGCTTCACTAGTGCAGCACACCAAACCGTAAATCGGAGAACCACCAATTTCCTTCCTACTAACCACCGGTAGGGACGTCAACACCGCAGATCGGACAACCTCTGATTGCCTTCCTACTAACCACCAGTAGGGACGATTCTCAACTTCCAAGTGTTTGAGTGAAATAGAAAAAGAACAACTTATGAAAAACACTCAAACAATATATAGAATATGCTTAAGAGAAAAGATCTTGTCTGAGATTTACTGGAGCTTGAATCTCTTGAGGATTCGATGAAGAGCTTCTTCCCGAAGTAGCTTGATTTCCTTCTTGGAATATGCTCCTTCTAGCTTCCTTTGATCACCCTTCTTGCCCTTGAGTGCTTCTAGCTTTGTTGGAGATTGCTTGGCTTCAGATCTGAGCTTGAATCACCTTGGATGGATGAAGAACTTCCTCCCGAAACACTGTTCACGGAGGTGCTACCGTACCTCGAAAATGGCCTCCCTTGATCTCCCTTGAAGCCTTAAAGTGATAGGGTTTCCAACCCCTCATGTGTTGGTTTTATAGACCTTGAATGGTCCTTGGACACCCCCCAGACCAGATCCACAAATAATGGGAGATTAGGTGAGTTTTGATTAAACAAATCCATGGAAAGGGGCTAGCCACGAGGTGGATTTCGAAGTCAAACATGGCTGCATCAGGGCTGGCGGTCGACCTGCAGCTTCTGGCGATCGATCGCTATTGAGAAACACTATAGACGGATGGTCACTGGGAATTCCGGTCGACCGCTACGGGCTAGCGATCGACCGCCAGCTGAAAGACATGCAGACTGGCGGATGCTGGCTGGGGCGGTTGACAGCCCCTGTGCTGGCGGTCGACCGCCAGCTGGGCTGATTCCGGGCTTGCCCGGGTCGGTCCGTTATCCGCTTCAGCTCCGTCGTTCAACTCCATTAGCAGCCCGTTCATGTCTGTAACTTCATCCTTATTGGACTAGAAATACCAATGAAATCTTTATCTTTTGACTCTCATCTTGTGCAGTGGTCATGGCTATTTGAATGAAGCTTGTACTTGTTGTATAAACTTTGCATCAAGGCTTGGACGTGTAGACTTTATGTGCATGTATGAACTCTGTACAGACTTTGCACCTTGAGCATGCATGAGCCTGTACAGACTTGCTTCATGAACGTACAGACTTGGTAACTTGATGAACGAACACAACAGAACGCAATGTATAGACTTTGTGTGTGAAGTAGCCGGCCAATGTATAGACTTGTGTTGCAGCCATCAACCAACGTATAGACTTGGAGTTATGCTAGCAGCCAACGTACAGACTTTGTCTTGTGCAACGTACAGACTTTGTTTTGTGCATGTAGCCAACGTATAGACTTCATCTGCAGCAATGTATAGACTTCAAGTTGTGCTAGGCAGCCAACGTACAGACTTCATGTTCAGTAACGTACAGACTTTGTCCAATGTATAGACTTCGTCCAACGTATAGACTTTATCCAACGTATAGACTTTGTCTATCATACAGACTTGGTCCAACGTATAGACTTTGTCCAACGTATAGACTTCCTCCAACGTATAGACTTCGTCCAATGTACAGACTTTGTCCAACGTATAGACTTTGAATGCAGTGCACATGCCCGCAACCTGTCCGATGAAATGACAAACTGCTTAAACAGATACACAATGACATCATATGTAAACGCAATGTGACTTATAGTAGTTGCTATCATCAAAACCATAATAGTAATCATGGTGCACATGTGTTCAACATTCTCCCCCTTTTTGATGATGGCAACACTGTGAGTCATTATATGGCAGAAATAGCCAAGATGGCAAAGTGTAAGATATGTGTAACATATGCAGCTCAAGATCCATGATAGTAATAGCATGTGAATGCAACTATGAATGCAGATATGAATGCTATGCAATTATGCAAACCCCATCACATACACATATGAGATGTAAAGTGAGCAATGGATTCTCCCCCCTTGGACTCTCCCCGTACACCATTCACACATCCCCCATGACAACTCACAAAGCACATAAGCTCTCCCCTTTGACAATGCGATAACGCATATAGCTCTTACAAAGGACTCACACAAAAAATTCTCCCCCTTTGCCAACAGTAAAAAAGAGTGATAATAGTAAAATGTCTGTAAGACCAGAGCTGAAAGGAGTTAAGAGCAAGCCATTATATGTAAACCTGAAACAGTCCGTGAGCAATATATATGGTTCAAAGCTAATGAAATCCGAATTCATCAACAGAGTTCGAAAAGCAGCTACATCCAAAATGTAATAGAAATGAACCAAAGGTGCATATCATGGCAATGTTTAACCGTCCCTTGTCTTATATATCCATATTCAGTAACTACAAAGGGAATAACACAAAAAACGAGTATTGAGGCTAAACAATCATGACTAAAGCATGGAATTTTATGAGTTCAACAAATTTGATTTTCAATATCTTTTGAATTTGAAGGCACATGACTCATATTTTACGAGCAATCAAGTCTAGTACATGCCTCCAAGCCGTAAGAATACACGTTGTTTAGCCGCCAATATTCCTAAGTATTGGGCAAGATTGACGGTTATGCTTCAGAATGAACAGAGATAGCAAAGTCACGTCATGACATATCCAAACTCATTTCATTGATGAGAAGATATGTTTCTCAGCAATTATGCCATTGCTCTGCCTAGAGTCCAGATGAATTAAGACAGAGATAACAGAGGCACATCATGACATATCATTCGTCACTTGATTTGATGACGTGACATATTTCTCCGTGCAACACTATTTCAAGAATTCCATCTCATCAAGATGTTTAGAAACAATACTAAGCTTTAGAGTATCACCAAGATTGTCATGAAGTCTGGATTTTCAGATTTCAGGGTAGTCATTCAAGACATAACATGCAGTCTTTAGTGAAAGTCTATTAAAACTATAGAACATAGATGATTTCAAACAAGATATATCAGAACTAAAAGGAAATCATTAAATCTGAACCATTTTCATTGAATGGACAATCATTAGGGCATATAATAGAATGCTCTTACACCATATGTTTGTCTGTCTCATGAACTCAAACCAGACTGTAAGTCACTGAAGTGCAGTTTGCAAGAGGTTAAGAGAATCAACAAAACTCCCCCTAAGGATATGCAATGGATACGCAAAGGGGTTATGTTTGCAATCAAGTGGAATGGCAAAGGAGGTTGACCTAGTCACTAATGAAGGTAGCAGAAATGAAATGTATGACCCAACGCATGGTTGTATACTTATTAAATGTCACAGAATGAATATGAAATATATGCATGAATGTTGCACAAGGACAACTCCCCCTTACTATATGGCCTATATGCGACATTGACACATGGTACTTGGCGGAAGTGAAACCTCACGCATATTGAGTGCTTCGAGACAAGCATAACCTGCCCTTCCATACATCAACATTTGATCTACCATGGCCATGCAAGAATGATGCGACACAAACCATGTAATGCATTGGGAACATAGATTCAACTTGATTATGCAACTACATGCAATGCGACACCATATGCAAAAAGACATATTGACATATAAACAATGCATGAATACCAACGTGCAAAACATACAACTAATTGAACATTATCATCATTTCAAATTCTTATTGGCCTGAGGTCGGCAAAGACCAAGCTCCCTTCTGAGTGTTGAAAACCTGTCATTACATAAGGGCTTGGTGAAAATATCAGCAATTTGATTTAGAGTATCAACAAAATGCAGTTCAAAATTTTTCTTGCTGACCTCGTCTCTAATGAAGTGATGCCTAATCTCAATATGCTTAGTCCTAGAGTGCTGGACTGGATTTTTTACAAGGTTGATAGCACTAGTGTTATCACACAGAATCGGGACACAAGCAAGATCCACCAAGTAGTCTTGGAGTTGGTGTTTAATCCATAACACTTGGGTGCTACAGCTCCCCGCAGTAACATATTCTGCCTCCGCGGTTGAGAGGGCAACCGAGTGTTATTTCTTGGAGGCCCAAGAAACTAAACACCCGCCTAGAAACTAGCAATAGCCACTAGTACTCTTACGATCCAGCTTGCATCCAGCGTAATCCGCATCAGAATAAGATATAAGAGATAAATCACATGATGACGGATACCACAATCCCAAATCTTGAGTGCCGGCAAGATATTGAAGGATACGTTTGACGGCAGTTAAATGAGATTCTCTAGGACTAGCTTGAAATCTAGCACAAAGGCATACACTAAACTGGATATCTGGTCGGGATGCAGTCAAATAAAGTAAAGAACCAATCATACCTCTATAGACCTTTGCATCCACCAATTTACCATTTTCATCCGAATCCAGTGAAGTTGAGGTGCTCATCGGAGTTGCAATGATTTTGCTGTTTGCCATGTCAAATCTTTTTAGAAGCTCCTTGATGTATTTGGCTTGGCTTATGAAGCAACCATCTTCTTCTTGGTTGACCTGCAAACCGAGAAAGAATTGAAGTTCTCCCAGTAGGCTCATCTCAAATTCGCTAGTCATGAGGTTAGCAAATTCCTCACACATTTCAGATTTTGTAGAACCAAACACAATGTCATCAACATAAATTTGAATAATTAAGATGTTCTTACCTTGCTTCTTGGTGAAAAGTGTTTGATCTACCTTACCTCGTGTGTACCCTTTTTCAATGAGGAACGAGCTTAGTCTCTCATACCAAGCTCTTGATGCTTGCTTAAGTCCAGAAAGCACCATGTCTAGCTTGTATACAAAATCTGCATTGTTAAAATTCTCAAAGCTGGGGGGCTGCTCAACATAGACTTCTTCTTTGATCAAGCCATTCAAGAAAGCACATTTGACATCCATTTGATACAGCTTTATTCTAAGGGAGCATGCAAAGGCAAGTAAAATTCTGATGGCTTCGAGTCTAACAACTGGGGCATAAGACTCATCAAAATCTACCCCAAACTCTTGATTATACCCTTGAGCCACCAATCTAGCTTTGTTTCTTATTATCTTGCCATCCTCACTTAGTTTGTTCCTAAAGACCCATTTAGTGCCTATGACAGATTGTGATGAAGGTCTAGGAACAAGATGCTAGACTTTATTCCTTTCAAACTGGTTTAACTCGTCTTGCATTGAATTTATTCAGTTTTCATCTTTTAATGCTTCATCAATATTTTTGGGTTCAAGCTGAGAGACAAGAGCAAGTTGATCTAGTTCTTCCACAATTCTAAAATGTGACCTTGTTCTAGGTGGGTCTTTCAAGCTGCTAATGACATTTTCCAAGGGATGATCCTTATAAATTCTAATGTTTATAGAGTTGTTACCTTCCCCTGGAGTTTGATCCCTTGCATTGCTTGATTCAGCTAGGTCACCATCTTATTTTATTTCTTCTTGTGGAGGATCACTCTTGTCCTTCATGTTTAGGAATTTCCCATCTTCATCATTTTTCCTGCAATAGTTATCATTGTTAGAATCATGATATTCATCAAAGGAAACATGGGGTGATTCTTCCATAGTTTGACTTTTGATATTATAAATTCTATAAGCCCTAGATCTATCAGAATATCCAAGGAATATACCTTCATCGCTCTTGGGCTCGAATTTATCTAAGTCTCTTTTGTCATTGTTGTGGATGAAGCATTTTGACCCAAACACTTTCATATGTGAGAGAGAGGGTTTTTTACCTTTCAGCAACTCATAAGGAGTCTTTTTGGTGTGTGGCCTTACCATAGAGCGGTTGATAATGTAACATGCCGAGTTTACCGCTTCGGCCCAAAACCTCCTTGGAAGTTACCGTTCAGCAAGCATGGTTCTTGCCATCTCTACAAGTGTTCAGTTTCTCCTTTCAACTACACCATTTTGCTCCGGCGTTCTTGGTGAAAAGAATCGGTGTGAAATGCCTTCAGCCCAGCAAAGATTATAGAAGTCAGTGTTTTCAAATTCACCACCGTGATCAGATTGAATCTTGGAGATCTTGAACACACTGTCCTACTTTATCTTCATGTAGAGCGCCTGAAACTCATCAAAAGCATCATTTTTATGTGTGAGAAAGAAAACCCATGTGAACCTAGAGAAGTCATCCACCAAGACATATCCATATTTTCTACCACTTAAACTAGCAGTTGTGGTTGGACCAAACAAGTCCATATGAATTAGCTCGAGTGGTTTGGATGATGTATTTTCATATCTTCCCTTGAAAGATTTTCTTATTTGTTTACCTAGGGCACATGCATCACACAACTTGTTTTCTTGTTTAAATGATAATTCAAGTAACCCTTTCACCATTGAATGCTTTAACAATTTATGTAAGACATTATAGCTAGCATGTCCTAGTCTACGATGCCATAATCAAGCAATTTCAGATTTTGGTGCAGCAAGATAAAGATTTAAATGAGCAGGATCATCTAAGTCAATCATGTAAACATTGTTGACTCTCTTATCAGAAAATTTTACCTTGTCAGATTTTGGTTCAAGAATTCTGCATTCATGAGAGTCAAACAACACTTTATGATCTTTATCACACAATTGACTTATGCTAAGTAGGTTATATTTCAAACCTTCAACTAGCAACACATTTCTAATGGAGTTGGAGAGGTTCTTACCTACATTACATGTTCCAATGATTTTTCCTTTGTTATTCCCTCCAAACGTAATGTATCCTCCTTCCTTTTCCTCCAAGAGACAAAATTTTATTTTATCTCCAGTCATGTGTCTTGAACAGGCGCTATCAAGATACCATCTGTTATGGATGGCTGCAAGACATTCCTGCACAAACAATTAAGCAATTGTATTTGGATCCCAACCAATTTTGTGTCCCATCAAACTCTTAAGATTTTCAAAACATGAAACCATTTCTTTTGGAATCCAAACCTTTCTAACATTCATGTTTTGTTTGCTTAAAGCAGGGATTTTGTTTTTCTTTTCAGCCTTGATATTTCCTTTTTGTTTAGAGGCTCTTTGTTGGATTTTATGAAAGTTTGATGAAGTTGGCTTCTTAACCCATTGTGGCCATTGGTTGTTTTTGGGTTGAAAGTGATTGTTCTGCCACCTAGGAGATTGAAAGTTATAGGATTGATGAACACATGAATCACAATTTCTCCGAAAGTATGGTGGTGTTGGCCTATATGAATGAGCAATCCAGTTTTGGTGATATCTGGAAGATTGAGCATGCAATGGCCAAGGAAGTGTTGACCTATGCTGCGGGGAAGGTCGACCTTTCTTAGGTTTTTGGACAGGCTTTTTGGGAATGTTCGTGACTGCCTCTTCAATCTTTTCTTTCCCTTTCTCCTTTTGTTTTTGCTGGTTTTGTGTGGGAGTTGTGTTTGAGGTGGAAGCTTCGGAAGATGAAACAAATGTGACAGCTTTGAGCCCAATTGGCCTTTTGTTTGTTGGTTCAAAACCCAACCCTTCATTGTTGAAGTTCATTCTGGTACCTAGCAAAGTATCTTGGTTTTCTCTTCCATCCACAAACTTTTCTAAAGATTGTTGTTTATCCTTCAACTCTTTTTGTAGGTTTTCAGTATTTTGAAGAAGTTGAATGTTGACTTGTTTGACAGCTTCATACTTTTTATTACTCAATTTACTATCTTTTTCATAGCTTTACATTTTGAGCTTCATGCTATCAATCTCATTTCTCAAATCCTCATTTTCAGTTTCCAAGTCAGCCATTTCTTTTCTTCATTCCTCCAAATCCTCAATCATTTTCTTAAGATCTTCAATTTCAGTCTCAAGTAGAGCATTCTTATCATTCATATTATGATCATGCACAAATGAGTTAATTTTCTTTTTTAATGATTTATTCTCATTTTTTTACATTTCATATTTTTCCATGAGTTGTATATATGCATCCTCCCAATCATCAATTGTATAATCTTCAAATGGAGAATTTACGTCAGTTTCTTCATCACCTTTGGCCATAAGGCAGAAATCTTCTTTTTCTTTGTCCGAGGAGCTAGTTCCGTCATCACTTTCCTCTTCATCGCTCCATGTGGACACCATGGCCTTATTCTTCTTCTTACCCTTCCATTTGTCGGCTTTTCTGAAACTGTCGGGACAATCATTCTTGAAATGTCCTGGTTTATTGCAAGAATAGCAAATGATTTTATCAAATTTGTTAGAGTTTTCAGAATTAGATTTGAAACCATTTCTTACCTTTGACCTTCCTCTCATGAAGCTCTTACCTTCCTTTCTCAGGAATTTTTTGAACTTACGTGTGACATGGCTACGTCATCATCTTCTCGCTCACTTGCCGAATCCTCACCTTCATCAGAAGTGCCATGACCGCTGGGTCCTGCTTTAAGAGCTAGGGACTTATTCTTAGGTGCCTCAGCCTCTTTGTTCTGGAGGTTGATCTCATAGGTCATCAATGACCCAATGAGTTCATCTACCTTGGTAGTTGCGAGATCTCTCGATTCTTCAACCACGGTAGCCTTTGTGTGCCATGCTGGAGTTAACGATCTGAGAATTTTCCTTACAATTTCTTACTCTTAATATTTCTTTCCCAAATAAGTTAAACTATTAGTAAGCACAGTCAATCGAGCATACATATCTTGAATTGATTCATCAGGCTTCATGCGGAACATTTCATATTCAGAAACAAAAATGTTGGATTTTGTTTCTCGTACTTGAGAGGTTCCTTCGTAGATTACCTCTAGCTTATCCCACATTAGTTTTATAGATGCGCAGGTAGCACCTCCTGAGAATTCAACTGGATGGAGTGAGCATTGCATGATGTGTTTGGCACTCCAGTTGACAGTGGATTGCCTTATCTGTTCTTTGGTCCACAAGTCCTCATTATCCGTAAGCTCATACGGACCTTTGCTGATCACTCGCCAAAGTTCGTAGTCTTGGGCGCGAATGAACACCTGCATACGATGTTTCCAATAGGGATAATTAGATCCAGTGAAATAAGGAGGTCTATTCACAGAATGTCCTTCAGATAATGAACCCTTAGACGCTGATCCACCATTTCCCTCAAGGTCGTTGGACCCCATAATGAGAGATTAGGCTCTGATACCACTTGTTGTGTAGTGGACAACGGATCTAGAGGGGAGGGGTGAATAGATCTGCCCCTCTTTTCGCAATGCAACCCTCTTTAAAGCTAGATGATGAAATAAGCAGCGGAATATAACTAGCTTGACGAAGAACATAAATGATTTGCTTGGCAAGATGATTACACAATATAGATATTGAACCTAAGCATGCATCTAACACATATCAATCGCACAATCAAACCACAACACAAAGGATTTTAAGGTGGTTCGGACTGAATCCCCAGTCCTACGTCCACCCCTCACCGAATCCGGTGAGGCTTCACTAGTGCAGCACACCAAACCGTAAATCAGAGAACCACCGATTGCCTTCCTACTAACCACCGGTAGGGACGTCAACACCGCAGATCGGACAACCTCCGATTGTCTTCCTACTAACCACGGGTAGGGACGATTCTCAACTTCTAAGTGTTTGAGTGAAATAGAAAGAGAACAACTTATAAAAAATACTCAAACAAGATATAGAATATGCTTAAGAGAAAAGATCTTGTGTGAGATTTGCTGGAGCTTGAATCTCTTGAGGATTCAATGAAGAGCTTCTTCCCGGAGTAGCTTGATTTCCTTCTTGGAATACGCTCCTTCTAGCTTCCTTTGATCACCCTTCTTACCCTTGAGTGCTTCTAGCTTTGTTGGAGATTGCTTGGCTTCAGATCTGAGCTTGAATAACCTTGGATGGATGAAGAACTTCTCCCGAAACATTATTCACGGAGGTGCTACAGTACCTCGAAAATGGCCTCCCTTGATCTCCCTTGAAACCTTGAAGTGATAGGGTTTCCAACCCCTCATGTGTTGGCTTTATAGACCTTGAATGGTCCTTGGACACCCCCCAGAATAGATCCACAAATCATGGGAGATTAGGTGAGTTTTGATTAAACAAATCCATGGAAAGGGGCTGGCCACGAGGTAGATTTTGAAGTCAAACATGGCTGCATCGGGGCTGGCGGTCGACCTGTAGCTTCTGGCGGTCGACTGCTACTGAGAAACACTATAGACGGATGGTCACTGGGAATTCCGGTCGACCGCTACGGGCTGGCGGTCGACCGCCAGCTGAAAGACATGCAGACTAGCGGATTTTAGCTGGGGCAGTCGACCGCCCCTGTGCTGGCGGTCGACCGCCAGCTGGGCTGATTCCGGACTTGCCTGGGTCGGTCCATTATCCGCTTCAGCTCCGTCGTTCAACTCCATTAGCAGCCCGTTCATGTCTGTAACTTCATCCTTGTTGGTCTAGAAAGTACCAACTGAATCTTTATCTTTTGACTCTCATCTTGTGCAGTGGCCATGGCTATTTGAATGAAGCTTGTAGTTGTTGTATAGACTTTGCATCAAGGCTTGGACGTGTAGACTTTGTGTGCATGTATGAACTCTGTACAGAGTTTGCACCTTGAGCATGCATGAGCCTGTACAGACTTGCTTCATGAATGTACAGACTTGGTAACTTGATGCACGAACACAATAGAACGCAATGTGTAGACTTTGTGTGTAAGTAGCCGGCCAATGTATAGACTTGTGTTGCAGCCATCAACCAATGTACAGACTTGGAGTTGTGCTAGCAGCCAACGTATAGACTTTGTCTTGTGCAACGTACAGACTTTGTTTTGTGCATGCAGCCAACGTATAGACTTCATCTGCAGCAACGTATAGACTTCAAGTTGTGCTAGGCAGCCAACGTACAGACTTCATGTTCAGTAACGTACAGACTTTGTCCAACGTATAGACTTCGTCCAACGTATAAACTTTGTCCAACGTATAGACTTTGTCCATCATACTGACTTGGTCCAACGTATATACTTTGTCCAACGTATAGACTTCGTCCAACGTATAGACTTCGTCCAATGTACAGACTTTGTCCAATGTATAGACTTTGAATGCAGTGCACATACCCGCAACCTGTTCGATGAAATGACAAACTGCTTAAACAGATACACAATGACATCATATGCAAACACAATGTGACTTATAGTAGTTGCTATCATCAAAACCATAATAGTAATCATGGTGCACATGTGTTCAACATCATCAACCAGACCAAGTGCACATTGGAAATTCTCAAGAGGTTTGGCATGAACAACTTGAAGCACATTACAACACCAATGGGTACCAATACCTCACTGGATGCAAATGAGATAGGTAAAGAAATCGATGCCAAGCTCTATCGAGGTATGATTGGATCTCTACTTTATTTGACAGCCTCAAGACCTGATATACAGTTCAGTGTAGGAATGTGTGCAAGGTATCAATCTAGACCCACTGAATTGCATTTAGCTGTAGTGAAAAGAATTTTCAGATATATGCTACACACACTCTTGGTTTATAGTTTCCTGCATCACACACACTTGATTTAGTTGCATACATAGATGCAGATTATGCCGGGTGTAAACTAGATAGGAAAAGCACTAGTGGTCACTGTGAATTTTAGGTGGGTGTTTAGTATCTTGAGATTCCAAGAAACAACATTCTGTGACCCTCTCTACTGCAGAGGCTGAATATGTGGCTGCAGGGAGTTGTGGTACACAAGTCATTTGGATTAAACACCAGCTTCAGGACTATCAAGTAGACCTGGGGTGCACACATATTTATTGTGATAATACCGGTGCCATCAACCTAGCCAAGAATCCTGTTTTGCATTCCCGCACCAAACACATAGAAATAAGGCATCATTTCATAAGAGATGTGGTTTCTAAGAGCAACTTTGAACTGATTCACGTAGGCACTGCTAATTAAATTGCTGATATCTTCACCAAGCCTCTAGACAATGACAAATTCACCACATTAAGGAGAGAATTAGGCTTATTCAAATTATCTTAATTGCTAATCTCCTGATATTGAATTGTTCTATCTTGGCAAGAGGCTGTGTGAGAAGTCTGTCCTTATTGTGAGAGGGAGTTCTCTGTGTCTGCTGGTTAGTTTTCTTTAGTGTTTCGTTTAAGGGGGAGCTGGATAGGTAGTGATTTTGACTGATTCAAAAGACTGACCAGATGTGTGTCATTGCTGGTTCTCATGACTGAATGAGTGCGGTTCTCTCTCAGATAGTAGAATCTCACTCATCTCTTAAGTCTATAAGTCTATGTTACTAAAGTCCAGCTAGAATCTTCCCTCCGGTAGTCCATCAGAGATTTGGATTAAGTGTTCAAAGTATATCTTCCTACATTGTCAATGATTCCGGTTCAGGCTAAAACCTATATGTCTTGATATCTGTCCAGAACAACTTGAAATCTAGACTTCAAGATTCACTTCAAAGAAACAGTCCTTCTGGTATTATCTTCAATCATTCCATCTCTACAACATAAGGGATCACCTAAATGGACAAAGGTCTATGGTTTGATCATTGAGAAACTGGGAGCTTCATCAATGAAGTGAAGTTATTCCTATGTCATGAGGTGTCAAATGTTTAAAAATTATTTTTTTTTGCAAAATGACCTTAATATTTCGGATCATCACAGAGCAATGGTGACAAGGTGGTGAGTAACTGGGGACTCTAGCATCTGATCAAGGTGTTTCCTCATGTCAAAAGCCACAGTTACTAACTATGTTCTTCAAAAAGGAGAGGTAATGAGGTACTCACATTGAGTAACTAGGGATTCAGGCCTCTGATCAAGGTGTCTCCCTAATGTCAAAAGTGTGATTTACCAACTTACTCATTGGTCTTCTTGAAAATCATCATAAAATCCCTTGTCTTTATGCAATTTACTGGATTGCTTGTCCTCAATACCATGAGAACACCTTCTCTGATTTTGTCTCTTGTCGTCTACTGAGGATTGTTGTTTGTTCAGCAATGTCTTGCCATACTTGCTCATCCCTGCTCTACATCATATACCATGTATGTGGATAAACATTCCTCTCATTCTAATTCTCTATTGTTTACCGGAGTTTAAGAATCTTCACATGAGTTTAGCACCTCACTTATTCTCTTAAGATATGCTCTTGAGTCTTTCTACACTAAGAAGTCACTGTACTTCTTCCTCATGTCTCTAGCAATTTCATATATCTTTCATTTCCTTTTGATGATGTCAAAGGGGGAGAGAGGTCATGCAATATCTGAGAGAAGTCATTAGAGATCATGCAATTTCTGAGAGAGGTCTTGCTACTGTGAACAGGTCTTCTGAGAGTGAGTTGTGGGGGAGTGGTTTTGGAGAGAGAAGAGTCTCAGAAGTTGTGTTTGGCTTGTCTGCATGATTCGCTTGCTCTTGACTATTTTTAATGCCTCAATATTGCTTGATTCATAGTGTTGCCATCATCAAAAAGGGGGAGATTATTGCATCCCTACGGTTTTGATGATGTCTCATACTATAAATCAAGTTGTTTTTAACTCTAGATCAATTTGTTCTTTTACGGCGCATTTATTTGTTTCTAAGCATGGAGGGGGTATATGCTAATAGCATCATTAGGTCCGTGCATTACATATTATTCGCTCTTTTGCTTAATGCATATTGAGTCAGTGCTAGTTCTGCATCTTTTACATAAAGTACTTGCCTCGATGCAAGTCCTTGGTCATGCTCATGTTTTGCTATTCATATGTTGTCTTTATGCATTTCTCTAGGTCGTGAGCATTAAGGTCCGTGCATATTCTGTCTCTGCATCTCACCTCTTGAGGTCGCTGAATTTTTTTGAATCGGTGCAATTCTTGACTAGAATGCATTGGTCAGGCTGGTCGTTCCTTCATCTCAGTGCAAATACATCTCGGTGCAAGCCTTGTCTTGTACTTCCTCTTGCCATCTTGGTGCAGCTCCTGCCTGGACTGCATATCCCATCTCGGTGCATGCCTTGCTTAAAAGAAATTCATTTTCAGTGCATAGTCAGGCCTATACACCTCTATGTAGCAACGAAGTCAGTGCAGTTCCTATTTCATATCTTATTAGACTCGGTGCAAGTCATGTAGATAGCTAACGTAGATTTATGCATCTTATGATTCATTCCAGGTCGGTGCTTGTCATGCCCGTCGTAGCCGATGCTTACTCTTTTGATTTAGTGCAGTTTCTGGCTCTTTACTCTATACACCAATACAAATTGTGCTAAATGTATGACAAATATTTACTTCTTCCTGGATAATTTGTCTGTGCATTCACCAGAAATATGGCACGTGATCCGAGGTAGATAGACGCCCAGAACATTCTCACACGTACCCCAACATCTTTAGGCAGGAAACGTGGTATCCACACGCCTAAGGTTCTGGATTAGATATGTATATATGCTATGAAAAGGGGTTCTAGAGAGCATGGCACAGTGAAAAAGAAGAGCATAGTGAGAGCAGAGAAAACCAGAGAAAGCCCACTCCATCCAGAGCTGAGAGAAAAAATTTCTGAGAGAGAGAAGTGTTTGTGATCGTGAAGATTTGCTTCTACGGAAGCTATATTGCTTTTGGTTTCTAGAGAAGATTATCGTTCATCGATTGTTTTGTTTTCAAGTTTTTCTTTATCTTCATTCTATATTGTTACCCTCCACTGCTCGGAGGAAGGGAGAGGTTCTCCAGTTCCCTCCATTGTCTTGGAGGAAGAGAGGTTCGATCCTCTAGTTGTGTGAGTTGCTTGGGAGTAATTGCACAGGGTCCCCTTTGCTACGTGCAAAGGAAGGGAGATTGGTTCTCCAGTGTTTTCTTCCGGTTGATCAGAAGACTGAGGAGGCTGTTCCTCAGGGCAAGCTATTTGGCAGCAGTTGTTGCAGACTAAGTCTGCTGTGTGCGACTCTATATTGCAAGGAAACCTTACTCTTGAGTAAGGGGTGGACGTAGATTGCGGACAGCAATCGAACCACCTAAAAATTTCCCAATCTCTTCTGTGGTTTGCCTGTTTACGTTGTGTTGCTCTCGATCTACTTGTCACATTGCTTCATTGTGGGCGGCTTTCTTGATCTCAATTCTTACTCGTGTCATCTTTGTTGCATGTCTCCGAAATCCTTTTTACTGCATTTGGAGGGGATGAAAATCATGTCTGTGTTGTATTGATTTTGGGAGTGATCTATTCATCCCCCCCTTCTATCTCACTTTCCGCTACACTATCAAGGGGGACTTTGCATTCGTTGCATATCTTGTTCACAGCATATCCTGCTGCATAATTTTTGCTTTGCTCTTTAAAATTACTTTACTAATCAGTAAGCACATGACTCATTGTTGCCAACATCAAAAAGGGGGAGAATGTTAAGTATATGATCTTTTGATGATGTCATACCATGAGTCATTATCCAATTGGCTTAGAAATTCATGCCATCTTTTGATGTGTCTAGGTGTGAAGATATCCTGCCAAGCGGTTCATGTGCACCGACCTTGAATGTTAAAAGTATGGAATGTGCACCGACCTTAGTTTTCATGTGCACAGACCTCAACTGAAGAAAGGTCACATGTGCACCGACCGTAGTCTTCATGTGCATAGACCTCAACTGAAGAATGGTTACATGTGGACCGACCTTAGTCTTGATGTGCACCGACCTTACTGAAGGAAGCTCTTCATGTGCACCGACCTTGTTCTTCATGTGCACCGACCTTACTGAAGGAAGCTCTTTATGTGCACCGACCTTGTTCTTCATGTGCACCGACCTTATAGAAGGAAGCTCTTCATGTGCACCGACCTTACTGAAGAAAGATCTTCATGTGCACTAACCTTACTGAGGAAAGCGTCTCATGTGCACCGACCTTTTTCTTTCATATGCACTGACCTTACTGAAGAAAGATCTTCATGTGCACCGACCTTACTGAAGAAAGTCTTCATGTGCACCAACGTTGCCAAAGTCCAAGCACCTCATGTGCACCGACCTCACTGAAGAAGTCCTTCATGTGCACCGACCATGTTCTTCATGCCAAGCAAACTGCACCGACCTTACAAGTCATGCCAAGCAAGCTGCACCGACCTTATCAAGAAACTCTTCATATGTGCATAGATGCATCTGGGCTCCCTGGGGCTCTTTTTTAGCAAACCTGTAGTCTTTTCAGAAAAGAATCTAGAGACCAAAAATAGGAACCGTAAAAGCCAAAAAACACATCTTTTGATGTCTTGAAAGGTCTCCTTCCTCAGTCAACCATCCTTGTCATCATTGGCTTGCTATATCAGTCCTTTTGGTCAATGAAAAAGCAAGTTACCATATCTGGGAAAAGTCACCTTTCCTGGTACCCACCTTTTCGCCTCTACCCAATAAGATGCTCTTGTTGAGTCTCTCCAAGTGATTTTGATGATAACAAAACCCCAAACTTGGTTTCCACCTTGTGCCTTGCCTAAGCACTCTAAAGCTAGCATTGTATGTGATTAAGGCAATTGTGCATAATGACAAAGCTCATCTGTTAAAAGCATTCCAAATGCATAAACTGAGTTAATTGAATTCCAAAATGAATGGTTACGTTGTTAGAACTCATGAATATAAGTGAAGTAAACATTTGGTCAATTCTGTGAGTATATCAAACCTCGTATGTGCAATGGTTTAGTACCTTCATAATTGCAAGTGCATGTGTAAGTCAATTCCAACTCAAGCCCAAGCACAATTTTTTATGGTTCAAATATCCCAAGAATAACTCAAACAACCTCAATTTGTTTGGTACATAATGTGGACTCTAAAGTTCTTGCTCATGGATTATGATTCATTGGCTAACTCCATTGAAAATGGAGGATCTCCAGGTGGCGGTCGACCTCCAGTCTTGGGCCGGTCGACCGGTTTTCCCAGCATTGAAAAGATTCATTCCTATAAAATTCCGGTCGACCGCCCCTCTATTCCCAGTCGACCACCAGCTTCGCAGCCCCTATGTTTGACTTTGTTTTCACCAACGTGTTCAAGCCTCTCTTGTGGACTTTTCAATCCTCTAAATTCGCCAAGAAATGTGGATCTATGTCTAGGGATATTCCTTGACCAACCCAAGAAATATAAAAACACCTCTTGGGGCAAAGAAAACACGTAATGAAAGGAGATTGAAGGGGAGGCTGCCAAAGGGAGAAAGAAGGCTACTGTAGCTCCGTGAACAGTAACTCGTGCAATATTTCTTTATCCATCTCCAAGCTCCTCAAGCTCTATCTGAAGCCATTTAATCTCCATTCAAGTGAAGAAGGAAGCCTTGTTCAAGATCTGCATCATACACTCAAGGGGAACCTAAATCAAGAGTTTTCTTAACTGTGTTTCATTCGTCTTTGTGTTTTGAGCTTCAAGTCTTGTTCTTTGTAATCTGTAAACATCAGTGTGTATGTGGATCGATTCAGATCCATGGTCATGTGGATTGTCTTGTTCAGATCCATGTGTGTGCGTGGATCTTCTCAGATCTGTGTGTGTGTGTGGATCTATACAGATCCGGTTGTACAAGTGTGAAGAGTGTTGCATCTGTTGCAGCGTGTGTGTGTGTTGTTGATTCGGTCATCGGATCATGTTGGAGCTTGTCTCCGTGTGTGTGTGTTGGAGCTCGTCTCAGTGTGTGTATTGGAGCTCATCTCCATGTGTGTATTGGAGCTCGTCTCCGTGTGTGTGCTGGAGCTTGTATCCGTGTTCGGGATTTATCCCTGTGCTGGTTTTCCAACAGTGAAGCCGCACCGGGTTTTGGTGAGGGGTGGACGTAGGTTGCCGTCGTTGCATCCGAACTACCTTAAAAATCATTGTGCATTATGATTTAAATTGTGTGGTTTGGCTCATTTCTTCTACCCCCCATTCCATGTGATTGTTAGTGCATACTGTTGTTTTGGGTTGATCTTTCAGATTTAGCACATTCAGTCTTTTATCTAAATAGATCTTTGGTATATCAAAAGGTGTTTTTGAATCGATAAGATCATTCTTGTCAGGACAATAGCATCTTGCGTGAGTAAAATCCCTGGATTCACACCTCCGCCTTGTACCAAGGAACTATCATGGAGATAGATTTTGATAAATCTAGCTTGTGGCTAAATAGTTTTGAATTCCTAGTTGATGCTGCATCATATCCTTTTAAATTGGGTAAAAATTTGCTAATAGTTATAATCACCCAATTCAGCCCCCCTCTTAGGTGTCATTGATTGCGGGACTTCAATTGGTATCAGAGCTAAGGCTCGATTTTTCTTAGATTTAACAATCTAGAGAGATCCAGATCAATGACTACCAAAATGTACACCTTGAATTCTCCACCGGTGTTTGATGGTTCTAACTTTAATTTGTGGTTAGAAAGAATGTGCAGTCTAGTCAACTCATACGATCCTAAGCTATGGAAAGTTATTTCACATGGTCCTTATGAGTTGCCTAAAGATAAATCTGTCTGGACTGCAGATTATCAGTTCAAACATGATCAAAATTGCTTGGTTCTAAGTTTATTCACTGCCGTGGTTAATGCTAATAGTTTTCCCTTTGTCTCCCGCTACAGCTCCGCAAAGAACATACTGGATGGCTTAGTCGGCTTCCAGGAAGAGCATGAAGACAAATGTTTTATGGCAGGCACGAGTGATCACGGCAGTGATCAGCAGAATGGATCACCCTTGGAGGTAAACTCAGATTCTGAAAATATATCTCTTGATGATCTATTGGTTGCATACGATGAGCTTGCAAATAAATATAAGAGGCTAAAATCTGAAAATAAAAAATTAAAAAAGAATGTTGAACAAAATAACAGTGATTCCTCCTGTAAAAATGCTCACAATTAGAGGAATTGATTGAGGCTCATGTCTTCGACATTGAATTTCACAAAGATCAAATTTCCTCCTTGAGAAATGAAAATAAAGAGCTGAGAGAGAAAATAAGTTCAATGGATAATGGTCAAAATGAACTTGTTCATGATAAAAAATTTGCAAGAGAAAATGAGAAATTGAAGGAATTGAACACGGCCATTTCTGAAAGATTGTTGGTTCTAGAAAAAGGAAAGTTTGTGGTTTTGGATGAGCGTGAAGATGTGGATGAAATAAAACAAGAAGTTGAATGTCTTAGGAAAACCAATGATGTGTTGAATGTCAATCTTGCTACTTGTGAAGAAGAACTCGCCAACACTCAGCTGCACATCACATCTCTAGAAAGTGAAATCCATGACTTACAAAATTCACTGTCTAGATTCGTGGATGGTCAAGAAAACCAGGATAAATTGTAGGGGATGAAAGTGAGCTTTCAAAGAGAAGGGATGGGATTTAATCTTGTGAATAAAAAAATATTTGAAAACAAGTGATACACTTAATTTGTTCATAGCACATCTATACCTAGCACCTCCAAATCAAACTCCCAGCAATACACTATGCCAAGAACTCAAAAAAATTCAAAAAATAGTGTGAATGTCCCAACTATACATGCTATAAACATTCATGTAAAACTCCATGCATCTAAGAAAAGAAATCTTTCTTGTCTCTACTGTGGAAAACTTGGACACATGATGCATGATTGTTTCATTATGAAAAATGATGATTTGAAAGCTTGCAGAAACAGAACTGGCTTCAAAAATTCAAAGCAATCGTTTACCACAAAACCTTTCATGCATTACAATCACTATGGTAAAAGAGGTCATGCAACTTCACACTGCTGGCTACTGATGAAGAAAATGAATTTTTACGATGGCCAAAATAAAGGTTCTTCATCCACATGGAAGCATGCTACTAATTTGAATAAAAACTCTCTCATGTCATATGTCAATTGTGACTACTGTGGTAAAGTAGGCCACAAGTTGAATGATTGCTTCATAATAAAGTATGATGACAAATTTGCCTTCAATAAACCTGTTAATCCATCAATAATCAAGAAAATAAGTTTTCATTCAACATATCATGCCAACACACACAAAATGGTCGACCCAATGAGAATAAGAAATGTGATGTCACATGCTTCAAATGATCTTCATATTTTTAAGCTTTCAAAGTCATGTTGTCATTACTGTGGCAAATCAGGGAATAACATGCATGATTGTTTTTTGAAGAAAAATGATGAATTGAATGTTGTCAAGAAGTGGAAGCCACGTGCCAAGAGTGATGCTAACCCACAAGGACCCAAGATGGATTAGGTATCTAAGAATGTAAAATGAGAAATCTTTTTTATAGGTGTGCCTTGGGAATATGAAGGTTGAAATATATTTTCAGTCAAGAAGGTAAGGCACACGGGCCAAGCAGCATAAGTCAAATTAAAAGAAAAATCAAAAACTAAAATCTGAACGCTCAGGTGATATCTCTCTCACTTCTCAAGGAAAAGGCTACCCCTTGATTTGTTTTGTACTGAATAATTATGACACAATGCAAATGTTTGTAAATGCATTCCATCCATAGTGGTTTGCATATCACTTGGCAAATATCATCATGTTGAAAGGGAACTTGAAGATATTCAAATCAAAATTTGACTGCATACATTGAGTCTCCATATATCTTTCACATTCTATTATGCAAATTGATTGTTGTGATTTCATGTCATAGTGCATTGCAACCCTCCTACCTTCATCATTTCTATGACTACATAGTATATCAAATGGTGACATATGGAAGAGAAAGTTAAGCCTGTCTGAAAACTATCACTACGCGTGAGGTGATCTTCGGATCTAAGTTCTCCGCCCGGTACTATGGGTCAATTAGTTATAAGCTGCATATGGCATTAATACTTCACCGAACATATCAGATTCTTGCACGCATTAAGGGGGAGTTCCCAGAATAGACATGTGAACTTAGTGCCCAGGCTCACTCCTTAGTTATGCATTTAAGTCTAGAAGCTTTTAGAATGTTCAAGAAGGGGATTTCATTGCTAAAGGAAGTCTTCATGTTACTGTTGATAAATCTGAATCGAGATCGATAAATAAAATCATCTCAACTTTGGATGCAGATCACACTCCCAAAATCCAAGTGATGTTGGGCTAGCCATGGCCAAGCTTGAATCAATTGAAGAAATATCTTACGGCGATAAAGATGATAAGAACTCTCTCAATTGCTACCAGGAGATGGGTGTACAAGCTACAAAAAGACTTGTACGGACTGAAGCAAGCACCAAGGGCATGGTATGAGACGCTCAACTCACTCTTACCTAAAAATTTACTCTCAAGAGGTAAGGTTGATCAGACCCTATTCACAAGAAATCCAGGTAAAAGACATGTTAGTGGTTCAAGTTCATGTATACGATATCATTTTTATAATCACTAACAATGCTTTATGTGTTGGATGTGCAGAAATCACGCAGGGTGAACTTGAAATGAGCATAATCCGTGAATTGACATTCCCTCTTGGCTTCCAGGTTAACTTCCAAAGGAATCGTCATAAACCAAGCCAAATACACTATGGAGCTCTTGATGAAATACGGGATGGCAGAAGCAAAGCCATTGTCAACTCCGATGGCCACAACCATGAAGTTAGACAAAGATGAAAATGGTAAAACAGTAGATCCTACACTACTTCGAGGTATGATCACATCACTACTGTATCTCATAGCATGCCGCCCTGACATTCAATTCAGTATATGTCTATGTGCTCATTTTCAGTCATGTCCTAAAGAGTCTCTTTTAATAGCTGTTCAACGCATTTTTTGAGATTTAATTGGCACCATGGACTTTGGCTTTTGGTTTCCCATCGGTAGTTCATTTGATTTGATTGCATACACCGATGCAGATTGTGTCGGATGCATTGTAGATCGCAAAAGTACTAGTAGGTACTGTCAGTTTCTTGGTGGGTGTCTAGTCTCATGGGCCTCCAAGAAACAACATTCAATAGCTCTCTTAACGGCCGAGGCTGAATACGTAGCCGCCGGAAGTTGCAGAGCCCAAGTACTTTGGATCAAAAATCTATTGCTTGATTTGGATATTGAAATGAAATGCGTGCCAACCTTGTGTGATAACACCAGTGCAATCAGCTTGTCAAAAAATCTTATTCAACATTCTAGGACAAAACACATTGACATTCGACGTCATTTTCTGAGAGATCATGTAGGAAAAGGGGTCTTTGAATTGAATTTCATTGACACACACAATCAACTAGCTGATATTTTCACAAAACCCCTAAACCATGATCAATTTAGCAAGATAAGAAGAGAATTTGGGATGTGCAAGGGTGAGAGCATACATACATAGGTCTGCACTTAGGATAAAAATTACACTTGTAGAAACTCATATGCATCAAGGGTAGATTAACATGCATATTGTATGTATTTAATACCCTGTGTGTGTTCATATATACTCCTGCATGCCTGAATGTATTTATACATATAGACCTCCTTGAAAAATATTTCTAAGGCCAGATATTCCTTGGTTAAATAAAAGTGGACCCAATGATGCTGGACCTAAGGCAACTCTTGAGGGGGAGTTAGAGAACTTTCCTCAAATCTCCATCTCTTCTCTTTCTCTCCACTTCATGATGTTGGCTCCAATCAGAAGGTCGGATGATGTTCCCCATATTATAAAAAAAAGAAAGGAAAAAATTATACAAAAATGGGGATTTTTGAGCTAGCAGTCGACCGCCGCTCCCGCACCAGTCGATCGATGGCGGCAAATCGGCCCGACTGGACCACATCCGAACCCTTCTTTAAGGAGTCCTAAAACCCTTTTTCTCTCATTCTAACACTTCCATTCACTCTCCAACTCTTTCCCCCAACCCTAGAACACCCAAACTCCACCTCCCAAGCCCCTTAACCTCATCATTCCTCCACCTGCACAAGATCCAATGTGTTCGTCACGGTTTCGGGACGAACTCCATTCGGCCGTTCGTGCATTCATGGAGCTACTTCCTAGGTTCCAGGTTGTGGAGAAGGCTATTGAAAGCCCTTGAAGTGTCTTTTCATCTATCTTCATCCCCCAAAACGAGAGTCATCCTTTCAAGGGTTTCCACCGGGTTTTCTAGTTCGGGATGCCGCCTAGATGGAGCTCTCGACGTTCTGCCCAAGGGGACGCTATTGGTCAGAGGTGAGAGGTCACGGCTCCTCCACCTCAGCGAGCTCATGCACCACCTCAAGCACCTCGCTTGCCTCCACGGCCTATTATCGACCCCCGACTGGTCGACTTTAATGAGGTGAATGAGCTTCTGCCTGATTTATGTGCTCTTTTTGAGATTCAAGACTGTTGAACAGATTTTTTCACTAGGTATACCAGATACTATCCTAATCTAGTGCAACAATTTTATGGAAATCTGGTTGAGAGAAATGAAGAGCTATATACAGTTGTTCAAGGGATTGAGTTACATATTACACCCGATCTTTTTCGACGAGCCTTAGGAGTCTCGGCCTGGGGTGCTGACCGGACCTTTGGTCATGGTGAAGTTGAGGCTACTTTCCTTGCCATGACAAACTGTGATTATGTGCGTGGTGTGAGTGATTTAATCACATTGAATGCAAATTATTTTCCACCACTGCAAAGGATTTTGCACCATATGTTCACTTCACTCATCTATCCCAAGGTTGGCAGTTGAAATGAAGTCACAGAGATTCAGAGGTTTCTGTTTTACAATGTCATGAATGGGATTACAATCAACATGGGTCGGCTCATGATAGAATTGATTGGGACTTGCCGTACCTATCTCTGGCGATCCTTGCCACATGCTTCACAGTTGACAGGTGTCTTCATATATGCTTGGATAAATTTGGCAAATGAGCAGTTCATTTATCTTCGACAAGATGATATATATAACAAGCATAAGATCTTTACAGATTTTGGGTATTACTATGGTCCTGATGGGGAGCTATGTCGTGATATACCAGTTTATGGGGAAGAAGTTGATAGTGAGGAAGAGAAGGAACAAGAGCAGCAGTAGGATCAAGGGGATGTTCCCCCTCCAGTTCAGGCTGAGGAGCAGCCTCCTCCACCTTCACCTCACCATATGGATCCCGAGGTGCCTCCTCCACCACAGTTCTATCATGGAGAGTCTTCTACTCAGGGGGCCGCACAACACTCTTGGTTAGATTATGAGACTTTTGACAGGTGGTTTACTGGACTGGAAACTCGAGTGGATACTTTTGGGGAGCGACTTTCTACCTTTGGGGATTGGGTCGACACTATGGGTAATGTGATTGACACTATATCAAGTCGCATAGATTCCTTCTCCACTGTTCTGGATACTATCTCCACTCAGATGGCCACACTCTCCACACATATGACTAGCCTCACCGACAGCGTTGCTGATTCCAGCCAGGCCTTCCACTTCATAAACCTGACACTTCTTGGCAAGCAGCGCCGTGATGCGGCCCGTGACGTCTCCATTGGCTATATTCGGGAGCGTCTTCAAGTTCAAGATCATTCTCTTGAAGACATCCACCATCGCCTTGGATATCAGCCTCCTCCTCTAGAGGAACAGCCTCCTGCAGATGTCCCATGAGGATTTTTCTTTTGCTTCCTCCCTCTAGAGTGTTGTACTTTGGTCTTGTGCCTTTTGGGTCCCCTTTTTGTCTATCCTATCCCCTTTTGATGATGCCAAAGGGGGATAAGTAGTAGCAGTGCAGGTCTTATATTTATATATGTCAGTGTGTTCGTATGTTTGTACGCATGATCATTGGTGAGGATCATTGTGTCCGTTCGCATGGGTCTAGAGTCTTGCATTCTTTTTCTCAAGCATCAATATACTCTGTAATGAAATGATGAACTGAATGCAATTGGTGTTTGATCTCAAATGGTTGGCTATTACGTCTCATTTTTTATCTTTCATGGCAAAGAAAATGTTGAATGGCTTGCATATATTGAATGGTTTGCGTTGCCTTGTACAATTGCCAATCCTTGGATTGATGCACTACCCGTACGCAATGTGGTTATCAAAGCATACCATTACTCTCATATACCAATGTTTTGTGATCATCAAAAAGCGGGAGATTATTGAGTCTCTCCAAGTGATTTTGATGATAATAAAACCCTGAACTTGGTTTCTGCCTTGTGCCTTTCCTAAGCACTCTAAAGCTAGCATTGTATGTGATTAAGGCAATTCTGCATAATGACAATGCTCATCTGTTAAAAGCATTCCAAATGCATAAACTGAGTTAATTGAATTCCAAAATGAATGGTTACGTTGTTAGAACTCATGAATGTAAGTGAAGTAAACATTTGGTCAATTCTGTGAGTATATCAAACCTCGTATGTGCAATGGTTTAGTACCTTCATAATTGCAAGTGCATGTGTAAGTCAATTCCAACTCAAGCTCAAGCACACATTGTTTATGGTTCAAATATCCCCAGAATAACTCAAACAACCTCAATTTGTTTGGTACATAATGTGGACTCTAAAGTTCTTGCTCATGGATTATGATTCATTGGCTAACTCCATTGAAAATGGAGGATCTCCAGGTGGCGGTCGACCGCCAGTCTTGGGCCGGTCGACCGGTTTTCCCAGCGTTGAAAAGCTTCATTCCTGTAAAATTCCGGTCGACCGCCCCTCTATTCCCAGTCGACCGCCAGCTTCACAGCCCCTATGTTTGACTTTGTTTTCACCAACGTGTTCAAGCCTCTCTTGTGGACTTTTCAGTCCTCTAGCCTCCAAATTCGCCAGGAAATGTGGACCTATGTCTGGGGATGTTCCTTGACCAACCCAAGACATATAAAAACACCTCTTGGGGCAAAGAAAACAAGTAATGAAAGGGGATTCAAGGGGAGGCTGCCAAAGGGAGAAAGAAGGCTACTGTAGCTCCATGAACAGTAACTTGTGCAAGATTTCTTCATCCATCTCCAAGCTCTTCAAGCTCTATCTGAAGCCATTTAATCTCCATTCAAGTGAAGAAGGAAGCCTTGTTCAAGATCGGCATCATACACTCAAGGGGAGCCTAAATCAGGAGTTTTCTCAACTGTGTTTCATTTGTCTTTGTGTTTTGAGCTTCAAGTCTTGTTCTTTGTAATCTGCAAACATCAGTGTATGTGTGGATCGATTCAGATCCGTGGTCGTATGGATTGTCTTGTTCATATCTGTGTGTGTGCGTGGATCTTCTCGGATCTCGTGTGTGTGTTTGAATCTATCTAGATCCGGTTGTACTAGTGTGTAGAGTGATGCATCTGTCGCAACGTGTGTGTGTGTGTGTTGTTGATCTGGTCATCGGATCGTGTTGGAGCTCATCTCTGTGTGTGTGTTGGAGCTCGTCTCCGTGTGTGTTGGAGCTTGTCTCCGTGTTGGGGATTTATCCCTGTGCTGGTTTTCTGACAGTGAAGTCTCACCGGGTTTTGGTAAGGGCTAGACGTAGGTTGCCGTCGTTGCATCCGAACCACCTTAAAAATCGTCGTGCATTATGGTTTGAATTGTGTGGTTTGGCTCATTTCTTCTACCCCCCATTCCATGTGATTGTTAGTGCATACTGTTGTTTTGGGTTGATCTTTCAGATTTAGCATAATCGGTCTTTTATCTAACTAGATCTTTGGTATATCAAAAGGTGTTTTTGAATCGATAAGATCATTCATGTCAGAAAAATAACATCTTGCGTGAGTAGAATACCTGGATTCACACCTCCACCTTGTACCAAAGGACTATCGTGGAGATACATTTTGATAAATCTAGCTTGTGGCTAAACAGTTTTGAATTCCTAGTTGATGTTGCATCATATACTTTTAAATTGGGTAAAAATTTGCTAATAGTTATAATCACCCAATTCACCCCCCCTCTTGGGTGTCATTGATCGTGAGACTTCAGCTCTGTCTTTGAGATTGTGCAGGACAAAATGACGTCCTTCACAGTCCAGCCAGCAGAAGAAAAAGATGCTGCAGATCTTACTTGGGAAGCATCTACTCACATATTTTCTGGTCAACTAAGGTAACAAGAATGCTAGAAATTATTTTGATGCTTCTCTGGCCAATCAGAGGCTGCCATGACAAAAGCTTCTTGAAGACAAATAATTATTTATGTGGAGCCAATCACATATAGCCTGAAACCTCCTACTGGAAGGTCTGCTTGTGCCTATAAAAGGGACCCCATGCTTGAAGAAATGTGGAGATGCCGCAAGAACTGAAGCTGGGCCTTTCAGGAAGAAACAGAAGGTGAAAAAGAAAAGGGAGAAAAGAAAGAAAAGAGATGAGTGCCTATTGAGTGTCATATGAAAGAAAAGGAGGAAGAGAAGGAAGAAGGTCACCAGCCAAGACAGCCAGCCCTAGATTCTTCGCACGGTTACACATGCCCCATTACTCTCGGTGCCTTTAATCTGGAGTCGTTGCACCTGCAGCAGTCTCGTTTTTCTTTTGTTTTTCTTTTTCTGGTAAAGTTGTTCTGTGGGGCTTATCCCCGTGTGTGGTGAGGACTTCGTCCTTGTGAGGAGTTTGCTCCTCGTGTGGGGGCTTGTCCTCGTGTCTAGTTGTAGCGTCATTGTGTGAGTGTGGTTATCCTTCTTTTGGCCAAAGAGTGGATGCCTATCCTAGTTGGGAGAGGGGTGGACGTAGGTTTGTCCTGGGACAGCCGAACCACCTAAAAACCTTATGTTATGGTGTGATGCACTTTATCCATCTCTCCTACCCCCATTCACAGGCACTCCAAGCTCTTCATTCCGCTCATTCCATTGATCAACCCACTATTTTCATTTCGGATTTGTACTTTAGTTTTGGTTCATCGTTGTTAACTTTGATCATCGTTTAAAAGCGTTCATTGTGTGAACCCGGATCTATTCACCCCCCTCTAGATCCTCTCTTAACCATCCAACATTTTCATGTTAGGCCACAAAAAGGTTCTTTTGAGATCTTGATACATTTTTGTGGCACTAGGATGAATAGTGTACCTCGATCAATGTGCCTCCTCCAAGATTTTGCTCTTGATGGTAGAACAATCGGGCACACAGGTTCTTCCTCAGAAAAGTAACCTTCAATCATCCTCCAAAATGAAATCCGGCCATTGATCTAATTTCTCTTTAATTTCAACAATGAACGAATCATCATCTTGTAACTCTTTAATTTCTGAGTATAACTTGGGTTGGAGTCTAATATTTATAATCAAGACTCCTTCTCCCTTCTTCTCCACATTGAGGTCTAAGTTTGCTATTTGCTCTAACAATTGCCATTCTTTAATCATTAGGTTCGATAATAATGCCATCTGGAGAGGGGGAAAATCTGCCGCCCGAGAGTACGGCCCAACTAGGTCCAATTCGGCAAAACTAGGCCCAGCTCCCCAAAGTGGTAGCCACATTTTAGGCCCACTTACTTTTAGCCCAAAACTCACTCGGAGCAGCACTTCCTAGGCGGCCCTCAGGTCTGGAAGTCCGAGCAACATATCGGCAGAGAGATCCCCTACGGGGACCCGATATGGCCTCCCCGAGCTATGCACTCATCGCTCAAGATAAAACCTCAAGCAAGCGCCTTTGGCTCAGACCGACTGTCAGAAGCTTATTCTAGCGTCCGTTACGCATCCAGCAGGAGCAAGGAACCCCAAGGGATATGAGAGAGCAAGAGTCCTTATGCCATAAAGAGCCCACTACAAGGATGTAACCCCCCCGAAACCCCCTCAGCTCCCTGGACTATTACGTTAAATGGATTGCTATATAAACTCCAGGGAGACCCTCCGAGAAGGTAAGGAAATGGTCCTGAGAGAAAACCACCACACATCTTGGTGGGGATTAATCTTGTGCCCTCTCTCTCCTACCCTCTCTCTTCATATCCATGCTCTATCGCACTTGCTGACTTAAGCATCAGAGGGTTTTCCCCAGGGACTCCTCCCTGGGGACCTATGATCCGTTTCCTGCCTTGCAGTTCATACAGACATGGTGATCGTGACCAAAGATTCTTCCAGGATCTCACGGCTCAGGATCAGCGCGAGATTATGCCTCTTCATCGGGCGCCATCTATGGGAAACGAGCAAAGAGCCATCTTGGTGCGAAGAAATTCCGATAGGAAGGTCGTCGGCGGCAGAGGAAAGACCGTAGTGGCGGATGTGGAACTTGCGCCCTCCCCTCCTGCGGAAAACCTCCCCTCCGACGACAACAATCAAGCCGACGAGCTGCCTCCACCACCTACATAGGTGCAACCCCCTAACGGGAGTTTTGACGCTCTCTAAACCCTCAACGCAAAACTGCATATCCTCGTAGAATTAATGAGGACCCAAGCGGCTAGGGAGGAGAAGTCACGACTCCCACGGGAGAGCCCCCCCCCCCCCCCGTGGAGAACCTTCCCAGCAAATGTGTAGCACCCCCAATAAAGTAATAGAGAGATTAAACTTCTTCCTAAAAGAATCCTACCTAAAGGCCTTATATAAAGAACCATACCTTATGAGGAATATTATATAAATATACAAGCCAACTTTACGTTATGACACATGGGTAGTACGTAAGTGGGGTTTCTTTTCCAACACTAAGGAAATGGGCACCCCTTACCAGGGCGCCATTCACAAAATTGAAAGCCCTTATACAAGTCGTCATTTAACCCTTGGGGCTACCATCCCACTACAATATTAATATATATATACACACACGTGAAGGTGTCCAAAGCCATAAAGAATGGACGCCCTCATGCAGAGGCATCATTTATATGAATAGGACCACCTAGATTAATGGACGTCCCCTTACAAGGGCCTCATTTCATCTGTACTTCTAGAAGGTTGAGGCACGAACAACCTCATTTAGCTGGTAAAGCACCATTTCTATTATCTTGTTCCTCAACCGGACCCGCAGGGCAATAAACTATTGGCAGCTAGATTTCCTATTAATATTCCCCTCCGTAGGACTGGCAGAGGCTACTGCCGTTATCAATGATGCTTGCAAAAGAGAATATTTCCCTCCTTTCCCTCGGAAGACGTGGAGGAGCGTCTTTCTACACTCTACGTCCTGATGCTAGAGCCTTACGGCGGTGGAGGACGTGTGGCTTCTTCCTTGGATTTCTTATTCTTTCATCTGTACCACGTATACTCCTCCAAAAGGTAGGTGTTCTCAAGATCTGGCCTAACTAGAAGCTAAATAGGTTAACGTAACATGCATGCTTAGAGTTAGAATAACTCATCTTCCATGCTATATTACCCGGCTTTATCGTGATCAAAAAATGACCAAGTATCTACTATGTTACACAGATTTTTAATTAGCATGTTACACATGTTAAATATGGTTTTGTACACAATCGGTTACAATGATTTTATGAGTTTTGAACATATTCTATTACACTAGTTTTACAGCCTTAAATAATCATGTTTTAGCCCTAGTATATAACCTCTATTACTTAAGATATGTACTTGTTTTAAAAACCCGAAAAGCCCAGTCCTCAAATGAATAGCGCCCCCAGCTAGGGTGCCATTCCTTGAAGGGGCGCCCCAAGCCAGGGCGCCATTTAATTGAAGACACTGTGAAGTGTCGTCAATTCAATTTCCAGCAATTTCCAACATTTATTAATCAACGAATTCAAAAATCCATATATATTGAACTAAACCATGAAATTCTTACATAAATATAGTTATATGATCCTGATATTTTTCTCTACATGTCCATGTCCTTGGTTCCTGATTCAGAGAAACTCTAAAAATATGAATAATAACTTGTATCTAAGAATGTATCTCTCGGATGCGAAGCATGACTCACTTGATAACTGATAGCACGTGGAACGTGAGCTAGAAGGGGGGGATGAATAGATCACGTCCAAATACAACCTAATATGAGAAATAAGCTACGATTGCCTGGTCACAAGACGAGAGACTTCCTAATCAAACCACGGAATAGATAAACTAACAAAAACTTAGCATGAAGAAATTGATATGGAACAGAAGGCGAACAACTTATGAGGTTTAGGCGCAATAAGAGATCAGCCAAACACACTTCACAGGAGATCAGACAATCTAACCACACAGATGAGACAGAGATTTTTAAGGTGGGTCGATTACAATCTGCAATCTACGTCCACCCCTTACTTCACTGGAGTAAGGCTTTCTTGCACTAAGCAATTGAAAACACCGCAGACTCAGTCTGCAACACATGCTGCCGAACAGCTTGCCACAAGGGAACAAATCCCTCTAGACCGAACCTGCAACCCACAGGATCTGAACCAGACCTTGCCCCAGCAAGATCAGAACCGGAGGACCAACCTCCCTTCCTCTAAGCCAGAGTGTACACATGAGTGAATTCCCTACACTCGCAACCGGAGAACCAATCTCCCTTCCTCTAAGAACACTTAGAGGGTAACAAAGCGATATAGAAGAAATGGATGAAACAATTCGAAAACAAAAGAAAGAAAAGAAGACAATCACACAAAATAGTGAAAAATGTAGCTTCCAGAGAAGCAGACTTTCAATCTCAGAACAAACTATGACCACTCAGACACTTCAGGCTCTTCTCTCGAATAGGGAAGTTCTTGCACACTCTATGGATTCAGATGCTCTCATTTTTCCAATCTTCATCAGCTTTTTCTTGCATTCTTCAACCTCTTTTTATAGCCAGATGATAGCGCGTGGCTAACATGATTCCCACCCATTTCTTCTCTCAGATCTGATCCCTTTTTGGTTCCACGTGTCAGGATCATCCTTTCTGTTCGTTGCCTCAGATCACGAGCCCTTAAACCTGGTACGTCGACTTCCACGTGGAGTAACCTCACTGGTTTTGGGTTCGCTCAACATATGCTCGACCTGGTGACAAACCTACCAAGCAAGAGAGGATATTAGTGCAAATTACATTGACTAAGGTCATGCACAGAGTTTACGTATCATATAGTAGGTCAAGCATAGACTCTAATTGACATGCACTGACCTTAAGGCTAATGACTTAGACACATACACAGACTGTATCTCAAACACTGCTCAGACTCTGAATAGAGTATGGCAAGATATGCACTAACTCTATAGCAATGCACAGACTTTGATTGTGCACAAGCCGAGACATGCACCGGCCTTACGTGCATGCATCAATAAGAATTGCACCGACCTTGAATAGAGAAATGCAAAGATTTGTTAAGCGCAGAACAAGAACTGCACAGACTTTGATTGATCGCAGGGCGATAATGCACTGACCTCGTGAGAGTGCGGGCAACAAATGCACCGAGATGGACCAACTTCAGGTGCCCTGATGCAAAGTAATGCACGAACTTTGGTGCGCATGTGAGAAGGTATGCAAGACAAGTGAATGTGCACTGACCTGATTAACACAGTACAAAACCTGCACCGACTTAGTATGGGTAAGTCAATGCGAGACTTGCACAAACTTAGGATGCATCGTACTAGAATCATGAACAGACATTTTTACTCAAGGCAAAGACAATGCACTGGCTTTGATGCATGCAGAACATATCCTACACCGACCTTATGTGAGTGTGCAAAGTATGCACCGACCTGTGCGAGCCAAAGCTTGCACCGACCTTCCCTAGCATGCATGCAGCTAAACCTTGCACAGACTTGCTCGTAGCAAGGGCTGTACAGACCTTATGAGCACTAGCGAAAACATGCACCGAGGATATGCACAGACCTTACGGATACTAATGAGAACATTCAGCTAGGTTATGCACGGACTTTCCACGTAGATTGCATAGACTTATATGCAAAATGAACTAAGTATGCACGGACCTTCCACGCAGATTGCACTGACTTATATGCAAGATGAACTAAGTATGCACGAACCTACAGAGTTAAGACTTGAGAGAGCAGTATATAAAGAATCTATAAAAGAAATGTATTAAGATGGACTATCAAGTTTGACTTATAGTGTAAGATATCATCAAAATCGTAGGAGTGCAACAGTCTCCCCCTTTTTGATGATGGCAACACTATGAGTCAACAATATGAGACAATTTTAAACACTCTCCCCATCAATTGACTCTCCCTCCTGACTCTCCCCCTCAATCTTGCCTCTCCCCCTCAAACTCTCCCTAAACTCTCCCCCTTTGACATCATCAAAAGAAAATGAAAGAGATATGCAGCTGTTAGATAAATGAGAGTAAGATGCAGTATTTTCACAGTGAGAATGACCCATGAGCATATCTTAAAAAATTAAGCAGGGGACTATACAAGTGTTGATTCTTCAAATCAAGTAAACAGGAAAGACTTAGAAGAGGAAGTGAAGTTTATCTGCATATAGAGAATATGACTACGAATCAAGAGAGAACAGATATGCCAAGAGAGAACTGATCAAAACTATACTAGTTAGACTGCAAGAGACTGTTTCTCATAACAAGGTTCTTGAGATATTGAGGACAAAGAGTCCATAACTAATTAACAAGAACCAGGGATTTGTCTGACACAATTTTTCTCCATTTTTTATTCTTTAACAAGCAGAATAGAGATCAATAGGTAACTTGGTAGGTAACATCTTTGATATTAAGGAGACACCTTGATCGGAGGCCGGACTCCCCAGTTACTCAATGTGAGAACCATATTACCTCTCTTTTAGATAACAGAGTTAGTAACTGTGGCTTTTTACATGAGGAGACACCATGATCAAAGGCCAGACTCCCCAGTTACTCACCACCTTATTACCATTGCTCTGTCATGATGGAAAAATTTTGCACTTCTTAACAGAGACAATCTGACACCTCATGATTGAGGAAAATTTTCATTTCTTTTTGATGAAACACTTAGTTTCTCAGTAATCAGACCATTGCTCTGAGCATGTAGTTTTGTTTTTATCCCCTTATATTTTTAATATGAAATGTTTGAAAACAATACCTGCCAAAAGCACTGATTCTTAAAGAATGTGTTCCTTGTAGTCTAGGTTTCAAGTTTTTAGCAGATTCCATGACATATAAGTTTAGTTTGTTCCATGATCATGAAATGTGTAATGAGATATACTTGGAACACCTTATCCAAGTCTCTGCCAAGATACTAGATAAAATATTCTAGCTGAGCTTTAGTTGATCAGACTTAAGGATTTAAGACAAGTATGGGATTCTACGTGCTGTGAATGAACTGTATTAAATCTTTCATAAGAAACAATAGCAACATACATCTCTCAAATGCTTCTGAATCAGTCAACCTTCACACACTAACCAGCTCCCCCTCACAAAATGCAAGAATTTTTAAAGCAAACACTCCTTCTCAGAGACAACTCCCCCTCACTCAATGATATGTTATTCATATATGACTCATGCAATATATGCAAATGCACAGACCCCTCAGCTTAACAGTTCGCATATAGACATAGATAGAACTCCCCCTCACATTATGACATGATATGCATACATACTCATGCTGAGTGGTTAAGGACATAGAAGAAGGACATGTTATTCATGGAAGCAAGACATTTTATTCATGACAAAAAATTGTGAAGCTGCTGAACTGAATGATGAAGGTATTTTATTCATGGAGCTAAGTTTTAAAAATACTTAACTCTCTCCTCCAGGATGTAAGTTTTGGATTATCCAGTGGCTTAGTGAAGATGTCAGCTATTTGGTTTGCAGTGCCTACATGGATTAATTCAAATGTTCCTTTGGAAACCTCATCTCTAATAAAATGATGTCTTATTTCTATGTGTTTGGTTCGAGAATGCAAAATAGGATTCTTGGCTAAATTGATGGCACTAGTATTGTCACAGTATATAGGTGTGCACCCCAGGTCTACTTGGTAGTCCTGAAGTTGGTGTTTGATTCAAATGACTTGTGTACCACAACTCCCTACAGCAACATACGCAGCCTCTGCAGTAGAGAGGGCCACAGAGTGTTTCTTCTTGGAGCCCCAAGAGACAAGACAACCACCTAGAAATTCACAATGACCACTAGTGCTTTTTCTATCTAACTTACACCCAGGATAATCAGCATCCGTATATGCAATAAGATCTAAAGTATGTGATGCAGGAAACCATAAACCTAGGGTGTGTGTAGCAGTTAAGTATCTGAAAATTCTTTTTACAGCTGCTAAATGTAATTCAGTGGGTCTAGACTAGTACCTAGCACACATTCCTACACTGAACTGTATATCAGGTCTCGAGGCTGTTAAATAAAGCAGGGATCCAATCATACCTCGGTATACCTTTGCATCAACTTCTTTACCTGATTCATCTACATTTAATGAGGTGTTGGTACCCATTGGTGTTGTGATGTGTTTTAGATTGTTAATGCCAAACCTCTTGAGGATGTCCAATGTGTATTTGGTCTGGTTGATGAAGCATCCATCCTCCAGTTGTTGTAGCTGCAAGCCAAGAAAACACTTTAATTCACCTACCAAACTCATCTCAAACTCAGCAGACATCAACTGAGAAATTTCATTGCTTAGTTCATCTACATATACCTGAACTATGATGAGGTATTTATTCAAACTCTTGGTAAATAAGGTTTAATCCACCTTACCTTTGTGGTAGCCCTTGCTGATTAGAAATGTTGTCAGCCTTTCATACCAGGCTCGAGGAGCCTGCTTTAGACCGTACAAGGCTTTATTCAACCTGAAAACTTGGTTAGGTAGAGGAGAAAATTGAAATCCAGGAGGTTGCTCAATAAAAACTTCTTCTTTGATAACTCCATTTAAAAATACACTTTTAACATCCATTTGTTGATGTTTTATGTTTTTAGAGCAAGCGAAAGTCAATAAAATCCTAATAGCTTCCATCCTAGCAATAGGTGCATAGGATTCATCAAAATCAACACCAAATTCCTGACAGTAGCCCTTGGCTACTAGTCTAGCTTTATTTCTCGAAATAATTCCATCCTCATTCATTTTATTCTTAAAGACCCATTTAGTTCCTATGACATTTGTATTTTCTTATCTTGGAACTAGCTCCCAGACATTATTTCTTTCAAATTGACCTAACTCCTCACACATGGCATTAACCCATGATTGATCATTTAAAGCCTCTTCTACTGATTTGGGTTCAATCTGTGAGACCAAGGCAACTAGGTCTTGATTTTGAACATTTCTAAAACGAGACCTTGTCCTAGGGGGATCATTCAGATTCCCTATAATGTTTTGAACAAGGTGGTCTTTTAAAAATCTAACATTTATTGAAGACTCACATGTTTCAGCTGGCCTTACCTGGTTGGGAGCATCTGGTGTTTCATTTGGCTGAATTTCCTTTTCTTCTTTATCTTCTAGGAATTCTCCGCTAGGCTTTGAATCCCTGTCATCATCTTCAATGTCAGTAGCACCTTTTATTTCATCAAAAATGACATGTGGAGACTCTTCAATATTTTGTTCAACAATGTTAAAAACCCTATATGCTCTAGACACTTCAAAGTATCCTAAAAATACTTCAGGACAGCTTTTAGTATCAAATTTATCTAGGTCCTTCTTGTCATTATTATGGATAAAACATTTAGCACCAAAAATTCTGAAATGTGCCAAGTTTGGTTTCTTACCTTTCAATAGCTCATAAGGGGTTTTCTTGTGAAATGGTCTTACCATGGCCCTATTGATTGTATAAGTTGCTGTATTGGTCGCCTCTGCCTAAAACTTCCTTAGTAGTTGACTCTCAATCAGCATAGTTCGGGCCATCTCCACAATGGTTCGATTTCTTCTCTCCACAATTCCATTCTGCTCCGGTGTCCCGGGAGAAGAAAACTTGTGAGTTAGTCCCTTAGTTTCACAAAGATCAGAAAACATGGAGTTTTCAAATTCACCACCATGGTCAGATTGAATTGAACAAATTTTATATTTTCCTTCTTGTTTGACCTTATTGACAAACTGCTTGAATTTTTGAAAGGCATCATTCTTGTTGACTAAGAAAAAGATCCATGAAAATCTAGAATGATCATCAATAATCACATAACCAAACCTACTTCCATTAAGACTCTGAGTTCTAGTGGGACCGAAGAGGTCCATATGAAGAAGTTCCATTGATCTAGAAGACAATGGCTCAGATCTTAGTTTAAAAGACTTTCGAGTCTGTTTGCCTAGAGCACAGGCATCACAAATTTTTAAATTTGAGTTGAATTTTATTTTAGGTAAACCTCTAACCAGATCAAATTTCACCAATTTATTTAAGGTAGTATAGCTAGCATGACCTAAACGCCTATGCCAATTAAAAGTATTATTTTCAACATCAGCATACAAACAAAGATTTAACTCAGATTTATCATCTAAGTCCACAATGTAGACGTTATTCACCCTATTGGCTACAAACTTCACATTGTCAGAATTTATTTACAGAATTTTGCAAGAGTCGTTATCAAACACAACTCTGTGACCCTTGTCACATAGTTGACTAATACTAATCAAGTTGTGTTGTAGACCTTCCACAAGAAGAACTTTCTCAATAGAGTTTGTGGGGGACTTACCAACTGTTCCAGTGCCAACAATTTTACCTCTGTTCTTTCCTCCGAACTTGACCAGACCCCATACCTTCATCTCCAGCTTGCTGAATTTGGATCTGTCACCTGTCATGTGCCTGGAGTAGCCGCTATCTAGATACCACTTGTTGTTCTCGGCTGCTAGGCAAACCTCTTCGTCACTTTTGGCCATGAGGCATATTCCTTCTTCGTCCTCCTCTGAAGAGCTGGCCTCTGGGTCTTCCTCCCCGTCACTCCATGTGTAGACCATAGTTTGAGGTTTCTTCTTCTACACCTTGGAGGCCTTCTTCTGGAGATTAGGACCTTCACCTTTTATATGTCCTGTCTTCCTTCAGTGATAACATGTAATTTTCTTAGTGCTCCTGGTTTTATCATTATTGGAATCAAACTTCTTACCAGAAGAATATGACCCTTTTCTTCTGAATGTTTTTCCCTTCGTTCTCAGAAACTTTCGGAACTGACGAGTGAGCATAGCCTACTCCTCTTGATCAAGGTCTGACAAACCGTCAGACTCCCCACTGCTACTACAACTACTGCTGCTACTTTTGCTGCTGGACACCTTGAGGGTAATGTTCTTGCCCCTCTTATCACTTCATTCACCATTCCTGTTGAAGTTCATTTTGTAGGTCATTATAGATCCTATCAGTTCAGTAACTGTCATTTTCGACAAATCCCTATACTCTTATATCACAATGGCATTAGTGTGCCAAGAGGGGGATAGTGACCTAAGAATTTTCATGACAATGTCCCCTTCTGAGATTTGTTTCACAAACCCATTAAGACTGTTAGTGATCAATGACAACCTGGCATACATTTTTGTGATGGTCTCCTCAAGTTTCATTTTGAATAATTCATATTCTGAGGTAAGCATGTTTACCTTAGTGGCCTTCACTTGGGATGTACCTTCGTAGATCAGCTCCAATTGATCCCACATCTTCTTGGCAGTTTTGTAGGCTGATATCCGGGCGTATTCATCAGGATGAACCACACACTGAATGATGTTCAGGGCCAACCAGTTGATGGTTGAAAGTTTATGTGATCCTTCGTCCACACATCTTCATTCAGTGGAAGATCATAAGGCCCTACGGTGATCACTCTCCGTCCAGTTGTGGCTCTGTGCTCTCATAAACACCTCCATCCTATTTTTCTAGTAGAAATAGTTAGTACCATCAAAGAAAGGAGGGCGGCTTATAGACTATCCCTCAGCCATGAAGTTTCGAGGACCACTCGATCTAGAATTACCCTGGCCGTTGGACCACATGATGGGTAACCTGCTCTAATACCAATTGATAGCACTCGGAACGTGAGCTAGAAGGGGGGTGAATAGATCACGTCCAAATACAACCTAATATGAGAAATAAGCTATGATTGACTGGTCACAAGATGAGAGACTTCCTAATCAAACCACGGAATAGACAAACTAGCAAAAACTTATCGTGAAGAAATTGATATGGAACAGAAGGCGAACAGCTTATGAGCTTTAGGCGCAACGAGAGATCAACCAAACACACGTCACAAGAGATCAGACAATCAAACCACACAGATGAGACAGAGATTTTTAAAGTGGTTCGATTGCGATCTGCAATCTACGTCCACCCCATACTCTACAGGAGTAAGGCTTCCTTACACTAAGCAATTGACAACACCGCAGACTCGGTCTGCAACACCTGTTGCCAAACAGCTTGCCACAAGGGAACAAATCCCTCTGGACTGAACCTGCAACCCACAGGATCTGAACCTGACCTTGCCCCAGCAAGATCAGAACTGGATGACCAACCTTCCTTCCTTTAAGCCAGAGGGTACACACGAGTGAATTCCCTACAGTCGCAACCGGAGAACCAATCTCGCTTCCTCTAAGAACACTTAGAGCGTAACAAAGAGATATAGAAGAAATGGATGAAACAATTCGAAAACGAAAGAAAGAAAAGAAGACAGTCACTCAAAACAGTGAAAAATGTAGCTTCCAGAGAAGCAGACTTTCAATCTCAGAATAAACTATGACCACTCAGACACTTCAGGCTCTTCTCTCGAATAGGGAAGTTCTTGCACACTCTATGGATTCAGATGCTCTCATTTTTCCAATCTTCAGCAGCTTTTTCTTGCATTCTTCAACCTCTTTTTATAGCCAGATGATAGCGCGTGGCTAACATGATTCCCACCCATTTCTTCTCTCAGATCTGATCCCTTTTTGGTTCCACGTGTCAGGATCATCCTTTCTGTTCGTTGCCTCAGATCACGAGCCCTTAAACCTGGTACGTCGACTTCCACGTGGAGTAACCTCACTGGTTTTGGGTTCGCTCAACATATGCTCGACCTGGTGACAAACCTACCAAGCAAGAGAGGATATTAGTGCAAACTACATTGACTAAGGTCATGCACAGAGTTTACGTATCATATAGTAGGTCAAGCATAGACTCTAATTGACATGCACTGACCTTAAGGCTAATGACTTAGACACATACACAGACTGTATCTCAAGCACTGCTCAGACTCTGAATAGAGTATGGCAAGATATGCACTAACTCTATAGCAATGCACAGACTTTGATTGTGCACAAGCCGAGACATGCACCGGCCTTACGTGCATGCATCAATAAGAATTGCACCGACCTTGAATAGAGAAATGCAAAGATTTGTTAAGCGCAGAACAAGAACTGCACAGACTTTGATTGATCGCAGGGCGATAATGCACTGACCTCGTGAGAGTGCGGGCAACAAATGCACCGAGATGGACCAACTTCAGGTGCCCTGATGCAAAGTAATGCACGAACTTTGGTGCGCATGTGAGAAGGTATGCAAGACAAGTGAATGTGCACTGACCTGATTAACACAGTACAAAACCTGCACCGACTTAGTATGGGTAAGTCAATGCGAGACTTGCACAGACTTAGGATGCATCGTACTAGAATCATGAACAGACATTTTTACTCAAGGCAAAGACAATGCACTGGCTTTGATGCATGCAGAACATATCCTACACCGACCTTATGTGAGTATACTGAGACGTATATTTCTTTACAAGAAAGCCATAATGGCCAGGGTACAACTGGCGTATGCCACGGGACAATTCCGACGTGCTGGTCGGTCCTCGGGTCGATGCGTGATGAATGAACACACATGTGTTTTACAGAAGGCTCTACCCGTGGCGTAGGCCATGGCCGTGATGCCAGACGGGGGCCTGCGACTGGATGATTGGGGAGGATACATCGATCCGGTATCTGGGCGAGGGTCGATCACGACTCGAATTGAGCGGTCGGACATGGCCTCGTAACTGTGAGAGAGCATGACATCATGGCACGCGTGTGGTTGCAACCGACGGGCGTGCGAGGGGAAATCCTGGCATGAGGGGGCGTCCGCCCTTGTCATAATTTCTCGCGCATGGTGGGTGTTGACTTGAGTGTGTGACGGCTACATACGACGTGAGGGGAGTGCAAACGACATACCCCCGACATATTAGACCGTCGAACAAGTCACCCACACACAATTCTTCTTCGCCCGTTGCTTGGGGCCGCGCTTGAAGTCTTGTGCTTGCTGGATGCCGGGATCATCACCTATGCATCTTATGAGCCCCTAGGGGGTTTTTATAGGAGAAGCTGAAGGGTCACAAGGGGTTTACGAGGACCAGCTAAGGGGGGTGAGCTAGTCCGCGTAAACCAAAGTGAATAGTGCCTGGGTTACGGACTGAGAGAGAGAGGGGGAAAGAGTTTTACACGGACCAGCCAGGGGGCCTGAACTGGTCCGCCTAAACCCCACCCGGGGGGTTTAGGCGGGTTGGTTCCGACCCATTTTTCTTTATTTAAAAAATTATTATTTTTTAATTGAATGGAAGGTTTACGCGGACCAGCTAGGGGGGCTAGCTGGTCCGCCTAAACCCCCCCCCATGGGGGTTTAGGCGGGTTCGCTCCAAGAGAGAGGGGGCTGGTCCCCACCCTATAAAAATTGATTTTTGGGCCCATTTTCTTCCTAAATTGACTAAGAAAGAAAAGGACAAGTGGGTGGAAGGATACATGGAGCTCACAGAGGCTTGTGTGCGCGTCGACCGAAGGGTGAACCCATCGTGCTGTTGCTTCGTTCTTCGCTCTCGCGTGTTGACTCCCCGAACTGGTACGGGACACGAACCGCGTCGTAGGACCGTAATTGGACGAACCGGGTCTGAGTGGGGTTATGGGACCGACGGGCTAGAGGGAGGGCGCGGCCCCCTGGGAGTTTGCCCTACCTGGGGAGCACGGCCATGCCCCGGGGTGAATTGGCCCCGGGCTGGCCGTAACCCCGAGGGATGGCCCCCGGGGGTCTTCTTGTGTTGCCTGAGGACGTCTTTTGACGGACTTTGACCTTCGGGAGGCTGGTATGGGCCCGTGGGGCCGTTGTTCTTTGAGTCGGTGTAGCCACTCGCAAGGTTTTCGGGCAAATGCCCGACACACCCCGGGTTGCCGAACGAGCAGCGTAGGTGGTCGACGGGCCTTGGATTTGGCCTAGGGCCAAGGGTAGAAGTCCATAGGGGCTGGGAAAAGGTACGTTGGGCTGATGGGCCTTGCCTTGTGCTATGTGCCGCGTTGTACGGTGGGTTGGCAGGGTAGCCTCGGGTTGGCCCGAGAGCTAAGCTCAGTGGCTCATTGCCACGTGTCTGAGGGTCGGGGGTGGCCCCGACTTGTTGGGGGGGTCGTTGTAGGACCCAATTGGCGTGCTGGAGCCACAGGCTAGCCCGTGGTCTTGTGTATAAGGGTTGAAATATACGTGCCCACAAGATGTTCAGGAAAATGCCGAACACACGTGTGTAAGCCGTATGCGCATGCTGCGGGCCTCCAAAGCCTGTGGTTGACTTGCTCGGGTCTCCCTTTGACCTTGGAGGGTTGAATGAAGAGTCTTAGAGTAGGCCCACGACTTTTTTACTGGATGCCACGTGGCACGGCTTACGTCGGGGTGCCTCCGGGTGGTCCCGGGCGGCCATGTAGGATACGGGCAAAGCCCGTATGAGAGTGGCCGGGGTTGACCCCGGACAATTGCTTGTGTCGCCGCGTGTCACGGCAAGTTGGTCGGGGCCCTTGTGGGGACCTGCGGGGTTGTAGAAAGGGCTAGATAGCCCATGCCTTGAAGGTGTTCGGGGAAATGCCCGAACCCTTACTTCTTGTTATTTTAGCTGGGAAATAGTTCGGGTACAACAACCTTATAAATAAACCCGATCTTTATTATTTTTCAACCCTTTTGTAGGATCATGACCTAAATGTATGCACCGTTAAAAAAAATCTCCCCCTTAATATATGTCATGTAACAAACATGTCTAAATCAATACAATTCGTTTAGCAAGAGATGAGTCATAGAAGGAGTCAAGAAGTGGTTGTACATTGTTTACAGTCAAACAAGCACTGAAATGAAATTTTCAAACAAGTTGATTACCGGTACGTGGCGGAGGTGGAGGTCCAAAGACCCTGCTCACGCATAAGGAAAGCTTCCAGGTGGATGTAATCCACCTTTCCACTGACGTCATTTTATATATACCGAATAACCATGGCATTCAAGCACATAAGTATGAAGTATATGCAAGTAAACTGAAGGATGATTGAAAATCATTTCTATCTATAAATATGCATGGGCATGCATGATATGAGCATGAAAATACGTAAGTGAACTATATATGCACATGTGAACTATTATTTACAAATTACAAGTGAAGGAGTGAAAAACTCTATTCACAAACCAGAGCATTCAAAACTGAATTATTCTTTGCAAACCGAAAGAGAAAGTGTGTATAAAGAACTTCATATGTGCAATGTTAAGCAGTTAGAAATCAAAAATTATTTGCAAGAAGTGTAGAGAAAATTGTTCAAGTCATCTAATAATGGAACTCAGAAAACCTCAACACTTTAGAAGTTGCCAAGGTCAACAAAAGATGAGTCCAAACTAGTAAGCAAGAATATCACAAAATGTCCATTCCACAAACAGGCTAGCTTAGAAATAAGCAATGATCAGGATTTGAGTGGTAGCTTAGAAACAGTTTTCTTAGCCATGTTAGAGATTCATTTTCAGATTTATGCAAATCAGTAGAAGAACGCATTCACAAGTGGCCATTTAATTTCACCGAGTTCTAGTACGAGGTGGAGGTGGGGGGTTGAAGACCCTACTCACACATAGTGAGAGTATCCAAGTGAACGTAATCCACCTTTCTACTACACACCATTTGAGATAGTAGGCACCCAGTTAATCTCAAATGAGCATAAGCAGTTTGAACAGAAAAATATTCAAAACCCAATTTTTACCTTTACAGATTTTTCAAGGAAAAGCTAAGTAGAATAAAATTCAAATCCAAACCATTTTCTTTCTTGCCCTGAGAAGTCTTTATTTATTGACATTCTTTGTCCTTGAGGCGCCCCTACAAAATAGATTCTCATTTTAGACATTTGGGTACCCAAGCCATCTTGGGTCCCGAGGGGTTAGTTCTAGCATGAACAAATGGATTCTTGTATCTTCTAGTAAATCAATCATCATCAGTTCTCATTGTTGAACAATCATGCATAGAATGACCATTTTGGCCACAATAAAAGTAATGAGAAGATTTTCTCTTCAAAAACCAACTTTCATCATTTTTCATTACACCACAGTCATTCATTACATGTCCAAAACTACCACAATAATGACATGGAAAGTTCTTTTTGACAAACCATTCATCATCATTCTTCTTTATAAGACAATTTTCCATTACATGGCCATGCAAACCACAATAGAAGCAATGAACATTGAAATTTTTCGTCTTTGGTTTTTTAGGAATTTTAGAATCATCAACAATTTTCGTTTGTGATTTCATTACCTCATTATCGTCAAATTTCATTAAGGAGCAATCATACATATCATGGCCAAAGTTCCCGCAGTAATAGCATGAAGCGTTCCTTCTTTTTTTTGATGCATGAGCATGTTTAACAGAAGGAAGTTTTTCATGCACACAAGAACAATCATCAACAAAATTTGATTTTGGATTTTCTTTGTCACACATAAGCACAAGCTCATTCAACCTCTTGACCTCATTTTCCAATGACAAGATATGCATTCCAGACTTAGCCATTTTGTCTTCACACAATACAAGCTTATCATTCAACATAGAGTTAATCATTTGTAACTTGCAGCTTCTTGTTCTAAAGCATGAAGACTTTCATAATCATCAACAACAACTTGTTTTAGCTTTTCAAAATTATTGAGTTTTTCAATCAGTACATTATTTTGTTCCTTGAGATTTTCTATTTCTCTAGCAAGCTTTTCATTTTGAATGAGTTCATCAAGCAAAAATTGATCACTATTTGAACAACTCATTTTTCTGCTTGGATCCTTTTCAATGTTTTCAAGTTCTGAAATTTTAGCCATCATGGTCTCATTTTATTTTCTCAAGCAAGAAATGGTTTCTTTGTAGCTGTCAACTTCAGAACCGTGAGATTCAACTAGTTTTTCAAGCTTAGTGCATTTTTCAAAAAGGGAGTTATCAACACACAAATTTTCAATTGTGGAACACTTGACACAAGGAGTGTTAGCATGTGAACGGTCATCAAGTTTCTTTTTCAACTTTCAACTTTTGATTTTCAGATTTCATGGTTTTATATCTTTCAACAAACTCATCGTAAGCATCCATCAATTCATCATAATTCAATTCATCTTCCTCATCAGAGTCAGAGTTAAAGTTTACCTTCGAACTCTCCTCGCTTTGATGCTCAATCTCACTATATTTGTTTGCCGCGAAGCACTCTGTCCGAGGAAGGAGGAGCCACTCAAGACTGGTTCTCACGACCCAGCGTCTAGATCTGGAGGTGCTACAACTGCTCTTCACCCTCTGCTGGTTTGGGCGCGCATCTTTTCAAGGGGCTGGAACTTCCACCCATGGTATATTTGTTCCATAGCACCCTTCCAAACCGCACCTAAGACATGTGGTGAAACCCTAAGGGCAATAGAGTAAAACGCCATGACAATCGGATTACAAAAAGCGCATTTCGAAACCAAACCGGCAAACCTGTTTTGGGTCGCTCAGAGAAATTGTCGACCTTTGGGGTCGACACATTTCTCAGCATCTACTATCCCGATAAAGAAAAACAGGAGCCTGGGTGAAAGTGTCGACTCATTGGGTCGACACTTTTCACCAGAGGTTCTATTTTCTTTGAAAATAGACCTCCGGCCTGCAAGTGTCGACTCTAGGAGTCGACACTTGCAGCCAGAAGTGTCCAGCCAGCAGGCTGACTAGAAAGTGTCGACTCCTAGGGTCGACACTTTCTGTCTGGACAAGTGAAACAACGCATAGACATAATAACCTGAAATAAGTGTCGACTCAGTGAGTCGAAACTTTTTCTGACAGATCAGAAAACTTAGATAAAACTCAATAGAACCCTAAACACATTAAAGACCAATAAAACACCATTAAACCCCATTCAAAAACAGTAGAATGAGATGCATGAGGGGTTATAAAACATCAAATCAAATCGGGTCTTGCAAGAAAGAATGGGAATCACAATGAGCATGATGCATCATGAAGCTCAATTAACAACGGACCATTAAGTAACCAAATAGACCCAAGTCCAAGATACATGAAACAACGCAAAAACCATATCAATGCATTAAGACCAAGATAACCATAGGAATGCAAATGGAAGCTTACCATGGGTGTTAATAGATTTTGAGCATGTTAAGTCCTGCACTTTGAACCAAAACCAATTCAAGTCAATCTTTTGTTAGGCCAACTAAAATATTCAATGTCATTCAAGATTCCTTCAACTGGCTATGAGAAACAAGTGATGCATTCACTTGTAAGGTTAAACTGAATTGATTCAACTCATCCACTACACATAATCTCATCTGAAAAATTAATTCATGCATGTAGGCTATTACAAAACCAGTTCAATCAAGCATAAATGAAATGGGTTCCATTTCTTAAAACATGAAGCGCATTAAGGTTCAGTTCTGTATTCTCAGGCATACAATCCATTCAATCAACAAGGTCTGTGCAAGACGGACAAGGTCCGTGCAATGAAGAATTAAACCCAATGAACTTAAGCATGTTTCAGTTCAGTTAAGCCATATTACAGTCCATTCAACCATCAATTTCCATGGAATCAAAAGTGATGTGGGAAATTTATTCCTGCACTTTCCAGAAGTATAAATCCATGAGAATCTTAAAGAGATGCAAAAACATCAAGGATATATACATAAGGCTCAAATAGCCAGGGGTCGACCCATGGGGTCGACCCATCCCAAGAGGAATGAAAAACTGCTTTAGACAGTCCAATGCATATTGAAATCACATCAAGCACATTCCAAAGCAACTCAATCAAATCTTCATGTAAGCTAAGATCAGTTCATAAACATGAGTTATAAATGAAGTTGAGGGCAAACATAAGGATATACACAAGGATATATCCATGAAGGACCATTGTATTTGAACCACTTGCAAAGCAAGATTTCATCATGTTAGCTTGTTTATCATGAAGATGCCATTGAGCATAAAGCACACAATATATTGGAATCATCAAAACCATTGTCAAAGGCAACGAGGGGGTGCACGGAACCCAATGATCTCCCCTTTTTGATGATGATAATATACTGTGTGACCACAAAAACTCTCTCCCCCTTTGACATTATCAAAAAGTGGGGGACGAGTTGAACAGATATGTAGATACAAAAAGCAGTGCATGAACCTAGTAATTAACCTCCCATGAAGGGAAGGTGTGGAGACCAAAACCAAGCAGGAATTTGAAATCTTATGTGCAATTAGCAGATGTGTGAAATAAGTGCAAATGCTCAATTTTTGTAAGTTTTTGCTATATGTGTGACTAATTATGCACAAGTAGTACAAGGAAACTATATGCAAGATCTGAAAACTAAGTTATGCACAAAGTGTATTATGCTTAAAAAGCACATTATTCTTCCCAATTGTCAAGAACAAAAATGAACTGACAATGGGTTATTTAACCTGTTATTTACTAGTATAAGCTATAGATGCAAACTATAGAATGAAGTATGTTATGAACAAGATGGATCAAGCATTCAAGCACTCAAGCATGCATAACAAGATATAGACTCATGCAAGTCCCTGACAGACGGGTGTAAGGATAATGCAATTGATTGTTGAACATGATGAACATGTGCAATACTGAGAAGGTCGTGCTTACATAAATAAAGTACTGTATTAACCATGAAGGATGACTGATTCATAAAGGACATTCAAACAATCAAACCCAAAGTGCGTATGTGAGAATTGAGCAATGAGTTTCAAGGCAATATGGATAATCATATTTTCTAAAGAACACTAAACAGAACTGGAGAGGGGGATTTCTGTAGCCCATATAAGAGCGACCGAACCAGGTCCAGCAAGACCAAATGAGGCTCAGCTCATCTAAGTGACCGCCCCGTAGGGCCCACTTAGCATAAAAGCCCAATAAGATCACTCGGGATCAAGCCCTTCCTCGGCGGCCATTAGGCTCAGAAGGCCCGAGCGTCGGTCCGGTCAGAGGAAGACCCAAGCCCGACCTATCCCCCTCGCCGGGATAAAGGCTAGCGCCCCGCGCCCACTCCGACCGAGCCTCATCCGAGCTATGCTTATCGCCCGGAAAGGGCTGGCACTCTTCATGCTTGGGTCGACCGACGATTACTTATCCACGCTGCCGTTGAGAGCCCTTTATGAGCAGGAGTTCACAAAGATAAGGGACCCACGAATACTCATGGTTATAAAGAGCCCACGTCGAGGACGTAACCCCCGCCTGGAACTCCTCAGCTTACGAGACTCATGAGGCTAGCGCACTATTTAAACTTGGGACTCCCTCCAGCGAATGGTAAGGCCTACACACGCCTAAAACTCCCTGAGCAGGAACCACTTCACCACCGTGGTGGAGAGGGATCTTGTGCATATCCTCCCTCCTCCTTTCATAGCTTCCACCACTGCTCTACTGACTTAGGCATCGGAGGGTTTTTCCCAGGGAACCACCCCTGGGCCCCTTGATCAGTTTCCCTTTCTTGCAGTTCACTGATCGGTGATCATCTCCCCAGCTCTGGACCAGCGCGAGATCGCCCCTCTTCATCTTGTGTCATCTGTGGGAAACGATCAAAGTGCCAGCATGGTGCGAGGAAGTACAGGCATGAGATCCACCAGCGATAGGGGGAAGGCCATGGTAGTGGGGGGAGAGGGCCCTTCTCAGGACGCACAAGACCCCCCCCTCCAACACCAGCACCCCAGCCGACGAACCACCTCCACCCGCGACGGTAGGGCAACCATCCAACGAGGGCGCTGATGCTTTCCAAGCCCTCAACGTAAAACTGAATGTCCTCATGGAAGTCATGAGGACCCAGGTGACCAGGGAAGGAAGGTCACGCGTCCCTCCAGAAAGCCCTCCCCGTGGAGATGCATCGCAACACAGTGCCGGAGGTCGCTTCACCCTCCGAGGACGGCAGCTTATCCGCAACAGGTCATGAGGACCTTCACAAGCCCCTCCTCTGGAGGAAAAGGCCTCCTCCACCCCGAAACAGGGAAAACCTAGGGCACGCCATCCGCACCCGGAGATCGAAGTCCCCAGGGAACGCCTGGACAGCCTACCATCGCATCCCTCAAGCCCCACGGCGTAACGGCAGCCGAAGCTATCCCTTCGTCTGCCAGAGTTCGAGAGGCACTTCGTAGAGCAAGAGCGCGCCTTACGTGCCTTGAAGAAGACCTCCCCAGGAGAGGACATGGAGAAATCCCCGTTCTCTGACTATATCTTGATGGCAGAGGTATCTCCCAGAATCCTCATTCCAACCTTCAAGTCTTACGATGACCAGGGCGACCCGGCCGACCGCTTCTATAGCTTTGACACCCTGATGACCCATTCACGGGGCGTCCGACGCCATCAAATGCCGAGCCTTCGTGCCCACCCTGGTCCAAGGCGCCCAAGCATGGTTCCGAGCCCTCTCCCCCGGATACATCCGAGACTTCAAGCAGTTTGGGCGAGTATTTAAGGAGAGTTTCATCGGCAGCGGCCCCCCAAGGTCGGTAGCAGGGCTATTGGCTCTCAAATAGGTGCAAGGGGAGAAACTCTGGGCCTACATCAACCGATTTAAGTCGGAAGCCCCAAGAATCCCCCGCCTGGATGTAACCTCGGCCATAACCACGCTGACCGGAGGTACTGTTGACACTGAAAATATTCCTAATACTTCCTGACTTTTGCTTATGCAGGTCGTAAGTTCTGACCGGGTGCTCCTGTGTCGACAGAGAAGAAAAGAAAGAAAAGAAGAAAAAGAATGGTGGAAGGCGAATAAAAGATGAGACCAAAAAGAATAAGAAGAAGAAGAAAAGAAAAGATGCTCGGCTCCAACGAACGGCCACTGAAATAAGACCCGAGAGCTCAGAAGAGTATTCGGGACGAAGAAGCAATCAAAGCTACAAATACAAGTGAAGCCGGCCCGGGATCACAAATCACAGTACCGAAGGCCATGTCAGCGGAAAACCCGAGTGTCCGAACCAAAGGCACAAAAGGTTCCGGAATCGGCCATTCAATGGCCTGAAGGCTTTACCAATACTTCTCGTTGCGATTTCACGAAGCCGTGATGAGATGAAGGACCAAGTCAACTCCCAAAACCATCCCCGGACTCACCAGCTAGCCCGCGACAAGCGAACGAGGCCAATACGGTGCGCCCTTCACTGACGTGCCTTTTAAATCGGCGTCGTCAATTCTGACGCGCAAAGAAGCCCCTTGGAGGCCGCTTCCCCGGTGCCATCTTCCCCGGTGCCATCAAACCCGGCGCCACCAATTCCGGCGCGCAAAAGCTTTGCATGAGCTCCTTCCCCGGCGCCACTAATTCTGGCACGCAAAGAGTCCCCTGAAGCCCTCTTCCCGGCGCCCTATCAACCGGTGCGCAAAGAGTCCCCTGAAGCCCTCTTCCCGACGCCCTATCAATCGACGTGCCAAAATGATCAAAGGAGGCATTCTCCGGCACGCATTCTCCACGCTGGGAGAGACTTCTTCTATAAAGCACTAAGTTTTGACCAATTCAAGAGGAGGAGAAGTGGAGGAGAAATCAGAAGATAAAATAGAAGAGAGCCAATACGAAGGGAGAGAGGCCGTTCGTTCGAGAGAGAGAGAAGTCTTGGGGGAGAAGAAGGGTTTCCACTGAGAGCAGCCTCCACCCTCCTCTGTCCATTTGCCTGAAGCCCTCCGGAGCCGGAGAAAAAGAGCCAGATCCAATACTCTATTTTGGGAGAAACGGTTTAGGTGGGTTTCCATGGTTTTCCTCCCGTCGATTCCCCTTTTGTTTCCTTCTCCTGATATAATGTAAGTGAAAGGGGGGGGGGGGGGGGGCGATGATATGAGTCCATCCTCCCTCACCATCTATCATCCCTTCTTCTCCTATGTAAGCTCTCTTCTCTACAACTAAAGAGATGGCGACCGTGTGGCAACGCCAGCGCCGAATGCTAATGTACTGTGTCTTTTGCCCCCCGTTGTGGGATGAATGATATGTTGATGATCCGAATGATACCATGCTGTGTATGCTCCCTCTATTCCTCCTTCTCAATCTGTCTGTTTCGCGTGCGTATGAGTGTGTGCTTTGTTTCATGGCGCCGACCATACCCCGAAATCGATATGGGCTATATAAACTATTTCCCCTTTCCCCGGGGCTCCTCTTCTTTAATACAATCAACTATGCTTTGCTCCACGTATATGCTGTGGGTATTGTGTCTAGAGGCACACTCGTGTGTGCACCTCTGTCCATTTTAATTCGAGGTCGATCCCCGATACCCCTCTGCACTGTTCCATAGCCCAGAGGGAATGGGGCCACCTCCAGAGCATGTGCATTCGTTCCATGCCAACTGTATGCCAGTTGTTCGGATGAATGTCTCATGTTTGGTCATCTTAATTCGTGGTCTAAGCCATTAATCCTCTGTGGGCGTCGATATTCTAATCCCCTAATCTGCATGCTAACTATTGATCTCCATGAGTGCTAATCCCTTTAGCCCCGTGTGCATTAACCTGTTAACCCCTGTGAGCATCGCTTCTCTAACTCATTGGTCATTGTATGATGCCACGTTCTTATTCCGCCTATGATATAGAATGTCCGAGCTTGGTTATTGTTGATAACTCTGCTTTAATGACCAGGGAGAGGGGGAACATCCCCCCACTGTTCCATTGTGATAACACTCTGTCCGTAGGGGACCGTCTAGCAGTGACGAATCTCCTATGGATTAATGAGTGAACAGTAAACGGGTTAATCCTGACATCTCAAATCCACAGTCCCTAGTGGACTTTGTGGTGGCCGTGGTCGCATGCCCCTCGTAGGCGAGCCCTCGATGTTTCCTTCCCTCTATCGGTCGTCCCGATTCGAGCGTTGTGTCGACTCGGGTTGCGTGCCCCTCGCAGGCTAGCCCTCAAGGTTTTCGCTCCCATGATGAGTCGTCTATCCGTCTACTCTCCACCCACGGACTTGGTGCCCCTAGTAGGCTAGCCCTCGGGGTTCTCCTATCCGTTCGGGTTTGCCGGCCGCCGTTGTGTCACCCGACTTTTTAGGGGTTGCTCCGCCACGTGAGTACTCCCCGCTTCTCCCTGACACATCCTCCGGGATGGGGAGATGCTGCCAAAATTTCGGCTCGAACGAGTTAAACAAACCATTTAATAAACTAGCTGGCTTGACTCGGAACGATCTCCGCGCTCGAGTACGAACCTCGCGCGAGCCTATGACTTGACTTCCGGACTGCTCAGGACCGATCCGATGAATAATTAACTCAATTAACTTTCAAAATCCTCCAAAACATTTTAATAAATCTACAAATAAACCAATAAAACCTCAGTTTTCCATGAAATGGGGCTAAACCGGTGCCTCCGGTAACCAGCGCGCCTTAAAATGGCGCGCCCTATTACGGCGCGCCCTCAAAGGGGCTCGCCGTTTTAAAGCCCCCCTCTACACCTACGCGCCTGTGGCGCCGTTTTAAGCCTACACCTACGGTTCCGACGCCGCTTTAAGCCCTTTTCGTAAGCATTCCACGCCGGTTTAAATGCAACCGTGCCATTTTAAGGCTTTGTTTCTCATGCCATTTTAAATGATCACTCTCCGAGTGAATATTAAACCGCCTTAATGGTGAACACTGTCCCGATCTGGATAACCCATAGACACCTCGGTATCCCTCGTAGGCTCGCCCTCGGGGTCCCCGTCCATCCGGGTCCGCCGATCACCGTGTTTGGCCTCTCGGCCTTTAAGGAGCTTACCACATTCCGTGGGTATGCCTCCACTTTTCCCTTGACACCCTGGGTTTAGGGGAGATGTTGCCGGATTAACCATTTGTAAAACCGAGAATATAAATAAAAAATGAATGAAAATGAAATAAAAAATAATAAAACAAACAAACAACAACTAAAAATAATAATAATAATAATAATAAATAAAGTGAACAAAACAAAACAAAATAAATGAAACAAAAAGAATAACACCATTATCCGGAGTGCTCACACATTTGCACGTCGTTTTAACCATGAAGTTTCATCCAAATCCCACGACGTTTCATGTTTTTGTCTTCACGCCACGCCGTATTACTCACACCTCGCGCCATTTTACTAATCCTACACAAGTCCCGCCGTTCTCGCCATGCACCCATTCATTACGTGATTCATCAACCCAATACATACACATGCACGTGCTTCACGTAAAACACAAACATACAAGTGCACATATTATATGTAAACACAACACATACACGCACACACGTTGTAACCCCATCTCCCCCTTATCATATATACATATTTATAAACTAAACAAAAGAATAATTAAGGAAAGCTCCCACTCTTATTCAAAAATGGGGGAATAAAAATGGTTGGAACAAAATAAACACACAATAAATAAAGGGATATAAGAAGGGGCAAAATGGAGAGATAAAGAAATAATAAAATCTTAATAAGACAAACAAATAATGGTTAAATAAACAACAATAAGAAAATAACAATAATAATAATAATAAAGGAATAAAAGTGATGAATTAACAATAAAAAAATAATAATGAATGAATAAACGTCAAATAAATACCAATACAGGGAATAAAAAAAGCATGCATTCAATATAAAAAGATAATAACATAAAATAAAAGAAATAAATAAATAATAAACAAAATGCATTCATGGATTTAAAAATAATAACATGAATAAATAAAGAATAATGAACATGACCATATCTACTCCGGAGCTCTCACCTCCTCTAGATCCCGGGCATAGGAATATTGATGACCCCCTCGCAGGTCGTGTCTGCACCTCGGGATTAATCCCATTATGGCCACGGCATGACCTTGTCCTGGGTCGATAAGCCATTGAATTCAATTCCTTTTTGACTGTGTTTTAACCGTGTCCCCTCATTTCTCAAATATCAAATTTACCATACTCTGGCATACATTGTCCCGATGATACATGAGTCTACCCAGATACGGTCATACTCGGCCCGCCTCATGGGCCCATGTGTATGCACCGTAACACTATACGCAGTCTCAAAATAAAAAGGCAACGACTAATCGACAGCCCTGCGAGTGACAGGGATTGCCAAAGTCTTCCCTAAATTTACAAATAGATGACCAAATAAGCAATAAGCAATAAACATTAATACTAACTACTATTCTGCATGCCTGCATGATCTGACTCTCCGGTACATCGAATGGTGATTAGCAGAAAGTCGGGTTACGCCCGGCCGGAGGATTTCACTATGCGTGATGATGGTCCTCGGACCTAGGTTCTCCGCCCTGTACTGGGAGCCGGCCTAATAAACAAATACTACCCTATTGTGTGCTTGCATGCAATCACATATTTTACATATTCTACAGGCCCCATGGCCTCTTTATTTTGACGATTAATCAAGGGTTTTCTCTCTTCTGGAGAGATGTAATTAACGCCGTAGCCTTCATGGTACGGTGGGTTTTGGGTCCCGACACGATCACCTATAATCGTCTGGTTAGTCAGACGGTGCGCATAATAAATTTGTCACTCAGTGACTCACACGCCCTACGTAAATAAATTTCTAATAAATAAACCAAATAAATTAATAATAAAATATTTTTCTTAATAAAATCTAGCTCTCACAAGCTGGCACGCCCGGTGGGACCCAGCCTCCCTTCATCTCTTTGCCAAAATAGGACCATGGGGCCCCCATTGAACTATTTGAAATGTTAATTATTCATTCGTCTTGTTTCTCCTCTTTGTAGGTTGAAGTGATGGCGAGCGGACTATCTGGGCTTGTTTTCGGTCCTCAAATCGTGGCAGACCATGCTGCATATGGCTACCTTGCCATACCCACTACCTTTGGTAACTTTTCCCCGGTCGTTGGCTTCCCCAACTTCCTGGGAGTTGCATTCGCGAGTCTCCTGGATGTGGAGAGTCCTGAACTTGTGGAGCTGAAGAACAACAAAGCTGCGGCCCACCGAAGTGAGGGCAAATTAACGAAACTCTACCGAAAACTCCGATGATCGTGAGCTGCCACGTCCACCATACTGTTTGCCCAGCTGTGGTACATGAGAAGAAGCCCACTGGGGGTAGCAAGAAGAGCTCCAGAGGAAGAGTTTTTGCTGCTCTCCGAAGCCAACTTTCGACATCCGAGAAGTCCTTGTTGCTCGGGGGCGTCCGGATCTACTTCAATGGCCACGGTGCCGAAGTTCTTCCAGATCGGATCATCCCGACTGTGCCCACCCACAACACATTCTAAGTGATAGCAAGCCGGAGGATGAATTTTAATGACAACAAGCAACGAGGGCCAGCCCCGAACTTGCAAAAGTTTGAGCAAATTTGGGTTCCCAAGAGGGTCTGAGACCCTGCACCAGCCTCACGAGGCTTCAAAAATTCTGAGGATGTTCCCAACAGAGGGGGCAAAGAGACTATGCATGAGGAGGAAGTAGTGATTGCAACTCCCCCACCCGCCACCAGGGCCTGTGCAAGGCAGGCTGATATTTCCAAGTATTCAAGAAACTTCAATCAAGCTGCCAAGCTGATACGGCTTTTACATATGCTGTCTGCCCATGTCCAAGTGTTGTCTCCTGCCGTCTCTCCAGAGTGCAGTCAAGAAGGCATGACAAAGATGGATCGGGAATACTTCCATAGCCTCGGGAGTCCCGTCATGGGTCGACAAAGATCGCTTCGTGTCATCAGGACCGAAGAAGAAGAAAGAGACAAAATATCACCCGTGGGGGCGAATGAAGAGGAGAAGCAAGTTGGGGCTAGAAGCCTTGAAAGATCTCCACAAAATGAAAAGATGAAAATAATTTCAATATATGGAGGGCCGACTTTCCCTAGTCATGCCCGAAGGAGAGTCAGAAAGCACAAAAGGAGAATGCAAGTTCTTACTTGCAATATGACAGGGGTGATGAGTACACCTGATCCCCTACCAAATGAACAAGAAGAGCCAGCCGAGATTGCTGGAAGAAATGACCCGATGACAGGACGGGACAAAGTTGAGGCTGAGCTGCTGCAAACCACAAAGGGCAAGCAGCTTGCTGAAGAAGACATCACTACTGTCACAGCCAGAATAATGGCGTCTGAGCAAGAAGGAGCATCTCTACCTCCTTCAACTGAAGGTCCTTTGGGCAACACGCTCGAGGGCATCAGTGATAAAACAACAATGGACTCTACTGTCCTGATGACACTGCAAAGGTACCAACAAGAGATAAAATTGCTGAAGAGAAAATTAAATGAAAAGGCTGAACACGCTATGGCGCCCGAGGAACCGGGGGCATGAGCTGAGCCGTCAAGGGGAGGTTCTGACCCCAGGGGTGCTCCTTCACCGGCCATTCTACAAACTGAAGCTCAGAACTGGGCTACTCTCCAACATTATTCCCAGCGGCTCCAGCCAGCACGGCCAATGCCCCTTTAGATGCAGTGGCAGGCTCTCCTGTTAGAACCTTTGCCACCCAATGCTATGACTTCGGCTGCATTATTGATGCATCCCACCCACCTCTGCCCTCAATCAATAGATCCAGTTATGATGAGCAAGCTGATGGTGGAGCAAATGATAGAGGCAAGGTTAGCAAAGAGGGGTGGTGATGATTACGCCCCCTTTGACATATATCAAGTGCCATATCCAGCCCATCATGATGTCAAAAGATTGCCGTTGGGTGTCAATAAACTCCCAAAATTTGACAAATACAACGGGCAAGGCTCCCCAAAAGAACATATTGCACATTATATGACAGTCATTGGTGACTTGGCGACGGACGAGTCATACCTGCTCAAGTTCTTTGGGTCTTCATTGACAGGACCTGCCTTTGAATGGTACTCTGACTTGCCGACTGGGTCTATCAATGACTGGTCAGACATGCAGCATAAATTCAATGAAAGATTCCACATCATCGAGGCAGAGGTGACCGTGGCTGAACTACTGGCAGCCAAGCAAAAAGATGATGAAACAGCTGTAGAATATATCAAGAGATGGGAGGATCTCAACATGAGGTGTCGGCGCCCTCCGCATCCAGAAGATGCAATACAAATATGTAAACAAAATCTGAAGAAAGATATTCTGGAAAAGATGATTAGAATAGAAATCCGGTCTTTTGATCGATTAAGTGATATTGCCACGGAGGTTGAGGATTTCTTCACAAGATATCCCTCCATTTCTGCCGGCTCAAGTCATCAAGTCAGGAAGGTTAATAAACGGCCAATGCTAAAAGCAGTCCATACTACCAGCCTCACGACAAAAAAGCATAAATGGGTGCACAACCCTCCTCTCAATGAACTTGTTGACTGTCGAGAGAGCCATCCTCCGTAGAGCAAAGCAAAGAAGCTCTATGCCTTCCCCCGGGACCGGACTCGAGCGTTGTTCGAGTGGGCTGTCAAATATACCAAAATTAGGCTTCCGAAGCCAAAGAGACCTGGTGACGTCAAAAAAAGAGATGATCCTCATTTCTGCGCCTACCATCAAATCTTGGGGCATCCTATTGAGGATTGCCAAATATTTAAAGACATCGTCCAAGGCTTAATAAAAAGAGGGGAGCTATAAATGGAGGAGGACAGAGTCGATCCTCCGCGCCCTCATGAAGTGCCTATTCCGGGGGCATCAATTAATGTAATATCTATATGTCAGCAACTGTCTGAAGAAGTGCCAGAGGCTTGCAACCAACACACCAGTGAAGACTTTGCCCTAGCGCCTGAAGAAAAGCAAAGAAATTGGCAAGCATCGTCAATAAAGAAAAGAACAAGATCAACATCCCTTCCGACTCCAAGAGTCCATGTTAGTGGAGCCATGGGCTGGCCCGCTCCGCCCCCTATAGCTCCGGCAAGGCATCAAATAGCCCCTCCTGCGCTTATCAGAAGGCTAGTGGATAACACAAAGAAACAAGCCCCGGCGCGGGTGCATGAAGAAATCAACTCAGCCGTGGAACGGCTACAAACTATTACAGATAGGCTAGACGAGCAGGAGCAGCTCAAGAGCCAGCCTATGCAGGTCAAGAAGCATGCCCTTCAAGGACACAATAAGTCTCACGGGCTAACAAAAAGAATTAAAGAAAAGGCAAGGGTGTTCAATGCACCAAACGACCCACTGCGGGGGCAGAGGCCAGCCATATGGGAGAAGGAAAATGAGAATACAAAAGCTAAAATAAGACATGTTGCTCTCTCTTGCAACATGCTGTCAGCATCGTCCATTGTGGCTCAAGCTGCTGATGAAGAAGATGAAGAAATTTGCTTTATGCCAAAAGGAGCAAATCAGGCTAAAGCTTCTACCTCCCAACATGCTGCTAGACCCGGAAGGATATCAAGAAACCCGCCAGCCAACAAGGGGGAGCAATAGCACGTTCCTCCTCCATTCGAAGGTATAAAACCCAGGGAGTTCATCTCGAAGAAATCGGGCACGTCCAGCAACAATGACGGGATGCCACTCACCCTAGTCAGACCGGAGGCGCGAGATAGCACTCCCGGCCCATCTTGGCAAGGCCCCGCTGTGATGGCACTGCTAAACCAAAAGTAGCAAGAAATTGAAATGCTGCAAAGGCAGCTGAATGAAATGAATCTAAGTCCACCTATGCCGCAACTGGCAGGACATCTACATGAGGCAACACAAGGTAGTGCTAGCTCACCTGAAGCTTCAGCACGGCAAGTCATACCCCAAATAGCACATGATCTTACAGGGGGTATCCTCCCTCAACCACTCAAACATACAGTCTCCCGGGCACGTCAGGGGGCAACTAAAGCATCTCTGAAGATGGTGCCAATGAGACCGTGCATGCAGTCAAACGAGCTGAAGGCGAAACAAACAATGAATATGGAGACAGCCGAATAGGAAGTCATCGAGCCCGAATTACAAGTAGCCAAACAAAAAGATAATGAGTCTGTCATGGACTACGTAAGAAGGTGGAGGAATCTCCGTGAAAGATGCAGACATCTGCCGAGCTATGTGGACTCTGTTCAAATCCGTAAAAAACATTTGAGAATAGAAATTCTACGATGGGTCATTGACATTGAAGTCACGACCTTTGAACAGCTAAGTGATGTCGCAACCAATGCCGAAGCAATTCTGGCAAGGCTCTGCTCGGCCTCTACAGCCTCGAGCCAAAAGAATAAACCAATCAACAAACCTCCGATGCAAGAAGAAGTTTGTGCCTCAAATTTTGAAGCCTTCGAGCAACAGAAGAGGGAAAGGAAAGAGGCATCTTCCGCCGATCCAGCAAAACAAGGGACCTCATTAAGAGGCAAAACGACAAAATCATACTCCTTCCCAAATAACAAGACTAGGGCACTTTTTCAATGGGCCCGTGAATGCGGCAAAGTAGTGCTTCCAGAGCCGAAGAAGCCAGGCGATGCCGAAAGAAAAGACGATCCACGATTATGTCCTTATCACCAAATGTTGGGGCATCCCATTGAGGATTGCTATGTGTTCAAGGATATTATTGAAGGCCTGATCAAGAAAGGTGAACTACAGATGGGCGAGTATAAGGTGGACCCACCGTGTCCTCATCAAATATCTATCCTTAAAAGAGAGGCACCGCGCGGCTTTACCACCTCAACTGCTCCTCGTAAATCTGGCTGAAGCTGATGTCTAGCAGGCCCGCATAGCTTGAATGCGGATGCTTGCCAACAAAAAGAAGAATGGTGAATGAAACAAAAAAAAGAAAGGGAAGGTCCTATTCTGGCGGCAGGCATAAAAAAAGGAAAAAATGAGCAAAAAAAAAGGAGGGCGAATGGAATTTGTATATATAGACATAAGGCTCCACCTATTAAATCTGAGATGTTGTCTCTCAGAAGGTCGGGTCTTCCAAAAAAAATAAAAAAAAGAGAGAAAAGATTTCATTTTAAGGAGGCCTTGATGGCTGCATCTGTCAAGGGAGATATCGCTCCCCACATGTCTTGGTCCATGCCAAATAAGAAACTACCATTGTGGGGTTGGTGTGGTAGAGCGAACCACTTATCCCCTCTCTGAGGGGGTGAGTGCTCTCCTATGCACCCACCTTGGTCTGTTTAAAAATAAAGGGTAGTGGCTTTGCACTACACTGCACTATCAGCATCATCCGAGCTGTCTGTTAAAAAAAAGGGAAGCATGTATGCAAAAAAGGGGGGGGGGAGGAACTTATAAGATCAACAAGGCCTCCCCATCCTCCCCATGGGCAGAAGACTCCTTAGTAGCATTGCATGGTGAATGCCCAAGGGGATAATAAAATGGCTACATCATCTACGGAGGTAGGAAGGCCCTGCAACTGCAGCTTCTGAGAACAAGCATCAAGGGGATGACACTTGGCGTAAGCATCGGAAGCCCGAGCCGAAGCTGTCCAGAGTGTCTCCTGAAGAAATCAATGACGAAAGAAGATGGCTGTTGATCTGGTGCACAGTTGTCATTGAATGCTCCCATGCGGACCATGTAATCAATAGTCCCACCAGAATCCATGGTGCTATGTCATCTCCCCATCCTACGGAGGCACTTCCCATTTGTCCCACGGGACTCTTCTATCACGGCCGGTTTGGATTCCCTGCCCAATGTCGACCCAATAAAATACCATTTTCTTTGGCATAAGGCACTCTGCCCTTGTTGAGCTCGATATTTTGCCCATTAGTCCCGCCGACTGTGTCCATAAAGCTTTCCCTTGGCCAGAGGCACTCTGCCCTAGCCGAACTCAAAAATTACCTTTTGTCCCATCGGTCTGGATCCACAAAATCTTGTCCTTGGCTTGAGGCGCTCCTCCCTTGCCGAGCTCGAAAATAGCATTTGTCCCACTGGGCAGGGTTCATAAAACCCTTTTTCTTTGGCTTGAGGCACTCCGCCCTCACCGAGCTCGAACACTGTCCCTAGTCTCGCAGAACTGGGCCTATTAACCCCCTTCCTTCCCGCTTGAGGAACCCCATTTTGGCTAGGATGTTGGAATGCTATCCCCTTGCCCCACCGGGACAATAAACAACCAACTTCATCAATAATCCCACCAAACAAATATCCCACACCGTAGATGAGTCTACGTCAGGGAGCCCCCAAAATAAGAGAAAAAATATACATATAAAAGAAGAAAACAACAAAAAAAATAAAAAAGAGAAAACAATAATCTAAAATAAGCATAATGAATTAATAAACATAATAAACTTAATAAACTCAATGGACTCAACAAAATCAATAAATCCTATAAATCTAATAAACTCAATAAATCAATAAAGCCAAACAAACCAATAAACTCACTAAATCAACAAACCCAATAAATCCATTAAAACCAAACAAATCAATAGACTCAATGGAATCGATAAAATCCAACAGACCTAATAAACCCCAACAGACTCAATTGATAGATCTGATGAACTTAACAAACTCAACAAAACTAATAAACCTATAAACTCAATAGACCGAACAAAATCAATAAACTCAACTAATCCAAACTAATAAACCAATAAAAGACCTCTTCGCTTTGTCTCGGACCTTATGTCTGGGCAAGGTTTGGTGATCCTGTCATCTCCACGGGTCAATGCCCATATTCTATTCTGGCTCAGACCTCACGTCTCTGTCAGGTTGGTTGACCCTAACGTGACGTCGGGTCGACATTTGCATTTATATGTTCCTCCCTTGCTTCTGACCTTCCGTCGGAGCAGAGTCCGTTGGCTCCGAAATTTCGTCGGGTTGACATCTATGTTTAGCCATGGGTCTGGGCCTCTCATATGTTTGCATTCTAGTCAATCCTCGCCCCCAAATCTTCTATCGGGGCAGGGCCCATTGACTTCGACGTTCCGTCGGGTCAACACCTATTTTATATTCTGCCCTTGGCTTAGGCCTTACGCCTCTGCCAAGTTCATTGATTGCGACAGGACGTCGAGTTGACACCCATTCCATATTCTGCCCTTGGTTTAGGCCTCACGCCTCTGCCAAGCTTGTTGGCTCCGACACGACGTCGGGTCAACATCCATATTTTATATTCTACCCTTGGCTTAGGCCTCACGCCTCTGCCAAGTTCGTTGGCTTCGATTTGACGTCGAGTCAACACCTATTTTATAATATGCTCGTGGCTTAGGCCTCATGCCTTTGCCAAGTTCGTTGGCTTCGACATGACGTCAGGTCAACACCTATCCTACATTATACCCTTGACATAGGCCTCACGCCTTTGCCAAGTTCATTGGCTTCGACGTTCCGTCGGGTCGACACCTATTTTATGTTCTGCCCTTGGCTTAGGCCTCATGTCTCTGCCAAGTTCATTGACTTCGACATGACGTCGGGTCAACATCCATATCCTACATTCTTTCCTTGGCCTAGGCCTCACGCCTTTCCCAAGTTGGTTGACTTTGTCAAGTCTGTCAAGTCAACAACCATATTCTGCCCTGGCCCAGATCCTCTGTCTCTTCTAGGTTGGTTATTTTCAACATAACGTTGAGATGACAACATTGTTTTATGTCTACCCTTATCTTGGACATGCCATCTAAGAAAGGTTTGTTGGCTCTGACATCCCGTTGGGTCAACATTCATATCCTATACTCTGCCCCTGGCTTAGACCTTATGCCTCTGCCAAGTTTGTTGGCTTTGACATGACGTCGGGTCAATGCCTATCCCATATTCTGCCCTTTGCTTAGGCCTCACGCCTTTGCTAAGTCGTTGACTTCGACATGACGTCGAGTCAGCACTTATCCTGCATTATACCCTTGGCTTAGGCCTCACGCCTTTGCTAAGTTCGTTGACTTTGACAGGACGTCAAGCCAACACCTATGTTATATTCCGCCTTTGGTTCAGGCCTCACGCCTTTTCCAAGTTGGTTGACTTTGGCAAGTCTATCAAGTCAACGACCATATCCTACCCTGGCCCAGACCCTTCGTCTCTTCCAGGTTGGTCGTGTTCGACATGACATCGAGATGACAACAATGCTTTATTTCTACCCTTTCCTAGACGTACCGCCTAGGCAAGGTTTGTTGACTCCAACATCCCGTCAGGTCAACATCAATATTTCATCTATGGTACGGACCTCCCGTCCAGTCTGTCAACAAAAGGACCATTTCACCATTGGTCTGGATCTTCCATCCGACCATACAACAAAAAGACCATTTTTACCTCTGGCACGGACCTTTCGTCCAGTGAGTCAACAAAAAGACCATTTTACCACTGACGCGGACTTTTCGTCCAGTCAGTCAACAAAAAGACCCTTTCACCATTGGTCCGGACTTTCCGTCTGACCATAAAATAAAAAAAACCCCTTTTACCTCTGGCTCAGACCTTTCATCCAGTTAGTCAACAAAAAGACCCCTTCACCATCGGCTTGGGCCTTTCGTCCGGCCGGAAATAAAAAGACCCTTTTTACCTGTGGCTCTGCCCTTCCATCCAGTTGGAGAACAAAAAGACCCCTTCTATCATCGGCATCATGACCTGCCGTCTAGGCCGATGTACATACCATTCGTCAGCATCATGACCTTTCGTCTAGGCTGGCACATTAACCAACAAAAGCCATCATTTTTCGACGTCATGGCTTTCCGCCTAAGTCGGTAAATATTCTGCCTTGGCGTCATGGCCTCCCGCCTAAGCCGGTAGATATTCTATCTTGGCGTCATGGCCTTCCGCCTAAGCCAAGCTGTACGGCGTCATGACTTTATGTCTAAGCTGTTAAATATCCTTCTCTAATGTCATGGCTTCCCGCCTAAGCCGGTAGATATTCTACCTTGGCGTCATGGCCTTCTGCCTAAGCCAAGTTGTACGACGTAATGACTTTATGTCTAAGCCGTTAAATATCCTTGTCCGGCGTCATGGCTTTCTGCCTAAGCCGGTAAATATTCTGCCTTGGCGTCATGGCTTTCCGCCTAAGCCAAGCTGTACGGCGTCATGACTTTATGTCTAAGCCGTTAAATATTCTTGTCCGGCGTCATGGCTTTCCACCTAAGCTGGTAGATATTCTTCCTTGGCGTCATGGCCTTCCGCCTAAGCCAAGTTGTACAACATCATGACTTTATGTCTAAGCCGTTAAATATTCTCGTCCGGCGTCATGGCTTTCCACCTAAGCCGGTAAACATTCTGCCTTAGCGTCATGGCCTTCCGCCTAAGCCAAGTTGTACGGCGTCATGACTTTATGTCTAAGCCGTTAAAAATCCTTGTCCGGCGTCATGGCTTGCCGCCTAAGCCGGTAGATATTTCTACCTTGGCGTCATGGCCTTCCGCCTAAGCCAAGCTGTACGGCGTCATGACTTTACGTCTAAGCCGTTAAATATTCTTGTCCGGCGTCATGGCTTTTGCCTAAGCCGCTAAGTATTCTATCTTGGCGTCATGGCCTTCCGCCTAAGCCAAGCTGTGTGGCATCATGACTTTATGTCTAAGCCGTTAAATATCCTTGTCCGACGTCATGGCTTTCCGCCTAAGCCGATAAATATTTCTACCTTGGCAACATGACACACCATCTAGGCCAAGTTGTCTGGCGTCATGGCTTTATGCTTAAGCCAGTAAATATTTCTCCCTTGGCATCATGACCTTCCATCTAGGCCTGTTGGTCCCTGGCTAGGCGACTAGACAAGAAGGGGGGGTTGAATTGTCCCCCACGAACGATGGTAAATTAAAATCTAACACAACAGAATTAACAACTTTGAACGTGATTGAAGAAATTAGACTAAGCAAGGTAAACTTAGTTATCTCAATCTCACCGTTCACACACGAACATTCAACTAATATAAACAATTAAACATGCATCCACAAAAGCAAACCACAACACAAGGGTTTTTAAGGTGGTTCGGGACCACGACGGGCTCCCTACGTCCACTCCTAGCCAAACTGGGTGAGGCTTCACTCGGGGAATGAATCCCAAACACGGAGATGACTGTCACACCCCGAGCCTTTATTACAGTGGAAGATTAACTCGGGGAGCGCGAACAGCCGGCATGGTAAGCCTCTTGCAAGCAAGAACGACCAGAGCGCAATACAATCACACACATAAATGCAATAGCACAGAATTTAATCATACTCCAACTTTATTTCATAAATGATCAATATTCAAAATACAACCACTTTCTATCATCTTTCATTCTACTAGACTCAAGAAATAAGAAAATTATATTGACTCAATCTAGACATTATAGACTTCCTAAGTCTTCGCTCATCTTTAATCACTCTCGGATCTACTACTTGAATAATCCGAATCCGAACCCGACTCACTTTCATTTCCTGAAAAAGATTAGAAATAGGTAATGAGCACACTTGCCCAGTAGGTATCTTCGCATCAACATGAAGGCACTATTAAAGTGATTAATATTTTTGCTCTAAAGAAATAAGGTAAAATCATGCAATGTGATGATCACGCGATTAAATCAAAGTAACAAGATAATCATATAAGATGGAATGAGAACAAGAATGAACTTGCAAGAATAGAACAAGAACATGGTATTGGCCTTTCATGAATAAGAATATATCGAGAATGTACTAGCAAGCCACATATTCATCACTTTAGCATCTTATGCTTATGAGCAAGTGCTTCATGAATTTCTGTGGAATATCAAGCAAGAATGTCATGTCGTGTCGTGGATCTTCACTTATTTATAGAAATAGTACTCCCAGCGCAATGCGACGCCAATAGCATCATACCCCATGGTTTATAAAATAGTATGTTTCCGATAATCAGCCGAGGGGACTAGCATAGAGCCCTTGAACACAATTAGTGCTCGATCGCATCTTCAGGTATAAATTAAGCTACTTCCACGCATGTAACAGTAAAGTATGGCCAAGAATATAGCAATTCCAAATAATGAAAATCAATGAATGAATGCTTCAATTCGAATATATGAGATCAAAAAATAGACTTAACAATGTTATGCTCATGGAAATAAATCAACAGCATAATGGTACATTCTTTTACCTTTCATTCATTTCATTAAGTCTCTTAAACCATGACTATCATTAGTCCATCTAGAACTTTAGAAGTCAACCCTTGGGTCAAACCTTGGGTTAATATATGCAAGCTGTATGACGGTCATCTACTAAGCCGTTACATTCTGTAACGCGCCAATAGCGGGCCATTACAGTGATCCGAGTCCAGAACAATAAAATTAGACTCAGAGAAATGTGACGATCATGCAATGGCCGTTAAGTGCTTCTGACGGTCCAATGTAAGGCCGTTACATTACTAGATCCAGAAACAACGATAGTGTATTCTAGTTAATGGGCTTTAATGATACAACCAACTCGATGTCCTAGTGGGAATCCCAGGCTCGTGGAGAATTACGGAGGCCTTGAAACAAGATTTCCTAGTCCATTGGAAGGAATATACAATAGAGAGGTCCTCATGTCCAAGATTGTGTTCCTATAGTGCAAAGTGTGAACTAATGGACAACACACTGGAGTATGTGCCACGTACTTATAGAAACGACTCTATTGATAGAGAAAGAATATATAGATATATACATATATCGATGTGAAACCAAGATAAAAACTTTACTAATTCATCTTTCAAAATCATGTTTCTAATTACAAAACTATAGAGTTTGGCTTCATGAAATTAACATAACCCAAAGTAAAAGTGAGATACCAAATCATGCAATACCTATCATGAATGCTTAAATAATCTCAAAGTCATATAACCAGGTTAACACTTAGGTAACTAGGCTTAATAATAAGAAATATTAACAAATCATATTCTATCTAGGGTTGACAGATCATAGACTCTGACGGTCTAGAAGTGGGGCATCACGGTTATTGTGACGGTAAGAGAACAGCCGTTACAGTTATGTAACGCGTCTGTATAGATGCGTCAGAGTCAACAAAGAAACCCAAATATAACAGAGCGTATGACGGTCTGTCGTAAGGCCGTTACATGAGTGTGACGGTCCTACGCTGATGCGTCAGAGAGTCTGCTAACAGAAAATGATGTAAAAACCTAAGATATCAACTTACATTATGTCTGTAAATCAAATATCATGTCTATTCTAGGCATGATAACGAAGTACAGGCTATCTATATGAATGGGTATTAGTGAAATAGACAGGATACATCTTTTAATTTTCCAATTAAGGCTAAGATATGCTTGTAATGCATAAAACAAGTAAAACATGAAATTGATGCTCTACCATGCATAGAATTCAATCAAACCAGAGGGCTTATAGTCTTATCACGTTGTTTTTTCCGTTCATGAGATAACCTACCTCTCTCTTAGGCTGTAGCTTCTGAATTGGGTTGGGAATTTGCCCTAGTTTTCTTCCTTCCGTGACTTTTCCAGCAACTTCCTTAGGCTCTAACTCCACGACCTCTTGACCTAAAGATGTGAAACTTTGAGAGGAGTTAGTATAAAGTATTGGGAACAAATTATTCTAAAGAACTTATCTGAGATAATGACTCCTTACCTTGATTTCACGTGAGCAAAAGTAGGGGTCACGCAGTTCAGAACTAGGTCCTTTTTATAGGGTTCTGGCTAGGGTTTGAAGATTAGATCGATTCTAGAGTACTTAATTTGCCAAAACATGATCTCTAAGAGTCCTTAGGGTCTTTATACATTGTTCCAATTAGGTCTCTTGTGGATAGGAACATCAAGTTCCAATCTTTTTGCAAGTTCTCTCACTCACGGAAGTCGCAGGCTGTGACGGTCATCCCTTGCCGCGTTACACGGCTGTGGCGGTCTTATGAAAGACCGTTACAGTCATCGTATTCAGAATTTTAAATTTAATAAAACTCTTTTATCTATTATCCATTAAATTATCCTATTAAGTAGTGTTTATCTTTAAAAAAATCAGAGGATAGGCTTAATAACCTTCTAGAATATGGGCCAAACTAAATGGGCCTGGTCTTTAAATCTTCTGGATAATAATTAGATATGCTAGGTTAACTTATTAACATATTTGGGTCTTATAATGACTTATTAATCTGTTAATCCATTTATAAATTCATTTAGCCCAAATAAATTCCAGAAAATTATTAATTAATCTGGAAATCACTTATATAAATTCCGGGGCACTACACCCTCCCCCACTTAAAAAGAATTTGGTCCCCAAATTCAATTCATGGATTGTGGAGAGTGTACTTACAGTTGAATAATTCTAGAAATCTTTTTCGCATAGTTGCTTCGGTTTCCCATGTTGCTTCATATGGCTATGTTTTCTTCCATTGGATCTTGATCATGGGAGTAACTTTATTCCTGAATTGACGCACTTCCCGATCCAGAATCTTTATTAGCGTTTGCTCATATGTCAAATCCTTTTGTATCTCCAGATTGTCAAAAGTGATAATATGGTCAGGGTCGTATATATACTTCTTTAGCATGGAGACGTGAAATACGTAATGAACTCCCGCTAATTGTGGAGGTAAAGCTAATCTATAAGCTACTTCACCGACCCTTTCAAGAATTTCAAATGGGCCAATGAACCTTGGAGTTAGTTTTCCTTTAATACCAAATCTTCGAATACCACGTCCTGGAGAAACCTTTAAATATACATGATCTCCTACCTGGAACTCCAAGTCACGTCTTCGATTGTCGGTAAAGGACTTTTGCCTATCTTGTGTCATTTTCATTCTTTCTTGAATGAGCTTGATTTTCTCCGTAGAATCTCTGATAAGGTCGGGGCCTATAAATTGTTTTTCCCCTATTTCATTCCAACATATTGGAGATCGACAACTTTTCCCATATAGAGCTTCAAAAGGTGCCATTTGTATGCTTGCTTGATAGCTGTTATTATATGGAAATTCTACCAGAGGAAAGTGATCATGCCAACTTCCTCCAAAATCAATGACACAAGCCCTGAGCATGTCTTCTACCACCTGATTTGTTCTTTCCGTTTGACCATCGGTTTGTGGATGAAAGGCTGTGCTGAAATTTAATCTGGTCCCTAGCGAATGTTGTAGGCTCTTCCAGAATTGCGATGTAAATCGAGGATCTCTATCTGATACAATAGAGACAGGGACACCATGTAGTTTAACAATTTCTTTCATGTATAATGCTGCCAGGATATCCACAGACCATCGACTCTTTATTGGTATGAAATGTGCAGATTTAGTCAATCGATCTATGATTACCCATATGCCATCGTGTCCACCTCTTGTCTTAGGTAATCCCATAATGAAATCCATTTGTATGCTCTCCCATTTCCATTCTGGAATATTTAAGGGATGCAATTTTCCTGCAAGTCTGAAATGTTCCGCCTTCACTTGTTGACATGTGAGATATCGAGATACAAAGTCAGCTATTTCCCTCTTCATATTGGGCTACCAAAAGTTTCTTTTGAGATCTTGATACATCTTCGTACCTCCTGGATGAATGGTGTACTTTGATTTATGTGCTTCTTCTAATATCACTTTCTTTGTATTTTCATGATCCGGTATACACATTCGGCCCTTGAATAGCAATCTTCCATCATTAGAAATAGAAAAATCCGGCCTTTATTCAATATTGGCCTTAATTTCTAGTAAAACTAGATCATCATCTTGTAACTTGGCCAAATCCTCTATCAATGTAGGTTGAGCTCGGATATTAGCTATAAAGTAATCTTCTTCCTTAATGTCGACATCTAAATTCAACCGAGCAAATTAAGGAATAAGGTTAGTCACACTAATCATGAGACTTGATAACATACCCATTGGTTCTCTGCTGTGTGCATCTGCTACAGCATTTGCCTTGCCAGGATGATATTAAATAGCAAAATCAAAGTCCTTGAGTTGTTCTAACCACCTCCTTTGCCTCATATTAAGCTCCTTTTGAGAGAATAAATACTTCAAGCTCTTGTGGTCTGAGTAGATCGTGAACTTTTCTCCATAAATATAATGACGCCAAATTTTCAAGGCGAAGATAACCGCTGCTAATTCTAAATCATGTACAGGATAATTTTCTTCATAACGTTTCAGTTGTCTTGAAGAATAGCAAATCACCTTTCCATTTTGCATAAGGACATATCCTAAGCCAATTCCAGACGCATCCGTATATACTTCAAATCCACCACCTTCCATGGATAGTGATGGGAATCGACGCCGAGCATGTACATTTTATTTTGCATTTATGTCCTTTAGTTTATTTGTATATCCACGGGAAAGTATATGCACAATTGTACGGCTTTATAAGCCAATGCGTCATTCCCACGGATTGTTTGGGTTTCTTTGTAATTTGTCAGTAGGACCAGCAAGGGGGCCCTCAGCCCTTTCCCATTGGTCCATGTCACTCATGTGGGGCTGGTCAACCATCCTAGGTGGCCATCTAGAAGGGTTGAATGTCAAATACCACATGGGTAGACAAGTGGTTAAATTGGTCCAAGGTAGGTCACCTACCTTCACCTACCATACCCCTTGGTCAAGGGGGCGCCCCTCTCCCCTTATTAGTTTAATATTTTTTGTGTGTTGTTCACACTTAATCCCAGCCATCCATCCCCCATCCCTACATCAAAGGGTCTACATTAGATTTGATACCTTTCATATAAAATGTTGTATTTTCATGTGAAAATCAATGAAAATTCAAAAATTTGTTGAAAGGCCAAAGGCTTCTTACGCCCCCAGCTCCACCCCTCTGGTTCATCTTCTCCAACCTCCAATTATAGAGTGGTTTCTACCTCCTATCCCCTCCCCTCTATCTCCGGTGATCATCTGCGCCGCCGCCGCCGCCGTTCGTCCCGCCTTTGAGCCGCCGCGGAGCCGTCTTCAAGTTTCTGTCCTGCTGGATAGAGGTGTAGTTCATGAATTCTTTCTGCTAGCCACGAGCTCAGATAGATTTGAAATTTTGAGGGTGTGTTCTTTCCTTGCATCCCCACCTACACCTAAATTCTCACGTCCAAACTCCTCCATTTAGTAATTTTCCGTTTTCATTCATTTTACATTCCCAGATCTGTTTTGTCTCTGTCTACAGTGACAATAGCTCTGTGTTTCCCATCTCCGACCATCTTTTTGAATTTTCCAAACCCTCCCAATTTTACTGGGAGTTCTATGCATCATCCCCTACATCCACCATTTTTATTGATTTTTTATCCACCATCTATCTATTTTTCAAAATTCGTGTTCTATCTCAGCTACATTGCTTTCAGCCCATTTCCAGATCCGGCCCACTCTTAGTGAAAAAATACTATCAATTCGTATCCACATCCACACTTATCCAAACTAGTTTTGCCATTTTCCTAGCTTGATTTCCTACAACTTTGCTGAAGACCACCACTTCAGATTCGGACGTTCACATATCGGTCAAAGGCAGTTCTCAGACAAGTTCCCTGCAGATCTGAGAGCCCAGTCACTGTACAACAGCAACTCAACAATTCATTAAAGGCCAGATCCGTGCAGATCCAGGTCAGATATTCAGGCCTAGATTAAAGGATTTGAAGTTAGCTTTCCAACGGCACTAGTCTCGTGTCGATCCGACATCGGGGCTGATCGCAGTGCCCGTTCTCGTCGGGACGCGCGCTGAAAACCAGAAGTTGCAGATCCGTGGCCGATTATTCCGACCGGTGTCGAACGGAGCCGCCCGGCCTCCGGTCGGTGAACCAGCGTGACTCCACTCCAGGGAGCGCTCATCCAGGCATCTACCACTACAGCGGTGCCACCGGGTCCCACACGGCCCCTCCAGACGGCACGTGGGCCCCACCGTCACGTGTTCGGGTGTTGCCGAATCAACGCGATAAGCCGCCCGTCAACCCGAATTCGGTCCTCCCGAGCCCAGTTGTGTATCCCTTTACCTCCCTGCGTGGAGTGGGCGATATTTCATTGCTGGCATCCTTGTGTAATATTTATCCCGGGAGTACGAGTTTCGGCCGGGTCCGTCTTCCCCACGCCGAGCGCGTGGAGGTATCGCATTCGCTCCCTTACTTGGCATTTTGTTTACTTCATATATATTTGTTTATGCCGCTGCTAGAGAGCATGTGCAGGGATATCTATCTCACTTTATCTATTCATTACCGCTGCTGCGAGAGAGTGCGACACCGTCCCGTGACCCGATCCGGGCACACGAGAGAGCTGATCACCCTAGCTCATTGTTGGTTTCTCAACCGCGCACGTCCGATGCTTCCCTCGTTAAGGGACAGTCACGAGCTTGTCGTGTCCGTGGTCTCGTCTCGCATCAATTTTGTATCAGAGCGAGGTTGAGTCTAGGGTGTCAATAAAAAAAAGTGTCATTTAGGTCTAGTCATTAGTCATTGTCTAAGTCGTGTTTAGGATCATCATTGTTTTAAACCAAAAAAAAAGTGACTTTTTGCATTTGCATCCCTTTACTCGGTATATCAAAAGGTGTTGTCCGAACGTTAGGCTACGCCTATCGGGAAGGCCGCACACTTGCGCGAGTGATCTTCGGATCAGTTATCTCCGCCACGTACCGAGTCTTGGTCGTCATGTCTAGAGTTGTAGTCCATTGTCTAGTTGGTTTATCTACTAGTGTCGACATGTCCACCCACTAGTCCCTAATCACCCATGGGCTCCCAAACGCCCGGATGGTGGCGATACTATCTCAAATGGAAGGACCACCCGAACCACTCCACGAGGCCCGAGACCCAGGACTTCTACGGGTCCGATGACCCGAGTGTCTATCTAGAATGGGAAGCCATCATGGATGATTACTTCGAGGTGTATATTATGTACGGGCCCATGCAAGTCGATGTTGCCAAAAGGTGACTTTTTGGTGAAGCCGCCGCAACTTGGAGGAACATCAAATACTGGAGGGAGGATAGAAATCTAAGGCCCATCGAGTCATGGTGGGAAATGAAGAGAGCGCTTAGGAGGGCCTACTTTCCCCGGCCACCTACCTCCAACCACGGAGGTCATACCACGCACCCACCCCACCAACTCACCCACAAACAAGTGGGCCACACCTCTACCCAATCCCACCCCTTCACCACTGTCCAAGCCCACCAAAGCGACCCCAATCTAGTGGCCCGCCCAAGCACCTCCAACCAACCTCCCCTTGGCACCCCCATCCCAACCCACTCAAGTACCTCCAACCGAGTGGAAGCCCCACTTATAGCCGAGCCTAGGTCCACACCTAGGTCGAGGGACGAGGAGCGAGTCCACCCCAAGGTCCCTACTCCAACCCGCTCCTTTGAGGAATTCACGAAAATGATGTCGGATTCGTTGGAAAGGATAAGTGCTTCTTCACCTCCCGTAGGTGCTCGATCACCACCCTCTCCTTCCGAGCTCTATTCGGAACCTTCTTCTTTGGAGCTACCAAAGCCCGAGCCACCCGTGTTTCTTACGGGAACACTTTACATAGCCGAGCCACTTCTTAGTTGGTTCAAGGATAGCTTGGTCCCACATCCCTTCCCATCCATGGACCCCACCTTACCTTTAGTGCCAGTCAACTCATTCCATACCACATTTCGGTCTAGTCACCATGTTGACACGTTAGACGATCTTGTCATGGGATTAGATTCATAATGGAAGTTGACGCACCTACTGGCCCGAGGCTTTGACCAACCCGCTAGTCTTAGCTTCACCCATCCGGCCTTAGGGTCCATTACCTCCGAGTGCACCGTGGGTTGCGTCACCACGGAGGTTTTCTTACTCCTCCCCTTGCCGGACGAGCCCGAATTCATACCCTTTTATCCGAGGGAGGAATCATACATCTTGCCTATGATCCCCATCCCACCCGTTACAATTCAAGAAGGTGACTACCCACACCTTCAAAACTTCTACATGTGGGACCGTGACTTGTGGGAACCCACCACAAGGGGTCATACCTTCTTTGACCCTTTTGACCCCTTCACTATTAGGCTTCCCGAGTTATCACCCGTACTCCCCTTCTTCAAGGAAGCCCACTTTTATGCCCCCTCCCCTCGGGATGGGCCATCTACATCCACCAACCCCGACCCACCTACACCCGGCCCTTCTAAACCACCAGAGTCGCCCACATTCAAAAGACCATCCACGCATAACCACGCCTGACGTATAGGTGTTCCCCATGCCATCCATTCCCAGTTGCACAACATGCATGCATGGCACATATTCGGGTGTCCTGGTCCGCCGTCGCCCATGTACGGGTCGGACTAACATTAGGTGTGTCTAGGGTCATAGATGAGTCCGTGTGTTTTCCTTGTGTAGTTTGTTTGTGTGATTTGTTTGCATGGTTTGTGTGTCGTTTGTTTGTCTGCATGTGTCTTGTGCAAGCTCGTTGTCGTTCTATTATGAGTAAGAGGCGAGTGGACTCATTCGATGAGTATGGGATCGGTTCTACATCTATACCCGGATCAGTCAGCTACAGGGACTCAGCGGTGATTCCTAGTGAGTCTTCGAGCTGCTTCCTTCCCTTTGCGAGTGCCCCACCCGAAGTGTCCACCTATAGCCCATGGCAGCTTGTGCATATCGAGTATATATGGAATGAGTAGGTGCCAATCACTTGGAGTGGAGCATACCCGCGCTACTTGGCACGGTGACGGATCCGTCGGAGTACTCGAGCATCCATACCCCTACTCGACAGGGTCGAGTTCCTCCCACCCGGGGAGAGTTGATGGGAATCGACGCCGAGCATGTACATTTTATTTTGCATTTATGTCCTTTAGTTTATTTGTATATCCACGGGAAAGTATATGCGCAATTGTACGGCTTTATAAGCCAATGCGTCATTCCCACGGATTGTTTAGGTTTCTTTGTAATTTGTCAGTAGGACCAGCAAAGGGGCCCTCAACCCTTTCCCATTGGTCCATGTCACTCATGTGGGGCTGGTCAACCATCCTAGGTGGCCATCTAGAAGGGTTGAATGTCAAATGCCACATGGGTAGACAAGTGGTTAAATTGGTGTAAGGTAGGTCACCTACCTTCACCTACCATACCCCTTGGTCAAGGGGGCGCCCCTCTCCCCTTATTAGTTTAATATTTTTTATGTGTTGTTCACACTTAATCCCAGCAATCCATCCCCCATCCCTACATCCAAGGGTCTACATTAGATTTGATACCTTTCATATAAAATGTTGTATTTTCATGTGAAAATCAATGAAAATTCAGAAAATTTGTTGAAAGGCCAAAAGCTTCTTGCGCCCCCAGCTCCTCCCCTCTGGTTCATCTCCTCCAACCTCCAATTCTAGAGTGGTTTCTACCTCCTATCCCCTCCCCTCTATCTTCGGTGATCATCTGCGCCGCCGCCGCCGCAGTTCGTGCTGCCTTCGAGCCACCGCGGAGCCGTCCTCAAGTTTCTGTCCTGCTGAATAGAGGTGTAGTTCGTGAATTCTTTCTGCCAGCCACGAGCTTAGATGGATTTGAAATTTTGAGGGTGTGTTCTTTCCTTGCATCCCAACCTCCACCTAAATTTTCACGTACAAACTCCTCCATTTAGTAATTTTCTATTTTCGTTCATTTTGCATTCCCAGATCTATTTTGTCTCTATCTACAGTGACAACAGCTTTGTGTTTCCCATCTTCGACCACCTTTTTGAATTTTTCAAACCCTCCCAATTTTACTGGGAGTTCTGTCCATCATCCCCTACATCCACCATTTTTATTGATGTTTTATTCGCCATCTATCCATTTTTTAAAATTCATGTTCTATCTCAGCTACAGTGCTTTCAGCCCATTTCCAGATCCGACCCACTGTTAGTGAAAAAATACTATCAATTCGTATCCACATCCACACTTGTCCAAACTAGCTTTACCGTTTTCCTAGCTTGATTTCCTACAACTTTGCTGAAGACCACCACTACAGATTCGGACGTTCACAGATCAGTTAAAGGTAGTTCTCAGACAAGTTCCCTGCAGATCTGAGAGCCTGGTCACTGTACAGCAGCAACTCAATAATTCATTAAAGCCCAGATCTGTGCAGATCCAGGCCAGATCTTCAGGCCTAGATTGAAGGATTTGAAGTTAGCTTTTCAACAGCGCCAGTCTTGTGTCGATCCGACATCGGGGCGGATCGCAGCGCCCGTTCTCGCCGGGACCCGCGCTGAAAACCAGAAGTTGCAGATCCGTGGCCGGTTATTCCGACCGGTGCCGAACGGAGCCGCCCGGCCTCCGGTCGGCGAACCAGCGCGCCTCCACTCCAGGGAGCACTCATCCAGGCATCGACCACTACAGCGGTGCCACCAGGTCCCACACGGCCCCTCCGGACGGCACGTGGGCCCCACCGTCACGTGTTCGGGTGTTGCCGAATCAACTCGAGAAGCCGCCCGTCAACCCGAATTCGGTCCTCCCGGGCCCAGTTGTGTAGCCCTTTACCTCCGTGTGTGGAGTGGGTGATATTTCATTGCTATCATCATTGTGTAATATTTATCCCGGGAGTACGAGTTTCGGCCGGGTCCGTCTTCCCCACGCCGAGCGCGTGGAGGTATCGCATCCGCTCCCTTACTTGGCATTTTGCTTACTTCATATATATTTGTTTATGCCGTTGCTAGAGAGCATGTGTAGGGATATCTTGCTCACTTTATCTATTCATTACCGCTGCTGCGAGAGAGTGCGACACCGTCCCGTGACCCGATCCGGGCACACGAGAGAGCCGATCACCCTAGCTCATTGCCGATTTCTCAGCCGCGCACGTTCGACGCTTCCCTCGTTAAGGGACAGTCACGAGCTTGTCGTGTCCGTGGTCTCGTTCCGCATCAGATAGTGCTAAAATAGGGGTTGTGGTAAGATGATTCTTGAGACTTTGAAAACTCTTTTCACAGTCCTTCGACCAGATAAAAGGATTTTCTTTTCTAGTGAGTCTAGTTAAATGAACCGCAATATTTGAGAAGTCCTTTATGAATCTCCTATAATAACCAGCTAGACCCAAAAAGCTTCCTACTTCGGATACAGTCGTTGGCCGACTCCAATTCTTGACAGCTTCTACTTTAGAAGGATCCACAACAATACCTTCTTTTGAAATAATGTGGCCGAGGAATGAGACTTCCTTGAGCCAGAATTCACACTGATTGAGTTTGGCATATAGCTTATGTTCTCTAAGTGTTTGTAAGGCTATCCTTAGATGTTATTCATACTCCTCTTTTGTCTTGGAATATATTAAGATATCATCAATAAAGACGACGATGAACTGGTCCAGGTATGGCTGGAAGACACTGTTCATAAGTTGCATGAATGCTGCTGGGGCATTAGTTAACCCGAACGGCATCACCATGAATTCATAGTGGCCATAACGACTTCAAAAAGTTGATTTATAAATATCATCTTCTTTAATTCTAAGTTGATGATAACCAGATCTGAGGTCAATCTTAGAGAAGTACTCAGCTCCCGAAAGCTGATCGAAAAGCTCATCAATTCGCGGCAACGGATACTTATTCTTAATTGTAAGCTAATTCCGTCGCCGGTAATTGATACATAGCCTGAGGGAACCATCTTTCTTCTTGACAAATAGAACAGGTGCACCCCAAGGAGACGTGCTGGGTCTAATAAAACCCTTGTCTAGAAGTTCCTGCAACTGCTTCTTTAGTTCCTTGAGTTCTATGAGGGACATCCTGTAAGGGGATATAGAAACAGGTGCCGCACTAGGAATGAGTTCAATGGTAAAGTTTACTTTCCTTTCGGGCAGTAAATTAGGTAGTTCAGATGGGAACACTTCTGGGAACTCATTTGCAATAGAAATATTTGCTAGGATAATCTCCTTAGATTCGGTATTAATGACTGAAGCAAGGAAAGCTTCGCATCCTTGCGAGATAAGCTTGCAAGCGTGAAGAGAAGATATAATGGTAGGATGCTTTTTGTATTTGATGCCAAGAAAAGAAAATCTTGGAAGACCGGGATTTCGAAAAGATATAATCCTATTTTGGCAATTGATATAAGCATCATGGTTTACAAGCCAATCTACCCCTACAATGACATCATAACCTTTCATATCAAGGCATACTAAGTTTGCGGGGAGATTGTGTCCTTCTACCACTACCCCGCAATCAGGATAATGCTTGGTAAGCTTAGTTCCAGATCCTAAAGGTGTAGTAATAGCAAGATCTGAAGGTAAGGAAACTGATGCAATTGGTAAGGTTTTTGCAAAAGTGGTGGAGATAAAAGAATGAGAAGCACCAGTATCGAATAGCACGAATGCAGGGCGAGAACATATTTGAAGAGTACCTTCCATAAGCCCATCATTTAGATCCCTGGGTGCTTCATCTTCATCTATAACCGCATTGAGGTGAGCCTGCCTCTGCGTCCTCCATTAGCTGATTGCTCTTTCATAAGGGGGCAATCTGGCACACGATGCTCCTTACTACCACAACGCAAACAAGCACCGAGGCGCTTCCAGCATTCTTCAACCGAATGGCCGAATTTCTCGCAAAAAGTGCACGCCGCGACAACTTGCTCCTTCTCTTCCTTAAACCTTTTATTATTCTTTTGGGAACTTCCACCGTTCCCGCTCCTTGATCTTTTCTTGTTATCACGGCTTTTGTAGGGTTCTGTGATGCTAAACTTCTCCTTCTTATAATGTCGATCTGAGCGCCGGCTGGATTCCTCTCCCTTTCCTTTCAACTTTTCGACCTTCTCTAAGGTCCTCTCGCATAGATATGCCCTCTGAACCATCTCCGCGTAAGTGCGGATATTTTGTGTCCAAAGTTGCTGAATGAACCCGGGCCGTAACCCGTCCGTAAATCGATTTGCCTTTAATAATTCCGTGGTAATAAGGTGTGGTGCATATGGTGCTAGTTCTGTAAGCCGATCCACTCAAGGGGAAGAAAGTGAACTAAACTACAGACTATCTGGAGAACTAAAAATTAAGAAGGATTATGAAACGTGCCAATATGAGGAAAGAGCATACGTAGGATGCTAAAGGGATGTGATCGCCAGAGGGGGTACCTCAAAGAAACGAAATGATCGCGTGTACCTTGTATTGAGCTCGGAGATTGTGACTCCTCGAGAGCGGGAAATGGCAGGTTGCTTCTTCCTCCCCCTTCGGCCGGCCGATGGAGAGGGCTTTCCTCGGGTACCCTTGCAAAACAATGACAAACAAGTAACGGGTGGATCAAGAAGACGAAGGTGCAGTATTCAAATTCTAACGACGCAAGTAACGAAATGATTGCAAGACACACACCTGGTTGGTGTTGTCTTTAAAACCCCTCTCGGACATGAGTAGGAGGAAAATGCTTATGATGAATGGAAATTATTCCGACGTAAAAACGGGAAGAGACTCCCTCATAAAAGGGGGAGGGGTAGAGGATATGATATGATGAATGCAAGATAACTAGAAAAGAAGAGGAGAGAATGGCTTATTGGATGGTCGATGGCGAGATCCGATGGAACTTCGGCAGCGTAGGGACAACGAGGTAGCGCGGCGGGCGAAGGCGGCCTCTCTCCTGCGAGCACGAGCACCTGAAGATCATGCCGGACTTCCCCTACAAAACACCCACGGGTTAGGAATAGAATCCGGCAGCCTCACGGCGCTTTTTTTTTCGACCCTTGAACTGAGGGTGGTAGGCCTCTATTTATAGAGGTCGAGAGGATGGGGGCGTCCAGAGGCCTGGACGCCTCCATAACTTGGATTTTCTTCAAACGACAGACTGAGCCACGGTCAGTCGATGGTCGGGGGTCGCCCGTGAGCTGGTTGATGAAGGCGTCCAGGGGCCTGGACGCCTCCATATTATGGATTTTATTCAAACGACATGCTGAGCAACGGTCCGTCGATGGCCCGGGGTCACCCGTGAGCTGGTTGATGGAGGCGTCCAGGGGCCTGGATGCTTCCATAACTTGGATTTTATTCAAACGACAGGCTGAGCAACGGTCCGTCGATGGCCCGGGGTCGCTCGTGAGCTGGTTGATGGAGGCATCCAGGGGCCTGGACGCCTCCATAACTTGGATTTTCTTCAAATGACAGACTGAGCAACGGTCAGTCGACGGCCCGGGGTCACCCGTAAGCTGGTTGATGGAGGCGTCCAGGGGCCTGGACGCCTCCATGAAATTATATATATTTTTTGTTCAATCTTATATATATATATATATATATATATATATATATTGTCATTATTTTGTATTGAGGGAGGCGTCCAGGCACCTGGACGCCTCCATGATGACCCCCGGATTCCCCCGAAAAGTGCGTCGGCAGTTGTCCGTTAGGCATTTTCCTGGTCCCGGCAACTTCTGATGCATGTGATTGATGTTGATGCCGTTCGAATGCCGCATGATTTCCACAACGAGGCGGTTTCCGGATGCTGAAGGAGCGTTACGCTACTCGCCCAGAAGACGAGAGAAGACTCAAAGATAGGGAACACTCAAGTGATTCAAAATGCGGAAGCTGCTACGGGGCGTTGCGTGGTAATATGAAATTTTCTCAGGGGACGTCAGGAATAGCGTGTCTACAGCTGCCCCGCCTTGGCGTCTGCTTTGCAAGGGAGTGACACGTAATGGAATGGTATCGAAGTGGAGTGAAATGGAGTGGGAATGGACTGATAAGTTGATGCCAAGGTGTGATGAGACACGCTTTTGACATGACTATTTGGAATCTTTTCTGTAGTTTCAATGAGGCGACCTTGAAGAAGGTCTTTCAAATTTGACGACTGTTTGGACGGAAATCAAATAAGGGAGGGTGTGATGTGCGCTCAGGCATGAAAATAAAGGAGACCAACTTCTCGGTGTGGAAGTACCTGGGCCATAAACCTGCAGGTTTCACCTTTGGGGAGCGGTTACCAGCCAATGTGGAAGTGCTGCGGCCAAGGTGGGTCAAACAAGGTAAAAAGCAAAGGAATATCTAAGGGTCTATCCAAACAAGGGTCTCATTTGGAAGGGCAGCGTAGGCCGTTTCAAGGAAACTCAGTATTTCATTCAGAATGGAATATCTCATATCTGTATGAATTGAAGCACAACGACTTTCGCAATCGAATCACTTGAATGATCTTCCGTAATAGACTCAAAGTCCTATATGAATGCATGCTGGGTTTAAAGAAAAATTTAAAACAAACTAGAATAGAAAATAGCCAAGGATAATATTGTCAACTTGTTAAGAATGGATCAGGATACCGATCCAGTGAGCTGATATTGAGCTGGGGCCCGTTTATCCACGCACCGACTCACTGAATGGAACCGTCGTTCCCACGCTATCACCAGTTAACGGCCTATCCGTACAACCCAAATTCTTCTAGAATCGTCACTATTTTTGTTGAAGGGGAACTCAAATCCCAGATTCGTTCGGGTCGCAAGGTCCTTGACGTGTTCTAATAGCGTAAATATCATATAGTATGATGCATGACACGGGGGACCAAACACTGAAGGATGGTATACAATATAGGGCGAAAAACGTCCGTTGGTAAAACCTGCACAGACCATCATAGATTAAATAATCAGAAAGCAGCAGAAATATAACAGAATCGTGCCACAGTACAAGGATGAAACACTGACGACTTGACCACTCATGTGACACGTCCCGTCCCGTAGCACCTCTCCTTTCCTATAAGTACCTCCCTTAAGCTAGTTTATTCAAATGTACCAAGGGGAGTTTTGAAAGTTCAGGAGGAGAAGAAGAGGAGGGTCTAGGGATTTCAGGATGGAAGGAGAGTCTTCCTACGTTATGAAGAGGGGCAGGCCTAGCAGTGAGATCAGGCGACTTTCCGACCTCGAGGGTCATCTGAGTGGGACGATCCAGTCGCATATGGCAAGTTGATTTATTTCAAATTTACTGCATGGACTCTCTCCTCACTTTCCTTCCTTTCTCTTCTTCTTTCCAACCGTATCTACTCTTTCCGGGCCCAAGGAAGTTTTCCAAACTGCCATGGCTTTCAGAGCTAACTTCCAACATCTCCATTGGCATGAGGGGTATACTCTCGAAGTGGCATCTTCAGGGGCTCCTTATTCACGCCAAACACTACGAGAGAATCCGTATGGACTGGGTGGCTATGGTCGCATTAGTGGAGATCTGGCATCCCTAGACCCACACTTTCATCTTCCCGACGTTCGAGGCGACCATTCTCCTCGAGGAGGTGGAACTTCTGCTCAGATTGAAGAAATTCAAGAGTGACGGGAAGGTGAAGGCTATGTGGATGCTGACCCGGGGGACTTCCGAGAGCGTCCTTGGAAGCTTCATGCCGTCCGACGTAGTCAGAAAGGTCCGCACCCAAAAGGGAATTGACTTGCAAAGGCTCGCGGTATGGGTTATGGATGCCTTGAAAGGGTCACCAGATGATGAACATTTGGAAGGAATTATGAGAGGGTTCACCATCTGTCTGGCGGGTGCTCTCTTGTTCCCTTATACCGACAACATAGTGGAAGAAACCCAACTGAGTGCTATCTGCGGGATCTGGAGTGGAAAGAGGGTGGGACCTGCCATCCTTGCCTACCTTTACAGCGGTCTTACCGCCTCGAGCATGGGTAGGCCTCCTTTTGGTTGCGCACTTGTTCTGAGTTGCTGGGTCGATTTGCACTTCAAATTCGACCACCGTGAGGGGATGCCGACTGCTTCAAAGCTTTTCCAAGAAAGCCCCCTTTATCACATAGCCGATGTGTTAGGCTTCGGTGGAACTGTGGTGAACCATTTTCCGTGGCTGAAGAAACGGGATGACTAGCGGTCTCACTTCCGAACCATGACACAAAGCTTCTTCACTTGCGCACCGGCATGTCTACTCTCACTTGAACTCCTCATGAGGTCTTCTCCTGAAGCTGAACTCCAACTGATCGGCGCGATGGAGTTTGTCCTTTATAACGCGCATCGGTGCTGCCTCCAGATCGGCATTCCATGCCACTCGTTCCCACTGCTGACCGGCATTGTCCCTTTGAAGAAGAGGGAGCTGGGCACGGAAGTGGACGCGAAGGAAGCGAAGGCCGTTAAAGCACCCTGGAAGACAAGTGTTGCGGGAAAGGCCTTAGCGCACGTGGGGGAAGAATGTGAGCTGTGGAGAGCTTATGTAACCGAATTGGGGAAGTTAAGGCCTAAGGCGCCTGAGCCCTTGATGTAGCCCGCTCTGCTTTCTGATGGAATAAAATCTGGAATTTGACATTTTGGACCACTGCTCCCCTGATTATTATTTTTATGATTTTTATTTTTTTCTTTTTCTTTTGTGTTTTCTGTCTCCCCCTTTTTGTGTTCTCATTTTTATTTTAATGGGGGCGTCCAGAGGCCTGGACGCTCCTATAATTTTTTTTTTTTTGATTTTTTTTTGGGGCGTCCAGGGGCCTGGACGCCCCTATAATTTCTTTTTTTATTTATTTTTTTTGGGGCGCATCCTGGCGCGAGGATGCGTCTTATCCTTCGAATTCAAATTTAAAGCGCCAGGCGGCATTTCTTTCTTCGTGCCTTACCCTCAAACGAGCCCGCCTCCTGTCAAGATTTGCTCGCCCATCTTCGTCTTCTTCCACTTCTCGATCGATGGAGTTTGGTGGGCCAAATCGTGGTGAGGGGAGAGAGGGGCAAGGGACTCCTCGCCCGAGGAGGGATGTGCAAGAGCATAGAGAGGTGTCCATGGAAGCGGAAGGGCCGCTTCGGGCACCTGAGGGACCCGAGGGACCCGGTGACGCGGAGGGAGGTGAACATGGTCTGGTAGGTCCTTCGATCTCTTCCTCTTTTATCCATTTTGAGTTTTGAAGTGAGCCACGGGAGGGGGGAAGAGGGTTCAGTGAGTGTTGCACTCAAATGATGGACGCGTCCTTGACAGGAGACGCGTTCTCGTTAACTGACGGGGGACCTCCCTCTTTGATGCAGGGTACGGGGAGAATCCTGGGCTTGGCTGACGAGTGGGCGAGCGCGGATGAGCCGAGCCGTGTCAGGAAGGAGAGTCGCGGCAAGGCGAAGCTCGAGGACCGGCGCGTACATTCCCCTGGGCAACAAGGGAGCGCACCGGTGCAGGGTAGTGGCGGCCTCCTGCAGCAGCGGAGGGGGGACCGAGCGGGGGCTCCCCAGCTTGGGAGACGGACAGAGGTGACAATAGAACCTCAAAATTTTTATTCTTGTCATGAAATTCCAAAATTTATCCAACGGCCGTCGTCTATCTATTTTTTATGTACTCAGCAGGAAATGGTGGTAGGGATGGCTGGCGGATCATCCTCCAATCCTCAGGCTCTTTTTCTAGAGATCGCCTCCCTCCAGAAGCAACTTGCCAGTGCGGTGGCCCGCGCGGTTCGTGCTGAAGAGGAGCGTGATGCCTGGGCCGCAGCTGTGGCAAAGCTACAGCGTCGAGGTGAGGGGAGGCCCTCTCCTGACATTCTGGAGTTGAGGGTCCTTCTCCAGGTGACGAGGAGGGAGGCAGAGAGAGAGAGAGAGGAGAGAAGGGCCGGGCAACAGCGAGACCAGGCCGAGAAGAAGGCCTTGGAGGCCCAAGTGAGGGAGCTCCAGCTAGGCCTTCAGGTTATGGCGCAGAGGTTAGGAGCGATGGAGACGCGCTACGAGAGAGCGCGAGAGTTAGGGGCGCTACTTCGCCGGTCCGGACGTTTTTCTGCTGGTGGCTTCCTCGCCACGCCAGAGGAGGAGCAGCGAGCCCCTGCTGTGGAGCAGGTGCCACGAGGCGAGGCGAGCACTGCACGGGGGTCCAGGAGGCGTCCGAGGGATCCTCACCTCGGGGAGAGGAGAGGGACGCCTAGAGGGATGAGCATGAAGATGATGTCGAGAGTTGGCGAGTCAGTGGACCCGCCTCCTCTCTATGATTGTAATGTTTGTGACAGCTTATGTAGACTTATGAGTGATTTGATTTTCTATTGTTTGTTTGTTTTCTTGCGCGTCCCTTCTTCCCTACGCTTCTTTGTACTGTTCTCATGTGATGTGTCTGCCGACATCCTGCCCTAGACGGAGGATGGCATCTTGCTGCGACTATTCTTTCACGGGAATCTGTCGTCAAGGTCAATGATGACAGCTTAGGCCTCTTCTCCCGGATGATTTTTCAAACTTTGCGGATGGCCTCCACGTTATGACAGGGTGCCACAGGGAGCAGGTCATCATATTACACCGTCCGATCCATCACCTTGTGCGGGTGGTGAAGTGACTCATGGGACCGCAGGGGAGGCGCCCTATTGTGAGGGCTATCGTTGGAGGCAATCTTGGCCCACACTTCTCCCATTTCTACATATACCTTCCTCTTTTGTTCTTCCAGGGGCATCGAGGGCTAACTTGAAAGGTACTAGGAGGAACTCAGAATTCCGGATGGAGGGTGAATCTTCCCACTCCTCGAAGAGAAGCAGATCCCGCGGTAGTAGTTCCAGGAAACTCTCGGACCTCGAAGGGCAGTTCAGCGAGAGGACCCAGTCGCAACTCGTAAGCTGATCTTTCCCCCCCTTTTCTCATTCTTTCTTCCTTCCTCTTGACAACACCCTTCTCCATTTCTTATGCACGCACAGAGTGTGATGAAATCACACATTTCATGGGAGTTAGCAGTGGCCGCATACAGGGATCTCCCAGATTTTCAGAAGGCCAGGCTAGACGTGATGGGATTTGGTGCCTTTCTTCGGATCGAGCCGATCCAACTCGACCTGGCCCTTATCCAAGCCTTGTGCGAAAGATGGGACCCAGTAAGTTGGGTATTCCTGATGCCATTGGGGCACATGGTGCCCAGTCTAGAAGATGTGGTCCGAATCACGAGCCTCAAAGTGGATGGTGAGGCAGTGACCGGCGTCACCTATGCGGATTACCGAGAAGGCGCCCAGAAGCTACTAGGGTTGGACTTAGACAGTCGGAAGCACAGATCAGTAGCTAGGGCATCTATCGTGGGGCCATTAGGGCTCACTGATACTCGTCGACGGGATGACGAGTCCTCGGAAGAATTTATGGAGAGGATGGGAAGGGGATGTCATGCTGTGTATTGAACAGATTTTGACAATTGGGAGAGATCTAATATGGATTTGAGGAGATTTGTCCTCTTTTTCCTGGGGAGATTGATATTGAGCTCGAAAGGAGACGGCATCCATTGTCGTTTCCTAGGGCTGCTATCTGACCTCGAAAGAGTAGGACAGTATGCCTGGGGAGCTGCCATGCTAGCACACTTGTTTACGGGTCTGTCCCAAGAGGCAGATCGTGAGATGACTGTGAGTGGGTTCACACCACTTATCCAGGTATTTTTTTTGTTTATTTTTCTTATATATTTTTGTGTTTATTTGTAATAGTCCACTTGAGGCATTGACGGCATATGATGATGTAGCTGTGGAGCTATTATTACCTCCCAATGGGGAGAGCTCGGCATTGGCGACCAGTGATGGTGCCGTTAGCCAGGCGGTGGCAACCGATCATGGGTGCAGCGCCTGTAACCTACCAGCTGATGGTGCTAAGGCGCGAGCTACATGAATTCCCTGCAGCGATGGTGGGAATTTTTTTATTATTTTTTTATTTTTTTATTTATATTATTTTTTTGTTATATATATATTTTTTCTAATCAGTTAAACGGGTATGTACAACATCACCTAGGTAAACTAGAGACTCTACTCAGGCATGGTCGATGCCGATCAACCATGGGTTTTAACAAGTTGCGCCCGGTTCGGACGGGAATTGTGGATACACTACCTAAATGAAATCGAGCCGCTTCGGCTACGATTGGTTATGAGGACCCTAGGGCTGGCCCAGGAATGGGTGGATACGACTACGCCACCTCGCGTTAGAAGAAAGACACGGGGACCGGCACCTTGCGTTGATTGGCGTGTGCGGTTCCCGGAACAATATGAAGAGTGGCAACGAGGTGGCACAATCGTGGAATCACATGCGCAAGAGAGTGAAGAATATCTGCGTCTGTATAAGGCAATGTATGCAGAGCAGCTCCAACCCCGAGGACTTGTGGAGGTGGGTCTCCTTTTTCTCTTTTCTCCTTTCCTCCTCTCCTCTCTGTGGGTGCTGACTCCTATGGCTGCAAGATGTCCGTGATACCATGATAGCGGACTTGCGATCACGCCTGGAAGAAACAGAGCAACAATTGGGCGACACCCGTGGAGCCTTGAGCGCTTCGGTAGGTGTATGGACAATGCACACTCCTAATTAAGACTCTAGATTGATGGCGTTCGGCTGCTAATTTTCATCCCATGTGGTTTATAGCGCGCTCAGATCAACGCGGCTTCATCAGCGATGGGAGGAGCCGGCGTCTCTTCCAGCTTATGGATCCCCGCCTCAGAACTTGATTCGCTTCACGAGCAACTTGCTCAGACTACGCAGCGTGCCGCAGAGGCAGAAGGAATGCTCTCTATACATGTAAGAGTTTCAGTGTTGAGTTCTCCTTTTTTGCCTTGCCACATATCTGAGATAGTATATCTGGCAGGAAAAGGAGATGTAGGAGTCACTTGCCCATGCTGCATAGAGAGAGGCTAGAATAGCCGAGCTGGAGGAGGAATTGCGGCGTCGTCCGGATGACGATTCTTCCAGGGATGCCATGGAGCTGAGAATCACCCTTCATTTAGAGAGGGAAGATCGTGAGAGAGAACGGTCAGAGAAAGAGAGAGACAGAGAAAGGGAGAGAGCCGACAGATTAGCTGAAAGGGAGGAGCGAAGGGTCATGGAGGCCCAGTTGTTCGAACTCCGAACCAGCCTTGGCCTCGTTGAACAATGGCTGAGAGATGGTGAGGAGCGCTACCGAAGAGCACGAGAGCATGGCTTTCGTGTCAGTAGCTCCTTTGCTGCTCCCACGGATTAGCGCTGGGGTGTGGGAATGGGAAGAGGTGTACAGAGCAGTAGAAGTACCGCTTTTCGTAGTTGGGTAGCACCCTTGAGGGCGTTTTGCCCGGAGAGTGGCGGGACAAGTAATGTAGAGAGAGAAGGTGGAACTTAATGTACAATTCCTTATTTTAAGAACGGAATAACATGCATGATTTTGTTTGATTTTCATCTCACTCTTGCTATCTTGAATCCCTGCACGCATCACTGAAACAAACAGGTCAGTATCTCTGTTCTGACTTGGCCCCTTGCTCAATAAGCAGGTGTTCACTTCAACTATCCTTGATAATGGGTCAAGGGGCCAAGCCTTTATTAACGAAGGCAAGGGAAAGATGCGATAATGATGAATGTGACAGACAAGCACACTAATGCAAGCGGAATTTAAAAGTGAGATGCTGCATACAAATGCAATCATGCGAGATGATTTTTTTTTATTTTTATTATTTTTTCTGGCATTTTTTTTTGTTGTCTTTGTTATCATTCTAATTTTTTTTGTTTTCCAAATATCTACATCTTCTCTCTTTTCTTTTTTTTATCATTTTTTTTGTCGCTAAAGCCTGATGAGCACCCATATGGCACTTTACCTTCATGAGAACAGGGGTTTCTTACTAACCTCCCAGGTATCCTAAGTGCACATCTAGGTTGATTTGGGCCTCTAGACCCCTCGAATGATAATCCCGCTGGCTAAGACTTACCCTGATGACAATACCGCCATGCCATGCTTAGGCTCCCAGTTGCTTCAGACCACAGGGATTCGCCCAAAAGGTGTTCGAGGTAAATGATTTGCCCGACCCGGGTCTGTTTCCTCACAACTCTAGATGGTATATGATGGAACACCCTGGAACCCTGACGACCAACCGTGCGACGCTGACCCGGAATCAGACGCCGTCGCACCCAGAGGTGACGCGCTTGCATTGGCCTAAGCCCAATGTTAAACAAGAAGACATCAAGGTGGTAAACAGGGGTCTTGACCGGCCAGAAACACAGAGACTCCTTCGCAGTAATAGCTTTTGCTTTTCAAAGTAGGCAACCATACGTGTGTATTAAAATAAGGTTGCAGACCCTGGCGGGTTTTACCCTTCAGAAACTCCATCTAGCTTTCATCTTCAAAGGAAGAAGGAAGAGTGTATGGGGTAAACCTCCTGAGAGGACCGGCAAAACTGTTAACCCGGCGAGCCAATAAGAGCCCATTAACTCTCCTCTTTCGGACAACTCCGGACCAAATCTCGAGCATTTACATTCCATAACTCCTTTTGTGGATTTAGACTTTTTGCCTTGAGGTATTTCATTTATCGCATCAGGCACGGTCACGACCAGGCTTTTCTCTTGATTTTGGTTTTGTGTTTCTTTTTACGAGGGAGATATAGTTTGACGTTGTGGGCTCCCTTTTGTATGCCTGCGGGGACACTGCCCTCTTCTCGTGCTCTGATCGATGCTCGGGGAAATGGATCCTACTCTTGCCTTAAGGGATTTGAGTTTTGGTTTCTCATGCTCAGCGTTTTAAGGGCGCCGACTGTCTCATTTGGTCGAAGAGAAAAGAATAAAGATTACAGCTTCTGGAGATCTTTCGGATGAGGCCCCACCGTAGGTGATGCTACCAACTTTTTTTGGATAAAATACATGAGTGAGTACATGTTGGCTTCCTTCGAGCGAGCGTAGGCCGATGTGGCCAGTCAGGGATCTCCACGGTTCTGGCAAACCAAGACCCGGTGCCTACCAAGCCTTAATGGGCCATATCCTAACATGAAGGTTGGATGCAGGGACTTAACTACACGGTGACCACCAGGCATCGACATTTTGAGTTTTCCACATTTTTAGTGATCTTCAATATTTTTTTTATTTTTGATGTTTTCTTTTTGTCATTTTTTTTGTTTTTTTGACACTAAGCTAAGGGTAGTACTTTTTAAGATAAAGCCCGTTCCAAGGGTGGGATAACTCGGTCCCTTCGGCGTTGACTAGCTTGTAGGCGTTGCCAGGGTATACGGCTTGAATTACAAATGGTCCTTCCCAATTGGGTTGGAGCTTAGAACGCGGCCCTCCAGGTTTGACAAAAATTCATTTTACGACCATCTCACCGATTTTGAATTTTCTCTCAACGACTTTCTTTTGGTGAAAGTGAGAGAGTCTATTTTGATACACACGCGCATGCTCGGCAGCGGCCAGCAGCTTCTCATCCAAGAGTTCCAACTGGGCGAGGAGTGAATTACGACGGTCGTTGAGGGGAAATTCCTCGTCCAATTGTACCCTGAGAGAAGGGATCAGAGTCTCGTACGGGACTACCGCTTACATACCATAAGTAAGGGCAAATGGAGTCTGCCCGGTGGGGGTACGGATTGAAGTGCGATAGGCCCATAGAGCTTCGATAAGCTTTTCTGGCCAGTCTGAAAACTTACTGGACTCGCAGGTCTTCTTCATGATTTTGATCAATGTTTTATTGGTGGCCTCCGCTTGTCCATTACCTTATGGGTAATAAGGCGATGAATGATGCAATGCAATTGCATACCTTTTGCAGAGGTCCTGAAGGTCCTGAGAAATGAATTGTGGCCCATTGTCGGTGACGATTGTGCTTGGGACGCCGAACCTGGCGAGGATGTTCATCATGATGAACTTGCAGACTGTTGACGCCTTGATTTCCACGTAAGCTTCGGCTTCGGCCCATTTGGTGAAGTATTCCGTCGCAGTAAGGATGAAAGATTTCTGTTTGGTGAGGGAATTGGGATCACCTAGGGGACCGATGATGTCGAATGCCCACATGGAGAAAGGCCATGGGGAGGATATTGGATGAAGTGAGGAAGATGGTGAATGGATTTTATCGACGTGAAGTTGACACTTGACACACCTACGGACATAGACAACACAATCCTCTTCCATAGTGGGCCAGTAAAAGCCTAGCCTAATGATCTTCTTGGCGAGCATCTGGCTATTCACGTGGCCACCGGACACGCCCGAGTGTGCTTCTTACACGCATTTCCAAACCTCATTGTCATCAAGACACCTTAACGGAACGCCAGTAAGGCTCCTCCTATAGAGTAGACCTCCAACCAATGTGTATTTCTGAGCCACCCTTCTTATGGCTTTCTTATCTCCTGTGGTGGCTCCTTTAGGATAAGACTGATCTTTACAATATTTGACAATTTCATAGAACCATGGTTTCTCATCATCAGCCAGCTCTTCTTCGACTTCTGCCAGCATGATCTCCCTCTTCTCAAGGATTTCTCCCTTCTGGATCTTCTGTAGGACTCGTTCCTTGATCTTTCAGAGGTAAGGGTCCTGAACGGTAGGGACAAGACGCTTGTAGAGAATGATGGATCTAAACCATGCACCTAAAGGAAATTTGAAGGATGACGCCAAGGAGGCGAGGGCATCGGCCAGAATGTTCTATTCGTGAGGAACATGGACAAAGATCAGCTTAGTGAACAATTTGGCATAGGCGGAGACCAGCTCCTGATAGGGTTTGAGCTTGGGATCGAGGGTGCAATATTTGGTAAGCACCTGGCGGAGAACGAGTTGACTATCACCCACGACTCGCAACTCAGTGATATAGAAAGAACGGGCTAGTTCCAGGCCAGCTAGAAGAGCCTCGAATTCAGTGATGTTGTTGGTGACTGGGAACGAGAGCTGAAATGCCTCTGGGATGGTAACGCCTTCAGGTGTTAGAAGGACAATGCCAATACCCTTCCCTTGGGAATTTAGAGCTCCATTAAAATATAATGTCCGCATTGGCTTGTCGGATTGGGCGATGGACATTAGTTCCTCATCTGGAAACTCTGATTGGACAGGGTCAAACTTGGGGAGAGGATGGTGGGCGAGATGCTCAGCTATGGCATAGCCTTTAATTGCCTTTTGCTGGATGTAGGTGATGTCGAACTGGGAAAGAAAACTTTGCCAGCGTGCTAGCCTATCAGTAAGGACGGATTTCTCCAGAAGAATCTTGATAGGGTTCATGCGAGCAATCAAGTGGACCTCATGAGCCAAGAAGTAGTGCTTCAATTTCTGCACCACCCAAACGAGGGCAGCACAGGTTTTCTCCATGACTGTATACTTCTGCTCACAGGGATTGAGAAGTTTGGACAAGTAATAGGTTGCCTGTTCCTTGCCTTCTTCATCAACTTGTGCGAGGACAGCTCCCACGGAGTTGTCCAAGACGAAGATGTAGAGGATCAAAGGTTTTTCTGGTTTGGGTGGAATGAGAACGGGTGGACTAGCCAGATATTCCTTTAACCCTTCAAAAGCTTTTTGGCATTTAGAATCCCAGTGGAATTCTACTCCTGGCTTGGTCAACTCATAGAAAGGTCTACACCTTTGTGAGTGCTGAGACACAAATTGACGAATAAACTGCAACCTCCCAATTAAACCTCGAACTTCCCTCAAATTCTTGGGAGGTGGCATATCCCTGATGGCCTTAGCTTTGTCGGGATCTATCTCGATCCCTCTTTTACTCACAATGAAGCCCAGTAATTTGCCCGATGATACACCAAACACACACTCTTCGGGTTCATTTTCAATTGGAACTCCCTTGATCTCTACAAGACCTTAGCCAAAACCCTTGGATGTTCCATCCTGGTCCTTGATTTCACCAATAGATCATTCACATACACCTCCAGATATATGTGCATCATGTCGTGAAATATGGCCATCATAGCTCTTTGATAAGTAGCTCCAGCATTCTTTAACCCAAACGGCATGACCACGTAACAATATGTTCCCAAGGTGTAGTGAATGATGTCTTTTCTTGATCCTCTTCTGCCAAACGAATTTGATTATATCCTGAAAATCCATCCATGAATGAGAGGGTCTCATACCCCGCTGTGTTGTCGATCAACACATCAATGTGAGGTAAGGGAAAATCATCCTTTGTACACGCGCGGTTAAGGTCCCGGAAGTCGATGCAAATCCTAACTTTCCCATCTTTCTTGATGACCGGGACAATGTTTGCCACCCATTGAGGATAAAGGACGACTCTAATAAACCTAGCTTTATGGAGCTTGTCGACTTCTTCTTTCATTTTCAAAGCCATTTGAGGGTGGAAACGCCTTAACCTTTGTTTTACCAAGACGGACCCTAGTTTTAGGGTTAAACGGTGTTCGACCAGGGTTGAATCCAGACCCGGTATATCCTCGTAGCTCCATGCAAACATGTCCTTATATTCCTTGAGAACTTCAATTAATGCCTCTTCTTCAGAGGGTGGTAGATTATCACTTATGAGGATGATCCTAGGGTCTTCCTCAGTTCCCAAGTTGACTTCTTTAGTGGACTCTTCTACGGCGATTGACGGCTCGTCGAATCTCCTTATTCCACTAGCATACGCGCCAGCTGCATCCTCATATTCTTCACCCTCATCTTCAGTAGGGTATTCTTTATCTGTGATCTCGTAGACTCCATACCCCTCATTAATTGTGCAGTTGCCCTCACATTCTATTTCCGGTAACTGGATGGGATTTTATAGCAACTGAGGGACGGCAAGAAGGGCCTGACACCTGGTGGCTAAATCCAGAAGGAATCGACGAGGGATCTGCCTACCCTTGGATTTCTTCCTAGGTACTACCTTTGACTTATTATTCCTAGATTGACTGACATTATTTACAGAAGAAGAAAAAGATGAAGAGGATGGTGAAGAATGTACAGGGGAAGACCCCTCAGAGGAGGGGTAGAAAAGGTCGCTCATCAGACCTTGGACGGGTGGTCCGCAGGGCGGGGTGCACCCGTGGGAGATGTAGGAAGTTTCCTCAACGAAGATGTGTTGTTGAGGAGTTTGGAAATTGACGTTTTTTTTTCGCTTTCATTTTTGATGACAAAATAGTGGAAAGAGATCGGGGGAGAGGAAAAAGTGGTTATGGCTAGAGGATTGGGAGGCTCGTAGAGCAGATCATGATTAAAGACCTGGCGCGGGTTGAGAAACCCGCGCAGGTATGTAAGTAGAGAGGGGGATCTGGGAAGATTATCAGACAATCGTCTGGCCTAGGAAGACGACAGCAACAAAGGTTGCGACGAGTGAATGGAGAAGATGACGGCTAATGAGTCGTCGGTGGTGATGGTGATGGCGGATGAAGATCCGCTGGTGACAGGGTCCTTCTGGCGAGGACGAGGATAGTTTGGGACCTTGGCAATAGTAATGATATTTTCTGGCATTTCGGAGATCAATGGCGGTCCTTCAAGCTGGGGAGACGAGAACATCCTTTCCAGTGCAATGGAAACGTCTCGTATATCAAACCATTTATCCCATTCGCATTCCGGGTCTTTGATCTTGCCTCTTTTGGTGACCCTCGGACATTTTTCGGCTGAATACACAACATGCGACCCCCCATGTGCTTCCTGTGGATAATCCCCCATCTGAATAATGGGCCCTTTCCTGAAGTGGTTTGATAGGGTCCATGTGAGGGGCTTCCAATCTGCCTTGAATGGTCCTTTGAAGCCTAGGCCAAACCTGCGGTTCGGCCTAATCTCCTTTGGTGGTTTCAACCTACCTTGTAGCTGTGCACCCAGACCTTTGCCTTGTTGATAGCCGATGTTTCTTATAATCTCCCAACCTTTGGAGTGAAAAGGGAGATATGGCGTTGTTGCCTTGATCGGCTTCTTTGGTGCTAGCGGAATGTGAGATGAATCGCACACGTCCAGCAATGACAATATGGGCCGATGAGACGGCCAAATAGAGGGCAGAGAGGTGTTGATAGCATCCACCGTGTGAAGGACAGGTGTGGTGACTAATTTAATAATTCTTCCATTGTAAGGATACTTCAAGCACTGATGGTTGGTGGAAGGCACAGCATCTATGGCTTCAATGTAAGGGCGACCCAGCATGGCCTTGAATGTGGGGTCCATGTCGAGGACATGGAATTCCGTGGGTACTGACATCGGACCAAGCTCTGTCCTTAGAATAATCATCCCTTGTGGCGGCCTTTTGCTATTGTCATAAGCCGTGACTGTGATTGAAGAAGGTCTTATCTGTTCCTGTTCGACCCCACACAACTGAAGGGTGCTCATGGAGATCATATTTATGGACGCACCCGTGTCTACAAGGCATGGGTTTATGGATACCCCATTAATTTTTATTGAAACACACAATGCATATTTCCAAGCTTCCTTGGGAGCGTGCTCGTAGTTGTGGAACATGATGGCCGGTTGTGTGTCCGTTGGGGTCAAGACAGCAGAAATCTTTTCTACAGGGAGGTCCTCATTCACCATGACCTTTTGAAGATACTCCATTAAGGCTGCCTGATGGGATGTGGATCTCTGAAGCAGCTCCATGATGGAGATCCGAGCAGGCGTCTTGTCCAAGTGTTTCAACAAATCATACTGTGTTCCAGGGATAGATCTTTCCGGTTGTTCTCCATCGTCCCTCTCTGGCTGAGACTGCTCGGGATTCTGACTGTTCTGGGGGAAAACCCTGTGGAAAATCCTTCCACTCTGGAGCACCATTGCCTGTGGCTTTTGTACCTCTATAGGGGTAGCAGTGGGTTTTAACAGAGGTTTGAGGGGTAGTGGCGGAGGGATGGTTGATGAAGCAGGGGTGATGATGGGAGTAGGGATTCTGATGAGGGGTTTGTTAGGTGGAGGCATGGTGGAGGTAGAGGGGATATCGCACGGGTTATGAAGGATAAGGGGTCTGGAAGGTGGAGGTGGAGGCAAAGTGGAAGTGGGTAAGGTTTGGAGCGGGTAATGGTGTTGAGATGGATGGTGGATGATGAGTGGTTTTAAAGGCATTGGCGGTGGTATGGTGGAGACAGGCGGGTTACGTACGATGGACGGGTGTTAAGGGTCTTAGAAGGCATAGGGGCAAATGAGAGAAAATGAGAGGGTGTGAGGGTGTAATGAAGGGTGTTGGCTGATAGGTCATTGGGGTGCGAATGAGAGGGCGTGATGGCAGTGGGAATGGTGAAGGCGGTATTAATGCGGGTTGATGAGAGAGAGGTGCTACCCGGGCAAGGCGAGGGGGTTGCATGATGATAGGGTTAGCGGTAGAAAGAATAGAGGTACTCTCTGGATGCCACACCTGCTCTCTCCCGACTTCTGGGAAGGAGGAGATGGGGTTGACCTAATGATTGGGATGTTGGTGCTCCGGTAATGGATTCTAGATTATGCCCATGTTGGGTTGTTGTGGTTGGGCCTGCTATTGTTGTTGTGGTTGTTGTGGTTATTGTTGTGGCTGCTGTTGTAACTACTGCTGTTGTTGCTGGAACTGTGGCCTAGGAGGAGGTCTCCTAGCCTTGAGAGTGGCGACGTATCGCCTCATTTCATCCCAGTCAATCCCGCCTTCATCGTTCGTATCGTGGATGTAATCTTTAAACTGAAAGCAGTTGTCCACTATGTGTTTTGGCTGTCTATGATAGACGCAGTATCTGGAGGTATCAACATTCGGGGGCCACACAGGCCTTTCCCTTGGTAGGATGAGTGTGTTTGAGGCCATGAGGGCGTTGAAAATATCTGCCAGAGTTTCTGGCAATGGTGGGTAATAGGCTCTCTTGGGACCAATCGGCCTCCTTTGTTGCTGTGGGGGACCGTAATTTCCTGGGGGTGGAACTTGGTTGTACTGAAGTGGTGGTTGTTGTTGCTGGGGTCGAGGTTGTTGCTGGGGTTGGAGTAGTTGAGGCATGTTGTTCTGAGGTGGATCATTTTGGGGTGGAGGACAAGAGGGGAAGCGACCTGGTTGGAGGGGAAGTCGGGGCAATTGTGGAAGCCTTGGGTTGGCTGCATAGTTGGCGTTGTTGACCGCACTTACTTGCTCATTTATTACGACCCCTTCTGTTGATCCGCCTGGGACACCAGCGCCCGTCTTTCTGACCACCTTGGGCTTCGGCGGCTCAAACATGTTCATAATGGGGGAGTCTTTTAACTGGTTTTGGATGTACCGGGCTCTTTCATGGAGCTCTTCCATGGTGGTGAGCTTATTCATGGCCAAGACATGCCTGAACTGTGGGGTCGCATTGGATACGATCATCTTTACTTATTCAGGTTCCGAGAGAGTATCTCTTATTCTTTCTACCAGAGACCTCCATCTATCAGCATAGCGGACAAAATCCTCGTCAGACTTCATCTTTTCGGCCACTAGGTCGGTAATGGAGAGAGAGGGACCGACCCTATCCCGATACTTTTACAAGAACCTTCTCTGGACTGTTTCAAAATTCTCGGCCTCGCGGGGCTCCAAAGAATAGAACCACTCTAGCGCAGGACCGTCCAATGACCTCCGAAAGAGGTATGCCAGGGACCTCTGGTCGTTTTGCCAATAGGATGACTCATACATGAAATCCTTGAGGTGAATGAAGGGGTTGCCAGTGCCATTGTACCTGCGGTACGTGGGCATTTTGGAGGGAGGAAGATGGATGACCGGAAGGATTGGCAAAGCAACCTCCGGGGTGGATTTCACGTCCACCATTTTCTTCAAATTCTGAAACTGTTCGTCCATCCTATTGAACCTATTAAGGAGCGATTGGGCGAGCTCCTCGGGCGGTGAAGGTGGCACTTACCACTGGGGAGGAAAATGTCTCCCGGAGACTTGAGGGGGAAACTCTGAATGAGAGGGAGCTGCCGGGCCGCCGATAGTTGGCCCCAGCTGAAGCGGTATGTGGGGAACAACAGGGGTTTGAGATTGCGAAGGGAACTGGAACGAGGGTGGTTGTTGGCTCGCTTTCCCTTGAAGCGAGGGAGATTGGATGGCTTGTGCCAGCGAAGGAGATGGAATGGCCCGCACCAATTCTTGGAGAGGTGCGATGGCCGGAGTTGATTCCTGGGGAGCGGGGGAAATAGATTTCCCCTTCAGAATGGCCTGGAAGGCCTGGAGCTGCTCAAAGGTAAGCTCCGTGTTGGCGAGGACACCTAGCAAAGAGGAGATGTCCTGTGGCGGGGACGTGTCCCCTGTGGTAACCTGCACCTCACGTGAGGGCCCATGGGATGGACCCGTGTCCATAGCATGGACTCGCGGCTTGACTGACTCACCACGACCAGGGTGGTTCTCCTCAAAAGACTCGTGAGCCATGCTCACAGTTTTCCCGGAACGCAAAAACACATACTAGCAAGCAAATAGCAGAGATTATCAAACAAGTGGATGCCTTTACGCCCCTTTTTTATGTTTTGATTCTAATGATTTTTTTATGTTTTTAACCAGATCCGAAGTTCACATAAAATAGGGACCCTAGTTCGTTTTTGTTTTCACCACCGTGTCAGCTAGGGGCTCTCGTCTCACCACGAATAGGTCGACTAACTCCGGGGAACTTCAATGGTACAACCGGCCCAGTGAACAAAGAGGAGATTCTTCGATGTCGGGAACTTACGGAGGTCCCAGTGGAGGAGATTCTAGTCCGTCGAGAGGAATTCCCGAACGGAGAGTCCTTCCTTCACCGAGAGAGGGTGATCCTTAGAAAAGAGTAAAAAAAGGAAAGAAAAGGTGGTAAATGCATGAAATGTGGTGCTGGATAAAAGATATGTTACACACAGATGAAGCAGAGATAAGCATACAAATATAACAGATGTATAGCAGTGATATAACAAGAATATAACAACAATAAACAGATAGATGAAGATATAGCCGCTCTACTTTCCAAGACAACACAGACTTAAAAATGACAAAAGAGGGGACTAAGGGGCGTGCACGTGGTGCACGAAGGGGATGACACAGCGCACGCGGGTGCAATAAGAAGGGGGACACACGAGGGTGCCAAGTGGAGGGAGCACACGTGGGTGCCGAGTGGAGGGGCACACGTGGGTGCCGAGATAACGCAGACCTTGAAGTAATCACAAAGGACCGGGGGAGTGCACGTGGTGCACGAGGGAAATGATGTAGCGCACATGGGCGCAATAGGGAGGGGCATACGCGGGTGCCAAAAGAAGGGAGGCACACGTGGGTGCCAAGAGTTCAAAGGTAACCCAAAAAAGCAAAAAGAAAGTCCCATCGTGATCGCCAATCTGTGGAAGCCGATCCACTCAAGGGGAAGAAAGCGAACTAAACTACAGACTATCTGGAGAACTAAAAATTAAGAAGGATTATGAAACGTGCCAATATGAGGAAAGAGCATACGTAGGATGCTAAAGGGATGTGATCGCCAGAGGGGTTACCTCAAAGAAATGAAATGATCTCGTGTACCTTGTATTGAGCGCGGAGATTGTGACTCCTCGAGAGCGAGAAATGGCAAGTTGCTTCTTCCTCCCCCTTCGGCCGGCCGACAGAGAGGGCTTTCCTCGGGTACCCTTGCAAAACAACGACAAACAAGTAACGGGTGGATTAGGAAGACGAAGGTGCAGTATTCAAATTCTAACGACGCAAGTAACGAAATAATTGCAAGACACACACCTGGTTGGTGTTGTCTTTAAAACCCCTCTCGGACACGAGTAGGAGGAAAATGCTTATGATGAATGGCAATTATTCCGACGTAGAAACGGGAAGAGACTCCCTCATAAAAGGGGTGGGGGGTAGAGGATATGATATGATGAATGCAAGATAACTAGAAAAGAAGAGGAGAGAATGGCTTATTGGATGGTCGATGGCGAGATCCGATGGAACTTCGGCAGCGTAGGGACGACGAGGTAGCGCGGCGGGCGAAGGCGGCCTCTTTCCTGCGAGCACGGGCACCTGAAGATCCGGCCGGACTTCCCCTACAAAACACCCACGGGTTAGGAATAGAATCTGGCAGCCTCTCGGCGCTCTTTTTTTTGACCCTTGAACTGAGGGGGGTAGGCCTCTATTTATGGAGGTCGGGAGGATGGGGGCGTCGAGAGGCCTGGACGCCTCCATAACTTGGATTTTCATCAAACGACAGACTGAGCCACGGTCACTCGATGGTCGGGGGTCGCCCGTGAGCTGGTTGATGGAGGCGTCCAGGGGCCCGGACACCTCCATATCTTCGATTTTATTCAAACGACAGGCTGAGCAACAGTTAGTCGATGGCCCGGGGTCGCCCGTGAGCTGGTTGATGGAGGCGTCCAGGGGCCTGGACGCTTCCATAACTTGGATTTTATTCAAACGACAGGCTGAGCAATGGTCCGTCGATGGGCCGGGGTCGCCCGTGAGCTGGTTGATAGAGGTGTCCAGGGGCCTGGATGCTTCCATAACTTGGATTTTATTCAAACGACAGGCTGAGCAACGGTCCGTCGATGGCCCGGGGTCGCCCGTGAGCTGGTTGATGGAGGCGTCCAGGGGCCTGGATGCCTCCATAACTTGGATTTTCTTCAAACGACAGACTGAGCAACAGTCAGTCGACGGCCCGGGGTCGCCCGTGAGCTGGTTGATGGAGGCGTCTAGGGGCCTGGACGCCTCCATGAAATTATATATATTTTTTGTTCAATCTTATATATATATATATATATATATATATATATATATATATATATTTGTCATTATTTTGTATTGAGGGAGGCGTCCAGGTGCCTGGACGCCTCCATGATGACCCCCGGATTCCCCCAAAAAGTGCGTCGGCAGTCGTTCGTTAGGCATTTTCCTGGTCCCGGCAACTTCTGATGCATGCGATTGATGTTGATGCCGTTCGAATGCCGCATGATTTCCACAACGAGGTAGTTTCCGGATGCTGAAGGAGCATTACGCTACTCACCCAGAAGACGAGAGAAGACTCAAAGATAGGGAACACTCAAGTGATTCAAAATGCGGAAGCCGGTGCGGGGCATCGCGTGGTAATATGAGATTTTCTCAGGGGACATCAGGAATAGCGTGTCTACACTAGTCTTGAAAATTGCAGCTCATACTCTGCTACTGACATCATCCCTTGATGAAGGGAGGCAAACTCCATGACCTTCCTTTCCTTCACATGTTCGAAGAAATACTTGGCACGAAATAAAGTGAGAAAATCATCCCACGTGTGAGGTACATCGGCCGGAGGTGCCGGGACCGATTTCCACCACGTATGGGCATCCTTATTTATCTGGAATGTTGCTAGATGGACCTTCTCCTGATCAGTGCATTGAATGACATCAAAGATACGATTCATTTCATCGATCCAATTTTCTGCTTCCTGTAGATTGGAAGATCCATAGAAACGCGGAGGATTTAGACTCCGAAAATTGTGATGAAGGTCGCCAGCCCATGCTCCTGCCCCTGCCTGGGCCATGGTTTGCAATGCCTGCGTAAGGCCGGCAATGGTTTGTTGCATGCCATTCCAGTCTATGCGATGAGCCATGATAAGAATAATAAGGTACCTGAGAGAAATATAACAACTTATTATTTCTCGAGAGACTGAAAGAAAATCAATCTTAAAGCTAATAACTATCTCATCCTGGCTCTACCCAATTCTCACATGGGCATGAAAATTCCTTCCTTGGTTCATAGGTGGGGGTCCTTAAACCTTGGACTTATCCTATGACATGATTCTTTTCCCAAAGTCCTGAGACTTAGGCTCTGATACCAACTTAACTGTCACGTCCCGAGCCTTTATTACAGCGGAAGACTAACTCGGGGAGGGCGAACAGCCGATATGGTAAGCTTCTTGCAAGCAAGAACGACCAGAGCGCAATACAATCACACACATAAATGTAATTGCACAGAATTTAATCATACTCCAACTTTATTTCATGAATGATCAATATTCGAAATACAATCACTTTTCATCATCATTCATTATACTAGACTCAAGAAATAGGAAAATTACATTGACTCAATCTAGACATTATAGACTTCCTAAGTCTTCGCTCATCTTTAATCACTCTCGGATCTGCTACTTGAATAATCCGAATCCGAACCCGACTTACTTTCATTTCCTGAAAAAGATTGGAAATAGGTAATGAGCACACTTGCCCAGTAGGTATCTTTGCATCAACATGAAGGCACTATTAAAGTGATTAATATTTTTACTCTAAAGAAATAAGGTAAAATCATGCAATGCGATGATCACGCGATTAAATCAAAGTAACAAGATGTTGGTATTCGGTGCTAGTAGTCAGAGGGGGGTGAATGAATATGGCCTATAAAAATTTCACCCAATTGACATATTAGGCTCACTAACTATTTAGAAAGCTAACTAGACAGATTTATCAAATCTGGAAGACTAATTAGCAGATGCGGAATAAAACAAACAGATAGTGAGCATTCTAACAAGACAAGTTATACAAACTATAGCTCAATTGGAATTTCGCTCACTCAACAGATTAAACACTTAGAACAAAATCAGATCAAGTCATCTAATGAACCTGTGATCAACCACTTGGAGCGCCCCTATGCAAACATCTAGCGGAAGCAAACCATAAGCAATCAAACCACAATGTAAGAGGGGTTTTTAGGTGGTTCGGTCCTCCAGACCTACATCCACCCCACACTCAACCCGAGTGTGGCTTCACTAACAGCTGGGCAACACAGCTTGCCAACAACCGCTGGGCAACATAGCTTGCCGTCTGAGGAATCCTCCTCGCCCCGCTGAGCAACACAGCTTGCTGTCCAGTGGACTCCTCCACTGCAAACCGCTGGGCAATACAGCTTAGCCATCCAGAGCCAGCACCTCTGTAATCCGCTGACTAACAGCTTGACAAAGGAAGTTCAAAAGAAAACAAAAGATGGGAGTAAACAGCATCGGAAAGCTGTAAGCACTAAGTACAGAATATGGCTCTTAAAGAGCTGACTGGAGTGGATCTGATCCAACTTCCAGCAAGAACAGATCTCCCTCGATCTCACTCTCTTTCTTCACTCTCTCTCTTCTCAACTCCTTCACGTCTGCTTCTCTCCTCTTTTCTTTCTCTTCACACTCTGCTCAAGCTCTCTATCTCTCACTTTTTCTCTTCTACTTCTTCTCTCTTTTCTTTCTCTTCACACTCTACTCGAGCTCTCTATCTCTCACTTTTTCTCTTCTGCTTCTTCTCTCTTTCTTTTCTTTTTCTTCTTCTGGATCGTGGAAGCTCTCTCTCCTTCTAATTCTTCTCTCAGCTTCTGCTCCCTGGCTTCGATCACAATCAGCCTCCATCTGAAGACGAAGGCTCCATTATATACCAGCAGCAGCAGCAGCAGCAGGGTGTGTGTGGCTTCCACAGTTCCTGCCCTAAGAATTCAGACCACGTGGCAGCATCCAGCAGGCTGTCAATACACGTGTCCTCATCTGGGCATTCTCCTTATCCTTGGATCACGTGCCCAGCACCAGTACGCTCAGCAACTGGAGTTAGATGGTGACAACTCACTTGCTCCAAGGAGTTGACGCAGCCATCAGAGATCTTCAACCTTTTTAACTGTTGCGTCGACTCCATCAGCCTGCTGCGTTGACGCATTGAAGACAGCCAGAGATAAGTTGCCCCTTTCTTGAACTGCTGCGTCGACGCTGCCAGTTGGTGGCGTTGACGCACGAACATGTACATTTGTATACTGGCGTCTCTTTAGCTGTTGCGTCGACGCTGCTTGATCAATGCGTTGACGCACCAGAGTAATCCACCAGCTTCTTTCTTGATTGTTTGAACTACTGCGTCCACGCCACATGATCAAGGCGTTGACGCATTGGTGTGTTCCAGCAGCTGAAATTGGATGTCTTCAGCCCTCTTGTATTAAGTGGTTCATTAGCCTCTTCAGTCCCTGTCAGACAGATGAAACGAAGTCATTAGTTCTAAATCTATGCTTTGCATTGTATAGACTTTGCTGTGAAGGCGAAAGCAATGTAAAGTATGCACAATGCAGTGTATAGACTTAATGAATACAAAGGCTTCATAAGCCTCAGATGAAGGCAGGCGCTGTGTAGACTTTGAACCAGTGTACAGACTTGTAAGTAAGAGCCAATAAATAGACTTGAAACGCTTAAGGCGTTGTACAGACTTGTTGAGGCTCAAGCAGTGTACAGACTTCAAAGATCCACTGTGGATGTACAGACTTGATCATCCAGCAATGTATAGGCTTTCAATGTGAAGACTTGAATATGTGAAAGCTACAGTGAATGAGTGTACACACTTGACCAGATCAAGGGCAATTCGGATGTGCAGACTTTGAGGTTCAAAGCCAACGGCTGTACAGAGTTAGAATATTAAGACTGATGTACAGACTTCATGCGTTGACGCTGTACACTTGAGAATGCTCACAGCGTTGACGCTGCATGAGACGTAGGCTGTACATACTTAGCATATGAAGACTGATGCATGAACAGTAATGCTTAGACTTGCATGAGATGCTCGGATGTATAGACATGGAGACTTAGCCTATGCATAAGACGCTAAGTGAGACGGTCTAATGTATGGACTTAGTCTTCACTGCGAATGCAGGCAGTGTACACGCTTGTGTCCACTTGAGACGCTGAAGGAGACGGTCCAATGTATGGACTTCAACTCAAGCGACCAAAGCAACAATGCAATGTGCAGACTTCGCCTGAGACAATGCATGAGACGGACGATGTATAGACTTCAGCAACAATGCATGACTGTATACACTTGTGTTCTCAAGGAAACACAACCACAACACAATGTATAGACTATGCTGAGTGTCTAGACTTGTGAGATGCATAGAACACACAGAGGCTGTATAGACTTGGAAACCAATGCACACGGCTGACAGACATGAAGTGAACTTGAATGAACATGATGTATAGACTTTGGACTCCAAGGGCGATGTATGGACTTTCATATGAAAGGCTGTACAGACTTTGAAGTCTGGGGGCATCGACGCATGATGCATGAGACACACTTGCTGCGTTGACGCTGCATGACTTGCGAAATGCATAGAACATACAGAGGCTGCAATGCACCGATCTTAATACAAGCACACAACACTTTATGCACTCTCATGCATTCTCCACAGAATATATCAGTTATATGCATTCAGATTGTTATGATTCAATGATTCAATGTCAAGCTATTAGCAAAACAAAATGGTGACTCATTCGTGTTGCTATCATTAAAACACCACATTCATCAAAGCACAAGGGGCACAACAATCTCCCCCTTTTTGATGATGGCAACATAATGAGTCACACTGACTCGTCAAACTATTCTCCCCCTTTGACATGATCAAAAAGAAAGGGAATGGTTTGAGAGACACAATGCAACACACAAAGACACTTATGACAATGAAACATCACTCCCCCTATCAGCATGCAAGATTGACTACTCTCCCCTAAATGCAAAGAAACCATAACTCCCCTGAAGCACAGGAATGGATTCAGGTTATCCAATAAATCAATCTGAATTCTGCCTTTACAAAGAATCTGAATTCTGGTGAAAAGACCACATAATCAGAACTTATTGCAGAACAAGATGGAAGATTCCAACAGTGTGGAGAGTAAAGTGATTGGTGATAGAAGGGCAATAATAGACAACAATCATCACAAGACATCTCAATGAATAATCAGACTGAATCTGATCAGGCTATCTGGAAAATCTGATCATGAGGGATTTTAATGCATACATCACTTCAATAAGTATTAGAAGATGTAGACTCTTCTATCATAAAGGGTTATGAAGTGGCAACTTAACCAATCTGATTTAATTTTGATGTATACCAAATTCGTCAAGTTAAACTCAATACTCATATCTGAATCCAAGTTTTAATAAAGGTGAACCAAATATTCAGATAACACCCAAAATCAATCATCTTTTATCTTACACATATGATCTCAATAGCACCTTTGAAAGATACACAGATTAGTACAGAAGTTAAACACTTTTCAAGAACATGAGTTGACAGATTTTTTAAAGATAATTTCATTTGAAGCACATTATATTTTTCTTGAGCAATTTAAGTTGATCAACACCTTTTTACATGAGGCACAACAAGTCTTAGTTGAAGTGACCCAGTTACTCAGTGTGATAACTGTCATTGCCTCTCACTTTGAGAGCAGAGTTAGCAATATGAGTGTCTTTTTACATGAGAAGACACCTTTATCAGAGGCCAGACTCCCCAGCTACTCAACACAGATAAGCTATTGCTCCGTCAGGTTTTGTTTCACTAAATTTTTATCAGAGATAACTATGGCACCTCATGACATGAGTTGCTTTATTTCATTGATAAAGAACTTAGTTTCTCAGAGACCGAGTCATTGCTCTGAATTCACAATTTCTTCATTTAGTCAACATTTTCAAATTAATGTTTAACAACAGTACACACTATATGCATCTTAGCCAAAGAAGCCCTGAATACAAATTTTTAGATATCTGATGAGAGAGTCTAAGGTTTACATAAAACATGTGGTTAAAGTTTATTAAACCTTATCATTCAGATATTTTCAATTCATTTAACTACAAATCTGAGAATACATTAATCTTATATCAGTCTGATTCAGTGATAATTCTTAAACCTATATGATAGAAATTTCTACAATGTTCTCAGACTGAATTGCATGACATGCAGCTTAAGTTCCTCAGATCAGAAAAATAAGTTTAGCTGACCAACAAATCAATAGTAGAGCCAATTCAGTCACACCAGCTGAGAGGTATATGAAGGAAAAGTACTAGCTGGTGAAAGAATCAATCAGCAAGAGAGAATAAAAGTTTAAAGTCAATAGCAGAGTTGAATTTCAGTCAGACAAAAGGAGACACTCCTTCTTCAACAGATTGAGGATTAGTAGCCAAATTCTCAGATTCAAGAAGGTATGAATTCAAAATAGTCAATTGATGATTTGAAAGAGTGTAGAGTGAGAATTTCAAATAGTGTCAACAATGTGATAATGCTCCCCCTTGTCTATATGCAGTGACTCACATAAGACTCAACAAGCTCCCCCTGAATTGATGCAATTTATGCAAGATGATTATTCAAACGTCAGAGCATTCTTTATTCAGAGAGCATCATGCTAGAGCAATCAACTCTTCAAGATAATTCAATTTTGCACAGACAGATTATTATGATATGCATTGATCAAAAACGGTTGGACTCCCCCTGACTATATGCATGAAATGTGTTGAAATCACATCACATGATATCAAATTTAGCATTCAGATATGATTCATGCAAGTTAGACAGAAGAGAATTACTATAAGCATGATTGTTCAATTCATGTTTCAGAAAACTTCAGTTTAGCACCAACAGATCAACATGGTATGCAATACGCTGCTCTATATGACTTGACCCATGGTACTGGGCGGAGGACTTGGTCCAAGGACCACCTCACGCATGGCAGTAGCATCCAGACATACTCCATCTACCCTTCAGCACTGTTCCATCTAATATACCATGATGGTCATGCAAATCAGTGCAATACGACATACAGGGAGTTTGACATATCATGCATCATGACATAGATATGTAATGCATTCAAAGGTAAACTACAATTATTTCCATGTGCATTTCAGATTTTCAATTAGATTCAGTTAGATGATGCACAAAAGAATTAATCATGATATGCAGGCATTTAGATCACACAAATTTAGAAGACAGAATTTTAGCAGAGTTTTCAGAACTAACCTGAAATGTAGTCATGGGGTTTTCATTCTTGAGTGCCTTGGTTGATTAACCCCCTTTATTCATTTCCAAGGCACACCTGCAACAACTGGATTATTTTGATCCTGCAGGAACCCAAGCTACCTTGCGTCCTGTATGAGCCCTAACAGGTGTTCTAAACAATCTTTTAGCAACATGATCATCATATTCCATCAGTTTACACTCAACCATTGAATGTCCAGTTTTTCCACAATAATAACATGAAGCCAGAGAATTTTTATTTTTCTTCTTCATGTTAGCAGAAACATGATGCCCATGTGCATGCATATGAGTATGAAAATTATGTGTATGAGCATGAGTATTTCTTTTATTGACTTGAAAATTTTTCTTTCCATGCTCAGCCAGCCGACAATTGGCAGCTTTGTGGCCTAGCTTACCACATTCAAAACATGCAAAGTTTTTCTTTTTATCTTTCAAGTTATTTCTAACAGAATTATAGAAAGCAGGGAATTTGACAGATTTAGAGTTTAATCTATTTCCCTGAGCATGCCAGCAATCTTTGACTGCATGCCCATGCTTACCACATTCAAAGCATTTAAGATGCTTTCTTCTTGATTCATTTTTACCCCAATGATTTCCTGACCAGCACTCATTAGCCTTATGCCCAGGCTTGTTGCAAGTGAAACAAATGATATGCTGATTGAATTTGAGTTTGTTTCTTTTGTACTCATGATGATTTGGGGTGTATCTGGCATGCATTCTGTCATCAGATTTCAAAGCATAGCACTCATTCATTAAATGACCATACCTACCACAATAATAGCATGAAGCATCAGATTTCCTAGGGGCATGGTTTCTATCAGATGAATTCACAGATGCATGTGAATGAGTACAAGAAGCATGAGCATTTTGTATTGACCCATCAGATTCAGCAGAGCTAACAAATTTCAGAGTATAACCAGAATTATTCTTTGCCCTTTTTGTTTGACTCTTTCTTGTTAATTTCTGATTATCCTCAACAGGTTTTGTTTGTTTTTCAATTTTCTAAGCTTTAAACTGAAAGATAGATTTTGAAGGTGACTTCTGATTTTCATTTTGTTTTGGGGATTGCTTTGAAGTACTAGCTACATCAGTGCTTTGAACAAAAGTTGTATATAGCTGGTTTTTAGTGATTTTCTTAACATCAGAACAGTAATTTGTTCCCCCTTCAGAGTTATCATCATTCCTCTTCCCAACAGTTTTCATTTTTCTTTTAATCTTGACAGACTCAATAGCTGAATTTTCCAGATTATGAATTCTATCTTCCAAGCTAGCAATGTGAAGTTCATAACTGGCTATTTCCTGTTCACTATAATTAACACATTCGCTTAGAACTTGGTTTGCAGTTTTATACTTCTCAATTTATTGTTCTAGACTGTTCAAGATTTCTGAATTTCCATCATAGATAGCTTTTCCTTTTTCTATAGTGAGAAGTCTTTCAGACAAGCCAGTGTTCAACCACTTTAGTTTTTCAACTTCAGCTTTTAATTCAGTGTTTTCTTCCTCAAGATTTTTATCCTGAATTTCATTATTAGCACATCTCTCTCTTCCAGACATGTGCTCCAATTTTTCAATCAGTTCATCTTCTCTTTCTTCTGCTTTAATTTTCTCAGCGAGCAGATTTTTGTGATCATCTTTAAGTGAGGCAATTTGTTTATTTAGCCATTCATTCTCACTAAAGAGATCTTCATTACGTTCTCTTAAAGCTGAGCATGTTTTACAATTTGATTTAGCAGAAGATGATGGGGACATCACCTCCCATGCCCACGTTTATCGTTCGTCTCCTCACCCCGGTTGCATCCGGCATGGTTTAGTCATTTAATTTTGAGTCCTATGTAATTTTATTTGAGTCATTTGATGTATTTTCCCTTTTATTTGAGTCATGTTCCTAGGTCTTGCATTTATTTTCCTAAGTTTGAGTGTCATTAGATTGTGTAATGTGCTATTGGACCCAATTCTTCGGGCTTGGCCCATGAGCCCCCCCTACCCCTTCGGTTATTTGTTATTGAGTCTTGTGTAAGGGACTTTTGTAGAAATGTGGGTTTCCTATATATAGGACCACATTCCCCCCATTTCAACTTAATGAATCAATCAATGAAAAAAATGCCATTTGAGAGTCCAAAGCTTAGTTTAGTGGAGTGATTCCAACATTCTTTGGGTGAGAAACCCTAGGGGAGAGATTCCCCACCCTTCCTCTCTTAATCTCTCTTTTTTTACTCCACTTTCTCTCTCCTCAACACCCAATTTCAAATTTTCTTCTCTCTCCTCCCTTCCCAACCACCTCAACCCCCACCTACCATCATTAAAGCCCTCCACTTCCCCATGACCTCCATTACTCCACCCCCCTAGTCCCAAAAAGATCCCTCACCATTCCAACACCATCTTCCACATTTCAACACCACTTTCCCCATTCCAACACAATCAACCCCTTCCCCACACAACCCCACAACTTCCAAGGCCATTTCAAATTTGAAATCCACCCTTCCCTCCAATCACTTGTGCCCCCCCCCTCACTTTCTCCTCTCACCCACCTTCCCAAATTCGTAGCTCCTCCTCCCACCACCTGTTAGACCCCCTTCCAGACCCCATTCTTCCCTTCCCCCACCTTAGAACACCCCCTCCTAGACCCCCTCACAGCCCGGGCTTTCTCCACACTCATCCACCCCCATTTCCCCTCCCATATACCCCATTCCCCCCCATCATCATCAACCTACAGCTCTCAACTGAAGATCTACAGCAGACCAGCAACTTACAGCGGCCACCACAACCTCCTCCAGACGAGTTTGAAGATCCAAAAGCCATCGTCGGAAGCGTCTGCCAGTCGCCTTCGCAACCGAAGTGGTTTCGTCTTCTTCCGATCTCCGAGTCGTCCAGGAGGTCCATTCTCCCACAGCTGCGCGGTTCTGCCTTGGCTGAGGACCTGAGCCAGATTAGAAGCTCTGCCACGACGAACTCCGAAGGAATCAGTCCTCAAGTTCTTCTTCAAAGTTCTTCATCGGCCTGTCTACTTTCAGAATCAAGAAGCAGAAGCCCATTCAGCATCCGGGAATAGAAGTTACCAATTTTCTTCCACGGTCGCGCGGCTCTGCCTTCTCCAGTCTGCATCGACACCTCCTCACTCTTCTAGCTCCACAGATCGTCTCCGTTCTTTTCTGGCATCCCCATTTCTTTTTCTGCAAAGACGACTCACCCACGGTTCTAACGGCGCTGACGGCATCAAATTTGGAGTTCGGGAGCGGCGAGGACAGTCTCTGCATCCTACTGTTGGTGACCTGCCCCTGCTAGTCCGAGAAACAGAGGCCCTGTTCAAGCTCCTGCCCCGACCAACAGCGACTCCAGAAGAATTTACAAAAATTCTGAGGCATTCCCCTTCCTGTTACGAAGATTTCGCTGCCGGTCTCGCCGTCATAGAAATTCCTGAGCAAGATCTACAACAGCAACACCGACCCTCTATCCTGGTTCGCAGACAGCAGGCAGATTCGGCGTCCACCCTTGTTCCTCGTTCTTTACTTTGGTTTCCCCACCCTGCTTGGCCGGCTGAAGGCCCCTCCCTGCGTGGAGGTAGTATTGATGTAATATCATTAACCCCCACCCCAAGTTCCCCCTCCTGCGAGAGGTGTAGTGATGTAATTTGTTTGGGCAGGTCAAGTGACACCGCCGCGGCGTGTGGGGATCCACTCGCCTCCCCGCTCGCCCTCGTCTCCGACCGGGACCGGTTTCTTCAAACCGGTTGAGTAAGTGCTCAAACCTTCACTCCACTTAGTGCTTGTCTTTCAATATTAGTTCTAATTCCGCTGGTTATGCGAGTGAGAGCCCGATCCTCAAGCCCCATTGCCTTGAGTGATCACCGTGGGAAGAGTGCAACTGGTGCCTTCGGCACTTCGTCGGCCCCGTTGAATTGGGCTTCCAAATCCATTGGGAATCAAATCTTGGCCTTGCTGGTCCTCTACCAGCAAGGGCCCAACCCCTCAACCTCACCTTGGCATTGCCAAGTTACCCCGGGCTTGGGTGAGCGACGAGAGAGCGGCGGCCCAAATTGGCCCATTTAGATTGCGATTGTGCTTGCTTGCATTAGGTCCGAGGTTGTGTCACATCAAGTGGTATCAGAGCAAGTCTTTGACTTGTCTCTACAAGTCAAGTCCTAGGGCATGCTTGCATTCTTGTCCGAACCGTGCATTGTCAACCCATCATTGTTAACATTGAGTCTTGGGTCACATGGCTCCTCTCCCAATCATATCCCATGCATGCTTACCTAATGGAAAGTCCGTAGAAATTGATTTCATTGACCTAGAATCTGAAAATTGGGTGTCCCCCGATATCGTTACCTCTCTTAGTAGGACTGGACAAATTGTGCACAATGGAGACCAAGTCTTTATTGAATTTCATAAATGGTTCGGGAAGATTAAGTATTTGGATGGGGCTTGGTGTCAAAAGGGAACATTGGCAGGTCCATGTATAATCCTAGGTAAGAAATGGTTAGATGAAAGGAATGCCAACATCGACCCAACACGTCGGACTTGCCTTGTGCGTCCACCACACCTTTCGGGAACCTTTAAATTCAACAACCTTTTATTCTCCCACCCGCGGGAATCCCACCCTCGTTCACCACCCCGGGTGCACCATACTCCGGCCATCATCACCCCACCATCAAAGAACCTTCCCACTCCATTAGTTTTGGAAGAAGTAGTCCACCCGCTTTGCCACATGAAGACAAATATCCCTTGGAAACCTATCCCCTTCATAGAGAGCACCCATGTCCCAATTGAAGAGGAAGCCTCGCACGAGGATCTTCACCCTACACCACCCCCTCTAGATAAGGCCGAATTCATCTTAGGAGAGTCCCTTGTTAGGTGGCTAAGGAAGAGCCTAATTAGAGAGACCTCGACCCATGTTTGCCCTCCCATAGAACAAAAATTTCCCCTAGTGCCCATCTTCTCCTATCACACCACAATCCAAGCATCCTATCAAGTGGAGACCTTAGATGATTTTCTTAGGGGCTTAGCATGGCAAATTGAGTTCCCTAGCATGTTGACTCCTATGGCCGAACAACCTAGGAGCCTTAGCCTCCTACACCTATGCATTGGGTCTATCACCTCGGTTTGCACCAATGGTTGCTACACTAGCGACCTCCTTCTATTCCTCCCTACACCGGATGTGCCCAACCTTCTCCTCGATTTAGAGCTTCTTATCTCGGGTAGAAAGCCAGGCCCTCCACTCATGGCCGACCCACTTGTCAAGAACATTGGCCCAACTATCATAGGGAAGGATGACTTAACACCTTTTAAGGATCTTGAGGACATGGAGTTCCTCCCCCTAAGTGACCTATTTTACGATCCATATGATCCCTTCCAATGGGAGTCAAGGGACTCATATGACCCAACCATCTTACCAACCACCCACCCTGTCCTACCCTCACTCACCATATTGGGCCAAACCCACCTCATCCATGACCCGGGCCGTACCTTGGGAGCCATAACCTTGGACCATATATCCCTAGGGAATAAGGTGGTGCCCCACCCCATAATGACCACCTTCTTAGATCCATTCGATCCTTTCCAATGGGAGTTCAAAGGTTGTCCCACACCTATACACATGGAAGTCACTTTTGGGAAAAGCATGCATGTGTCTAGGCTTTCCACACCCCTTGGCATGAACACTATGTTGGGTCCATTCATTCATATCACTCACATGTCAAGTAGAAAGCATGAGTGGGCCACATTCGGATGTCATGGTCCTCCTTCATTCATCATGGATCTTAAGCATGTCAAAAGCATCTACGGATGTCCGGGCCCCCCCACATTCTTCACCACTTTACATGATAGGTTCACCTACGGTTGCCCTGGCCCACCTAGGCCCACCAAAGTCTACATGACAACATTGCATGATAAGTCCACAAATGGTTGCACCGGCCCACCAAGGTTCATCATGGTCCATCTGGCATCATGGCAGGATAGGTCCATCTATGGTTGTCCAGGTCCACCCATAACCACTAAAAGGATAGCATTCATAAAATTACATGAAAACCTTTGTAAGCACATCAGCAAAAAGAATGAGGCTTATAAAAGGCTGGCCTACTCTCATCGGCATCACCAAGAATTCCAAGTGGGTGACCTTGTGATGGTAAGGATGGAGAGGCTCTCCCCGGGAGCCAACTCTAAACTGAGGCCACGTGGGGCTGGTCCCTTCGAGGTCTTGAGGCGCATAGGTGCAAATACCAACGAGTTAGATCTCCATGAGGAGTATGGAATAAGTCCCACATTCAATGTTGCCGACCTAGTGCCATATAAGGGACCCACGGTGGTACCTAGTGAGGAGATTGAGCCTACTTCTTCCCTTGAGAGAGCACCCACCCATGATGATAAATCACCAGCCAAGAGAGCCCAGCGTGAACAAATTGAACAAATATTGGATGAACAAGTCACTACCACTCGGAGCAAGGTATATGAGCGCTATCTCGGCAGGTGGATGGATCGGTCTCGTTCGGGAGACTTGAGGGCGGTACCACTTCTACACCCTCCAAGGAGGGAAGGACACTTACTCGACAGAGTCGAGTTCTCCGCACCCCGGGAGTATGATGGGGACATCACCTCCCATGCCCACGTTTATCGTTCGTCTCCTCACCCCGGTTGCATCCGGCATGGTTTAGTCATTTAATTTTGAGTCCTATGTAATTTTATTTGAGTCATTTGATGTATTTTCTCTTTTATTTGAGTCATGTTTCTAGGTCTTGCATTTATTTTCCTAAGTTTGAGTGTCATTAGATTGTGTAATGTGCTATTGGACCCAATTCTTCGGGCTTGGCCCATGAGCCCCTCCTACCCCTTCGGTTATTTGTTATTGAGTCTTGTGTAAGGGACTTTTGTAGAAATGTGGGTTTCCTATATATAGGACCACATTCCCCCCATTTCAACTTAATGAATCAATCAATGAAAAAAATGCCATTTGAGAGTCCAAAGCTTAGTTTAGTGGAGTGATTCCAACATTCTTTGGGTGAGAAACCCTAGGGGAGAGATTCCCCACCCTTCCCTCTCTTAATCTCTCTTTTTTTACTCCACTTTCTCTCTCCTCAACACCCAATTTTGAATTTTCTTCTCTCTCCTCCCTTCCCAACCACCTCAACCCCCACCTACCATCATTAAAGCCCTCCACTTCCCCATGACCTCCATTACTCCACCCCCCTAGTCCCAAAAAGATCCCTCACCATTCCAACACCATCTTCCACATTCCAACACCACTTTCCCCATTCCAACACAATCAACCCCTTCCCCACACAACCCCACAACTTCCAAGGCCATTTCAAATTTGAAATCCACCCTTCCCTCCAATCACTTGTGCCCCCCCCCCTCACTTTCTCCTCTCACCCACCTTCCCAAATTCGTAGCTCCTCCTCCCACCACCGGTTAGACCCCCTTCCAGACCCCATTCTTCCCTTCCCCCACCTTAGAACACCCCCTTCTAGACCCCCTCACAGCCCGGGCTTTCCCCACACTCATCCACCCCCATTTCCCCTCCCATATACCCCATTCCCCCCCATCATCATCAACCTACAGCTCTCAACTGAAGATCTACAGCAGACCAGCAACTTACAGCGGCCACCACGACCTCCTCCAGATGAGTTTGAAGATCCAAGATCCATCGTCGGAAGCGTCTTCCAGTCGCCTTCGCAACCAAAGTGGTTTCGTCTTCTTCTGATCTCCGAGTCGTCCAGGAGGTCCATTCTCCCACAGCTGCGCGGTTCTGCCTCGGCTGAGGACCTGAGCCAGATTAGAAGCTCTGCCACGACGAACTCCAAAGGAATCAATCCTCGAGTTCTTCTTCAAAGTTCTTCATCGGCATGTCTACTTTCAGAATCAAGAAGCGGAAGCCCATTCAGCATCCGGGAACAGAAGTTACCAATTTTCTTCCACGGTCGCGCGGCTCTGCCTTCCCCAGTCTGCATCGACACCTCCTCACTCTTCTAGCTCCACAAATTGTCTCCATTCTCTTCTGGCGTCCCCATTTCTTTTTCTGCAAAGAGGACTCACCCACAGTTCTAACGGCGCTAACGGCATCAAGTTTGGAGTTCGGGAGCGGTGAGGACAGTCTCTGCATCCTACTGTTGGTGACCTGCCCCTGCTAGTCCGAGAAATAGAGGCCCTGTTCAAGCTCCTGCCCCGACCTGCAGCGACTCCAGAAGAATTTACAAAACTCCTGAGGCATTCCCCTTCCTGTTACGAAGATTTCACCGCCAGTCTCGCCATCATAGAAATTCCTGTGCAAGATCTACAACAGCAACACCGACCCTCTATCCTGGTTCGCAGACAGCAGGCAGATTCGGCGTCCACCCTTGTTCCTCGTTCTTTACTTTGGTTTCCCCACCCCGCTTGGCCGGCTGAAGGCCCCTCCCTGCGTGGAGGTAGTATTGATGTAATATCATTAACCCCCACCCCAAGTTCCCCCTCCTGCGAGAGGTGTAGTGGTGTAATTTGTTTGGGCAGGTCAAGCGACACCGCCGCGGCGTGTGGGGATCCACTCGCCTCCCCGCTCGCCCTCGTCTCCGACCGGGACCGGTTTCTTCAAGCCGGTCGAGTAAGTGCTCAAACCTTCACTCCACTTAGTGCTTGTCTTTCAATATTAGTTCTAATTCCGCTGGTTATGCGAGTGAGAGCCCGATCCTCAAGCCCCATTGCCTTGAGTGATCACCGTGGGAAGAGTGCAACCGGTGCCTTCGGCACTTCGTCGGCCCCGTTGAATTGGGTTTCCAAATCCATTGGGAATCAAATCTTGGCCTTGCTGGTCCTCTACCAGCTAGGGCCCAACCCCTCAACCTCACCTTGGCATTGCCAAGTTACCCCGGGCTTGGGTGAGCGACGAGAGAGCGGCGGCCCAAATTGGCCCATTTAGATTGCGATTGTGCTTGCTTGCATTAGGTCCGAGGTTGTGTCACATCAGAAGAGGACTGTGAAACCTCATTGATTTCATTCATTCTGACCATAAGAGTTTTATTCTTCTTTTAAAGATCTTCATTCTCCAATTTCATTTTGTCCAATTCAGAATTAACTTTAGTGAGTTCCTGCATGCCTTTTAGATACTCCTTTTTCTTATCATTCAACTGATTCTCTATTTCTGACATTTTATCCAACCATGTTTATTTTTCAAATTTTAGAGAATCATTTTGTTTCTTAAGATTCTGAACATCTAGCATGCAAGCATCATAAGACTTTTTCGTATTTGGACAGTTTTCACATGAATCTTTCAGATTTATTCTATCACATTTCTTTTTCAATTTTTTATTTTCAGATTTCAATTTCTTGGAAACTTCTAACAAGTTTTCATACATCTCTATCAATTCATCGAAAGAGTATCCATCTGATTTAGAACTTACCTCGGATGAAGTTTCATCATCAGCATTTCTATGATCAGCCATTAAGCACTTGCTGTGATTCCTGATTAGCTTCAGTTTATCCAAAATGTCTTTGGCAGACCTGCAAGATGAAATGCATTCAATTAGAGATCTGTCAATTGATTCTTTTAATAAAACTACAGCTCTATTATTGACAGAGTCTTTCAGCTTGTCCTTCTTGGTCCATTTAGATTTATCCTTCGACAGTTTGTATGGGCCGTGAGTCATTACCTTCCACAGTTTTGGATCAGTAGGCTTTACATACTGATGGAGGTTTTCGAACCAAGAGTCAAAGTTATCACCTCTGAATATCGGAGGATTAGCCATCGAATCAGATAACAACCAAATTCAAAGCACACAACACTAGACAATAAAACCAGATAAGCAAGACACGGCACTAACTCAGTGAAGCTAAATACAGAACACAAGAGGCACACTTATGAAATGCACCAGACAGAAATGCACTAAGACAGTAAATCAAGACGATTCCAAATGACCCATTCTGAAATGCACCAACAATTAGCAGGATCCTCTGCAGATTGTTAGATCTGTTCAGTCAGAGACCCGCTCTGATACCAATTGTTGGTATTCGGTGCTAGTATTCAGAGGGGGGTGAATGAATATGGCCTATAAAAATTTCACCCAATTGACATATTAGGCTCACTAACAATTTAGAAAGCTAACTAGACAGATTTATCAAATCTGGAAGACTAATTAGCAGATGCGGAATAAAACAAACAGATAGTGAGCATTCTAACAAGACAAGTTAGACAAACTATAGCTCAATTAGAATTTCGCTCACTCAACAGATTAAACACTTAGAACAAAATCAGATCAAGTCATCTAATGAACCTGTGATCAACCACTTGGAGCGCCCCTATGCAAACATCTAGCGGAAGCAAACCATAAGCAATCAAACCACAATGCAAGAGGGGTTTTTAGGTGGTTCGGTCCTCCAGACCTACATCCACCCCACACTCAACCCGAGTGTGGCTTCACTAACAGCTGGGCAACACAGCTTGCCAACAACCGTTGGGCAACACAGCTTGCCATCCGAGGAATCCTCCTCGCCCCGCTGAGCAACACAGCTTGCTGTCCAGTGGACTCCTCCACTGCAAACCGCTGGGCAATACAGCTTAGCCGTCCAGAGGCAGCACCTCTGCAATCCGCTGACTAATAGCTTGACAAAGGAAGTTCAAAAGAAAACAAAAGATGGGAGTAAACAGCATCGGAAAGCTGTAAGCACTAAGCACAGAATATGGCTCTTAAAGAGCTGACTGGAGTGGATCTGATCCAACTTCCAGCAAGAACAGATCTCCCTCGATCTCACTCTCTTTCTTCACTCTCTCTCTTCTCAACTCCTTCACGTCTGCTTCTCTCCTCTTTTCTTTCTCTTCACACTCTGCTCGAGCTCTCTATCTCTCAAATTTTCTCTTCTACTTCTTCTCTCTTTTCTTTCTCTTCACACTCTGCTCGAGCTCTCTATCTCTCACTTTTTCTCTTCTGCTTCTTCTCTCTTTCTTTTCTTTTTCTTCTTCTGGATCGTGGAAGCTCTCTCTCCTTCTAATTCTTCTCTCAACTTCTGCTCCCTGGCTTCGATCACAATCAGCCTCCATCTGAAGACGAAGGCTCCATTATATACCAGCAGCAGCAGCAGCAGCAGGGCGTGTGTGGATTCCACAGTTCCCGCCCTATGAATTCGGACCACGTCGCAGCATCCAGCAGGCTGTCAATACACATGTCCTCATCTGGGTATTCTCCTTATCCTTGGATCACGTGCCCAGCACCAGTACGCTCAGCAACTGGAGTTAGATGGCGTCAACTCACTTGCTCCAAGGAGTTGACGCAGCCATCAGAGATCTTCAACCTTTTTAACTGCTGCGTCGACTCCATCAGCCTGCTGCGTTGACGCATTGAAGACAGCCAGAGATAAGTTGCCCCTTTCTTGAACTGCTGCGTCGACGCTGCCAGTTGGTGGCGTTGACGCACGAACATGTACATTTGTATACTGGCATCTCTTTAGCTGTTGCGTCGACGCTGCTTGATCAATGCGTTGACGCACGAGAGTAATCCACCAGCTTCTTTCTTGATTGTTTGAACTACTGCGTCCACGCCACATGATCAAGGTGTTGACGCATTGGTGTGTTCCAGCAGCTGAAATTGGATGTCTTCAGCCCTCTTGCATTAAGGGGTTCATTAGCCTCTTCAGTCCCTGTCAGACAGATGAAACGAAGTCATTAGTTCTAAATCTATGCTTTGCATTGTATAGACTTTGCTGTGAAGGCGAAAGCAATGTAAAGTATGCACAACGCAGTGTATGGACTTAATGAATACAAAGGCTTCATAAGCCTCAGATGAAGGCAGGCGCTGTGTAGACTTTGAACCAGTGTACAGACTTGTAAGTAAGAGCCAATAAATAGACTTGAAACGCTTAAGGCGTTGTACAGACTTGTTGAGGCTCAAGCAGTGTATAGACTTCAAAGATCCACTGTGGATGTACAGACTTGATCATCCAGCAATGTATAGGCTTTCAATGTGAAGACTTGAATATGTGAAAGCTATAGTGAATGAGTGTACACACTTGACCAGATTAAGGGTAATTCGGATGTGCAGACTCTGAGGTTCAAAGCCAACGGCTGTACAGACTTAGAATATTAAGACTGATGTACAGACTTCATGCGTTGACGTTGTACACTTGAGAATGCTCACAGTGTTGACGCTGCATGAGACGTAGGCTGTACAGACTTAGCATATGAAGACTAATGCATGAACAGTAATGCTTAGACTTGCATGAGACGCTTGGATGTATAGACATGGAGACTTAGCCTATGCATAAGATGCTAAGTGAGACGGTCTAATGTATGGACTTAGTCTTCACAGCGAATGCAGGCAGTGTACACGCTTGTGTCCACTTGAGACGCTGAAGGAGACGGTCCAATGTATGGACTTCAACTCAAGCGACCAAAGCAACAATGCAATGTGCAGACTTCGCCTGAGACAATGCATGAGACGGACGATGTATAGACTTCAGCAACAATGCATGACTGTATACACTTGTGTTCTCAACGAAACACAACCACAACACAATGTATAGACTATGCTGAGTGTCTAGACTTGTGAGATGCACAGAACACACAGAGGCTGTATAGACTTGGAAACCAATGCACACGGCTGACAGACATGAAGTGAACTTGAATGAACATGATGTATAGACTTTGGACTCCAAGGGCGATGTATGGACTTTCATATGAAAGGCTGTACAGACTTTGAAGTCTGGGGGCGTCGACGCATGATGCATGAGACACACTTGCTGCGTTGACGCTGCATGACTTGTGAAATGCATAGAACATACAGAGGCTGCAATGCACCGATCTTAATACAAGCACAAAACACTTTATGCACTCTCATGCATTCTCCACAGAATATATCAGTTATATGCATTCAGATTGTTATGATTCAATGATTCAATGTCAAGCTATTAGCAAAACAAAATGGTGACACATTCGTGTTGCTATCATTAAAACACCACATTCATCAAAGCACAAGGGGCACAACACAAGACAATCACATAAGATGGAATTAGAACAAGAACGAACTAGCAAGAATAGAACAGGAACATGGTATTGGCCTTTCATGAACAAGAATATATCGAGAATGTACTAGCAAGTCACATATTCATCACTTTAGCATCTTATGCTTATGAGCAAGTGCTTCGTGAATTTCTGTGGAATATCAAGCAAGAATGTCATGTCGTGTCGTGGATCTTCACTTATTTATAGAAATAGTACTCCCAGTGCAATGCGACGCCAGTAGCATCATACCCCATGGTTTATAAAATTGTATGTTTCCGGCAATCAGCCGAGGGGACTAGCATAGAGCCCTTGAACACAATCAGTGCTCGATCGCATCTTCAGGTATAAATTAAGCTACTTCCACGCATGTAACAGTAAAGTATGGCCAAGAATATAGCAATTCCAAATAATGAAAATCAATGAATGAATGCTTCAATTCGAATATATGAGATCAAAAAATAGACTTAAACAATGTTATGCTCATCGAAATAAATCGACAGCATAACGGTACATTCTTTTACCTTTCATTCATTTCATTAAGTCTCTTCAACCATTATGCAAAGTTCTAGACTATCATTAGTCCATCTAGAACTTTAGAAATCAACCCTTGGGTCAAACCTTGGGTTAATATATGCAAGCTGTGTGACGGTCATCTACTAAGCCGTTACATTCTGTAACGCGCCAGTAGCGGGCCGTTACAGTGATCCGAGTCCAGAACAATAAAATTAGACTCAGAGAAATGTGACGGTCATGCAATGGCTGTTATGTGCTTCTGACAGTCTAATGTAAGGTCGTTACATTACTAGATCCAGAAATAACGATAGTGTATTCTAGTTAATGGGCTTTAATGATACAACCAACTCGGCATCCTAGTGGGAATCCCAGGCTCGCGGAGAATTACGGAGGCCTTGAAACAAGATTTCCTAATCCATTGGAAGGAATATACAATAGAGAGGTCCTCATGTCCAAGATTGTGTTCCTATAGTGCAATGTGTGAACTAATGGACAACACACTGGAGTATGTGCCACGTACTTATAGAAACGACTCTATTGATAGAGAAAGAATATATAGATATATACATATATTGATGTGAAACCAAGACAAAAACTTTACTAATTCATCTTTCAAAATCATGTTTCTAATTACAAAACTATAGAGTTTGGCTTCATGAAATTAACATAACTCAAAGTAAAAGTGAGATACCAAATCATGCAATACCTATCATGAATGCTTAAATAATCTCAAAGTCATATAACCAGGTTAACACTTAGGTAACTAGGCTTAATAATAAGAAATATTAACAAATCATATTCTGTCTAGGGTTGACAGATCATAGACTCTGACGGTCTAGAAGTGGGGCGTCACGGTTATTATGACGGTCAGAGAACATCCGTTACAGTTATGTAACGCGTCTGCATAGATGCGTCAGAGTCAACAAAGAAACCCAAATATAACAGAGCGTATGACAGTCTGTCGTAAGGCCGTTACATGAGTGTGACGGTCCTACGCTGATGCGTCAGAGAGAGAGTCTGCTAACAGAAAATGATGTAAAAACCTAAGATATCAACTCACATCATGTCTGTAAATCAAATATCATGTCTATTCTAGGCATGATAATGAAGTACAGGCTATCTATATGCATGGGTATCGGTGAAATAGACAGGATACATCTTTTAATTTTCCAATTAAGGCTAAGAGATGCATGTAATGCATAGAACAAGTAATACATGAAATTGATGCTATACCATGCATAGAATTCAATCAAACCAGAGGGTTTATAGTCCTATCATGTTGTTTTTGCCGTTCATGAGATAACCTACCTCTCTCTTAGGCTGTAGCTTCTGAATTGGGTTGGGAATCTTGCCCTAGTTTTCTTCCTTCTGTGACTTTTCCAGCAACTTCCTTAGGCTCTAACTCCACGACCTCTTGACCTAAAGATGTGAAATTTTGAGAGGAGTTAGTCTAAAGTATTGAGAACAAGTTATTCTAAAGAACTTACCTGAGATAATGACTCCTTACCTTGATTCCACGCGAGCAAACGTAGGGGTCGCGCAGTTCAGAACTAGGTCCTATTTATAGGGTTCTAGCTAGGGTTTGAAGATTAGATTGATTCTAGAGTCCTTAATTTGCCAAAACCTGATCTCTAAGAGTCCTTAGGGTCTTTATACATTGTTCCAATTAAATCTCTTGTGGATAGGGACATCAAGTTCCAATCTTTTTGCAAGTTCTCTCACTCACGGAAGTCGCAGGCTGTGACGGTCATCCCTTGCAGCGTTACACGGCTTCGGCGGTCTTACGATAGACCGTTACAGTCATCGTATTCAGAATTTTAAATTTAATAAAACTCTTTTATCCATTATTCATTAAATTATCTTTTTAAGTAGTGTTTATCTTTAAAAAATCTGAGGATTGGCTTAATAACCTTCTAGAATATGGGCCAAACTAAAATGGCCTGGTCTTTAAATCTTCTGGATAATAATTAGATAGGCTAGGTTAACTTATTAACATATTTGGGCCTTATAATGACTTATTAAGCTGTTAATCCATTTATAAATTCATGTAGCCCAAATAAATTCCAGAAAATTATTAATTAATCCAGAAATCACTTATATAAATTCCGGGGCACTACAACGACGCTCCAACACACACACGGGGATAAATCCCCACACACACACGGAGTAAAACCCCAACACACACGCGTAGGGAGACGCCTACGCAATAAACTCCCAACCACACACGGGGAACACACCCCACAATATGTCCAAGCACACACGCGGATATGCTCCGCACCATACGACGCACATGTGTCAACACAAACACTCGGAGAACTCTTTCTTCGATCCCCCACACACAATATTCCTTTAGAAATGTATGAAGCCTATACAAATAGATATAATGAATTCCAAACAATGTCTAAAGACTGAATTGAAGAAGATATAGCATGTAGAGAGCTCCCACTTCTTCGATTCTTCCGGTTCCTCTTGGTTCATTATCGGATGATGGTAATTTCGGCGTCCTCTTGTTCCTCTCTTCGAGACACTTCTTTTCTTCTTCTACCACGAGCTCCAAATCTTCATGGATGTATATGATAACCACCTTGCAAGAGCTCCACCTTATTTTCCCCCTTTTCTTCACCTACAAGAAAGAACAATATCAACATTAGAGTTCTCATCTCCCAAATTCGTAACTCCTATATAGGCCAATATGAGAAGCATGAAAAGACACATATAACCCTCACAAAACATGTTAGAAACCCCCTAATATGTTTTGGAACTAATGGGGGGTAGTTTGGTAAAGTTTAGAAGGGTTTTCAATAGGTTTTAGAGTCTCCTTGAATTCCCGTTCCGGAAGGGTCGACCCTTGGAGTCGACCCTCGGGCAGCAGAGGGTCAAACGGAACCAAAAGTATGTTCTGTTTACAGGGGTCGACCCTTGCAGTGGTCGACCCCTTCTGCTGAGGGTCAAGAAAATGTGATTTTAGCCCCGATTAAGTACCAGAAAAATTCCCAAAAACCAAGAATAAATTACCATGAATTCAACAAAGTATTAAGATTATCTAAACCACATTTCAACAAGATTTATGAGAAAACATTAAGCACATTGTAAAGGCTCAAAAATCTCATTTTAAGGATGCATAAAACACTTCCAATGCAATGCAACCTCATGAAAGATGTTCATGAAAATGACCCGGAACTTAGCATAAAAATGGTTAGATGTTACCATCATCCACTTGACATGAGAGGGTTTAAAAACCATCCTTGAACCTTTTGAAGAAGAACTTCATTGATGCACTCCTTTGAGTTCCAAAACGTGAGCCATGGATTTGATCCTACAAACCAAGATAAATATAGCATTAGTTCCTTAAACACCAATGATTCATATGGCTTTCAAGAATGAACCTTAAAGCCATCTTTCAGCTCATCAATCACAATATACACATGTTGCTCAATGAAACACACACAAACATAAACACAATCATTTTGATATCATTGAAACCAAACACCAACTAGGGGATGCAACAATCTCCCCCTTTTTGATGATGACAAAACGATGTGTGTGATAGAGTAGTATTGCAAACATTTTATGAAAGACCAAGCATTAACTTGAACATTGAGCACATACATCAATTGTTAATTCTCCCGAAAACAACAACATTCATAAGACATTGAGCACACACAAACATTCTCCCCCTTTTTGTCATATACAAAAAGACATGGGGTGATGTGACAAGAGATGAACGTGTTAGGCTAAAAGATATAATACCAATGCAAATGCCAAGTGATACTAATCAAGGGCCCAAAAGTATGATACCAAATGTTGTTCAGATGCCAATTGGTGGTCAAATTGGCGGATACCAATTGTTGGGGTCAAATTAAGGTCCAAAGATTTACAGTTTCAATTCTTGAAGAGTTGGCCCCAAAGATATGATACCAAAGGGTGGAAGAGCTCATTTCAGCAATCATGCAACATACCAATTGTTGAAAAGTATGAATTACTCAAGATGATATCATGTGTAAACTATATGCATGTTGAAAATGCCAAATATGCAAATATACACATGATGAGCTTCATCTCTCAAATGTAGTGAAAATGCACTATGTGAATTCTAATCGTGCAAGATATGAAGCTGTGCACATGATGACTTCTTTCCTTCAAATGCAAGGTTTATGCTTAGAATTAGACTCAAGGGAAATGCATGAACATGCAAGCACACAAGCACAATCGTCATGCACACAAATATTACATATAGTAACTCCCCCTAAATGAGGCATGGGTTAAGAAATGAGCATGTGATTCAAATTCAAGAATGTAAGACATGAAGCATAACTAAGAGATTTGTGCGTACACAGCTAGAAGTATTACATAAACCATGAATGTAGGCAAATTCATAGAATACATACATCATAAAAATGCTCATGTGAAATGTGATGTAATGAATAATGAGCTTCAAAATATATGAATTTTCACATTTTTTAAAGAACACTAGAAGATAATCTCCTCTCTACATTTTCACTTTAGATTCTCGACTATCGGTAGCTTCGCACAACCCCTATTTTGTTTCTTTTAATAGACTTCACCTTTCGGCGTGAGTTTCCTCATGTGTCGCAATAGGGATTCTCGGCTACTTGGATTTGTCACACATATAGATTTGTTTCTCCTTTCGACACGAGTTTCCTCCTTTATTTCAGGGGGATTCCCGGTTACTCAGATCCACGTTCCACTTATTCAATTTTTGTGGGGTAGGTAACTTTTTCCTCACGATTACTCTTTAATGTCCATGTAGAGATTCAAGTTCCCTTTAAAGTGCTGAAAGGAATTTCTTAAATCCATATCAATGAAAGTCATTAAATTCATTGTGTGCAAGAGTGTGAGGGTAAATTTTTATTATGCATGTATAAAATGAATTCGACAAGACATAGCTATGACTCCCCCTAAATGTATGCACGATCGGAATCAAATCATCTCCCTTAATATATGACATGTATCACATATGAATAAAATCACTGAATTGTTATTTATCAAGGAGGTGAGGTCTTAGAAAGATCAAGAAATGGTTTCATAGGGTAAATACTTATAAGCATGCAAGGATTCATGAAACATTCATGCAAGCATTCACGAGTCAAGATATGCGATTATTATGAAATATATGCATACGCTCTATATGCATGAATATGCAATATGCATCTTTTTGTCATTTTATATGCATAGTATGTATATGCAAAAATATCAATGTATTCTTTTTATGCAAGTTTTCAGTTTTTGTAATGACTTGAGCATTTAAGAAAAGCATGAAGCAGGTGAATGCATGAGATTAATTTTCAATGAATTTGGCACTTAATCATGAGCATTTTATTTCAAATTTCATCATGAAAAGCCATGTCCCTTAGAACCCAAATGTTCAACCATGATCATTCAAATATAATATTTCATGAGACATAAGCTTCAGTTTGAACATGATACGCCCTGCATGTGTGAATATGCAAATAACCAAGTGTCCAATAGATTTCACACAAAATTTTGTAAATGAGCAAGATACGTGTTTGAACATCTATTGGCAAGAGTAGATTTCTAAACATGTCAAACAACTTATAAATTTAACAAATCAATCACACATGGTCAATGAGCTTTAAACTGAGCCATGATCACATTCAATATCAACTGTTGTATTTGATCAAGCAAGTCCATAGTTCAGAAAATTTTGCTTTATGAAACAAGAGAATTTTTCAGATTCAATTTGAGAGTTATACAAATCAAAGATAAAATGATTTCATTCAAAACACATGGTTCCTCATAAGCCAAACAGTTAAATTTTTTTTTTGAATTTTGGTACTTGGCGGAGAACATAGGTCCGAAGACCACCATCACACTTAGTGGAAGTATCCAGTTGAACGTAGTCCAACCTTTTCTAACCACCATTTGATATACCAAATATTCATCCATTGAAGACATGTATGGCTTGCGAAGAATTTAGAACATAACATGAGAACACACTAAAATATCATCCCAAATCATCAAAACCATCAAATTTGACAATGAAAAAGTAAAGTTGGGATTTTACCAAATGAGTGTGCCTTATTCCTTTTTATTGGAACTCCTTTCATTCTTTATTTACCTCAAGGCACACCTGCACTGCAACTGACTCATTTGTCAGATTTTGGCACCCAAGCCTTCTTGGGTCCTTGGATGTTGGTAGCATTTCTTCCAAATATTTTCTTTGACTTTTTCATTGCCATCATATCATCATCCTTCATGATCCTGAAATCTTCAATGACATGTCCATGGTTTCCACAATAAAAGCATTGAGGGATGGCATTTCTACCAAAGGATTTCCTTTTAAGAGCAAAGGAATTTTCAAAACCATTCCATCTTCTATTTTCAAAAGGTCTACATTTAACAATGTTAAACCTAGCATTCATTCTAGAAACATGAAAATTCTCAGTTTTTATAAACCAACATTCATTCATGACATGATCGTATTTTCCACAATGAAAGCAACAAGGAGTTGTGGGTTTATGGAATGATTTTCCATTGTTTGCATGAGTGTTCGTGAATGAATTTTTCTTATGGGATGGAAACCTTTTAACATGGGAAGCATGTTCATTTCTGAATTTTCTTTGAAAGTTAAACTTAGCATTCATGGCACAATAATCATCATTTTGTTTCACAAAGCAATCATCCATGACATGGCCAAGTTTGTGACAATAGAAACAAGAAACATTTCTCTTTTCCTTGAAAGCATTTTGTTCAACTTTCTGTTTTGAAAAATAACTTTTCATCATGTGGCCTAACTTACCACAATGAATGCAAGAACCATTTCTTTGTGATTTGAAAATATTTTTCTGTTTGCATGAAAATTTGTCATCCTCTTTCATGACAACACAATCATCCATCATATGTCCAGACACACCACAATAGAAGCATTCAACATTAGACTTTAATTTTTAAGATCTATATGGCATGGAAGGCTTAGTGTTGACATTTTTCTTTTTCTCAAAACTATTTTCATAATTTTTGATTTGAGAAGTGGGAGGAGGTGGTTTGGAAGTGCTAGGAGTGTCGGATGCATGAATAAATGAGTTTTTCAATTTATGCTCAAAAGAATTTTTGTTGACAGGAGTGTATCCAAGACCCTCTTTTTGAAAGTTCACTTTAAGACCTAGTACTTTGTCTAAGTTTTCCTTCCCTTTGAAAAATTTAGACAGTGATGCATTCAAATCAACAATTTCAGATTCAAGAGATGAAACATGCAATTCATAGCTAGCTATCTCCTATTCACTGTAAACAACACATTCATTCAATACTCTATTTGCAGTTTTATAGCTTTCAATCTCTTGTTCCAACACAAGTAGTTTTTTAGATTCAACATTGACATCTAAAGCTTTTCCTCTTTCAAAAGTTAACAATTTTTCAGACATGATGTTGTTTAATTGTTTCAACTTTTCATTTTCAGATTTAAACAACGCATTTTCTTTTTCAATTTTTCCAAGGCATTTCAGGCTACCTTCAAGAAGAGAAATTTGAATTAGCATAGCACCATTATACTTTTTGAGCTCTTCATTTTCAATCATGATCCTTTTATTGTCAATTTCATTGTCAAGTAATTTATCAAACATTTTATCATCGTCAGACAATGAATCTAACTTGCTCTTAAGACATTCCTCATTCTTCTCAAGCAAAGAGATCTTAGACAACAATGTTTCATTTAGCTCACATAAATCATGACAATCATTTTCACATGCAAGAGAGACACTAGATTTTCTAACATTCTCAATCTCTTCATTCAAGCAAGAAACTTCATCTGAAAATAATTCAACTTTGGATTCTAGATATTCAATTTTTGATTCCAAAGTTTCACAATTTTCACATGAAGAGTTAGCATGCACATTTTCACATAAAGCAGAAGAATTCACAAGATCTTCATTTTTCTTAGTCAATTTCTTATTTTCAGATTTGACCTTTTTGTATCTACTTAACAATTCCTCATAGAGCTCTATTAGCTCTTCAAAAGAAATTTCATCACCTTCGGATCCTACCTCTGAGCTTTCTTTGCTTTCTTCATCATTGGCCATCAAGTTTGAGACGACTTGTAAAGTCTTTTCATTAGCTTCATACTTTGCCAGTTGATCCCACAAATCTCTTGCTGACCTGTACGAAGAAATTTGAGATAAAACATTAGATTCTACACAATTCCTTAAAACATTCAAAGCATGGAGATTAATTTCATTTTTCTTCACATGCTTGTCATTCCACTTAGCTTCATTTGATGGAAGTTTATGCGGACCATTACATATGACTTCCCAAATTTCACATTCATTAAAGCTAAGGTAAGCACACATGCTATTTCTCCAAGAAATGTAATTATTTCCATCATAACGAGAAGGAAGAGTAAAACTAGGCATGTTGCTAAATGAAACTCACCGAGGGATCACTCTAAAGGTCGTTAGACCCTATAAGATAGAGCCATGGCTCTGATACCAATTGTTGCTCCCTGGGTAGGCGAGTAGACAAGAAGGGGGGGGGGTTGAATTGTCCCCCACGAACGATGGTAAATTAAAATCTAACATAACGGAATTAACAACTTTGAACGTGATTGAAGAAATTAGACTAAGCAAGGTAAACTTAGTTCTCTCAATCTCACCGTTCACACACGAACATTCAACCAATATAAACAATTAAACATACATCCACAAAAGTAAACCACAACACAAGGGTTTTTAAGGTGGTTCGGGACCACGACGGGCTCCCTACGTCCACCCCTCACCAAACTCGGTGAGGCTTCACTCGGGGAATGAATCCCCAACATGGAGATGACGCTCCAACACACACACGGGGATAAATCCCCACACACACACTGAGTAAAACTCCAACACACACGCATAGGGCGACGCCTACGCAACCACACGGGAGTAAACTCCCAACCACACACGGGGAACACACCCCATAATATGTCCAAGCACACACACGGATATGCTCCGCACCACATGACGCACATGCATCAACACAAACACTCGGAGAACCCTTTCTCCGATCCCCCACACATAATATTCTTTTAGAAATGTATGAAGCCTAGACAAATAGATACAATGAATCCCAAACAAAGTCTAAAGACTGAATTGAAGAAGATATAGCATGTAAAGAGCTCCCCCTTCTTCGATTCTTCCGGTTCCTCTTGGTTCGTTGTCGGATGATGGCGATTTCGGCGTCCTCTTGTTCCTCTCTTCTAGACGCTTCTTTTCTTCTTCCACCACGAGCTCCAAATCTTCATGGATGTAGATGATAACCACCTTGCAAGAGCTCCACCTTGTTTTCCCCCTTTTCTTCACCTACAAGAAAGAACAATATCAACGTTAGAGTTCTCATCTCCTAAATTCGTAACTCCTATATAGGCCAATATGAGAAGCATGAAAAGACACATATAACCCTCACAAAACATGTTAGAAACCCCCTAATATGTTTTGGAACCAATGGGGGATATTTTGGTAAAGTTTAGAAGGGTTTTCAATAGGTTTTAGAGTCTCCCGGAATTTCTCGTTCCGGAAGGGTCGACCCTTGGGGTCGACCCTCGGGCAGCAGAGGGCCAAACAGAACCAAAAGTATGTTCTGTTTACAGGGGTCGACCCTTGGGGGCGACCCATGCAGTTGGTTGGGCTCTCAGCCCAGGGGGGTCAGTTGGCTGGGATCTCAGCCCAGGGGGGTCGACCCCTTCTGCTGAGGGTCAAGAAAATGCGGTTTTAGCCCCGATTAAGTACCAGAAAAATTCCCAAAAATTAAGAATAAATTACCATAAATTCAACAAAGTATTAAAACCATCTAAACCACATTTCAACAAGATTTATGAGAAAACATTAAGCACATTGTAAATGCTCAAAATCTCATTTTGAGGATGCATAAAACACTTCCAATGCAATGCAACCTCATGAAACATGTTCATGAAAACGATCCGGAACTTAGCATAAAAATTGTTAGATGTTACGATCATCCACTTGACATGAGAGGGTTTGAAAACCATCCTTAAACCTTTTGAAGAAGAACTTCATTGATGCACTCCTTTGAGTTCCAAAACGTGAGCCATGGATTTGATCCTACAAACCAAGATAAATATAGCATTAGTTCCTTAAACACCAATGATTCATATGGCTTTCAAGAATGAACCTTAAAGTCATCTTTCAGCTCATCAATCACAATATACACATGTTGCTCAATGAAACACATACAAACACAAACACAATCATTTTGATATCATTGAAACCAAACACCAACTAGGGGATGCAACAAGGCCAAGTGGTCCGGCATCAAGGCTCCTTGCCTAAGCCGGCGAATCCCCTTTCTTGGCATCATGGCCTTATGCCTAAGCCAAGTCATTCGGCGTCATGACCTTCAGTCTAAGCCGACAAACCTCTTACCATTGGCCTGGAATTGCTATCCGAACCAATGAACGAAAAGACCCCCCTCTGGTTTCATACCAACCCTTGATCCCTCCAGGGATTCACCATAACATGTAACACCTTCTCTCTGTCGCTGTGGCATCAGCCACCCACCTGTAAGAGAGTCGGCCTGCAGATGTACTTACTATGCCCTCCAAAAAAAAGAGAGAAAGAAAGAAGAAAAGGGGGGATAAAAAAAGAAAAAAAATAAATAAAAAGAAGAAGAAAAAAGAAAAAAAAGAGAAGAAGAAAGAAGAAAAAAGGATGATGATCATGACGTGATTTATGTGCTTGCTTTCCTCACGTGCATGTCTACCTGAAGTATAGTATTAACACGCTTCCTTCAAATTTCTAAGATTGCGTACTTCCTTGCTAAATAACGTTGCCCTGATTGAGGATATGTGTGCGTCACGACACACACTAAGGAATGAAAAGCCAATTCTCGGTGAGTGCATATGGCCAGGGGAAGAGTTGTAGATATGTCGCTAGCACAACTCACAGAATACACTGTAGATAAAACTCCTACACTTCGCACATAATATGAGCAATGGCCCTTAGTCATAGGGACAATATAAATTCTTCTTAACACTTCATGGACGCTTAAATCTCTACACTCGCGCACAGGGTGATCGTGAGGAAAAAGTTGCATGCCCCCTTTAAAAAAAAAGAATAAAAAAATGATGATTATGGTAAGTGGAATGTGAATTCAAGTAGCTGGGAATCCCCACTGAAACAAATGAGGAGACTCGTACGAAAATGGTGTAGCAAACTCCACAATTAAAATAAGGATGAATCCTAGTAGCCGGGAATCCCCATTAAGACACATGAGGAGACTCGCGTCGAATGGTGAAATCTATCATAAAACCCTAATATAAGATGGATCCTAGCAGCCAAGAATCCCCACTGAAACAAATGAGGAGACTCGTGTCAAACGGTGAAATCCACAATAGTATCATAATAAAGAACAAATCCTAGTAGCCGGGAATTCCCATTGAGACACATGAGGAAACTCGTGTCGAATGGTGAAGTTCAAAATTAAGAATAAAAGGGTGTTGTGCGAAGCTACCAAAAGTCGAGAGCCCCAAATGTATGTGTAGACGATAAAGTAATCCTCTAGTGTTACTCAGAACGTCTGCACGTCCCTATGACTAGGGTTCACTACCCATATAATTGCACTTTCACACTATGGAGGAATAGTCCTGGGTGCAAATTGTGATTCATGCTATGCATATGTTCTACGCGGCGTCCCCTTTACGTATGCACATCTCCCTTAGTTATGCTTCGTGAGCTGCACTCTGTCCGTGAATCAGGGGCGCTGTCCTTATCATATCCCTGCTATAGGGGAACTATGCTACCTATATCTACTCTATGCTTGCAGTCGATGAGTGCCTGCGTGCTTGGATGTGGTTATAAAAAAAAGATAATAAAAATGAATGATGAAATAAGAAATGAATAAATGATGAAGACTAGAAATGTAATAAATAATAAAAAAACCCAGGCAATATTTTCAAATGGGCAATGGGCTACACCCGCAGATCCCGCTCCCTCGTCTCTCTATCGCTACACCCGCGGGTGGGGGGCATTTGTTGACACTGAAAATATTCCTAATACTTCCTGACTTCTGCTTCTACAGGTCGTAAGTTCTGACCGGGTGCTCTTGTGCCGACAGAGAAGAAAAGAAAGAAAAGAAGAAAAAGAATGGCGGAAGCCGAACAAAAGATTAGACCAAAAAAAAAAGAAGAAGAAGAAGAAAAGAAAAGATGCTCGACTCCAACGAACGGTCGCTGAAATATGACCCGAGAGCTCGGAAGAGTATTCGGGACGAAGAAGCAATCAAAGTTACAAATACAAGTGAAGCCGGCCCGGCATCACAAATCACAGTACCGAAGGCCATGTTAGCGAAAAACCCAAGTGTCCGAACCAAAGGCACAAAAGGTTCCGGAATAGGATATTCAATGGTCTGAAGGCTTTACCAATACTTCTCGTTGTGATTTCGCGAAGCCGTGATGAGATGAAGGACCAAGTCAACTATCGAAACCATCCCCGAACTCACCAGCTAGCCCGCGGCAAGCGAACAAGGCCAATACCGCGCGCCCTTCACTGACGTGCCCCTTAAACCGGCGCCGTCAATTCCGACGCGCAAAGAAGCCCCTTGGAGGCTGCTTCCCCAGCGCCATCTTCCCCGGCGCCATCAAACCCGACGCCACCAATTCTGACACGCAAAAGCTTTGCAGGAGCTCCTTCCCCGACGCCACTAATTCTGGCACGCAAAGAGTCCCCTGAAGCCCTCTTCCCGGCGCCCTATCAACTGGCGCTCCAAAATGATCAAAGGAGTCATTCTCCGGCGCGCATTCTCCATGCCGAGAGAGACTTCTTCTATAAAGCACTAAGTTTCGACCAATTCAAGAGGAGGAGAAGTGGAGGAGAAATCAGAAGATAAAATAGGAGATAGCCAATACGAAGGGAGAGAGGCCGTTCGTTCGAGAGAGAGAGAAGTCTTGGGGGAGAAGAAGGGCTTCCACTGAGAGCCGCCGCCACCCTCCTCTGTCCATTCGCTTGAAGCCCTCTGGAGTCGGAGAAAAAGAGCCAGATCCGATACTCTATTTTGGGAGAAACGGTTTAGGTGGGTTTCCGTGGTTTTCCTCCCGTCGATTCCCCTTTTGTTTCCTTCTCCTGATATAATGTAAGTGAAAGGGGGGGGCTGATGATGATATGAGCCCATCCTTCCCTCACCATCTTTCATCCCTTCTCCTCCTCTGTAAGCTCTCTTCTCTACAACTAAGGTGATGGCGACAGTGCGGCAACGTCGGTGCCGAATGCTAATGTCCTGTGTCTTTTGCCCCCCGTGGTGGGATGAACGATATGTTGATGATCCGACTGATACCATGTTGTGTATGCTCCCTCTATTCCTCCTTCTCAATCCGTCTGTTTCACGTGTGTATGAGTGTTGTGCTTTGTTTCATGGCGCCGACCATACCCCGAAATCGATATGGGCTATATAAACTATTTCCCCTTTCCCCGGGGCTCCTCTTCTTTAATGCAATCGACTGTGCTTTGCTCCATATATATGCTATGGGTATTGTGACTAGAGGCACACTCGTGTGTGCACCTCTATCCATTTTAATTCGAGGTCGATCCCCGATACCCCTCTGCACTGTTCCATAGCCCAGAGGGAATGGGGCCACTTCCAGAGCAGGTGCATTCGTTCCATGCCAACTGTATGCCAGTTGTTCGGATGAATGTCTCCTGTTTGGTTATCTTAATTCATGGGCTAAGCCATTAACCCTCTATGGGTGTCGATATGCTAATCCCCTAATCTGCATGCTAACTACTGATCTCCGTGAGTGCTAATCCCTTTAGCCCCGTGTGCATTAACCTGTTAACCCCTCTGAGCATCGCTTCTCTAACTCATTGGTCATTGTATGATGCCACGTTCTTATTCCGCCTATGATCTAGAATGTCCGAGCTTGGTTATTGTTGATAACTCTGGTTTAATGACCAGGGAGAGGTGGAACATCCCCCCACTATTCCATTGTGATAACACTCTGTCCATAGGGGACCGTCCATCAGTGACGAATCTCTTATGGATTAATGAGTGAACAGTAAACAGGTTAATCCCGACATCTCAAATCCACAGTCCCTAGTGGACTTTGTGGTGGCCGTGGGTCGCGTGCCCCTCGTACGCTAGCCCTCAGGGTTTCCTTCCCTCTATCGGTCGTCCTGATTCGAGCGTTGTGTCTACTCCGGTTGCGTGCCCCTCGTAGGCTAGCCCTCGTGATTTTTACTCCCATGATGAGTCGTCTATCCGTCTACTCTCCACCCATGGACTTGGCGCCCCTAGTAGGCTAGCCCTCGGGGTTCTCCTATCTGTTCGGGTTTGTCAGCCGCCATTGTGCCACCCGACTTTTTAGGGGTTACTCCGCCACGTGAGTACTCCCCGCTTCTCCCTGAAAAATCCTCCGGGATGGGGAGATGCTGCCGAAATTTTGGCTCGAAGCAGTTAAATAAACCATTTAATAAACTAGCCAGCTTGACTCGGAATGATGTCCGCGCTCGAGTACGAACCTCACGCGAGCCTATGACTTGACTTCCGGAAGGCTCGAGACCAATCCGATGAATAATTAACTCAATTAACTTTCAAAATCCTCCAAAACATTTTAATAAATCTACAAATAAACCAATAAAACCTCAGTTTTCCATGAAATGGGGCTAAACCGGCGCCACCGGTAACCGGCGCGCCTTAAAATGGCGCGCCCTATTACGGCACGCCCTCAAAGGGGCGCGCAGTTTTAAAGCCCCCTCTACACCTACGCGCCAGTGGCGCCGTTTTAAGCACACACCTACGGTTCTGACGCCGCTTTAAGCCCTTTTCGTAAGCGTTCCACGCCGGTTTAACTGCAACCGTGCCGTTTTAAGGCTTTATTTCTCATACCGTTTTAAATGATCACTCTCTGAGTGAATATTAAACCGCCTTAATGGCGAACACTGTCCCGATCTGGATAATGCATGGACACCTCGGTATCCCTCGTAGGCTCGCCCTCGGGGTCCCCGTCCAACCGGGTCCACCGGTCACCGTGTCTGGCCTCCCGGCCTTTAAGGAGCTTACCCCATTCCGTGGGTATGCCTCCACTTTTCCCTAGACACCCCGGGTTTAGGGGAGATGTTACCGGATTAACCATTTGTAAAATTGAGAATATAAATAAAAAATGAATGAAAATAAAATAAAAAAATAATAAAACAAACAAACAACAACTAATAATAATAATAATAATAAATAAAATAAAATAAATCAAACAAAAAGAATAACACCGTTATCCGGTGTGCTCACACATTTACACGCCGTTTTATCCGTGAAGTTTCATCCAAATCCCTCGCCGTTTCATATTTTTATCTTCATGCCACGCCATATTACTCACACCTCGCGCCGTTTTACTAATCCTACACTAATCATGGGCGCATGTGTATGCACCGTAACGCTATACGTAGTCTCAAAATAAAAAGGCAACGACTAATCGACAGCCCTGCGAGTGACAGGGATTGCCAAAGTCTTCCCTAAATTTACAAATAGATGACCAAATAAGCAATAAGCAATAAACATTAATACTAACTACTATTCTGCATGCCTGCATGATCTGACTCTCCGGTATATCGAATGGTAATTAGCAGAAAGTCGGGTTACGCCCGGCTGGAGGCTTTCACTATGCGTGATGATGGTCCTCGGACCTAGGTTCTTCGCCCTGTACTGGGAGTCGGCCTAATAAATAAATATTACCATATTGTGTGCTTGCATGCAATCACATCTTTTACATATTCTACAGGCCCCATGGCCTCTTTATTTTGGCAATTAATCAAGGGTTTTCTCTCTTCTGGAGAGATGTAATTAACGCCGTAGCCTTCATGGTACGGCGGGTTTTGTGTCCCGACACGATCACCTATAATCGTCTGGTTAGTCAGACGGTGTGCATAATAAATTTATCACTCAATGACGGGCATGCCCTGCGTAAATAAATCTCTAATAAATAAACTAAAAAAATCAATAATAAATTATTTTTCCTAATAAAATCTATCTCCCAAAGGCACCCAGGGTGAAAACCTTCGTCGCAAACTTGTCCTCCACCCTCTCTCGACCCTTGCCGAGCTAGTGACTCTGGCCTTACGCCATGCTGAGTGTAAAGAAGTTCTCAGCGCATGCCGAGGTGCAACCAACTCGGGTCGGGAGGGGGACAAGAAGCGAGCACCCGAGTCAAGCTCGGGCCAAGAAAAAAGGCGCAACCGACTGGCGTACCCCCTATCTGTCGTGGCTCCAAAACTCTCAGGACCCTCCCAACCCTCGGGAAGCCCGAGATTGAAGTACCAAGCTCGGCAATTCATCATTCTGGATGGCACTTTATACCGCAGATCCGTCTTCGGTCCCCTCTTGAAGTGCATCAGTGCTGACGAAGCCAACCGAGCGATCCAAGAGGTTCACGAAGGCCTGTGCAGAGCGCATCTAAGAGGAAGGCCACTCGCCAGGATCTTGCTTCTGCAGGGTTACTGGTGGCCCACTATGCAGCGCGACTGCTCAACCTACGTACAATAGTGTGACCGATGCCAGCAATTTGATCACTTGGTCCATCAGTCGGCAACGGAGCTCGTCACCCTAGCCGAGCCTTATCCTTTCGCTCGGTGGGGGATCGACATCCTTGGGCCGTTCCCTACGGCTCAGGCCCAGAACAAGTTCATCATCGTCGCCATCAACTACTGCACCAAGTGGATCGAGGCTAAAGCCACAGATAGGATCACCGAGACAGTCATCTGGAGTTTCGTCTGGAAATCGATCATCTGTCGCTACGGCATCCCCCGGGTGATAGTGAGCGATAATGGCCGACAATTTGATTCTCGTTATTTCTGAGACAGATGTGCCGACCTAAGCATTCGCAATAACTTCACTTCGGTCGCCCACCCTCACGCTAACAGGCTGGTCGAAAATGCCAACAAGACTATCTTGAAAGGCATCAAGACCAGGCTCGGCAAAGCCAAGGGTAGTTGGCTCGAGGAATTGCCAAGCATACATTGGTCGCACAGAACGACTCCCAGAACGGCAACCGGTGAAAGTCCCTTTCAACTGGTATACGGCACCGAGGCCGTGATCCCATTGGAGATTGCCAATCCCTCCCTCCGAGTCACCTATTTCTCGCCCGTGGCAAACGACCAGAAACTGCTCGAAAACCTCGACCTAGCGGACTTCAACCGGGAGACTTCGTTCACAGGAAAGCCATAGCCTCTCGACCACATGAGGCGGCTGGCAAGTTATCCCCTAATTGGGAAGGCCCCTACCGAGTGGTCGAGACGCTAGGGAAAGGAGCGTACCGGCTATCTACTATGGAAGGAGAACCCATCCCTCGGACGTGGAACACGAGTACACTACGCAAGTTCTATTTCTGAACACGGAGCGTTGTGTAAGCAATATGAAACAAAACAAAAGTTTCCTTCCTTTTTTATTCAAACAACTTGCTTGTACATTAGAAAGGCCGAAGCCAAGACAATACATGTCAAAAAAATAAAAATCCATCTGGCACCGCCGTACGAGCCCATTGCTCGTCTGACTCAGTTAGCCTTCCTGCATCTAGCCACTAACTCTACTTTGTGCAGAAACTGGCTCGGATTAAGGATAGTCGACCCCGTTGGCTCGGGTAACTCGGAACAAAGGTGACATAGGTGGAGGAAGGGGAAGAAGGAGGGAATACGAATGAAGGCCTCATCTCTGCCAACTCTTTGGAAAAAGGAGAGTGCAGGCACCCTCCGAAGAGTGAAAAGGGGGGGAGAAAAAGAAACTAACAGAGCTGGACGAAGAGGCAGGGGAAAGCTCGGAAAGGAGGGAGCTTAATTGTTTTCCCCCTCCCCTCGGGATGGAGTCGGCAGGTCAGGGATAGTAGTTCGACGTGCCCCAGCATGTCGAACCTTCTTCCCGAGTAACCTCCTCGCTAGCACCGCCGGTACTGATAGAAGAAGGTGACGTGTTTCCACACGTCGAACCCCTTTAAACATGCCCGCCGGTCGTGAAACCCCCTTCAAACCCGAAGCAGCAAGGACTCTCTGCCCTCCACCGTCGGCAGCTCCGTCTTCCAGAATGTCTTCCATGCTTCAAATTCGACGGCACAATGCTTCGTGAAGAAGGAGAGAGGAAAGACTGTCAGAGAAAACCCTAAGCGACAGAGAGGGAGAGACGCCCTTCAGACCTTTTATAGGCGAAGGGAGGTTACTTGTCTTAAATGATTCTCCCCTCGAAAGCACGCTAAAGGGACTTCTCCCTACGAACGGCCACCTCAGACTCCTCGGTTGCATCCCAGCGGGACACACGAAACGGCCGGGCAGTTAAAGCATGAGAAAACGGAAAGACACCTTGTCAGACGCCCGCCCAACCATCATGCGAGATCCATGCAGAAAGTATCAGCACTTTCTAACTACTGCGGATACGCTAATCAAACTACGGCAATGGCGATACAAAAGAGTTAAGTCTTCATCATAACGCTACTGCCTTACATTTTTTCCTTTACACAACAAGAGAAGTTTTTTCTTCAGAAAAAGGAAAAACATACAAGGAGAAAAGGCAAATCAGATACATTAGGCCTCTGGCCCATCTTGAGGACTGGAAGTGGAAGGCTCGGACGGTCTGCTCCCAGCACCCTCAGCGACGGCCGACCCTGGCACTGACCCCACGGCGTGGGAACTGTCTCTGTTGTGCTCCCTCCCAAGACATCCAGAGTTGCCGACCCCTTGGACGAAGAGTCCCCCTGGTCCCCTTCCTCCGATGCCGAACCAGAGGAACCGGAGGATGGCAAATCCTAGTCATACATTGCCTGGACGAAAATTGATTATCTCGGATGCATGTTCCTCTGCATAAGAGATGGCCCGGTCATAGCCTTGCTTGAATCCCTTGCGGATGCCCCGGCGAAGTGCTGACTCATAGTAGGGGAGGGCAGCCTCCTTGAGGTCGACCCGATAGGCCTCCGAGCATTTGTATTGCTCGAGTGCCTCCGCCCTGGCCGATTCCACCCTACCAGCGATTTTGGCCTTCTCCCGCTCCGCCTCGGCCAACCTCCACTCTGCCTCGGCTGACCGCTTCTCCGCCTCGGCCTGATCAGCCTCGGCCTCCCGCTGAAGGCACATGGATTCCTCCTCCCGACCCAATAGCTCGGCGCGCTCAGCCTCCCACTGGCCATCTAGCTCGGTACGGGCCACGCGCTCCTCCTCCAGAAGCCTGCTCTTCATCTCGAACGACTCGTGGGCCCGAGCCAGTTGTTCAGACAACGATCGAGCATCTACCTAGCTCACCCTCGCCAGCTCCTTGACTACGGAGAGCTCCTGTCAAAGCCCATCACGCTCCTCGGTGAGCTGAGCCACCTTCCTATCAGAATCACCAAGGGTCCAGGGAAGGGTCGCCCGCTCTGACTCTGACCGAGTGTAAGCTTCTGCCAGAGTGGCCCCCATCTGGGCCAAGACCAAGCCGCCCTCCATAACCAGCTTGAGGGCCACGGGCGGGGAGCGTTGCATGTCTCCTCCCTTCACCACCTTCGCAGCTATGCTGTAACACACCCGATATAGAGGGCCCTCGATGCCTAGCCTCTCCAGAGCCGCCGAAATAGCCCCCCCCCCCTCCGAGCGGTACCCCCTCCAGAGCCCCGTCGGTCGACCTGCATCGAGCCGCCGCTTCATTCGCCCCTCTTGCCTCAGTCGGTCGGGACTCTGTCGCCGCTCCTCGCGACCCCCTGGCCTCGACCGACTCTACCCCTGCGCCGCCACCCGGAGCGTCACCCACCTCGATCGACGCCCCAGTCTCGGCCACGGTCCCAGAGTCACCCACTTCAACCCCGGCCCCCTCAAATCCTACTGAGGGGAGAGCCGATCCAGCGCCACTGCCACCAGCAGAAGCGGCCCCGACCCCCTCAGCTCCTGCTGAGCGGAGAGCAGATCCAATGCCGCCACCCCCAGAAGCGGCCCTGGCCTCCTCGGCCCCCTCTCTCTCGGTGGATGGGGGAGCCGGCCCAACAGGGTCGGCCCTATCTCGCTCGGAAGAGGGGAGAGCCGCCGAGTCAGAGTCATCTTCGATAGTGGGAGCAGACCCAGCCTTCTTGGCCAGCTTCTTGGCCTTCACGGTGTCCCGTATCATGCCCTCCATGGGATCTTTGCGCTTGGCCCCAGCGGCCTGGAAGACCCCTCCTGGGCCATCCCCTTGCCCTTATCTCGGGCTCGGGAGTGCCCCTCGGGAGTTCGCGAATCGTCGGCAGCCGAATCATCACCGAGATAGATCACCTCCCGTTCGGCCGCAGACTCCTCCTCCATAGTCGGCCGCCTGGCGTCTGCGCAGAAGAAAGATATGGTCAGGAAAAGAAAATGGTCTCATCATCCAATGAAGAACTTGATCTGTGACGTCCGAACCTATCGGTCGTAGCCCCGCGAGAAGGCACCGCTCGATGTTCTCCGGAGTAACCAGCTCCTCCGTGGACTGGTGATGCTTCAGCAAAATGGCCGCATACTCCTCCACATTGAAGAGAACTCTTCTTGCCTCGGAGGGATGTTCGGATGGAAATTAGGATTACGGGGCACCTCCAAGTCTCCTCCACTGAAAAAATCCCCACCCAGAAGAACTGAGTCTTCCATCCCTTGTGAAAAGAGTCCTTCGCGGCTAAGGAGACACAGCTCCTATTCCGTCTGGCATGGATGAAATAGAAGCCCTTCCCGGCCAAGGAATGCGCCTTCAACTTGAAAAAATAGTGGAAGAGGTCCAAGGAAGGAGGAATCCCGCATTGGCGGCAGAGGATGTGGAAGGCGGAGAGAAGAAGATAAGAGTTGGCTACCAACTATATGGGAGCCAACTTAAAGAAATCAAGAAGCTTAAGAACAAATGGCTCGAAGGGAAGGTGGAACCCACCCTTCCACGACAGAAGGAAGGAGTAGAAATGGCTCATACGAGAATCCAAGCTCGTCTCGTGCGGGGTAGCCGCGGTGAAGTGAAACTGATAGGGCAGGCGAAACTGGTGCTCCAGCCGTTTCACCTCTGTCTCCCCCAGCTCACTATAGTTTGGAGCCGACGGTATCACCGTCGCCCTCGCCTCATGCTCACCCTCCCACTCATCGACCCTCGAACGATGGTCCGCCATGGGATCTGAAGAGGAACTTGAAGAAAAATGCTCCCGAGACACCGAAGATTCTGGAGGAAGAGGAAGCTGTCGAACCGCCTCCGCAGTTATCTCCGCCAACTCTGTGAACGCCGATGCAAGCCTCTGTTCTTCCATCGTGTCCTCACGATGCATCAAAGATCCCCAAAAGCAAGCACAAAGGAGAGAAAAAACCCTAAAAAGGAGGGATTCTGGAACGACAACAAGCGCACAACGCCTATATTCCCACGCGAAAGGTGGCGCGTCGTTTCGACCTCCGAGAAAAGGGGGCCCCTTCATTTCAAATCCGTCAGGATTATCATTATTATGGGCCCAGGTGACCACGACACGTGGCTTCTTAACACCGCCAGATCTCCACCTACCCGAGCTACGCTGGTCCAAAACCCTAACGGCTACTCTTCCAAGCCTACCAAGGCTCGGGAGTAGGAGGGGGACAAGTGGAGAGGGAGATTTCTGTAGCCCATCTAAGAGCGGCCGATCAGGTCCAGCAAGACTAAATGAGGCCCAGCTCATCTAAGTGACCACCTCGCAGGGCCCACTTAGCATAAAAGCCCAACAAGATCACTCGGGATCAAGCCCTTCCTCGGCGGCCATTAGGCTCGGAAGGCCCGAGCGTCGATCCGGTCAGAGGAAGACCCATGCCCGACCTATCCCCCTCGCCTGGATAAAGGCTAGCGCCCCGCGCCCACTCCGACCAAGCCTCATCCGAGCTATGCTTATCACCCGGATAGGGCTGGCACTCTTCATGCTTGGGTCGACCGACGATTACTTATCCACGCTGCCGTTGAGAGCCCTTTATGAGCAGGAGTTCACCAAGATAAGGACCCACGAATCCTCAAGGTTATAAAGAGCCCACGATGAGGACGTAAAGAGCCCACGTCGAGGACGTAACCCCCGCCTGGAACTCCTCAGCTTACGGGACTCATGAGGCTAGCGCACTATTTAAACCGGGGACTCCCTCCAGCGAACGGTAAGACCTACACATGCCTAAAACTCCCTGAGCAGGAATCACTTCACCACCTTGGTGGAGAGGGATCTCGTGCATATCCTCCCTCCTCCTTTCATAGCTTCACCACTACTCTACTGACTTAGGCATCGGAGGGTTTTCCCCAGGGAACCACCCCTGACCCCCCTGATCTATTTCCCTTCCTTGCAGTTCACTAATCGGTGATCATCTCCCCAGCTCAGGACCAGCGCGAGATCGCCCCTCTTTAGGAACATATCATCCATACACTTCCATACACAATGCTCAAATATTGGTAGCTACGTATGACCACAAATTTTTTTTAATGATTATAAATGGTGTGACTAACCTTTTGACACGAGTCATGTCCTTTGTTTCAGGGGTAATTCCCGGTTACTCAGTTTTGTCACTTTTTATGATGTGGATGAGACACTTTTCGACACGAGTTGTACCCTTTGTCTCAAGGGCACTTCCCGACTACTCGATGGCAAATCACACTTATTTTAAATGTGGATTGGTTTCTCCTTTCGACGCGAGTTTCCTCTTTTATTATAGGGGAGATTTCCGGCTACTCGGATCCACATTTCACTTATAAAACCTTTTTGGTGGGGTAAATAGTTTTTTCCTCACTAGACATGTGATTTCCATGTAGAGAATCAATAGTCCTCAAAAGTGTAGGGTAGAAAATTGTAATCCTTATTAGATTGTTTCATTATCTCAAAAAGGTGCTTTGTGTGGGTGGTTGTATTGAATGTAAAAGATGAATTAGCCATATCACAATAATGTCTCCCCCTAAATGTATGCACGGTTAAAAAAAAAAAACCCCCTTAATATATGCCATGTAACAAACATGTCTAAATCAATGTAATTTATTTAGCAAGAGATGAGTCATAGAAGGAGTCAAGAAGTGGTTGTTTATTATTTACATTCAAACAAGCACTGAAATGAAATTTTTAAGCAAGTTGATTACCAGTACGTGGCGGAGGTGGAGGTCCAAAGACCCAGCTCACGCATAAGGATAGCTTCCAGGTGGATGTAATCCACCTTTCCACTGACGTCATTTTATATACCGGATAACCATGGCATTCAAGCACATAAGTATGAAGTATATGCAAGTGTATGCATGTAAACTGAAGGATGATTGAAAATCATTTCTATCTACAAATGTGCATGGGCATGCATGATATGAGCATGAAAATACGTAAGTGAACGATATATGCACATGTGAACTATTATTTACAAATTGCGAGTGAAGGAGTGAAAAACTCTATTCACAAACCAGAGCATTCAAAACTGAATTGTTATTTGCAAACCGAAAGAGAAAGTCTGAATGAAGAACTTCATATGTGCAATGTTAAGCAGTTAGAAACCAAAAATTATTCGCAAGAAGTGTAGAGAAAATTGTTCAAGTCATCTAATCATGGAACTCACAAAACCTCAACACTTCAGAAGTGGCCAAGGTCAACAAAAGATGAGTTCACACTAGTAAGCAAGAATATCACAAAATGTCCATTCCACAAACAGGCTAGCTCAGAAATAAGCAATGAGCAAGATTTGAGTGGTAGCTTAGAAACATATTTTCTGAGCCATGTCAGAGATTCATTTTCAGATTTATGCAAATCAGTAGAAGAACGCATTCACAAGTGGCCATTTGATTTCACCGAGTTCTAGTACGAGGTGGAGGTGGGGGTCTGAAGACCCTACTCACACATAGTGAGAGTATCCAGGTGAACGTAATTCACATTTCTACTACACACCATTTCAGATACTAGGCACCCAGTTAATCTAAAATGAGCTTAAGCAGTTTGAATAGAAAAATATTCAAGACCCAATTTTTACCTTTACAGATTTTTCAAGGAAAAGCTAAGTAGAATAAAATTCAAATCCAAACCATTTTCTTTCTCGCCCTTATTGACATTCCTTGTCCTCGAGACATCCCTGCAAAATAGATTCTCATTTTAGACATTTGGATACCCAAGCCATCTTGGGTCCCGAGGGGTTAGTTCATGAATGAATAGATGGATTCTTGTATCTTCTAGCAAACAAATCATCATCAGTTCTCATTGTTGAACAATCTTGCATAGAATGACCATTTTGGCCACAATAAAAGTAATGAGAAGATTCTCTCTTCAAAAATTAATTTTCATCATTTTTCATTACACGACAGTCATTCATTACATGTCCAAAATTACCACAATAATGACATGAAAAATTCCTTTTGACAAATCATTCATCATCATTCTTCTTTATAAGATAATTTTCCATTACATGGCCATGCAAACCACAATAGAAGTAATGAACATTGAAATTTTTCTTCTTTGGTTTTTCAAGATTTTTAGAATCATCAAGAATTTTTGTTTGTGATTTCATTGCCTCATTATCGTCAAATTTCATTAAGGAGCAATCATACATATCATGGCCAAAGTTCTCGCAATAATAACAAGAAATGTTCCTTCTTTTTCTTGATGCATGAACATGTTTAACAGAAGGAAGTTTTTCATGCACACAAGAACAATCATCAACAAATTTTGATTTTGGATTTTCTTTGTCACACATAAGCACAAGCTCATTCAACCTCTTGACCTCATTTTCCAAAGACAAGATATGCATTCCAGACTTAGCCATTTCATCTTCACACAATACAAGCTTATCATTCAACATAGAGTTAATCGTTTTGTAACTTGCAACTTCTTGTTCTAAAGTATGAAGACTTTCACAATCATCAACAACAACTTGTTTTCCCTTTTCAAAAGTATTGAGTTTTTCAATCAGTACATTATTTTGTTCCTTGAGATTTTCTATTTCTCCAGCAAGCTTTTCATTTTGAATGAGTTCATCAAGCAAAAATTGATCACTATTTGAACAACTCATTTTTTTTCTTAGATCCTTTTCAATGTTTTCAACTTCTGAAATTTTAGCCATCATGGTCTCATTTTCTTTTCTCAAGAAAGAAATGGTTTCCTTATAGCTGCCAACTTCAGAATCGTGAGATTCAACTAGTTTTTGAAGCTTAGTGCATTTTTCAGAAAGGGAGTTATCAACACACAAATTTTCAATTGTGGAGCACTTGACACAAGGAGTGTTAACATGTTAACAGTCATCATGTTTCTTTTTCAACTTTTGACTTTCAGATTTCATGGTATTATATCTTTCAACTAACTCATCGTAAGCATCCATCAATTCATCATAATTCAATTCATCTTCCTCATCAGAGTCGGAGTTAGAGTTTACCTTCGAACTCTCCTCGCTTTGACGCTCAATCTCACTGTCTTTGTTTGCCGCGAGGCACTCATCATCATTTTGACTTTCTTTTTGGGCCTTGCTTAACCCATCCAAGATATCTTTGGCTGACACACAAGATGAAACGAAAGGATATACGTTAGTGTTCACTGCAGCCTTAAGAATATTCAAAACAAAAAAGTTATTAGAATCTTTTTTCTTGTGCTCATCGGTCCATTTTGACTTGTCTTTTGGTAAAGCATGAGGACCGCGAGTCATTAATTTCAAAAGGCTCGGATTAGTACTAGTAATCCAAACACACAACTTTCCAAGCCAAGATGCAAAATCAAAACTATCAAAGACAGGAAGCACATTTACACTAGCCATCATGAAAATGATCTTTTCTCTTAGACCATGAGGTCCGCTAATAAAAATCAGAGACTAGGCTCTGATACCAACTGTTGGCCCATAGAGAGGGCGGACAAGAAGGGGGGTTGAATTGTCCCCTTGCCGAGATGGCAGATTTTAAAAACATTCTAACCCAATTACAACTAAAGTAAAATTAACTACATTGATTAACTAAAACTTAAGTGAGATAACAGTGTTCTCTCAAACTTTCTGATCTCACACGTATAGTTAATGCAAAGAACGAGTTAACTGTGCCCGAATACAAATTGTAGAGGTAGCAGTGTGTAGTAGAGCAGTGAATAAAAATCTATAAATTGACCTGTGAAAGGAGAAAGAAGAAAAGGACAATCACACATGCAATCACAATCGACACAGAGATTTTTAGGTGATTCGGGACCACGACGGTCTCTCTACGTCCAACCCTCACCGAACTCCAGTGAGGCTTCACTATACGCTACAAACCGTAGCAAAACGGGGACGAACCCCAACACCACACACGCTGCTTCCGCAGCAATCTACACACGGGGCTTGGCCCCAAGACGTCGCCACCGCAGCACTCACCGATACACGGTCGGGGAACACACCCCGAACACTAAACCCCACGGAGTCGCAGCTCCGTCTTCACACACAGACTCGGGGAAACTTACCCCGATATAGAACCACACACTCGGAGGCACAGCTCCGCCCACACACAATAGTATATCAAGTTTAATGAGAAGAAAAGATATACAATAAACCCCCAAATATTGATCTATGCTCTAATGAAGATAAGGAAAAGAGTTAACAAGATTTTCCCCCTTTATCTTCAACACAACTCGGAGTTACTTTGGAAGGGTGCTATGGAACGAATACACCATGGGTGGAAGTTGCCAGCCCCTTGAAGAGATGCGCGCCCAAACCAGCAGAGGGTGCAGAGTAGCTGCAGCACCTCCAGATCTAGACACTGGGTCGTGAGAACCAGTCTTGAGCGACTCCTCCTTCCTCCTCCAGTTGATGAATCACCCTCTCCCTCCGTTCCTGCAAGTGGATGGAAAATATTAGCGCCTTCATCTTCTTCCGATGGAACTCGTAGCATAGATATACCCAAGAGGAAACAATAACTAAGGACCATAAAGCCCATGCTTATACCCTCTCAAATGCACTCCTAATGGTAGGGTTAACCCTAAGGGCATTAGGGTAAAATACCACCCCAATCGGACCTAAGAAATCGGAGTTCGAAACCAAACCAGCAAACCCGTTTTGGGTCGCTCAGAGAAAGTGTCGACCTTTGGGGTCGACACATTTCTCAGCATCTACTGTCCCGATAAAGAAAAACAGGAGCCTGGGTGAAAGTGTCGACTCATTGGGTCGACACTTTTCACCAGAGGTTCTATTTTCTTTGAAAACAGACCTCCGGCCTGTAAGTGTCGACTCTAGGAGTCGACACTTACAGCTAGAAGTGTCCATCCAGTAGGCTGACCAGAAAGTGTCGACTCCTCGGGTCGACACTTTCTGTCTGGACAAGTGAAACAACGCATAGACAGAAATAACCTGAAATAAGTGAGTCGACACTTTTTCTGACAGATCAGAAAACTTAGATAAAACTCAATAGAACCCCAAACACATTAAGGACCAATAAAGCATCATTAAACCCCATTCAAAAACAATAGAATGAGATGCATGAGGGGTTTTAAAACATCAAATCAAATCGGGTCTTGCAAGAAAGAATGGGAATCACAATGAGCATGATGCATCATGAACCTTAATTAACAAACTCAGTGCATTTTTCACAAGAGAAATCATCAACATGAGTGGTTTCAATTTTCTTCTTCAATTTCTTATTTTCTATATCTATCAAACAACTCATCATAAGCATCCATTAACTCATCATAGCTCAGTTCATCCTCTTCCTCGGAATCAGAGTTTACCTTAGAGTTTTCCTCACTTTGGCCTTCATTTTCTTTGTTTTCCACAAGGCACTCACCATCGTTGCATCTTTCTTTTTGAGCCTCGCTTAGCCCATCCAAGATATCTTTGGCTGACACACAAGATGAAACAAAAGGATATACGTTAGTGTTCACTGCAGCCTTAAGAATATTCAAAACAAAAAGATTATCAGAATCTTTTTTCTTGTGCTCATCGGTCCATTTTGACTTGTCTTTTGGTAAAGCATGAGGACCGCGAGTCATTAATTTCAAAAGGCTCGGATTAGTACTAAAAATCTAAACACATAACTTTCCAAGACAAGATGCAAAATCAAAACCATCAAAGATAGGAAGCACATTTATACTAGCCATCATGAAAATGATCTTTTCTCCTAGACCGTGAGGTCCGCTAATAAAAATTAGAGACTAGGCTCTGATACCAATTGTTGGCTCTGAGAGATGACGGACAAGAAGGGGGGTTGAATTGTCCCCTTGTCGAGATGGTGGAATTTAAAAACTTTCTTAACAGATTGCAACGGATATAGAATTAACTACATTGATTAACTGAACCTCAAGTGAGATTACAGTGTTCTCTCAAGCTTTCCGATCTCACTTGAATCAACAATGCAGCCAATCAAGCAAATCACACTCAACACAAATAAATTTATGCTTAACACAGATAGCGGAGGTAGCGGTGTGTGACAGTGTAGTGAATTAAAAACCTGTATAGTGGACTTGTGAATGGAGATAGAATAAATGACAATCACACAGCCAATCACACACGACACAAGGATTTTAAGGTGGTTCGGGACCATGACGGGCTCCCTATGTCCACCCCTCACCCAACCGGGTGAGGCTTCACTCCACGCTACAGAATGTAGCAACACGGGGACGAACCCCAACCACATACGCTGCTTCCGCAGTAATGTCCACACACACGGGGACAAGCCCCAACACGTTGCCACTGCAGCACACACACACATTCGGGGAATGTACCCCGGACACTTAGACCACGCGGAGACGCAGCTCCGCCCACACACACAATGATATTCAAGGTTTAACAAACACAAAATATATACAATTACCACAAGGGATATTCATCTATGATCAAATAAAAGGATTAAGAATGAAAGACTAGAGAATCTCCCTCAAATCTACAATAATTCCCATAGATAGGATAGGTGGTTACGCTAGAGACTTTTATCCTTGGAGAGGAAGCCGGCTGAAACCGTAGGAGGCGCCGTCTGTAGGGGGAACCTTGCTGAGGATGACTTCCTTAACATCCTTCGCCAACAAGGTGCACATGACCTCCTCCTTGTTCTTCTTCACTTGCTACAAAGGATAAAATAATGAGTTCCAACCAACAAGCTATGCTCAAATAGAAAAGTACATGTGGAGAGATTACAGAAGTATCCTCTTAATGGATGGAGAACCCCCAATCGCATATTCTTTGAACTTTGATGGAGGTGGGAGATAGATCTTGAAAGAAACGAAGCCGGCGAAGCTGTTCCACAGAGATTCACCCACCACGAGCTTGAATGCTTGAAGACGGATGCTTTTCAAGGTGTTCCAGACTAGATTGCTCCCTTTCTCCTCTTCTTTCGTTCTTCTTCTTCCCTGCAAGCACAGATACAACAAGGTTAGCACTCGGGTTAATTTTGATGGAAATTCACAACTTCTATATACCCAAGATAAAACTACAAGAAAGGACCATAAAGCCCATGCTTATACCCTCTCAAATGCACTCCTAATGGTAGGGTATAACCCTAAGGGCATTAGGGTAAAATACCACCCCAATTGGACCTTGAAAAGTGGGTTTCGAAACCAATCCAGCAAACCTGTTTCGGATAAACCAGACAAACTGTAGACTCTTAGAGTCGACACTTTTTGTCGAGAGTTCTGCCAAAAGATAAAAAATAGTTCACAGGACAAAAGTGTCGACTCACAGAGTCGACACTTTTTGTCAGTAAATCAGAAATCAACGTAGACAGAACCTACTGAAATAAGTGTCAACTCCTAGAGTCAACACTTTTACTGATAAAACTAAAAACTCAATAAAACTCATTTGAAACCCTACAAAACCTCTCCCAAACATTAAAACCAAATTACCATGCATTGAAAACAAGGTATTGGTAAGAATTAATTCACATTCCACCACAAGCCAATGAAAGTGTTAAACATCTTGAATTTCAAACCACTTCTAGAATTAATAACACTCTCAAACCCCCACTTATGAAAACATGATATTGAAAGGTAATTTAGGAACCAAAATAAGCACGATGCAACATGAGCCTCGATTCAACAAGGGACCATTAAGCAATCAAATAAACCCCAAGGTGATACATGAACCAAATCCAATCAAGGCACATGGAAATATATTCAACCATAAAGACTTGAGATTGACAAGGAAACATGGGAAGCTAAAAGACCATCAACAATCTTCAAGACAGTCAATTAGAGTATGCATGAGAGTCATGCAAACCCAGTACATGAAAAGCCATTTCAAACCCAATCAAGGTTTAGATAATCAAATTCAGAAGCAAGGTCTTACAATGGATCCATGACTTTAAGGACTATATGAACCTGCACTTAATGAAAATCCAACAGCATGTCAATATTGAACCAATGTAACTGAATGCTCAATCACATTGACAAAGCTTGTTCATCCTGCATGCTTAT